>JAJHPF010000013.1:3780039-4980039 GCA_024447775.1 Carex cristatella | reverse complement strand
TATGATTGAAATTAGGTTTTAAAAATTAGATGGAAATATGAGAAAATAACAGGGTTGAAATTTAATTGAGTGGAATTAAGTTCTACAATATGATAGGAATTTTCAAATAGAATTGTTAGAAATTGGTGTTTGAAAAAAAAAACTTGGTTTTTAATTTGTTTATTTTTTTAAACTTGATATTTTCAAATGCAGCATGACTAGACCTCGACGTGAGCGATCACGAGATACGTCGGAGACCGGCGAGAGTTCATAGGCTCACGCCGATCCCACTGCGTAGGGTGTCGATCCATGGAATGACGCACCACATCGTGCAGATACGTTCAGTCCTCTCCTGTGGGTCCCTCACAGACTTCACCGTGTCTAACATTATATAACTGCAGAATGGTCACCCTATATGGTGTGCCGAACCCACTTTCACTCTGGCAGATTTTGGCCTCACCGCCACCGATGTAGAGGATCTCACCGGAGCCACACCATCGATGCCACCCCCCAGGTAGCACGACCACGAGGCTAGTGGCAGTAGGGCACAACAGCCCACTGATGCTTGGGAGACTGCTGCGTTCGGGACAGCCCCCGAGCACATATATTGGGGACTGGGAGACCGATCCATGGGAGACGGGTCCATCATAGGCTACTCAGTATGATCCATGGCCTGATTCATACCGACGATCCACGGGCACAATGCAGGAGGACATGCATGTCGATCATTCAGTTACGAGGAGGACATCCACGTGGATCATTCTGATGACGAGGATCCTCCCGAGCCACAGAGGAGGCGTGTGCATCGACAGAGGACGCGTGTGTAGCCGCCGAGGGCGTGTGGGCCGGCTCCCAGACTGTCACTGTCCGGTCCTCGTCGTCGTCGTCGTCGCTAATTTTTTATATTTCATATTGTAGACCTGACAGTAGTATTTTTATATTTCTGTTTCTATATTTTATGTTGATTAGACGTTATTTGCTGATTTTAATTACTTTGTTTTCGTTTCTATATTTTATGTTGATTAAACGTTATTTGATTATTTTGTTCACTTATGTTTTCAACTATTCACAAATCATAAAATCCATCGTATTAAAAATATAAACAAATATTAACATATATTACAAAATACAAAAATTATAAACATAATTATAAAAAAAAAATTCACTAAACTGCCCCCTGGGGGGGCGGGTTAAACCGCCCCACTGGGGGCCGGGTTGCTTGGAGACTAAACTGCCCCCCCGGAAGGCGGTTTGGTTATGGATGAATTTTTTTTGGGGGTCTGGTTATTAATATTATTTTATTTATTTTTTTAGTTATGAAAAAAAATGACGACACATTAGGAATTAGGGCATGGCATTATATTGTTTTTTAATAAAGTAAGAACTTTGTTACTTTAATAAATTACTTATCCTAATTAAGCACTGAATTTTGGATAAAATACACAAATCATAATATTACAAGTTTACAACAATCAGGAGCGGAGCCAGACTTTCGAACCAAACATAAATGGAGGATCAAGTATATCAAATTTTTATACTGCGAATGGTGATCAATTTTATAATATCCATCGGATTTTACTTCAAATATATAGAAAATCTTGTAAAAAAATATATTTTTTAACTATAGGGTAGTTTCGTAATAAAGCAATACTTTCTGTATGGGAGATCGCATGATCAGTCTTTGCAATCACCAAATTTTTTTAACGAATATGTAATTTCGGCTCTCAAAATATGTATTACAAGAACATAAAAAAAAAAAAAAAACTAAGTGTATTATGCTTAACAAAGAGTTACCAACAATAGAACAATAATTTGTCATAAGAGAATGAACGCACAAAATCCAATATATTCTGGGCAATGGCATTCCATCAGCCACAAAGAAATTAAAAGAAATAATAATAATAGCACGAAAATGAATCAAAATTTGCAAACATATGAAATTTGGCTATGATCTCGGCATATTCCTAATCCCTTCTTTTTCTAGCACAACACGATTTGATATTCTTCTTCTTCTTCTTCTTCTTCTTCTTTTTCGGTAGATCTTCGCCCTGTTTTATTAGTTTCTTCTCAAAGGAGCAAAAGCGTAGCTAGGATAATTTAAAGGATGGAGCAAAAATTTCGAATGGGACATAATTTTGTTATTATTTTGAATATTAATTAATTATATTTTTTTATAAAAAAATATATATTTTGAAGAAAATTTGTGTAAGTTAACTTTTAATGTACTTTTATAATTTTTATTTTTGATAAAAAAAACTAAAATAAAAGTGTCCCGTCATTGCCACTTGACTCTGACGTGCGAAGAGAAGATATCTCTTATGACACATCCACATAAATGTGCAAACAAACAGAATCCGAAAAAAAAAAAATCAAAATCAAAGCACACGTTAGACTAAAGTAACGAAATAAAAAAGATTTAAACCGATGAAAATGTAAATGACACAAATAAAATACTAAAGCCGAGCTAAGATAAAAGCCAAAACGTCAGATTTCCGCTCTTGTGTTTATTTTAAATAAATTCTTACAATTACCGTTAAAATGTCTCATTATTTTTGTGTTACAATCATGTCTAACAATTTATCTTTATTTTTAAAATTCAAATTACTCAACATGATTTTCATACTAAAATGCGTTTAGAGACCAAAATTTATATATTTTTTTAAAATATTTTACTATTTTTAAAATATGTACAAAATCATTGTTTTAATATGGTCTACAATCTTATTAAAAATAATGATTTTGTATATATCTAAAAAAATAGTAAAAAATTTCTTAAAGATATAAAAATTTGGTCTCCAAACATATTTTAATATGAAAATTAAGTTAAGCGGTTTAAATCTATTGTGTGAACTTTAAAAACAAAAATAAGAATGTGACGCAAGATTGAGATACGAAAACAACGAGATTTTCTTTCATTGTTATCTTCTTCTTTAGCTGTCAAAATGTAAAAAAGAGACAAAACAGAGACCTTTACCACAATTGCCAATTTGCAATTGATTCCCAAACCAACTATGCTACAAATTACATGCATAATTGCTCCAGCTTTTCTTTTCTTCTATCACTTTTTTTTTTCTTCTGTCAGAATTCTTTTTTTCTTCTTCCAGTATTAACCCCTCACAATTTACCTGATATTTCTAATTAGTCTAATCTAAACCTTCATGTTACCATCCTCATCCCCACAAACATCCCCTACCTTTGCTACAAGTCCCCCATTTTCCTCTATGTCATAACTCGCATGCACGCTGTAGAATGCGTAAAACAATACCACGATAAAACTGAACACCCCGAACCGCACATATGATGGCCCGTCGAGCGAACCAAGCAAAAAAACATTCAAAAATATCGATACTGCTGGAATCCATGGCATCAGAGGGACACCCCAAAATACTGGTTTTCGTGCCTGAGGCACGGAATAGTTAAATGTGCATAAACAAGCAATGGCACTTGCACCAAAAACAGAAAGGAGGAGTAGCCGAGCAATTGCAGCACCAGGAGGCAAAAATCGCCAGGATAATGTGAAACATAGTGCAAAAAACGAGAAGGACAAGAGAAAGTAGAGCGTAGGATAGGGGTCCGATGAAATGGTGCCCGGTTTATAGTAGCGGCGGTATATTAGTGCATTAGCAACCATGTAAAACACAAAGAGAGTGCCGATTGAGATTAGGCTTAGCAGCACTTCTAGGTCAGTGAAGAGTGCCAGTGCTGCTGTTATAACACCTGCATTTAAAAATATTCAGCCAGAAAAATTAATTAATATACAAAAAAGGAAATGAAGAAAATTTTGTTCCAATTTTTTTTTTGTTTTTGATTGGAAGTTAAAAATCAATAAATTCAGGGGGCTAATTAAGAAATTTGTCAGTATCTCAAAATGATCATAGGCGAATAATTGTTAGATTGCATATAACAGTCACAGATAACTACTTTGATAACTACAGCTAATCTAAATCAGTGGGCCAAAATTTTCAGTTCTCTGATGCAGATTCTCAGTAACAGAAAGTGCTGCTAGCTATTATGCTGTTGGTTCTTGTTTCTCCATAATTAGATAAACTACACGCACAAATGTATAGCAGCAAGATTCAGAAATCAGAATCTCAGCAAATCTAAGCCTCTCTTGCTACTTAAACTTTGTGTCACTTTCCTAAGCACTTAGTTTTGGGAAATTTCCACATCACTTGCGCAGTGAAATGGGATGGGGACATTTTGGCGACATGCTGTGTTTTATGTTTCAGCTATATTTTCATTTTGTTGGTACCCCCTACAAAAGATAGTATTTACAGTTCTTGGTATTTTTTTCTAAACATTAGTAGTACAAGTGCTAGATTGTTTTACCAAGGAATGCAGAAGCATTAACCGGTGTAGCGGTTACGGGATGGACCTTGGCAAGCCATGTCGGTACGACTCCGGATCGTCCGATCACACACAAGTACCGTGCTTGACCCAACATTGCTACCAACAGTGATGTCAGTATGCCGAAACTTGCCCCGGCACCAATCACATTTGATACCCAGCCCCAATCATCTGTCCCGGTAAATGCCCCCGAAAATGGTGATTCAATATCAATCTGCAAATATCGAATAAGATTATATAACAAATGAGTATACAGGATAATAAAGAGATATCCAGGAGAATAAGAAAAAGTAGTTAGATTAAAATAATAATTTTCACAGGGTAAATTTGAAAAGATGACGCGTATTAAATCTTTGTGTATCACAGCACTACCACCAATCACAATCACGCATGGTTGCTGGTTGGGATCGATGGGAAGATTAAGATTTGATATAAATCATAAAAAAGTGTCTTGTTTCTTACATATTTTACAAATCTGTGTTGTGGGTCATTTCTTAATCCAAAATAACCCATTACACAGAAAAGAGAAATGTTAATAGCAACAATATAATATGGTTCACCAGACAGAGCCCCCCTGTCATTTGTGACTCTTAACTCACCTAAAATCTTCATTGTACAACTCAATAGAATTCCATAATAATCATCGCACATGTACTTCAAGGGGGGTAGTATTAGACTACATTCTAGATTAATTGAACCAAATTGATTACAGAACATTTTCACTTCCATCTTTCCATCCTTTTTTTAGGCTGAGGCTCAGCAGATTAGTTGGCATGAGAGGCTAAAAAGCCCAAAAGTGGAACCACCAAAAGGAGCTCATTCAAAAAAAAAAAAAAAAAAAACGGCTCACAAAAAGACTGCCTTGCTTTCAAACCAAGATTTTTGCCTAAAGGTCCCTAAGAGAACTTGTATTGGATCTTTAATTTACTAGGTTATATTATTATTGGTTTCATTTAAAACTGCCTATTAAAAAAGCCCAAAAGTATTTGGTTGACTATTAAAAAAACTAATTGTGGGGACAATTAAATTTATTTGAAGCTTTCAAATTAAACAACAATTTATAGGGTATATTTTATGAGAGATCCCAAGACATGTTCTAACTTCAAGATATCTCCAAATAAAATAAAAAAGATTAAATGAACCCCGTGCAAATTTGTTCTACTTGTGTGGTCTACAGTGAATGTGTGCTCCATATTCTAACTAGCCACCCTATGATATTTTTCTTTTATTGCACATATATCATCTTATCCAATACAAATGATATAGTCCACCAAATTGAAGGTGGTATCCATGGCAATATTATTATATTAACCTTATCAAATTTTTACACCTTTAATTTACTACTTATATTACATAGTGTTAGTGTACCACAGTTTGAGCGAAGTCTAATTTGACTGGTAAATAAAAATAATAATGGATGGATAATCAAAATTGTCTATATATTACAAAGAAAGAATAAATAAAAATGTTTATAAAGTAGGAATTACAAAGTCAGATCAAAAGCTTTTGATCTAGTGACAAAGTCACATGACTTTCATGTGAGAGGTCATGAGTTTGAAATTCACAAAATAAAAAAATCATCTGTAATATGTAAACATAAGTTTGAAGGAAGATGATAGACTACACCTCTACTTTTTATTTTTATTTTAAAAAATAGAAATTACGTACCGCATCATAAGGAAGAAGCAAGCACATAGAAGCAGCCATGAGACAATACAATATAGTGACCAACACGACTGATCCCGAGATCCCGATCGGTATATCCCGTGCGGGCTCCTTCACCTCTTCTGCCATTGTAGAAACCGCATCATATCCAATATAACTCAGATAAACCATTGCTGCTCCATTGAATACCCCGACTATGCTGTACGGGAAAAAACCGCTCGCGGATTTTTCTGGATGTGCCGGGTGGGTGAGATTCTTAACATTTCCTCTCCAAAATCCCATTGTTATTATAAATAGGATGAATGCAATGTGGATTACTGTTAATACCATGTTTAGAACAGAGCTCTCTTTTGTGCTGATGAAAAAAAAGAAAAAAAACTTGTAAGATACATCTGGTACAGTATTTTTATGAAGTAATTGGACATGTAAGAAAAAATAATGAGCCTTGATTTTTGGTTAAATGGATAAGGCATCTAGGCTTTATAAACTAGACAGTAAGACGAAACAGAGACAGAGCAGAAACAGAGTACCAACTTGCTTCAATATTTAATATACCTCTTTACATATCAGAAGAAAGAATAGGAGGATAGGGAGATGTACATGGATAAAAATAAAATTATAGATTTTTTTTTATCAATTTGATAGAATATACATTAAAATTGGAGTCATCTCGAAACTGTTTTGTCACCTATCTAAAGTCTGAAAGATCAAATTATTATTTCTTAATTGTTTGATGTATGGCTACCTGCCTACCTAATGTTAAAAATATCATGTATTTTTTTTCTATTTGACCTTATAATATTTAACAATATGAGCATTTATAATTGTATGTTTACTAATTTATTGCATACACTGTACTCTCTGATAGAAACAGAGTACCAATTGCTTCACATGCATAAAACCGAGAAACACGGCTTTATTGTTTCTCTCAAAAATTAAATAATGAATTTATTAATTTTGTTCTTTTACCTGTAGCAAATGCAAACTGATACAATTACAATCACTGCGACAGCAACCAAATCTATTTGGTTGAACCCAGCTGGAAAACCAGAGATAGTGATGCGCCACTTGTCAGGGCTTGACACACCAACGGCTGTACCAAGGTACGCCGTAAAACTTCTTGCTACAGCAGCGTTTGAGAAAACATACTCCATTAGCAGATTTGCACCCGTTAAAAATGCAGCGAATTCCCCTGAAAAATATACACCAAATTTTAGCATATTTTGTGAGCACACAAATTGCCGAGAAAAGGGGACCCATAAAAAGTGCCATTGACTGTACCGTGACGAGATTATTAAAAGATAAAGGTCTCAATCATAAATTTCCCTCAAATAACGGATTCTTTTTGTTCCAGGTGGTACCTGTCTCTTTGTCTCTCCATCTCTCTCTCTCTCTATCTTTCTCCTTCCAAACAACAAATTTAAAATAAACCACATTGCAATTCATAATTCATTTTTGCATTACAAATTTAAAATCCAGCTATATTACAAAAGGTAATCTTTTTGTTTCTCAAAGAGGAAGAGAACTTCAATTTTCTTTCTTTTTTTCAATATTTCTTTTATTAGTATTAGTAGTCGTTCAACTAAACCCAGAACAAATCGAATATTATTCTTAAAAAATTATAAAAAATAGAAGATTAATTTTCATAATGCAATCGAAACGGAATTGAGGTAATAGTTGCTTATTCTGAAATAGGTGGCAATAAATATTTGTTGATTTCTTTCTCAAAACAAAAGCAAAATTGTCTAAACCAAGAAGGGAAAAACAAATAAGAAAAAAAAAACCTTCATTTAAAAAGACAAATTCCAATCAATTCTAAAGTACCCAAATATACAATCACAATCAGAAATTTCTCAAAACAAAAGCAATAAAAAAAAACCAAAGCAAAACCTTGAAGTATAACTCACCAAAGGTAACACGGAGATAGCTAAATGCGCCACCGGCAACCGGCATGTCAACGGCAAACTCGGTGTAACAAAAGGCAGATAGTAATGCACAGAAGCCAGCAATGGCGTACGAGATTATGACGGCTGGGCCCGCATAAAGCTTGGCAGCTCTTCCTGTGGCAACAAACACACCAGCCCCGACCATCCCCCCGAGCCCGAGCCCGATAAGATCGTACCATCTCAAAGAACGGGCCATGTCTCGACCCGACCGAGCACGTACCCGACTCATCTCCTCATATGTGGTAGTAACCGATGTTGCACGGTGAGATAGCCTAGTCGGGAGTTGCGTGAGTGCTCGACAGTATGATCTCAAGCTCGAGAAAGATGAACCGGTGTTGGTGTTGGTGTCGGTGCTAGTGTTGGATTCTCCGGAGAGATTCATTGTCTTCTCCATGGATGAATTCCCCCCTCCCTCTCTCTTCTCTCTCTATCTCTGTAGATAATGGTGTGAGTAGTGAAGGGCCTTAGAGGGAAGGGAAGGTGAGATTTAAAGGAGCTATAAAGTGTAAGATAACAGAGGGGGAAGTAAACGGGGAATAAAAAAAAATTGAGAAAGTGACAACAACAATCAACAAATATGATAATATCATAATAATAATAATAACTTGTTTAGTTGGTTTTGTTGCATTTGAAATTAATTTCTACGTGCCATTACTTCTGACACTCGAGGTTAAATTTAAACTGCTGAAATTAATTTGCATTGATGGCTTCTATCCTATATTCCTATGAAATTGTATATTTGTAACTGCCATTCAAGTATTATCAATAAATATGTGATGCCATCAATGTTGGGTGGGTCCACTATCATCGATAGTGGTTACAATTTACAATCGGAGATAAATTTGGGGGCACCAAATCTAATTTTCAGCGATAATATTCATCTGGATTTTGTATATCTCGCGAGTAATAAAGTGGATGATCACATAATAATTCTTATCTTTTCAGGAGAGATAATAAACGAATTTAAATCCGCTTAAATCCGAGATTTCCTGAAATCTGAGATCCTAACTGTTCAACTTTTTATGTGCATGCATCTCGGAACAACTGATTTTTGTGCGCACACATCTCAGAACAGTTCGACGGTTAAATCTGAATTGCAGGGATTTTAGGAACACTGTTCATTCGTTTCGGATTTCAACAGATTCGGATCCATAATAAACCTTCTTTTGTATATATAATTATGGAGCAAAGTTAGGTGTGATATACTTATCAAGAGAGTTTGATGGGTACAATTTTAAAAATCTGTCGGATTAACTTCAAACGATGAATTCAAACAGTGAAATACATCTACTTCATTAGTAATGCACGTATATACAAAATTTTGAAAGTTTTGAATTTATTTAGTACAAAGTATGTGGTCAAACAAATGACGAAAATTTAATTCATAAAACAACTTATGAAATAACTTATAAAAGTTTCATTTTTTTTACTACTTGATATAATACTAAATGAATTCAAATTGCAAAAGTTTGGATATACAATTATACATACATCGTCAATGAAGTAGATGGATTCAACAATTTGAATTTGCCAATTGAAGTCAATCTAATAGATTATTAAAATTGTGCTCATCTAATCTTTTTCGTAAGCACATCACACCCTGACTTAATTTGCTCATAATTATATATATACGAGGGTAAAATAAAACCTAAAATTTAAAAATTACCCTCAACAAACAAAAACAAAAAAACCACTATTTTTATAGAATTCCATATTACCAGGTCGCAAGGACAAATGACAGCCCTATTCTTGAGGGCCTCCATTTGTCGTTGCAGCCCTGCAAAACCCAAATTTTTCAGCTTATTACGTCGAATTGTAATATATTTGTTTAATCATTTTCAAAAATAGAAAGAATAATTAATAATTTGAATATGTTAGAAAAACATCAAACAAAATAGATAAAACATCATATAATTTAGATATACTAGAAGGACTCCAAAATATTTTTCAGGTAGGATTTTTTTCCGACTGTCAAAAAAATTAAACTATTTCTTGGTGTGTTACTGAAAAAAAAATTATTTAAATCTCAATTATTAATTCCGATTCGAAACTCACTTCTAGTAAATAAATAAATTATTACAGTCCTTCTAGTTCATTCAATTTTTAAGGAACTCCGTTTAATTTAAAAAAAAATCATCATTACAAAATGTCCAATCAATTTTTTTTTTCGAGATAGACATGACTATAAAACTGAGGGATAAGAAGAAAAAAATACTTATCCTTTTACTTCATTCTTATCGTTGAATTGTAATATAATAGTTTTCAAAAATGAAAAGAATAATTAATAATTTGAATATGTTAGAAACAACATCAAACATAATAGATAAAACATTAATTTAGATATATAAGATGTACTAGAAGGACTTCAAAATATTTTTCAAGTGGGATTTTTTCCGGCTGTAAAAAAAATTTAAACTATTTCTTAGTGTGCTACTGAAAAAATATATATAAATTGTTTGGATCTCAATTATTAATCCTGATTCAAAAATCACTTCTAGTAAATAAAAAAATTATCGTAGTCCTTCTAGTTCATTCAATTTTTAAGAAACTCTATTTATTTTTAAAAAAATCATCATTACAAAATGTCTAATCAAATTTTTTTTCGAGATAGACATGAGACCTAGGGATAGGAAGAAAATATACTTGTCCTTTTACTTCATTCTTATCCTATATTTTTTTTTAAGATACATAATTTTATCAATCTCTTCTACCGTTTTCTATGGAAAATTAGAAAAAGAGGATAATAATTTTTTTATATAGTTATTAGATAGTAAGAGAAGAATATGAGTTTTTTTTTTGTTATTATTGATTGAAGTATAAAAGTTATCTATTCTGATTCCTCATTTATATCATTATATGTGATAAAGCCATAAAAATATACACAATATTTAATCTCTCAAAATGTGGTGATATTAGTTTTGTTGTAAGAGTATGTATAGATTTATTATCTTACGATTCAAACTAAATTAATCAAATTCAAAGAATAAAATTGTATACCATAATATATTGATATGTATATGTTATTCAAGCCTTCAAGGTATTGAAATCTTAAAAATTCTTTAAATGAAAATGCTTCAGTACACTATTAATTTAGTTGGATGGTTATGTTAACTTATATTAATTTAGTTAGATGGTTATGTTATGTTATTGAATTTTCTTATAAAATCTGTCACCAAAATACAAGAATATTTTTTGTCGTAATTCAGAAATCTTAGTAAATATGTTTTTCTCTAAAAATTAAATTAACTCCTAAAGCAAAGTAAATATTTTCTACTCACTCTTGTACGATCAGACGGTTCAAATTAATTATTAACTTTTCCCTTATAAAATATGGCGTACTAGGGCATTATTAATTTTTAAAATATGAACACAGAAGTGCAGCGTTCACAAAAATTTCATAGTAGAATATAGGATTATAGATTCCAATTTAACCTACTACATCTTTATGTCAATTCAATAAATTATCAAATTTTTGTTAGTGAGGATATGATACTATACATAACGCTCATTGATCCGTACTACGACAATATATTTGTAGATTAAATTTTACATATTTTTAGAATTTTTTATTATTTGTTAGGTAGGTAGAAATAACTAGTACTCTTAAATGGTCTAAAATTGTTAAAATAAATGATTTTTTTTACCTACGTAAAACAATAGTAAAAAAGTTGCAAAAGATATAAAAGTTAATCTACAAGTACAATTTCATATAAAAATCGTGTTCATACGGTTCAGATTGACTGTTTAGACTTTAAAAATGAAGATATTGATACATAGTACCAGAGGCAGACCCACGTTGTACCAGGGGCAACTGTTCCCCCCGGTTTTTGAGTTTTAGTAGAGATCTATCGGTCAGAACCGACTTTGCCTTCTCTAAAAAATATTTTGCCCCCCCTCTAGATGTTTAATTAGTAATTTGTGTTAAATTTAGAGCTAAAATTAAAATAAATTTTTTGAATTATAATTGGTAATTAGAATTATAAGTCAGAATATCAGAAATTACAAGTCAGAGCATTAGAAAATATAAGTTAAAGCACTATTTTTATTGAGTACCCAATTAGTAAATGAGTTTAAATCCGGTTAGCTATTTAAATATAATTCGATATTTTTTTATTCCCTAACAAAAATCATGAATCCTACATAATACTGGTAAGAATCTGATATATTTTCATAGTACTCAACTTTTGTTGAAATTTCTAAATAATTAACAAAACAAAATAATTTATATAATACTTCTCACACGCTCGCGTAGTAAGTCTAGGAACATGCATACAATCAGATTCTTAGTCTTCTCTCAAAATTAAAAAAATATCTCAGATTCTTAGTCGTGCTACATGACTACATCTGCTATAATTTATATACAATATAAATTATATGTTGATGATCAATGATTAGTATTAATACATTTAATATAATTTAATTGTAGTATTATATCTTTTATAAAAAGAAAAACAAAACAACATTCTAACAAATTATCCATGTATTTGCCGAACAACTATATTCTAAAAATTTTCATAAGTTAAATAACTTTAGTTTTGACAAATTAAAATTTCCATTCTCTTATTATAAATTTATATTTCCACAAAATTTTCATACTGCCAAACTAGCCCTAAATGATTAAAATGAAAGTTGGCAAATTACGGCTGAAATTTTTATAAATATACAAAATCCTAAATTAATTTAACAATCTATACATTTTTTATATTAATTTCCAAATCTATCCAAACCGCTGACAGTGTCAGCGGTTTCAAAAGCCAGAAACACTGACCCTGTTAGCGGTTTCAGAAAGCTAGAACCGCTGACAGGTCAGCGGTTTAAGCAAAGCACGATTTTTTATGTTTTCTGCACACTTTTTGAAACAACGAACGACTCAGATTAACACACTGTTTGTAATCACTACAGAGTTGCACAGTTTCATCCGAATTGAATTTAATATAATTTTTCATTTAATTATTTTATTTAATTAGAAAATATTATTATTTTTTTTTTCTATTAAAATATTACAAATATTTTTATATATTTTTTAAAATTAGATAGAATACCATATAATTTGATTTATTAGAAAGACATAAACAAATAACCCGGATCAATATTTTTCAGATCGGATTTTTCATGGCTGTAAGAAAAATTAAAATATTTCTCTGTGTTATTAGAAAAAAATAAAAGTGATTTGAATCTGAATTATTGATCTTGGTTCAAAAGTCACTTCTAGGTAAATACAGAAAATATTATGGTCTTTCTATTTTAATGTTAGATATTTTTGTTAAATTTTTATTTTTTCAAAAATAGAAAGACCATAATATTTTCTGTATTTACCTAGAAGTGACTTTTGAACCGGGATCAATAATTCAGATTCAAATCATTTTTATTTTTTTTTAATAACACACAGAGAAATATTTTAATTTTTCTTACAGCCATGAAAAATCCGATCCGAAAAATATTGATCCGGGTTATTTGTTTATGTCTTTCTAATAAATCAAATTATATGGTATTTTATCTAATTTTAAAAAATATATAAAAATATTTCTAATATTTTAATAGAAAAAATAAATAAATTATAATATTTTCTAATTAAATAAAATAATTAAATGAAAAATTATATTAAATTCAATTTGAATGAAACTGCGCAACTCTGTAATGATTACAAACAATGTTTTAATCTGAGTCGTTCGTTGTTTCAAAAAGTGTGCAGAAAACATCAAAAATCGTGCTTTGCTTAAACCGCTGACAGTGTGAGCGGTTATAGCTGTCTGAAACCGCTGACTATGTCAGCAGTTCTGGCTTCAGAAACCGCTGACAGTGCCAGCGGTTTGGATAGATTTGGAAATTAATATAAAAAATGTATTGATTGTTAAATTAATTTGAGATTTTATATATTTATAAAAATTTCGGAAATTACGGGCATGGATCATTAGGCATGGTGAGGCATACAGGTGACCTGTTTTAAGGGAGTAGGCCAGTAGGGTAGCCGACTAGCCGGCCCCTCTGCCCCTATAGATATGTAGGCCCTTGACCCTTGTTAGTTCACAAAATATTGGTTACTAGCTCTTTGAGGTGGGTCCATATCGGAGGTTGGATGCGGCTTAAATTTGGTTGGTAACTGGTAACGTGAAGAATTAATTTGACCTTTTAATCTATGGGAGAGAAGGGTGTCCGATGACCAGAACAGTATTAGATGGGTGTTCATTTTGGCTTTTTAACAGAAAACATGGTGATGGGGTTATATTTTAACGGAAGTTAGACGGCGCTTTGGATGATTTAAGAATGTTCAATTTGGCTTCTGTCCATTGCAGTACAAAACGGAGGTGTCCAGTTTTAGCTCAATTTAGTAACTTCAGCTGAAGATTGATGTCAGTTATCTAGAGTAGAATCGAATAGAATGAAAAAAATAAACAATAAGGGTGTCCGGACAACAACCAAATATTCTATGTTTTGATGATTTTATTAAATTTAGATTATTATTTGAAGAGTTGACTGTATAACAACTTGCACTGAAGAATTAACTTTTGATCTAGTGGCAAAGTTCCATGTCCGTTATGGATTCGAAATTCAGATGAGTGAAATCATTTATTTGTTACAATAACAAAGGTTTAAATAATAATGTTCGGTGGCTTAACCCTTGTCCCTCTCATTTAAAAAAAAAAAACTTACACTGACTGAAATAATTTTTATCTAACCTATCCAAATAATTAACGTTAAGGACATATTTCTTTGTTTATCAGTTACAATTAATGTTTATAACTTACGGCATTGGTCATGTTTGTATATGAATTTTCAATGTGATGTTGTAGTGAGTACATTCATCGTTTTCATTTTTCATGATAATTATGTAAACTTTTTTATCGTCATAATTTTTTTCAATCATGTGTTTTATGAGCATTGCTTTGTGAATTATCCAGTGTAATTATTTTAAAAAAATTATATGTCATGTGTGATTGTACGTTATCTATAATAAGAATCTTTTGACATATAAATTTAGTATGAACATATAAACCTAAAATCTTAATTCAACATAAAATTGTTTCATAATCATAATTGTCGTTGATTGAGAGTAATAACACTAAACTCTGATCTAGTCATTAGTTTTCTCATTTAAAACTTGAGCTCCATCTTTAATCCAAACTTTAGTTAATGTTTATATTAAAAGTTTAATCAGCTGGAACAATTTGTTGGAACCAAACAATCATCTTAATAATATCAAATCTAATATCTTAAACACTGCTTAATCTAGTTAACAATACTAATAAATAGAGAATCACATCTTACTAGTTTACGATAAAATGGGCATTATCATGTCTTTTTAAAATAAAATAAAAAAATAAATAGAGAATCGCATCTAACAACGGTTGGCTAAAGCAACACTTTTATAAAAAAAAAATGTAAATTGAAAATCGGCCATATGGTCTTACGAGTAATAAAAATAAATAAAGGGTATGATATTTTTTTTTATAACTAAATAGAAGTGTACATGAACAATTGGTAAAATGTTTGAACTTAACATCTCAAAACAAGAATCTCAATTTAGTGAGAAATGGAGAGAAGGATGACATCATTATGAGCCGCGTACAAAAATAAAATTTCCATGGGAAAGGTTCTTTCTGATTTCTGAAGTAGTGTTCTAAAAAGGGACGGACCGGGTTCAATTCGCGCGGGTTGGCGGGTAGGCGGGTAAAAGTTTTGAAAATCTACCCTTGCCTGTCCGTGGATCTTTATCCGCACGGGTTGGCGGACCGGATTGGTCCGGACCGGATTTTTTTTTGTTCTTTTTTTAATAACATTTGCGGGTTAAGAGTTTTAATAAACCGAAAAAAAGGAAAAAATAAATGTACCTTCAAATCTTGTAGAACGAATCTTGCGAGATTTTGAACAAACTTCGTAATTCCGTTTGCGGATTTGTAGAATAAATTAAATTTACAGCTATTTTTTTGAACAATAAATTTAAATTTTGAGAATAATAAAAATATTAAGAGAATGAGTAAATGAAAAAATTATGAGAATATGAGATGTTGAGATGTTGAGATGTGAAAAAATGTGAGAGATGGGGTGTGTTTATAGGGGTTTTGTTTGAGAGAATGAATTTTAAAAATTTTAAACCGCCATGTAAGATCTCAAATTCAAATTGTGAATTAAATCCTAACCATTCAATGTTTTTATTGCACAAATCTTAATGAAAATATTTTTACAAGTGTGAATCTCGATACAAATCAATGGCTTAGATCAATTGGAATATATTGATTTGATTTGATTAGATTAAAGGTAAAAGGGTGGGGGTCCGGCGGGTAGGTGGGACTCACGGGTAAGGCGGGTCACGGGTAGGCGGGTACGGGTAGGTGGGTTGCGGGTTCGGCGGGTTTCGGTTTCAAAAACTTGACCCTTACCCGCATTTTTACCCGGTCCGCACAAACCCCCGAACCCTCCAAACCCGCGGACGGACCAGACCGAGCGGTACTCGGATCATAGGCGGACCGGACCGGGCGGCGGGTCGCGGGTAGAAATTACAACACTATTCGGAAGCACATAATAACGGCCTCCACTTAGTGGTGAAAACAGTATGAATAATAACCGATTTGTATTCAATCTGTATTAAAAAAAAATTATATTATTTTAATAAATATCTGATCTGATCCGGATCCATATTTGTATCCGTCTGATATGTCTGATATGTCTGATATCTACTCTGTTTTCACCCCTAACTCCTCTTGTTATATTCGAGAATTGTTATGTCAGTAGCTGATAAAAAAAATTGTGGAAACCACTTTAATAAGATTAGATTCTATATATTGAAGGGGATTCAAATCCAAGTGAAAATGGCATATTTATTCTTTCTTTCCTTTTCCTTCTCCTTTTCCTTTTACCCATTTTTCGTCCATATCTTTTATTTAAGATACGGCAGGCTGGATCGCAATACAACCAGCGTTTTGTCAAAAATATCTTTGTGCTAAAGTAATAAATATCAGCTTATATTTGATGCAAAAGCATTAATGCCTCATGTAATGATACTACTTTGCTAATCATGACATTAACAATAACAAAATAAATCCGCAAGAGATTATTACAAAGTATAATGTGCTTGCCGAAATTTTTTTATATCTTCCAAAAAAATAAAAAAATTACAAACATGCCCCCACAATTCTTTTTTAAAATGGCCAAACTGTTAGAATATTCATATATTTTTTTCAGAATTGCTAAACTTTTTAGCAGTTCTGGCTTTTTTTTAATTCACAAAATAAAAATACTAAACTAAATTTCAAAATAATCTTTTTTTATAGCATATCCTAGATCTGATTTTTTTTTTTATAAAATATCCTAGAAATGAATATAAAAAACACTAAACAAAATTTCAAAAGTAAAATATTTACATGAATAACATTTGAACTAAAAAAATGACAAAGTTCTAGATCTAATACTTCATACATTAAATGGTTTTTTTTATAACATATCCTAGAAATGAATATAAAAAATACTAAACAAAATTTCAAAAGTAAAATATTTACATGAATAACATTTGAACTAAAAAAATGACAAAGTTCTAGATCTAATACTTCATACATTAAATGAAAAGTGTCTAAGAAAAAATATGGCACATTATATCACATATTATTAGTTGCATATATAACATTAATAACTAAAAAAAATGAAAATACAACAAAAAAAACCCTAAATATGAGATTTTATACATTTACATGAACAGTGTGCATGAAAGAGTATGGTAAAGGACAAGAAAATAAAAAATCAAACCGAAAAAAATAAAAATAAAATGGGGGCATGTTTGTAATTTTTTTATTTTTTGGAAGATTTAAAAAAAATCGGATGTGTTTATTAGGCAAAATAATAAAATAGAGAAGAAAAAAAAATTAGGAATATACTCTTATTACGAAATATCATGTAATTTTTGTTTTTACATCTTGTTTGGATGGAGAGTCGAGGAAGGGAGGGAATGGAAAGAATAGATTTTTTTTTTTAATCGTGTTTGGTTGAAGGGTACAAGACGTGAAATGTTTAATCTTACATGATTATAATTAATAGAATTAGTTTTCTTTCCGATTTGAGGTGTAACAGATGGAAATAAATTTTACTGTAAATATTTTCATTAAAAATGACACAAATTTCCAACACTATATTCTTATTTGTATAATTTTCATCCAAGTTTCTTTGTCACAAACCTACAAAAACCACCGAATTTCTCATTAATCTTCTAAATTTTAATTAACCAAACAAAAAATAAAACGGATAGAAGAATAAAATTTATTTGCCTCATTAATCATCCAAACATGAAAAAATTAAATATCTTAATCGTCATTTCTATTCCATTCATTTCCCTTCTATTATTCACCTCTCTTCCCTTCCTCTACTCTCCATCCAAACAAGGTGTTAGAGTAAAACAGTAGAATAGGGAAAATTGAGAAAGCATGAAATAAATGAGTCGATTTTATTTTTTTAGAAAAAAGATCAATTTTTTACTCTACCTCTTAATTTCATGGAATGTAAAATTTTATTATGGTCAAATAAAGGAGGGACTAGACTGAAAATAGTAAGTTTATTGTCAAATATCTTGTCCAACATTTTTTTAATTTTTCATTATTCCATTCTATATTTTTCGACCACAATTACACCATTATCCCCCACAATATCTCTATTTCACACCTCACAAAGCAAATGAAACAGGATTAAATGCATCTAACAATTAAATAATTATTATTTAATTTATTCAAGCCCTTCATTAATCAGATGACACTGTTGGAAAAATATTTCAAGTGAATTTAATATAGACAACACTGTAATTATGTTGAATTTTATTTTCCTAGTTATAACAAATTAATCAAAAAAATTATATGAGTTAATTGAATAAAATCAATTAAATAAGTTAATATAATTACGAGCCAAGTCTAGATCACCCTTGTGATCGAGCTACGACTATATCCTTAGAATAAAATGAAGTTAATCGCATAGAAATTTAACAGCATATGTGATGATAAAAGATGACTTTTGCGAGGGTATACCGGCAGAAAAGTGTTTTTTCTATTAGTGACGGAAGTATCTGTGAGGGTATACTAACAACATCCTCCGCAGATATTGTCCTATTCTCATGTTCATAGCAGATATCTCATCCTCTTTTTCATTACATGGCCATGATTGAAAAAAAAAATCAATTTTGAAATAATTGAACAGAAATGGCACTCTTCATTCAAGTTTAATGTTGACTTTTTTTATTAGATGAAAAGATAAATTTTACTATTTTTCTTCGTGATGTTTTCTAGAAAAAAGGAGGTTAATTTTAATACCATGTTACAGGCCATATAAATAGACTAAATTTTTACATGCTGCGTTCGAATTTCACTTATTAATAGAGAACTTAATTAATTTTCCTTTGCCAAATGGTAAATGGACCGTTGAACTCTTCAAATCAATGGAAGCTGAAGCTCAATGATCATGCAATTAAACAACCGATCGATAAAACAATTAATATTTGGAAGAGGTCGATCTAAACAGAGATGGGAATAAACCAAACTTTCCAATGACATAAGCGGGTAGAGATTTTAGCAGAGTAATTTTAACTTCGTGCAGCGTACTAACCACGTAAAATGCTGTTTTGATTATATAGTTTGTGCGCTGTATGAAGTCAAAACTAAACTGTTAAAATATTTCCAATGACATAAGCTTAACATGCTTTCGTATGCCTAGGAGCATTTTACTTATCACTAACCAAATCGAGAGCAGTTTAGGTCCGATGGATTCCATAACCGTCTGATCTCAATATCCGTGCACACGGATATTAAAGCGAATCGGATGGTTATAAAACCTATCGAATTCAGTTTGAGTCCGATGGGCATCGGACCCAAACTGCTCTGAACCAAACCATAAAAAACCAAACGGCCGTTGAAAGAGTCACGTGGACGCAACCAGGACCGTTACTCCTAATAACTGACGCCATCATCTAACGTGGCAAACTCCCTAGACGTCAGCAACAGAGATGATGCGGCACTTTATGAATAATGGGGCGGTTGATGGATAAGCACGTAATAACGGCTCAGATGGATAAACGTCTCAGAGACCGCACTGCAGAGTTCGACACGTATCCTCTGCATTAACTCAATAGGAAATCTTTTGAGTTAATTAATATAAGCCCTCTGATTTCAACACAGGCATTTTAATATTAGTGCGGATCTAGATGGCACGGCTCTTAAAGTAGATCGGATGGTTTAGATGCAATAACTGAAAATATTCTGTTTTGAGTTGATGCAGAGGATAAGAATTCCCGGAGAGTTGCGGCTGACACCCTTCGGATAAACGATAACGATGCGGGACCCACTTTCAGTCTCCTAAAGCAATGAGCAATCCGTACGACGGTACACCGGGAGCATTCTTGTTCTTATCAATAGCTAGGCCTGGGTTTTTATAGGCTTCTTATAACGAGGCGCCGGGTAATATATAATGACTATAATATCCTCAAATAGTGCTGAAATGGCCCTGCCGTTCCCGTTTCACCCTGATACTTTGACCTCCTTATCCCCGTGGCGGCGTGGCCACTCTTTTGACCGATGCATTAAATGCGGAGGCTGAGAAGAAACTACAAGGACATTTTGGTAAAGTTGATACAAGGGAAAGGCGCAATTAATTAACACTGGTAATGGGCCAGAGTTATTATTCCCCACATCTTATCCACTACCGCCCTAGTATAGTAAGTAGGAGTAGGACCCTCGGATCTAATGTGAATTTACTGTGTATTAAGATCATATTCTATTAGTACACAGAAGGCTACATACGAATGAGTCCACAAAATATCAGGTCACAGCTAAGTTGAGGCCTTGAGGGGAAGCCCCCAGAAGAGTGACCGTAGGGACAATTAACGTGATTGGATTGGGCTTGGGCCCACGCGCTGCGGCACATTGGATGCTTTCCTCGTTGATGGCTGGAAAAGGCATACGGATTCTCTGTGGATCAGGTTAACAATGTAATCAAATCTGATATCCAAATATATTTGGTGTTCCGTTTCAATCACGGTGATAAATTAATTATTCGGATTCGGTTTAGCGATGTCAAAAATTCGTGATTCGGAAATAATTCGAGTATAATTCGGAAATGATTCGGTATTATTCGGATCAGAGATCTCAGTCTTATAAGGGAGCAAAAAAAAAATTATAACCAAAAAAAAATTATGGGAAAAATTCGGAAAAAATTCGTAAAATTCACGAATTATTCAGGACTAATTCGGTCAAAGTTTGGTCAACTGAATAATTTGGCGTTCAGTTCGGCATCACTAAAAAAAGAATTATTCGCGAATCTTATTATTGTGGTTCCAACGATAAGGCAAGAACTTCTAAGTAGACTGGAAAACTTGTTGTGTTGTAATTAACACATCGTGATTTTGGTCTCGTACTGTGTTGTATTGTGATAAAAATAATAAGAAGTGGTCACGCAATGCGAATAGTCATGATATGTGAGTCGCGCCGTATCCAAACGTGTCGTGATCGAATGTGATTCCTGTGACCATTTGATCATATTTTAGGTTAGTTCATTCGAGATTTATCATTTGATCCAAATCTAACGGTTTTAATTACACGTGACTCGTATGGCAACATGTCGCGTCGTGCCGTGACTAGATATTTCATGTCACGTGTCGTATCGTGCCAAAATTTAAAACATAATCATGGCATGCGAATGGTCATTGACACGTGTACTGTGCCATTCTATGACGAAAACAGCTCCGCGGTATCATTTTTTTCACTCTAAGTTCAAGGATCATGTGAGATAAAATTCAATTAATATTGAATCGAATTATTTAGAGATATTTATATTTATGAGCATGCTCGAAAATGATTGTGTGAATGTACCTAAATAAATGTTGGATTGTACCGTAAAAAGAGCTATACAGATTCTATTTTTCTTTCTAAAAATATCAATACACTATTTTATTCTATATTATTAATATAATTTAATAAAGTATATTATATATAACATAATAACACTTATTAATTATTGTTGATGCTTCAGTAGTTGCTTGATATAAAATATAAACTTATTATTTTTATATTTTTGTTATACTAAAAATAACATAATAATACTTAAATAATTATTGTTTATAAAAATATTCTGCCATTGTTTTTAATAGAACAATGAAAAAAGGGTTTGCCCAGCTGTCTCCCGTGAAACGTCCCCCGTTTCGTTCCGGATAAAAACTGTTAAAACAGCTAAACGACAAACAAAAACGTATAAAACCGTCTAGAAAACACGTTAACCGCGTAAAAGAGACGCGGACCATCGTTAGTATTCATTTGTAACACAAATGTATTCATCCTAAGACAAAAAAAGTATTCAACTAATGTCTGCACATTAAGACAAAAAAACTGGACACATCACTCACCATCTTTTACACATTTCAGAGGTGGTTTGTTTTTTCTCCGTTCAATCTAACCAATATTTCTGACGATCTATAAGAAATTTTGCAAATCTAAAACCACGGACGTCTTCTACATAATTTTCTCTTTCAAATGAGATCTATGATGACATACTTTCGAGTTGTCAGTTGCACAAGTATTCATCCTCGTCATGCAAGTATTCATCTTTAGGATTTGTCTAACTGTCCCGCTAATCAATCTCCCATTTTGTCCCCTAATCAATAACTATATGAGTAACTGTTAACTAACTGGGATACCACTTAATATTTAGGGACCACCTAATATTTGAAAGAATTTACAACTGTCGCACGCAAGTATTCATCTATTATATATCAAGTATTTAAAAAAAAAAAACTGGACACATCACTCACCTATCTTTTACACGTTTTTAGTTGTCGGTTGCACAAGTATTCATCTCTCATGGAGCAAGTATTCATCCTCGCCGTGTAAGTGTAAATATGTATCAAGAGTATTACAAGCATAGAGATTGATTAGCAGGACAGCTTGGCGGATAGGGGTATTCAATGGGTCCGGTTTAATCAGTTTTGGACTGAACCGAATTAGATCGGTTCAAACGGTTCGGTTTTTTCGGTTTAATGGTTCGGTTCGGTTTGCTTTTTAAAACCGAATTATAACTTCGGTTCGGTTTGAAATTTTCAAAACCAAAATAACCGAACCAACCGAACTTTTATATATTATGAATTTAGTCCGGACCGCCCCGGTTTATTTCTTAATTAATTACTTTAAATACTTCGGTTTATTTCTTAATATCCCAATTTATTTCTTAATACTCCGATTTATTTCTTAATATACTTCGGTTTATTACAAAACAATTGGTTTAAATAAAAAAATTAATATATTTCGGTTTGAACCGAACAAACCGAAATAAAACTTTGATTCGGTTCAGTTCGGTTGCAATGCTAATTCAGTTCGGTTCTATTTTTGAAACCGAATTATAACTTTGGTTTGCCTAGTTCGGTTCGGTTTCAACCGAACCGAACCGATGAACACCCCTATAGGCGGATCCTAAGGATAAATACTTACACAACCATGATGAATACTTGCATGGCGAGGATGAATACTTGTACAACCGACAACTCGAAAGTATGTCATCATGGATCTCATTTGAAAGAGAAAATTATTTAGAAGACGTTCGTGGTTTTAGATTTGAAAAATTCCTTACAGATCGTCCAAAATATTAGTTAGATTAAACGGAGAAAAAACTATTCACCTCTAAAAATGTGTAAAAAATGATGAGTGATGTATCCAGTTATTTTTGTCTTAATGTGCAGATCTTAGTTGAATATTTTTTTGTTTTAGAATGAATACATTTGTATTCAGAATGAATACTATCGGATGATTTTATGGTCTGCATCTTTTTTGCACGATTAATGCGTTTTTTTTGACATTTAGCGTGATTAACGCGTTTTTATCTGGGGGATAGAATGAGAGACGGTTAAGCGGGAGAAGATAGAATTACCCATAAAAAAATGTCATGTATTCCCATAAAATTTTGATAACCAAACAAGACTAAAATATGCCAAAATTTGATCACGTCATGTGAATCATGTCACAGCTGTCTATATAATATATCTGGCATTATAAATAGGGTTTTTTTTTTTCATGTAGCATTATAATAATACGTAATGTGTTAAAAATAAGAAAGAGAAAACACTTCATTTTTTTTTATGACACCTCAAATTTAGTCTCACCATAACGTGATGCTTTGTCACCATTATAGACACAGTGAACCTAACATAATAGTCAGATTTAATTTTTCTTCATTCAGAATTTTAATTGTTTAATATTAAATTGTACATTAAAACATAAAAATAGAAATATGTCATGGGTTACTGGTTGCTCAACTAAAAAGACAACAAGTGTTAGAAATATAATAAGCCCGTCCAAATTATTAACTAGATTAAATTATCATTAGGACCACTTCAGGATAATATTCCTTTTTTAAGATGTACCAAAATGTCATCATACTACAATTAATTGGTACTTAATCCAGAATTCCTAAAGGAACTACACTTGAGAATCATTCTTTTGTAGCCTCTCTTTTTTCTTGTACAAATTGAAGACAGCTTTCATTCTTTTCATTTTTTTTCTCCCTAGGTGTTGTTAAGAATTAAGCTATATGAAATTTACAAAATTTGAGTGGGTGGCCTAGTTGATTTAGAATCTAATCACAGATGACGTAATCTGAGTAGAACTAGGGTGCTAAGTTCATCTGTGAACTCAACTCTAAAATCTATCGGATTGAATTCAAACGGCGAATAAAATCCGTTGATTTTTTTCTATCATACAAGTGATGTGTCTACATGTGAAAATTTTAAAATTTTAAAATAATTTTATATAGAGTCTAAAAAAGAATGCATGAAATTAATTTTAAATTTTTTTCGTGTAGATGCATCACTCGTATAGTAGAAGAATTTCAATAATTTAAATTCATCGTTTGAAGTCAATCTAATAAATTTTAAAACTGAGAATGAACTTAATAAATTTAAGAACACTCTAGCTCTACTCTACAAAATCTACATAGATTACGTCCCTTATTAAAAGTTTGTCTGAAAATCACATCCTATCTTTTTAATATGTTATAGAAATGCAATAACATGTAGAATGTGAATCGGTGGACCGATTGGTCTATAGATTCTAGAATCTTGGAGTATAATTTATTTCAATTATTTGATTACGTGCTATTCCATATAAAATTTTAAAATAGCTAATTTCTCCGTAAATTCACTACAATATTCAATATCTTCACAACAGTTTCATTTTATTTTTTCTATCCTCTTTAATTATATAAGATTTTTTATTTTATTTTTAAATTTAAGCTGACCAATATATTCATTTTAAATGCAAGTATCACGTACTTCTAATTGTTTTCTTCTTTGTCTCTTTTATACTTCAGTCGGAAATTATCACCGTCACTGCTATATTACTGCCGACTGGAGAATTTTAGTAGTCGTGCTTTACTCTATTTCATGGCAACCCCTACATGTGATGCTGGAGTGTACCCGGACCCTCCAGTTGGAACCGAAGCCGAGATAAAAATAGTGTTCAATGGTATTTAATAAAAAAAAAAAGAGTAGAACTAAGGTGCTCTTTGGAGTACAAGTTTCTTTGTCCTCTTAACTCTAAAACTTATCATATTAATTTCGAATGACGAATTAAAATTGTTGAAATCTTTCTACCTTACGATTGATGTGTCTACATGTGAAAATTTTAAAGTTTCGAATTAATTTAGTATAAAGTCAAGTGGTCAAAATTAGAAGGTTTCTAAATTAATTTTAATGCATTCATTTTTAGAAGCCTTTTGACCATTTGACTTTATACTAAATTAATTCAAAATTTTAAAATTTTCACATGTAGATGAATCACTCATAAGGTATAAGGATTTCGATGGTTTGGATTCGTCATTCGAAGTTAATCCGACAGGGTTTTAGAATTAAAAGTACAAATAAAGTTGGTACTCCTCAGAGCACCCTAGTTCTACTCAAAAAAGAATACAAATTATTTTGATTCTGGTGATGGAGAAATGGCTTGAGGAGAGATAAGAGAGAAGAAAAGAGAACTTTTTTTTTTATGTAAATGTTAGAGGTCAAACCACCTCACTATTTTATATTCACGTAAAATTTTTTTTATTAGATTTTGAACCTACGACGTTCTACACAGAAAATATTGTCTTTGCCACTAGATCAAAGACCGGTTATCAATGTTTTTTTTTTTTTTGAAAACTTTCTAAAATGAATTACATGAGGAAAGAGCATAAAGAGAGATTTCATGAATATGAACACAATTTTTTTGAAAGACGTTGCCTTTTTCTCTAAGGTAATCTTTGATACTTAGAAAAATAAACAAATTAATGCGTTTATTTTTTATTATTTTTTTACCGCTTGATTTTGTTCTAAATTAATTCAAAAATTTATAAATTTGGTATGTAAATACATTAGTTATGAAGTCAAAGACAGATTGAAATATAATGAGTGGGGTTAATTGACTCCTATTTTTTTATATCTATAAGTTTCTATATAATTTAGAGTATAGTGTCATGAATTGTAAAATTGACTTCCATTCTCCACATGAAAATTTTATATGATTGGTTCTCGTATGTGTTTAACTTTCATAGTTTGAAAACCTAAATCTGTTTCTGCATGAAGTAGATCGTTTTCAATTGTCTGTATGAATTGATCGTTTAAAGTCAGTTCATCATATATTTTGAGGTTAAGCTCACAATTTTTTTTTAATAAGATTAAGAACATCCTAGTTATGCTGCTGTTATTAGATATGAGCATTTGATTTTTTTTTTTCGCAAGCAAGGAATGTAGGTAAACATGTGCAAGAGCAATTGATAAAACACAATTCTATGTATATAGCTAAAATGATGACCATTGACCAACATCATTAAGGCATACAATGTAGAGCAATTTCATATATAAGAGTAAAATTGTTTCTAATGTCGTCTAGTTCTTAATGAGCTTAATTTTAAAATTTATTGAGTTCACTTCGAATAATAAATCCAATGATATATTTTATGAGTAATTTGTTTTGATACAAAATTTCTAAATTAGTTTAGTATGAAATTAAGCAGTAAAAAAAATTATATATTAATTTTAATGTATTTATTTTTTATTATCTTTTGTTCGCTTGACTTTACGCTAAATTAATTTGACATTTCATTTAATTTGCAAGTAATCATATTATCGCAAAGTTAATTGGTTTCAACAATTTGAAATTGTCACTTAAAATAAATTTCATAGGTTTTAGAGTTTTTCTTTTAAATTATGGGTGGTTTTGGAATTAAACTCATCAAATAATTTGTGAATAACGGATAAATCTTTTGGAGCAAGACGGCAATAAATGATAATAAGCGCGTAGTTCCAAAACAATTATCACCTTGAAATGAATAATATCCTCACCTACTATTTTCTGCAATTTAAAAATACGAACATTTTATAATATAATACGAATATCTATAATATTCGAGTGCGACATCATACGAATATTCTTGTTGTTGTTTTTTTTGCTGTCCTTGGCTTTTCAAGCAAACAAAAAATCACATGTCTGTTCCTAAACATAGTACAGGGATACCGTGATTTTTACTAATATCCAACATTAAATAAAAATTGTCAAATGTGTTCAGAAGGATTGGATATTTATAAAAGTGTTGAAACTGGCTAATTATTGACCGGTTTCTAATTTTTTTCAAAATCGGTCAATAATTGACCAGTCCTTACCATTTTTTTTAGAAAATGATATATTTTAATTATTTTTTGTATTAAAATATTAGAAATATTTTTTATATTTCTTTAAAATTAGATAGAATACTATATAATTTGATTTATTAGAAAGACTGCAACAAATACCCCGAATCAATATTTTGCAGGCCGAATTTTTCACGACTGTAAGAAAAATAAAATATTTCTTTGTGTTATTAGACTAAAAAAAATGCTCTGAATCTGAGTTATTGATTCTGGTTCAAAAATCACTTCTAGGTAAATATAAAAAATATTGTGGTCCTTCTAATACATTTAATTTTTAAAATTTTGTATCTATTTGAATTTTTTTTTAATAAATAATTACATTGACAATTTTTTTTTATCAATTTTTTTTTTCAAAAATAAAAAAAATTACAATATATTCTATATTTATTTAGAAGTGATTTTTGAACGAGAATCAATAACTCAAATTCAAAAAATATATTTTTTTTTTCAAATATGTTCCTAATTTCCAATCTTCTATATTGAAGAACATGTATTGGGCCACATGGTCCGCTACATTAAATGCAAGAATATTCTCTGTCGAGTCACTGACTGAAATAATTAGCTGCAATGCAATGAAATATAAGGTTCATAAATATTTAATCTACCCAATTGTTTAAATTTAACAGGACCAGAGAGATGATATAATTTGCATTCGGCCGTTTTAAATGATATAATTTGCATTCGGCCGGTAAAACGGAGAATAACAAAAGATACGTAGGTGCTTTAGATAAAACTAGTCAAGTGCCCGTGCATTGCAACGGAGATTGAAATATTATTTTGATCACTTTCTTAAAATAATTTCTTCATTATGTGTTTATTATTATTCATCAATAATAAAAGCAAATGCTATATTAGAACATCTCTAATGACGCATCTTCTTTACGGGAGAATCATCTGATTGGCTGACACCATCACAATCTCTTCTTCCTCTCTTTTTTGATGAAAAGGCACAAGTGCCCAGTTTATTACAATTGTTCCAAAAACAAAAACAAAATATAATCTACCCTGACTCTAAAAGAAAACCTAGGATCTAAGATCTCAATACTCACAAGAAAACCTAGGATTTAAGATCTCAATACTCACACGGTGTGTCGACAGAGCTTGGTTGCTTCCTGCTCAACTGTACCAGTACTTATACAGGAGCTAGATGCAGCCAGCTCAAATCTCGCACCCATCCCCGTTTAACCTCATCGACCTATCTGCCTCAAAAACACAATCCCCAAACACAATCTGTCAACGTATTATCTCAAGCAATAGAGTATGAACTGAAAAGCAACAATCAACAAAGCAAAAAAAGAAAAAAAAAAACCAAAGGTAATCAACTTATTACAATCACAAAACTTGTAGCACAGAACAGCTTGTACTACAGTAAAAAAAATATAAGTAGTATTCTCTATCACAACATTCTGACTTGGTACCACTGTACCAGAGAGTAGTGAAACAATGTCAGAGGGCACCTTATTAGTTATTACAATTCAATACAGAATCAAAATCTAGAAAAACTATAATATTCATATATCATGATAACAAATGAGCATAATAATATATAATAGAGAAAACACACTGTTTTTTTTAGGGGGAATTTCATGTATCCCCCTCAAAAACGTTGAAATTACATATTTTCCTCTCTAAAGTTCATAATATCATATTTACCCTTGTAAAGTTCAAATACTCACAAATTTATCCAATTTACTTATTTTTGTAATAAAACTCATATAAAATTTATAAATTACCTATTTTAACCTTTCTACCTCTTTTCTTTTTCTCCTTTCTCTTTGTTCCCACATAAATCCCACCTTTCCTACTTTGACAATTATCTAGTGATCTTGAATGAGGAGAGTTACAATATTTTCAAATTAAAGGCTGTCAATATATATATGCTTCCTGACTTAGGTTTCAAAGCAAAAATTAACTAAAAGACAATATAGAATTTGGTTTTTTTTTTTTACACAGCACGTAGGCTTTGCAATTATTCTTCTATATCAAAATTTGATAATGTAGCTCCATTTCTATCCCACTGGTACATCCGTCCCTTATTTGCCAGTAGATGGGCAATTGTAACTTTTGCATTTTCCCTTGCAATATACCCTTGCAGCTCACCACTCTTTTCTTTTATCTTAAACCAAGCTTGCTAAATACAAAAATAATATAAATACAAATAACCCTTGACATTATCTGACCCATATCCTCTCAACTTTCAACACTACTTTAGACCTCATGAGTGTTTTTTGCACATCTGATCCAGTACTTGTATCGTTTGTCAAGTGCACTATAAGAGTATGATTGGGACCATGAGAGTGTTAGAGTTCAATTGATTTCAATTTAAAAGAGTTCAATAGTAAAAATCTTGGTGTTATTGTTTCGTCCAATAGAAACTTTTTAGTATTATTAGTCTGAAAGGGGTATTCTAGGAAGTTTTGGAAATCAATTTGGATTTGAATTAGTTTTTAGACACATGAAAGTGCCATATATTTTGGATAACGCACTCTCATTGTATGAGTTTTTTTTTCAGAAAATAACAAAAAGTAGCAGAAAATGAAAAACTTTGAATAGAAATCATAGATCCAATTTCAAATCAAATTAAGTGATTCATTATAATCTGATCTCGAGAGAGACATGTTGACAGAGAAATTATGTAAGAAAAACCTAGTTAGTTACCGTTTCTATTTGAATCTGGCTTTATGCATAAATAAATGGGCAAAATAGACTTATTTCAGATCATTTAAGAAAATCCTCGTAAATTACTGTTCCAAAGGACATGAACCTGGGATAGCTTGAGGCATAAACTCATGCTCAAAGAGATTGATGAACGGGCCGTGCCAGATATGATGTAATAATCTTAACAGTAGTTGTCAAATAACTTGCTATATTTTTTTGTATATGTTCTTCAAATAGTTATACTTCTTAAATAAATGTGTTATGATACCTGCCACTTTAACTGTTTGCTACCTCAAATAGCTATACTTCCTAACAGTAGTTGTTATGATACCTGCCACTCATAAATTGCAAAATGTTATTGCTTAACCATAGTTAATCCAGTACTAATACACAAAATACAATTATTACAGATATACCTGATACTTTTGGAGAGACTGTGCCAACTCGCTGGCAAGCCACTAAACTCCTAAAGAATGCTTGAATCGAATATGTACTGCTCTTTAATACATTAGATATGTCAGGCCTATAAAGAGAAGACGAAATAAAATTATTCCGAAGAATCTTGCAACTAAACCTGCATTTTAAGGGCACCATGTGTGGCTTCCAATTCACCATTTCTTTTATTCTTTTAAACCACTATATTCTTAATTAACTGAGGGACAAAAGGCATCGTACTACATAAAGTTCCTTCAAATCCAATCTGCCCTGGCTACAGGGAAACAAATGCAAAAGATACATGGAGAAAATTTATGCACATGCTTGCCTTAAAGACAACAAAATTCACTATAAGAAAAAAAAGATAAATAACATTTGAGGTATTGGAAATTTATATAAATTGCAATAAAATAACAATTATTTTTGTAGAATACCACCCTAAGGAAGAATTTCAGCATATGACCTTCGTAATACTATTAAATGAATAAATAAAAAAATACAGCAACAATTGCTAGAGAAATCAAAGAAAAGAAAATTCTCCAGTGACCAGTTATAACTCAGAATCCCAAATCATAGTTGAATTATTTTATAAAAAAAAAAACTTCATACTGACCATCATTCTTAAAAGCAAATCGATATCCATATAAAAATGAGAAATACATTCAATTATTGCTTAATAAATTTTATCATACATTAGGAACTAATTAAAATGAATTCAACAATATTTCATGTAAGTCCCTTAATTTTAACATATTGACACAAAACTAATTTAGTTTACTGAACATATGCAAAGCACATCTTATTGTACCTAGATTGACCAAAATGCTATAATCTTACGTCACGTGATAAACAATAAATCGTTTTCTTTATTGTTTCTTCCATAATAGGTGCTATAAACACTTAATTTTTGCATACTCAGATAACCTTGTTGATTGGCATCAAATACAACAAACACAAATACAACTTAACAATAAATTAAGTTCTTTCTTGCATATTTATTTATCAGTAAATAAATTTAACAAGCACAGAAAAATTGATTCACTATATTAGTTTAGTGCATTTTTGTGTTTTCTCAAAAAACAGTTTTCATGTAATAAGCCAGTTAGGAAAATAAAAATGGTACACTGTTTCGTACCAGTTATAAAATTTTGGTTAAGATTGATGTTCCTTGTATCTAGATAGCAAGAGATATAAAGATTACCTTGAAGATGTTGGTGGTTCAGCAGATACATATTTTTATATAGGAAAATGAATAAAATGAAATGAAACAACTACAAATTATTCATTTTCTTTTTTCTGCTGAATTAATATTTTGGTTATATGATTGAGAAACATATTTTTAGCAGGAAATAGTGGCCTACAGTATTGGCACACTTGGCAAAGTTCTCAAATTTGTAGTACATGCCACTATTTTTTGCAAAGCACGGGCACTTTTACAAAAGGGTGCCAATTGAACCAAATCAAATTGGTTCTCCACTTCCAAAAAAAAAAATAATAATAATAATGATCCTCAAACTAACAAATTTAATTAAATAAAGTCTCTTGGCAAATGGCAAGCAACTTAGAAATTTGTTGGATGAACTCTCCCAATGGGAAACAAACAAACAACGATGAAGCATTAAAGGAAATATTGTGAGAATAATATTGTGAGTTACCCCAAATGAGAGTCTTGACATTCATATCCAAACAAATTTCTAAGTTGCTTGCCATTCATATCCAAACAGGCGAAAGGCTTCAATATTGCAAAATATATGGAGTCCCCCCAAATCGATACCTTGACCTGCTGAAAATCATTTTCTTCACTGGCGAAAGGCTTGACATTCATATCCAAACAGGTATCTCGCAAATGGAGTCCCCCCAAATCGATACCTGGACCTGCCGAAAATTGATGCACTTTATAAGCATTGCTATCTGCACAGAAATAAGAAGGGTTACTTGGTTATCGCCAACCTCAATTTTGTGAGCAAAATATATATTCTGATCAGACTAAAAATGCAAGAGGGTAAGCAAAATATATGTTTCTGATCATGCCATGTCCTCAGTGCTATGTGTACTCTAAATAAGTTAATAATCTAAGTGTCAATCCATGGATCTACAATGAATGAATTAGATACTTAACAGCATTTCATCGAACAATTTTGATTTTTGAATCATTTTGGTTTAGGCATTTCATCGAACACAAAAAAAGCATTAAATTGTTCAATAACGTGAAGCAAAATATAATGTTTTCAAGTTCACACATAGTAACCGGAAACTTAAAACTCCCAAACAAATAAGATTCAACTCAGAACCATGTTTGAGAATACATTTCCGGCGCAAAAAAATAATTTAGACACTCAACCAAAAAATGAAGATATCTAGCTGACAATAGAAGTTGATATATATATTTATTGATGCACTAAGTGGACTCCATTTCCTGCACTGCAACTGTGTTTCTGTGCATAATAGATAATTGAGCTGAGGCTTACTGCATGATCTTAGATAGACTAAAAAGAAGACATGAACTTCAACTAAAACCCTATTTAAGCAATGTACAATTTGTTATAATAGCGCTGGTCTAGGTAGGGACCTTGAACTCCTCAATCATGAATTGGAGCACATAAGTAAACGCCACTGCCTCTGGAACACTAAATTTGCAATTAGATTTTGGTCAACTCATAAATTCAACAACATATCAGTCAGATCATATCATAAACATAACAATCATAGACTGTTTGATGAAATTAATCCAAAGCAAATCAATTAAGTTGAAACCCTAACCTTAGAGATAGAGATGGAGAGGAGGAAACGTACATTTACACTTTGAAAGGAAGCTTGGGATCGGAGGTGAATGTGATCTTGCAATAGACCTTTCCTCTGCCTTCAGCGCCGACGTCAGCGTTTCTCGCGCTGGTTAGGCTCGTAGGACCCCCACCCCTCCATCTTGGCTGTGATCGAAAACTTTCAGAAGGGAAGAGACCTTCGAAGTGGAGAAGTCGGAACAAGGAGAAGAAGGAAAGCTGGTGGCGATAGAAGGGTATCGCTGGAAATAAAAATGGCGCTGCTCTTTATGAATTGAATTCTCGCCAAATCTCATCACTTTTCGCGAAAATATTTTGGAGCCCAATCGAACTCGTTTCCTACTGCTAGATGCTATCCGATCAGAATATTTGAAAAATTGTCAATTCCATTTCTCGTTTAGAGAGGGGATTTGAGGTTCCGATCAAGGAGATCACCTGCTCCTCCGGATTTTCTTGTGCCACTGTCACGTGAATCGAAACAGATTTAAATATTTAAATATTAATTTTAATTTTGTTATGAATTCATACATCAGCAGGAAAATTCAGAAAGTAGAGGATTCGGTTCCTTTCAAAAATACCTTTCAAAAGATCACCTGCTCCTCCGGATTTTCCTGTCTCCTGTGCGACTGTCACGTGAATCTAAACAGATTTAAATATTTAAATATTAATTTTAATTTTGTTGTGGATTCATACATCAGCAGGAAAATCCGGAAAGTAGGGGATTCTGTTCCTTTCAAAAATACCGTGGTTTGCATTGGAAGGAGAGAAGGCGCGTCAGGAAAAAAAAACGCGTTTTGTCGTAAATGAAACAATTTTAATGTAACTTTTCATGTGGCGAGTACATATGTAATTAATTTTAAATTTCTACACGCTTGACTACATGAAATAGATACATAAAATCAATTTTTATTAAAGGCTGAGATTTCCGTTTGTTTTGATGAGTGACTGAGATTTATAGAATCAACCGTTCAGATCTTCTCTATACAAATAGAGAGTTGGATCCCAAAAAATTATGCATGGTATTAGAATAGTCCTGATAATATTTTTCATGCTACGTTTTTAAAAATTTATCATATAAATTTCAAATTTTGATTTAAGTATCTCAGTAAATTAGTTATATAATCAACTTACAGAATACTAATTTTTATTATTTTTAAAAATATTTTAATTTTTTATGATTTATGAAAAATGAAAAAAAAATGACTTAAAAATAAAAAAATTGTCAATATTTGAGACTATTTTTTTATTATATTTCATAAATTATAAAAAATAGTAAAAATTATTATTCTACAAAATTCGTTATATAATTAATTTATTGAGATACTTAGATCTAAATAAATCTATATAATAAAATTTTAAAATTGTAGCAGGGAAAACCGCACTGGATACATACGTAATATATTAATGGGACCGCCTAGCTGTCCCCCATGAAATGTCCCCTAATAGTCTCCCAGATAAAAACAGTTGAAACCCGCTAAAAAACAGTTGAAATCGCAGAAAAATACTTCAGACTGTAAAAACATCAAATAGTATTCATTCCAAAGAACATATGTATTCAACCAGAGACATAAATGTATTCAACTATGATAAGACAAAAAAAACTGGACACATCACCCACCATCTTTTACACGTTTTTAGAGGTGGGTGTTTTTTTCTCCGTTTAATCAAACCAATATTTCTTACAATCTGTAAGGTATTTTTCAAATATAAAACCACGAACGTCTTCTAAATAATTTTATCTTTCAAATGAGATCCATGATGACATACTTTCGAGTTGTCGGTTGCACAAGTATTCATCATCGTCATGCAAGTATTCATACCTCATTGAGCAAGTATCCATTCTAGTTGTGTAAGTATTCATCATTATGATTCACCTAGCTGTTTCGCTAATATTTGTGTGAATCATCAGAAAAGTATTCATCTGTTTTCGCCAAAGTATTCAACATAAAACATACAATATTCACTTGATAAGTATTTACCAGAAAATACTCATTCAGCAAAAAAATCACACTTTACAAATATTTTTCATGTGTGAATTAAAACTAACTGCACATGAAAATACTTTACAACTGATATATTCAACCACAATAAAGAAGTATTCAACACAAAACACTTAAATATTTAACTGTAATGTACACAGTAAATTATTCACATAAACTATTCATCTTTAACCTTACAGTATTCAACTATAATGGACAATAAAGTAATCATTTTTAACATATAGGTATTCATCTCATTCTGTCAAACATAAGGATAGAATAATACATGATATACAGATATGTATTCAACCCAATACAATGAAGTATTCATCCATACAATAGCAACTAATCCATTTCAAACATAAAGTATTCATCATACTTGTCAGAAGTCTGAATGTACATACAATAGTAAGTATTCATCACTAGTTAACAAATCATTCAACCACATACATAAAGTATTCATTCATACTTAACATAAGACTAACTGCAGCAGGAATAGTAGCTTTTCATACTTAATGTAATACAAATATTTATAATCATTCCTAATTTATTAATTTATAATTATCCAAACAATTTAGTATTGAAATATCCATACTATGAATCCAAGCAATTCAACAGTTGATTACCCCCTCAAGTATTCATTCTTAATACATAAAGTATTCACTGTCCTACATAAAGTATTCATACATAATTATCGGAAAAAAAAATGCACCTATAATACTAAGTATTCATTCTAATGTATTAAATCATGAACCTCATACCTAAATTCAATTAAGTACTGAAACATTAACCATCACATGAGCATTAGATCATTAAATTAAATTGATAGAAGTTGCATCGACCATCCTCGTCATGGATAGAATAAACAAATTTGTTAAGATACTCTTTTCTTTGATTCGTATCAACGGAACAAATCAGTCAAAGTAGCAGTTCTCTTCATGACACGAAATGCGTTGGTGGTAGATGAGGAGTAATTGAAGTCCTTAGCCTTGAACGCTTCCTCTTAGGTGTAATATGCATCTACAAGTCGTAAAGTATTCATTATATATCATATTGTCATTTCAATTCAAAAATTCAAATTACACTATGAATCTCACATCCATAAAGTATTCATTCATATACAATGAAGTATTCACCCTATACAATGAAGTATTCACCCTATACAATGAAGTATTCACCTTATACAGTGAAACATATTAACAATATATCAAAAATAAATTGTTACCTGTTAGGAATAGGTATTCATTCATATACTTGATTGCATCGAAAAAATCTGTCACAAGAGAAGCCAAACCTGATGGTTAAGTAGATGGTTGAATGTAATTGTTCAAACCAGAAAAATTATACTGAAATTGGTTCAAACTTGAACAGCTAACTCCTCGACTACCCTCACAGAATCATACAAATAAGTATAGTTTTGGGGCTAGATTCAATTAGACTCTAATTCCCATGCCCAATTCCTGCAACAGGCAAATGAAACATAGACATTAAATCAATCTCACATTTGTATGTTGTGTCAGAACTCCAAAATAAATATTTAATTGATGGTTTTCGGTTACAAAGCTTGCATCCATAGTTTATAAAAACATTGAAAATGTTCAAAATAGTTGAGCTTAAAAAATGGAGAAAATTTAAACAAGAAAACTAAAAAAATAAAAAACATGTATAAAATGACATTTTATAATAAGGACTTGCTGGTTTTTCTTCCTTCCATGCCAGTACCATATTGTACCAGTCTTGTACTGTTGCATACCAGTATTCAACCCTATGACACAAATCATTCAACATCATTTAAGAAGTATTCAACAACCATACTATAAAAAACTTTAAAAGTGTGAATTAAAAACTAACTGCATATATTCATCCATATTAACTGACATATTCAACCTCATTAAATAAGTATTCAACAGCCATATTCATCCCAAAAAGATAAAGTATTCATGCATAATTTTATTAAAACTAACTACACATGTCATACTAACTAATTATTCATTCGCACTATGAATAAAACAAATTCAACATTTTATAACACCCTTAAGTATTCATACATCACAAAAAAAATAAAAATTAAAATCAATATATTCACTTAAAGTATTCATCTATAATGGTTAAAGTATTCAGCTTGTATGAGCATAAAATCTTACTCAGTAAGACTTCTCATATGATTGAATTATCGGTCAACAATAAAAGACGACAATCTCGAATCAATTAAGCATGCATCGTGATTCAAACAGAAATTGCAAATAATTGAATAAAAGATGTAGAACAGAAATCACAAAATACAAACTATAAACAGATGATATCAGTACAGATCAAAATTTACCTAAAATTAAGCTTGAAATAAGAAGCTGATCTCAATCTTCTTCTGGACAGATCGCAGCACAAATTGATAGAACGACGTCGCAAAGCTTGAAAAAGATGACAAGTGGTCGGAGTGTCGCCGGAGCTAGACAGACGGAATGACGGAGTTGATTCAAAAAATTGAAGAGATCAACGGAGGCATAGATCAACCTCAATATAACTATGAGCATATTGCCTTGAAATTTTAGACCATAACACTTTCTCAATATTCTTAAATTTGTTCCACTTCTAAAGAAAATTGAAGGAAACCTGAGAGTAATAACATACCTCAAAATTATTCACGTCAAGTTATTAGTAACCAAAAATAAATTAAAAATTTCTACTTGTAAATGAAAATGCAAAATTAAGCACGAACCTCACTGTTCAAGCAGAAATTTTTCTTCTAAAATCAAAACTAAATTAACCACAACTTCTCAAATTAAAGCACTGACCTCACTGTTATAAGGAAATGAAAATGCAGTACGACTTCCTCTGGTCCAAAATATTCTTCTTAAATCCTAGGCCGAAGGTGGATCCTGTGGATCCCACTTTACTGTTAGTCTCCTGTTTGGACTCGGTGATATTCTTCTCTAAAAGGGAGCCCGGTATCATCCCCGCCTCTTCAACTCTTTCAAAGAAGGCTCCGACGAGGATTTTCGGAGATCGTCGCTGCTAGGGTTCCGGTGAAGATTGAGGAGATCGCCGCTGTCAGATTGGAGGACGCTAGTGTAGGTTCAGGTCGCGGGTTGAGAGCGGCGGAGTAGATGCGAGTTAAGAAGAGACGGTGGTGGTGGAGTTTAGGGTTCAAGCAGAGAGCTGTTGATGCTATTGTCGGAGTTGATTGAAAGATGCTTTTCTTTTTTCTGATCGGGTAAGAGAGACGGTGAAACGGATAAGTCGTTAGTGATTTATCTGTTAAACAGTTTAACTCAGATTGAGATTGAAGAGATGGGGGACGTTTAGAGGAAAGTATGATGGGGAAATTATAATTACCCTATATTAATATCAAACAGAAGCAACGAAGCTTCCCAGCGTAGATTGTGGGTTGGTGTTCCATGATAAAACATGGAAACACGCAACACATGTAATCCAACCATGCTATAAATACGCATTTAATATTGGTTCACAGAATCATATCTCAAGTACGACAATAAGATTTTATGTACCAACCGGAATAATAATGTCCATTTTACTCTGCTGTTTTCTCTGTTCGTTTTTATTTTGTCTTATTACTCTTTTATCAAATTTGCTTCTTTTTTTGAGAAAATGAGTACTCCTTTTCTTCATCTGGATCGTTCAAAATTCATAACACGGCTTCAATTAAATCTGAATCATTTCAATATATTAAACTGATATAAAAGAAAAAAAATAATCGAGACCGTGTGATGAATTTTGAACGATCCAGATAGAAAAACAGAAGGGTGCTCCTTTTCTCAAGAAATGAAACAGATTTGGATCCCCGTTCTATCAACTGTATTATGGAACTTCGAACTATAATGTCCGTATTTAGAAGAGTTTGAGTGTTTGGAGAATTAGAAATTTTGTCATGGCAAGTAATTTAAAAAAAAATCATATATATTTTCTTTTTATAGTTTAGTAGAGTGCGTATCAAATTTGGTGTAATTTGAAAACTAATTTGTTCTCTTTTGTACATTTTGAAATTTTCATTGTACAAATTTATTGGATTTTTTTAAAATATAACTAATTTTAATGATTTTAATGAAACAAACACAAAGGAGTTGGATTTTATAAAAAACAGTTTCACCGATCTCTTGTCTCGGTGGAGGGAGAAATGTGTTTTCTCCAGTTCTATGAAATGGTACTAAATAAATTTTACAAATTGTCTCTGAAATGGTTCCAGCGATCCCTTACCTCGGTGAAGCTGTTTTTTTTTTTATAAAATCCCAACTCCTTTATACTTGTTGCGTTAAAATCATTAAAATTAGTTCTATCTTTAAAAAAATCCTTATTGATTGACACCTGATTGTAGAGCAAACAATTGTAAATTACACCAAATTTGATACACTATGTATCTCAACCATAAAAAATAAATCTGTAATTTAACATTTTAATTTTATTTTTGTTAATGACATCTTTTGTTTACCTTCACTAACAAATATTCTACTCCTGCATTATCGTCCAAATTCAGTGAATGTTGAAAGTAAGGCATAAAATAGCTTCAATAAAAAAAAATGAGCACCTTTAAATAACACATTTTAATGGGTCTTTGAGTTGAGTAAATTAGAAACGTGTCAAAACGTGGGACATTTTGTTAGTTTTATTTTAGGTGGAATTCACGTATATACCTTCTGCATTTTTAAAATTACCAATTTTCTCCAATAATCGATATTATATTATATTTAATATTTTAAATTATAAAAAAATCATTATCATCTAATAAAAACATACCCAAAGACTTAAGTTAACAATATATAATTAATTTCTATTGGGCCCCTACTTAAGCGAAATCATGATCCATTGGGCCCCTACTTAAGTGAAACTTTCTCTTTGCTCTGGTTGCAACTGAAGATCTAATTGGGCCGGGCTGTTGTGGTCCTCCCCCTGGTTTTATATCTACTGAAGTTGACTCGCTTGAAAAAGACATCACATAATGCCATTTAATTAGATTTCAATTATTGTGAATGTTTCTGTTTTTATTCTCTGGCCCATGTAATAAGATTTCAATTATTGGGAATGTTTTCTGTTTTTATTCTCCACCCGTTAATTTGGCAATTATTTAGACTTTAACTCTATGTTAAGATAACTAATATTTGAGCTACATTTTTCTCTTCCTTCTTTTTCTTTCTTCACCCTGAACAAAATCTAATCATTTCCTTTCTCACCACATAAATGTATCAAGGGTGAGAGTTTTTCATACGCAAATTTCAACAAAGATTAATGGTTGAAATCGGAATAACAACATATTTATTTCCATCAATGAGACCCTTTTATTAGTTTACCTGATCCATATTGTATTCGATAAGACAGAAACAAATAATGAATTTATTCGTTTAACTTATTTGGATAGTGGTAATGGTAGAGTTTTTTTGTTTTGTTAACATATCGGATAACGATATGTGTAGAGATTATTCCTTACTCCTTATCATCATCAAAAGTAATGATTAAAAATAAAAATAATAAAATTAAATATATAGATAGATATATATTTATATAGAGATGATAAAGAGCAAAACTAGAGTGTGATGCACTCACTAAGAGGGGTTAGTGAGTATAACTCCAAAAGTCTATTAGATTGATTTCAAGTCACAAATCCAAACCGTTGAAATTCATCCACTTCATGAATAATGTATGTACATATAAATTTTTTAAAGTTTCAAATTCATTTAGTACAAAATCAAGCGGGGAAAAAAACAATCTTTTATAAATTATTTTATAATTTATAAGTTGTTTTATGTATCAAAAAAATAATATGATATAGACATGTATTCATGGTCCATATATACTTAGAAACTCTTTTATTCATTTATCTGACCAGTCCATCCATACTGTATTCAATAAGATGAATAAATATATAATTGTTTTTCTTTTAAATTCTTGGGTATGGATAAATGTAGAGTTTTTTTTTTCCGTTATGACCGTAGCTTTTATGAAAATACTTCCACCCCACCAGTTGAAATTCCATTTTTCAGTTTTCCATTTCTTCTCCTCCATATTTTGACTATTTAACCAAATTAAAATTAAAATTAATCAGGCATCTATGAATGCAAAGACAAACTTCCAACAAAATTAGAGGGATCATTTGTGGCAGAGCGAGCAATCTTTGTAACTAATAATTAGCATAGTGACAAATAAATTATTTGAATTTGGTTTGGTGAGGTAAAAAATTTGTAATTCGGAAATAATTCGGGTATAATTCGGAAATGATTCGGAATTATTCAGTTAGAGATCTCAGTTCTGTAAGAGAACAAGAAAAAATATATGTTCTGAAAAAAATTCTAGAAAAATTCGTGAATAATTCGCACAATTCGGAAAACTTTTGTAAAATTTGCCATTTTTTGTAAATATTTTACTCAGAGTCCGGTCAAACAAATAACTCGATATTCAGTTCGACATAAAATAAATCATTCACAAATCTTGTGAGAGTATGGTTACTAATTAGCTAGTAGCTGCGGTGGCAAAGAGGACTGCATGCAAGCAACCAGCCAATCACACATTGACCACCCCTGATCAAATTTATCTGCATACATGTGCTATATATTCTCTTTTTCTGGATCTTTATTAATTGAACGCTTATTTCTTAAAACACAGGGATAGCTTCGGAAAAAGTTGGAGATCTACTTTTCTTTTCTTAATCCTTTGACCTTGGGGCACCCAATACCGTTGCCGTGACAAGTGCTAGTTGACCATGTATATTATCAGGAGGAGGAGGAGGAGGAGGAGTTGAATTACACCATTTTACACATTATCATACTAAATACTTATATAGTGACACATCATGATACTAAATACTTATAAGTTATTTTTGTAGTATGAAAGTTCAAACAGTTGATTCGAATCATTCAACATGATCTCCTTATCAAAATGTGTTTGGAGACCAAATTTTATATTTTTTGAATTTTTTTTTTTAGTATTTATTAAGATGTGTACAAAATTGTTTTTTTTGTAAACAAATTATAGACCATTGAAAAACTGTGTTTTACAAAAAATTTAATATGGAGATCATATTGAACAGTTCGGATCGACTGTTTGGATTTTAAAATTCTAAAAATGACCTATAAATTAAACAAATGGTGTCAAGATGTGTCACAATAAAATGATATAATTGGATCCCTCCTCTATTATCAGTTCCCTAGTCTTCATGGAAACTTTTTTTTTTTTTGAGAAATGATTTCCATTTTCACATATCTCTCCCCACGAATGAACATCCAAGTTTAAACTGCAATAAAATTGATACATTGTGGCTAGGGGCGGGCATCAGAATCAGACTTTCAAACTATGAGGTCAAACGTGAATAGAGGTCAATCATATAAAAAATTTAGGTGTCAATTTCATAGTATCCATTGCATTTTACTCTAAACTATATCGAATATCTTGTATAAATACGTAAATTTCGGATAAAAAAATAAGTATCAATTGACCTCTAGTACGTTAATATTAGAGAATCCACTACTGATTGTGGTGCGAGAGAGAGAGAGAGAGAGAGAGTGACTCATATAATTTTAATTCAAACTCTTTAGTTATGATAGTTTAAGGGCATTTCCAATTTATTTTTTTCCCTCTATTCTGTATTTTCTTGTTATTGCCACATTATTTGTTGAGGAAGATAATTGTTATTGCATTATTTATTAATTGAATTCTATTTTCAAAAAAGCATTTGCACCAAAAAGAGTTAAATATTTATAATCTTTGACCCAAAATAATTATAATCATCTAAAATTAGTAAACTGGTTGCAATAGTTAGCAATAATATCTTAAAATTAGATTCACTCTGAGGCCATTATATTTTTTTTTGGCAATTTAATATAGTTGAACCTACATAATTGTGGTCTCTTTGTTAAAAATAATTAATGTGAGTAAAAGATTTATTTTTTACCCAATAACAAGTGGACAATTTTTTTTTACCAGGCATAATATTTTTATTTGAAACTTGGCAGGGACTAGGAGCATTGGATAGTCAATGATTTGTTTCTTTCCGTAACCTATGGATTTCCATAAGGAAATCAAACCCTTCATTTCCTTCCCTCTCATCCTCCTCATCTCTATCTCTTTTCTATTTTTCCATTTTCATACCTCTTTTGGTCCCCTCAAATTTCTCCATCTATTCTTGAACTCAAACTCAAATTTAGAAAATGATTTCTGTGATTATTCCAATGGAAAATGGGTGTATGATGATAGGTTTGTTGGTTGGTACTCTGAGGATTGTCGATTCCTTGATCCAGGATTCCAGTGCAGGAAGAATGGCCGCAATGACACGCGATTTCTCCATTGGAGATGGAAGCCTTATGACTGTGATCTTCCCCTGTATGTATTTACAAAAATTGTATCTTTTTTGTGTTTTTTTTTTCCGGTTCTTTTATATTTGCATAGATTTCTGTAATTCTGTTGCACCATTAATAGAAGCTAGGAATGGTTCGAAAGGAAGAAAATAAAGAATCAAATAATATAAACTTTATGTTCTCTCTAGCATATTATATTGAAAGCTAAATAAAAGAATCAAAACTAAAAATAAAGAAATAAAGTTATCAATGCCATCATATCCTGCACATGCATGAGAAAAGATCTTACATACTTATTTTGATGGGAATCAGGAGGTTTATGATTAAATATATATTAATTTGGAGAATCAATATTAATTTAGTAATTAATTATTGTCTTCGTGATTGATTGTAGATTTGAAATTTATTGTCTGTATTGAAAATGAATTAAAAGAATTTTGATCTTGGTCTCATTATAAAAAAAAAATCACTAATATGATTGATGTAACTTCAAAAATTGTTATTATTATTCTGTTTTGGAAAAATCATTTTCTGTACTATTGTTACCATTCGCTAATATTCGCTAAATTTGCTTGGCAGTTACAATTACAACACTAATTAGTTGTTTTATACAAATTAGTAATCTTTAAATTTAGGCATTGTCTAGTGAAATTTAACAAGGCATATAATATACCATCTTGACTTTCATTAAACATGAAACCAATTTGTAATATCACAAGGGTTTATGTAGGTATAGGAATAGTACTATATATGATATTGCACTCTTTTCAATATATAATTTGTATACACAATTAATTAAATCTTGCTTTAAATGATGTATAAAAACAATATTGAGTTGATCAGTTGACTTTACTCAGATTCAATGCAAAAGAGATGCTAGAGAGAAGCAGAAACAAAAGAATAGTATTTGTTGGAGATTCAATTGGGAGAAATCAATGGGAATCTCTGATTTGCATGCTATCCACCAACATGTCAAACTCATCAAATATCTATGAGCAATTTGGGAACCCCATAACCAAGCACAGAGGCTTCCTATCCATGGTTTTCAAGGACTACAACCTAACCGTCGAATACTACCGCGCACCTCAACTCGTGGTGATTGATCGGTTCAAGCCGCAAAATGCCTCTGTTGCTGGTTTGCGAGGAGCAATACGGGTCGATAAACTGCCGCACTTTGCTTACAGGTGGGCTGGTGCAGATTTACTGGTACTGAATACTGGTCATTGGTGGAACATAGACAAAACTTTGAAAATGTAAGTTTAACTGAGAGGTAATAATTAAGTAATAACCTCACATGCATTAAATTTAAATTCTTCACTTTATTTCTACAGGGGAAACTACTTTCAGGTGGGCCGAACTATCAATTATACAATGGATATTAAAGAAGCATTCCAAAGATCCATGGAGACAATTAAATCTTGGGCCTTGAATAACCCAAAATTATCCAAGAGTTACATCTTTCTCCGGAGTTATGCCCCTATTCATTTCATGTAAGTTGGTATCTTTCAAGTAATAACAATCATTCTTTATGCCCCTATTCATTTCATGTAAGACACATGGTTTCTATTTTCTATGTGAGAGGTTATGGGTTCGAAATTCAGATGGAGGAAATCTTTTGCTATAATAATAAGAATATTAAATAGTTGGATAACTTGATCTCTAATTTTATTAAAAAAAAAGGTAATTTTTCTAATTTGGATTTGTTGGCCTAAATTGTAGGAACGGTACATGGAAGCATCATGGGACTTGTGCGTTAGAGTCAGATCCATATGCTGACACAAATGGTTTCCGACCCGAATCATGGACCAACTCGATCATATTGAGTACGGTAAAACAGATGAGAAACCATGGTATCAGAGCTAGCATTTTGAATGTGACATACATGACAGAATTCCGAAAAGACGGTCATCCTTCAAAGTATCGTGAACCAGGAACGCCGCCTGACGGACCTGAAGACTGTAGCCATTGGTGCTTGCCAGGCATCCCCGATACATGGAATGAGATCTTGTATGCAAATCTCTTGTCGTATGGATATGAGAAGTCAAGAACTTCATGATAATTCTTTTTCACAGTGATTATTTTTTCTTTTTCTGTAATAATAATTGAAATCCTACTAAATTTATGATTAAAATATAGGAGAAAAGAAAATACAGATAGTGTACTAAAGAAAAGTTAATTAATTTATTGTTAATGTTTGGTACTGCAAAATGTAGGTTTTGTTAACATATTGTTAATTTGCACGCATATCGGTACAATTTGATGGCTAGATCTTGGATTTCAGAAATTTCAGAGAATCTCGGATTTCCGCGGATTCGAATCCTATTTTAGCAGTGTGGAAGATTAATATATTTTCCTTATATTTTGTTGGTTGTAGATGCCTATTGCATTTACTGATTCCTGTGTAATTAATAAAGATCCTTTCGCACATGGCGATACATTTTATTACACGCAGAGCTGGTACATTTACCACTTACCAGTTACCAGTAACCTTGCACTATATACTGTTAGTTTCAAAAAGAACAAATTTCTTTGGAGATCAATCTGTTTTTTCATGCAAGAAATAAAACTGGCGTAATACAGCTGTCAATATTAACGTTACAATTTTTTTTGTTCACCAACCAAAAATATTGTAAATGATACCTATATCATCACGCATTTTCTTCTTCTTTTTTCATTATTGTGATGAGAGTAACATGTAGGGGTGAAATGTGATCCGTATTCGAAAACTTAGATGTGGATATATAATATCTGAATATTCGTGTGGATAAGGATACTGATATGATTTTAGGTTTCAATTAGCTGTATTCGAATAGTAGATATATATCATATATTTTAATATATATTATGAAAAAAATTATGTTATTCACTATTATAAATAGATAAATATTATAAACTTTAATATTATTTTAATAAATATCTAATCTGATCCGGATTCGTATCCGTCTAATATCCTTTTCGTATCTGTATCCGGAAAATAAAACAAGAAATATGTCACTTCGTATCCGCTCCGTTTTCACCCATGATATAGTGGCAAAGTATAGGGACCGAAGATAATTACCCCTCGAAGTCCAATTCAAATTCAGTGAAGTAACTCAAAAATTGAGTTTTAGATCAGAACCGTCTAATTCGAATTCAAAATAATTCATCCGGAAGTGAAGCGCAGACATTTCGAGAAGCAAATTTAAATCTCGAAACGGTATCAATCTAAAACCCAAAAATTGAGTTACTTTAGGGATCCGGACCCCTAGAAGTCCAATGGTCCTATCTGTAGAATGGTCAACATATATGAGACCCAAGTCCCAACTATATATTTTGTATCTTAGTTTGTAGGATACCTAATTTAGGACAGGACTAAATATATCGAAGCCTAAGAAAAGGCCCACAATACTAGGATGGGCCCAAATAATACAGGCCTAAGCGTAAGGCCCACAAGAGCGTAAACAAGAAGAAAATTGTTGCAAGTGTTCTTACCATAATTGAATGAAACATTTTGGATTAATTTTCTTCATTATAATTTATAAACAACAAGAGAAAATGTTCTCATACTATTCAGGCATCATGATGAGAAAAATCCAGAGTCTTTTTTTAATCAGTTCAGGACTTAATTCACAGTATAATGACATAAAAATTGTAGAATTGAACTTTGATTAATCCTCATTTCTGTTTAAATGTGACAGTCTTTATAGTTTCATGGCCTAATTAAGTTCAATCTTAGAACGCAATATTTTCAAATACAGTAAAAATCCTTAGTTAGGTTTTCCAGTTGAAAAATGCAAATGTTATTTATTAGATACAAAATAGTAATTAAGGACATATTCCAATCATATTTTGACAAATTAATGTTCAAATACAATAAAAATATTGCGTAGATGAACTGACATCACAAGCTTTTCCTTAATTTTTAATTTTGCCGACTATTATTTAATTAATCAAGTGTCGCTTTAAGCCGAAATATTTAATTATACTATATTAAAAAAAATAAACCACAAAACCATGTTTTTTTTGGGAATTTAAAAAAATACCAGGGTCTCCAAGCCAATCCTCCATTCTTGAGGGTCCGCAGATTGGCTTGACGGCTTTCCAAAAATTCATAAATACACTGTAATATTAAATATATTTAGGTTTTTGAAGGGCTTCCAAACCAATCTGCGACCCTTCAAGAATGGAGTCGCAGATTAGTTTGAAGACCTTAGTATTTTTCGAATTCTCTATAATTTGAGGTGTTTTAGTTTATTTTATTTTTATAAATGGTGTAAATAAAAATTTCGGCGCTTTATGGCGTAACATAATGAAAACTCTCAATTGATTTAAAAGATGTATGCATAATGCATCATTGCATCGTAATGTAAATAAGATTTATTTTTATAATATTTATTAATACAATTTTTTGTTTTGTTTTTTTGAGTAAAGTTGGAGTCAAGTTACTTAACTATTTAATATTCTCCATCTGAATTTCGAACCTATGACCTCCAACATAGAGACTATGTGCCTTTGTCACTAGTTAATAAAATTAAAAAAATGTGAGTCTATGGTACTATGCATATCATGATTTAGTCCGTAATACAGATCAATATTTTCATTTTTAAAATTCTAACGGTCGATCCAAATCATTCAAAATGATTTCCATATGAATATGTACTTGAAGATCAAATTTTATATTTTTTATATTTTTTTTACTATTTTTTAAGGTAGGTAGAAAATCACTGTTTTTGGATGGTTCAGAAGTTTCAGACCAAGTGATTTCCTACCTATCTTAAAAAATAGTAAAAAAATCTTAAAAATATAAAATTCGATCTGCAAATAGATATTCATATAGGGATAATGTTGAACAGTTTGGATCGACTATTAAGATTTTGAAAACGAAAATATTGACCCGTAATCCAAATGTGGTCCCCGTTAAATGGTTACAAATAACTGTACTACATGTAGATTGAGAGCTTAATCAATGACCATATTATTTTGTTTGAACAGGCCTATTAATTAAGTGAAACAAAACAAAAGAATGTCCAAGAAATAAGTGACCAATATATTTAATTTTTGAGAAGGTAGAATATCCTTTTCCAATCAGACAAGCATCAATTATTTGAACCTGTTTAATTGTTTAAATAATAAAATATAAAAAAGAAAGAAAGAAGTCACAGGATTACGAAAGAAAGTGCCTGGAGACTGGAGAGAAGTCGATAGAGAAAAAAAAAAAAAAGAGGAAAAAGACTTACGAACTGCTCTCCAAAGAAAAGTGCATGCCAGACCAGCATTTTATCAGAAAACTGTTCTACCACAATTATAATGCAAGTCACTCTCCATTCGCTGGCATAATTATAATTATAGAACAATTATAATGCTTAATATATATGAACTATCAAAGTCGAATTGAGAAGATTCTACAATTTTTTTTTTTTTAAATATAGAGACGACACAAGGTCATATCGTCCCTTTGTTAGCAACTTAGCATTGAACGAAGAGTAAAGAGTTCTCATTTCATCACCGTGCGGATATTGTTTATTTTTGAAGGATTTTTGAGTTTCATAAAAAAAAAAATGTTTTGAACGTACATCTATAAAGTGAAAACAGTATAGATAATATTCGATCCATATTCGAAATCTTAGATATTCTTATCCGTGTGGATAAGAATACTGATATGGTTTTAGATTTTAATTATCCATATTTAAATAGTAGATATATATTATATATTTTAATATATATTATTCACTATTATAATTAGATAAATATTATGAACATTTTTTTTTATAATTATTAATATTATTTTAATAAATATCCGATTTGATCAGGATCCATATTTGTATCTGTCTAATATACTGATATCCACCGTATCTGTATCCGAAAAAAACAATATAGATATAATTTTACTACGTATCCTACCTAAAAAGAATTTAATATATTAAGTGAATAAAAAGTGAAATGAATATTTTATCTATGCATCACATATATAATAAGAACACACCGGCCTGAGCAAAGCCGGCCTCTTTGCCACAACTACATGCAATATATATATATAATATTCTTGAAAATACTGATGCATGCACACAGCACACCTTATCCGTTGGATTTATTTTTTGGTTTGGGTGAAGAAACGATGACACTAGCTAACAGCCGGAAGAGGCCATCATGGGCGGCTAACTAATTAAGCTTATCTTCAATGCCTCGGTCAATGCTACCAAAGAGATGGATTCACATCTGCTGCGATCAACAGTAACCTTAAAATTCCTGCGATTCTAAATTCAACTATTGAATTGTTTCGAGATCCGTGCAAGTAAAAATCAGCTGCTTTGAGATACGTACACGAAATTATTGGACGATCAGATTTGAAATCGCAGAGATTTTAGAGTTACTGTTCATCTTTTAGGATCGCAGCAGATGTAAATCCCAAAGAGATCCGTTTTCTCTCAATTCCATTCATGCAATCATCCGCAACTACGAGAGTCAAACATGTAATGAAAATCAATTATATAATAATTTTATATTAAGAATAGAGGTCAATTTACTGTATCAATGACATTTGATTCTAATTTATACAGAAAATTAAATATAAATATAAAAAATTAAAGAAAAAATAGAGTCAATTGACAATTACATCTGTCTCTGCATGCACTAAGGGCCTGTTCGGATATTTGAGTTCAAAATGGGAATTGATGGGTTTCAAAGTAATTTTCTTTCTAAATTCTAATCCTGTTCGGATGCTTAGTTTCCTCCCAGTAAGTTCCTTCCTCTATTTCCAATCTTCTCCCCAAACAACGTTAATTGGTGGGAAAACAAAAATTCAGTCCGACTGAATTCTCATCTTCCCACTTCGCGCAGAGCCTGCTATTTGTCTCTCATGGACCGTTTTTTTCAATCTCAAATATCATTACCTTTTGCAACCAGTCAAGCACTCAATTTCCATAGTTATTTTATTCTTTTTCAAACAATATAGTTCTTTTCTATTTTTCCAACTACTCAATTTTCATAAACACAACATATTATTGAATGCAAAGCATGTTCCATATTATCAAATACTTCTTATTTAATTGTAAAAAAAAATTTCTAAAATAATAAAGAATTAGAAATTTTATGTTATTATTTAATCTATTTATTTAATTATATTATTGATTACTTATTAATAAAAAAATTGTACAATATTAAACAATATAGAAAGAAAAAAAGGATTTTCCACAACTAATTTCACGATACAACCGAACACTTAATTTAGCACAATCCCACAATCAATTCTATATGCACATGTACTCGTGAGTTTCCAGTTTTTCAAAAGTGAATTCCCATTTCCGTCAAATTCCATCCCGTGTGATTCCGTGACATCCGAACAGGGCCTAAATAAAATTGGTGTCCGATGAAGGAGGGCTGTGTGGATAGGGAAATTCGAATATATGAGTGCAATAATTAAATTTGGACCGTTATTTTAATTTGTCATGAATCTCAAACCGAACCCTATAGTTTCTATGAGCACCGGCTGATTTGAGTTTGGATTGGCTGCGATTAATCTGAGCCGTCCGTTTATTTATTGCACCCCTCAAGTATTTGAGGAGACACACACTCGTGGATAGGGACGGAGTTATTTATATATAATAGAACAGTTGTATAATATTTAAATATAAGTATATTTTATTTATTTTAATAAAAATATGATACGTAGTTTTAAATCAATTTGATAAATTTTTGAGCTAAGCTCACAAAGAAACTTGGTGAGTTTAAGAACACTCTAGTTCTACTCTGTTTGTTTGCTTTGCTTCATGGAAAAAGGTATTTAGCAGAGACATTTTTTCTTAAGGTGAAAAGATTCTCAAGAGCTAATTTTTTTTTCTATTGTAAAATCCTTCCCAAAAAAATAAATTTGTATTTTCATAAATCAGTTCTCCTATTTGGAATAAATATGCTGTTATTTCAAATAGGAAATAAAGATGCTGTTATTCCAAAATAATTACAAACCCTGTAATTCTATCTCAACCATTCAAAAAATTTCACGCACGAATCTCAATGAAATTCTTTTTTTATGTACGAATCTCAATAAAGATCAATGGCTGGGATCAAAATAACAAGGTCCTGTTATCCCTTTGGAATAACAGCAGATTTATTTCCCTCCTATTTAATGCCATGAGATTTAGTCAGGTTGAACATGAATAGTACAAGTGTGTCATGATATAGACCGTCTATCATAGATGGTCCTATCAATTTTAAACGAGTTAGGTCGTACTTGTTTTTCAAGTTCAGCCATCCAATTTTGAATTGTTGATTTGTATGCAAATTATGTGCTTTTTTGAACACTCATGTGTATTAATTCTATAGACCTGACAGCCATTTTTTTAAAAATATAACTCATACAAAAAAAATTAACCAAAAGAGACTCGGACCCATTGAAGCTATAAAAATAGTCTTCACCGGTCTCCTAAACCGGTGTAGCTTGAAAATTTTTCAGATCTACGATTTTAATAAAGTAAAAATCCAAAATTTTTAAGCTACACTGGTTTGAGAGACCGGTGGAGACTATTTTTATAACTTTTCAGTGTATAGTCCTGTTTTGGTTAAAATTTTTAAAATGAATTCTATTTTAAAAAAAATCCTTGGGAGCCGTTGTCAAGCTTTTAAAAAAAAAGTGTATTAATTCTAAAGATTATGAATTTAAGATATTGATTTGATTTTTATTGATTCGACAAATAAATATTTGATACGAGTTTCATAAATATAAGGTAAGTTAATCTGATCCCTCTGTCGTACATTATTATTATTTTTTTTTATGACTATAACAATAATAGATGAGCTAGTTGGCACTTAAAGTTATTAACCTTAAAAAAAATCATGCAATTTCAGGCTGCGAGACATGAAACAACCAGCAATTTTCTTCTACACGAAAATCACACGATATTCTTCCGTACATAATCGGACTTTTCTTAAAAACATCGGCTGCTTGGTGTCGAGTTTCTGACTTTTTGTTAGACGAACATCAGTGGACTGGTTCAGGTCAGTACCTTTTGCTAAGTTTATCCTGATTTCAGTATTCAAATTCACTGTTTGTCAAATTTGATAAGCAGAATCCTGCTTTTTCAAATTTAACTATTGAATTATTTTCATGCATGAATCTCAAAACAGATAAATAGTTTTATTTGAAAAAGTAGAGTTCTACTTGCTCATTTGACGAGCAGCAGAGTCGGTTGATTTCAATAGATATCTGTGGACTTAGTCCCCTGATTTCAATATATATTTGTGTAATATTTTATATTCCAGAGGATATAATGATATATACATATAATCGTGCATTATTATCGAATCTGGTCTTCAAATTTGCTATTATTTATAACAATGATGGTTTCGGATACATATTGGACCGGAATTTTTACTAATACAATTCCTAAAAATAAATAAGAAAACTATAAATTTGACAGAATTCTAAATTTACCAGAACTGCAATGATAATTAATAGCTCCGTTCTTGGAGGGCTGCCATTTGTCGTTCCGGCCTCATGAAAAAAAAAATAAACGAAATGATTCCTTAAGTTTTAAACTATTTGTTTAATAATTTTCAAAAATAGAAATAACAATTAATAATTTAAATTTGTTAGAAAGAATATTAAATAAAATAGATAAACATCTTATAATTTTGATGTACTAGAAGGATTCTGAAATATTTTTCAGACATAATTTTTTTGGTTGTAAAAAATTAAACTATTTATTAGTGCATTAATGGAAAAAATAAATAAAAAAGATTTGTATCTGAATTATTGATCCATATTCAGAAGACACTTCTAGTAAATATAGAAATTATTGTGGTTCATCTATTTTGAAAAAAAATTCCTTGCCATCAATACAAAAATCAAATCTATTTTTTTTAAAATAGATGGAGTATCTTATAATTTGAATGGACTAGAAGAACCACAATGATTTCTTTATTTACTAGAAGTGACTTTTGAATTGGAATCAATAATTCAGATTCAAAATATTTTTATTTTTTTTTCTCGTAACACATCAAGGAATAGTTTAATTTTTTTACAACCGAAAAAAACCAAGACTGAAAAATGTTTCAGAGTATACATCTAAATTATAAGATGTTTCATGTATTTTATTTAATATTTTTTAACATATTTAAATTATTAATTATTTTTATTAACCAAATATTTTAATACTTAAGAAAACAAATGAATTTCGTTTTTTTTTTTTTTTTTTTTCCACGGGGGTTGCAACAATAAATGGCAGCTCTCTAAAAAATTGAGTCGCCAATTGTCAGTGCGGTTCTGATATTTTTTAAATTTTAGAAAAAAAATGTGGTTTTTTTGTTTATGTTTTTTAATATGTTAATAATAAAATTTCCAGCATATTGGAGGACGTCGTACTACATTTTTATCTTTAGTGCAGGGAAATGATTGAGATTGTAAACATTTATATTTTAACAGGGGTTTAAATTAAGCTTAAAAACATGCTGGGTCAGACTTCACAAAATGTCCACTTCACCCAACTGCAACCGTCATATATAGGGTCACAAAATGTTTCTTCACCTGATTATTTAATTAATCCATTGGTTAAGAGTTGTTGGTCCTTAAAAACAAAAGGCTAAATTTATGTATGGTTACCTGCAGGTTTCAAATGTCTACTCACTAGAGGTGGCAACTAGCTGTTTCGTCACCAGTTGGATTCAGTTTGAACTTATTACGAGTGAGTTGGTTTTAGGAGTCTGAGCTGAAATATTAGTTTGAAATCGTCACGAGCTGAATCGAGCTGGCTGGATTTTATTTTAAGAAGAAAATAAATTATACAAACTTTTTGAACTGAGCTGAACAGTATAAAATGCACACAAATTCATACAAAAAAGATGTCTCAGCTAGCGAGCAAATTAGGCTCCAACTTGAACTAGTGACGGACTAGCTCGTTAACAGCTTAGTCCACTAATAAGTAAGCGAATCAAGTGCGAGTCACGATCGAGTCACAAGCTACGAGTTATGAGCTTTTTTAGCACCCTTGCTACTCACATATTGTTGCACACATGACACGATTGTTTTTTTAATTTTAAATATTTATAAGAGTTTTATAGTTAAATTTTGAACTAGCATCCTTCGCTCAGAAACCAATTATTCTATTATGTATTAAATTTACAGCTGATTGTTTAATAATTTCAAAAAATTGAATCATATTTTTATATTCAATTCGTATGATTAAAATAGAAAAACCAGTTTCGTAACATAAAATACTAGTAGTTATACAAAGGCAACCCTCAAATATTTTAAAATCGAATGGACTAAAAATAAATATTTTTTTTAGACGTGAATAATAGTGGATACGGAACGCAAGAGTTGCATGCATTTCATCTCGAATCGAAATGAATTCTAATCAGACAATCCGCATTTAAATTCAAAATTTGAGTTACTTCATATTCATACAAAACAACATAAACATGTTAGGCATGAATGATTTGGTAGTTTAGACAAATGAAGCTTTCAACTTATATAATCGCATGTGTTATAAAGATCAATATTAATGCGAATAGTCAGCATTAAATGTGGATAACCGATGCGATTTGACAACTGCATAATTCATATAAAGAATATTTTGTTGTAACTACCGTTCATGTTTTGATTAACAGTTTCATTAATATCTACCGGTATTGGCAGTTCCATGTATAGATTTGGGCAGGTAACGGTCTACTTCTGGATTGAATTTTTTATTTCGATTCAGTACTAATTGTTCAATTTGTCTACTTTTGATTCAATATAGTGCCTACTTCTGATTCGAGTTAGTATGATTCTTGAACCGATTTCTTTTGAGTTTTGGTCGTTTTTGCATATATATATATATTTTTTTTTTCAAATATGCAATACTCTATTTCGTAAATAGAATGAAAGAGAAGAAGAAATAAGAAAAGTCTGACGGTGAGACCTCTTATTACAATTCTAAGAAAATGAGTTGGTCGAACTTTTTGTGCTTTTTATTATTCAACATTTATATTTCGGTTAAATTTTTTCTAAGGTTTGACTTCGATTTGCTAATTGGCTAAAAACAATCCCACTTTGAATTGTGCCAAAAGAATTTTTAATTAGCTTAGTAAAAATATTTGAATGTTGTGTCAATCGATTTTATGATTATAACAGATTTTATAATAAACATAGTTATAGGAATTGAGTTGTGTACCCGATAAGTTAATGGGTTTGAATCAAATTAGTTATTTAAACCCGATCAGTGCCATACCGTGGCAGAAATTCTGAATCCACCTCTGCTTACGGGAGTTGCATATAAAAGAATTTTTTTTAATAAATTAATGGAGAGAAAGGATATATTACTAATTAACTATTTATAGTTTTGCACATAATAACTCCAACAACTGACAAAAAATATTGTCAAAATTGAAAAAGAAATTGTATCGTGCTCTATACAGACCTTCGTTTAATTAAAACAAAAATAACCGAACTAATAAAGTAATAATCGTGCTCTATTAGAGTTCTTTCCGAACTAGGGGACTACGTACGTTTATAGAACACATTTCTCGTGCCAAAGAGCTGACTAGCTCCAAGTCAAAAATTAAATATACCGAGTTAAATACGGTTGATATTAAGATATATTCATATATAAAACACGCACAAACAATTGAAAAATTCATTATATCGTTCATGAAAATGTACTGCAAAGCAAAAGTCAACCTCGTATCAGATTACACAATTTATGTAGAGTAAGGCTTGGATACTATGAATTGCGTAAGGCCATCCGTGCTACGGTCTCAAAAATCTATTGTATAAACTTCAAATTTTAATTTAAGTAGCTCAATAAATTAATTATGTAATGAACTTGTAGAATATCAATTTTTACTATTTTGAGAATTTTTTTTACTATTTAATATTGACAATTTTTTATTATTTTATTATTTTAAGTCATTCTTTGCCATCTTTCATAAATCATAACAAATAATAAAAAAAAATTCCAAAAATAGTAAAATTGATATCCTACAAGTTAATTATATAACTAATTTATTAAGCTACTTAGATCAAAGTTTTGAAGTTTATTTAATAGGTTTTTTAGATCAGAAAACGGATGGCCTTATGTTATTCATAGCACCCAAGCTTTACTCATTTATGTATTATAAACATACATCAGTTTCATACTTATCTAAATATTTTATCGCTATCATGTATCATCAGATGTAGAGCTACAGTATTAAGATTGAGAGCTTGAACAATATTTAGTGGTGTAATTTTATTTTATAAGAGGAGCTAAAATTAATGATGCAAAACTGTAGCTTATGATTGCAGGTTAATAATCACAGCATTTTCGTTATGTAATATTTCTAATAGTTAGTTTTTTTTAATAAATATATTACAATAAAAAGTTGATTAATTATCTCTAACACTGAGTTAATTATTATAAAATAAGACTATTTGTTTTTAACATTGACTGGTTACTTTAACACAATTATTTAGTATTTGCTTGCACTTTATTATTACCAGACATGCTATTGAAAATTATATTTTATAAATATGAAGGAGAAATATATAAGAATTTAAATAAATTTGTTTAAGCGTTCATTTTTTTTTTTAAATTAACTAGTTTTTTCTGGTAAAAAAACACAATTACACAGTTTCATTTTCATAAATGTATGTTAAAATAAACTAGCTTAATTAATAAAAAAAAATCAGAAATTCCATTGAATTAAAGATAATAATTTGGAGGCGTGATTGAACAAAAACAAAATCAGAAAACAATGAACCAAAATTATAGTTCACAAGTCAAAAATAAATATTTTTCTTAAGGGCATATAGAACGCGTTGGACACACGTGACGGCAGAACCGACTCTGCTATTTCAATCTCAGTTGATCGTTCATATGTGTTGAGATCTATGTATGAAAAAATGCAACGGTTGAGATTAATCCTGGCTTTGGTAAAAGCGCTGATTGGGGTGAAAATGAACTTGTAATAAAAAAAAAAGGGAAATGAAAGCAAATTAATTGACGAATTATTGTATGTCAGGATCTATCTATGTGCTGGCATGCATATGACTATGGACACGACACGTCTTGCTGGGATCCGAATTTGTTGCGATTCTTTTAAGTCATGAACATGAACAGTGACCTACAATTTCTGATTTTCTAAATTCAACTGTTGAATTGTTTCGAAATTCGTGCAAGAAAAATCAACTGTTTTGAGATACATGCACAAAATTATTAGACGGTTAGATTTGAAAAAGCAGAGATTTTAGAGTTAGTGTTCACTCTTTTAGAATTGCAGCAGATGTGAATCCATCTTGCTAGATATGTATGTCACTATGTACTGTGTTTGTTGTCATATTTTTTTTGAAATCAACATGTTTAAGCATGACACGTCTAGAAACAGGTACAATACGGATACAATATGACACAAGTACAACACGTCTAATTTTCTTATTTGTTAGACTTTTTTTTTCAAACTTTTTTCTACTTACAATTGTTTTCTCAAATTATAACAAAAACGCAAAAAATTACAAAATTTCAAAACTGAACTTACAGAAAATGTAATGTAATTCAATTTTTTTATTTTTTGATATTTTCCAATTTTTTTACATTAGTAAACATTTTTAAAATTAACAAATTTACCAAAATCTCTAAAAAAATCGGCACATTATGTCGAAACATGACTTATCAAGCGGTGCAATGTCATTAAACGCGTTGTGTTCATCTCCAGTATTGTACATCACTGCACGTCTAAAAAATTCAACATGTTGGCACGTCATGGCGCATGTTCTAGACACGCCTAAATACAACAGGACATGACTTCAATGTACTAGGTGGAATAGTGAAAAATAGAAAAAAAAAGTGAAATTTAAAATATATTTCTATTTCATACTATTTCGTATGTATTCAGTGAAAATTAAAAAAGTGGAATAGTAAAAAAAAATATTAATAAATAAATGAGTTAATTCTATCTTGAAAAGATGTCAACTTCTTCTTTTTTTATCACCTCATACAATAAATAATTTGCTTCTAAGAAAATACAAAATAAATTATCTTGTAGAAAGTAAAAATTTGGCTGGAAAAATAATTTGCTCTTAAGAAAATAAAAAAATAAAAAATCTTGTCAAAAGCAAAAAATTTGCTGCAAAAACACAAACTTAATTTCACCTTTTAAATTTTTACAACGTGACTCAATTCCATTAGTATTTGGTCTGATTTCGGCTCCACCAAACCGTCTTTGATGACATCTATTTATTTCTCGTCGGCCAGAATTCGTATCCCCTAAAGTAAGGTAACAGAATATTTATTTTTGAATCCTGACCGTTCAAACAGAATCTGCACGAATATCAAAAGGGCCCGCGCGTTTCACCTTGGGCCGGATTAGCCCAAACAAGGAATGCGAGATTTGTGATTTTACTGGGCCCTGCTAGTTAACTAAGGGAATTCGTATCCTCTGAGATATCTTAACTTTTGCGTGTTTTCCTGGAAAACCACCACCGTTTAAATATGTTCTTCACGAATCTCAAAGCACAGAAATAGGGAACTCGCGCTACCTCCGATTAGGCACCGGACACGTCGGTCACGCAAAAATTGAGATATCTCAGAGGATTTGCCCTCTAAACAAGGATGATGCCTCCATTCCACCTTAATTAGAGCCGCACCGGACATGTCCAGTCACACACGCCCGGTGTGTATTGGCTGCGCACGACAAGCGTGTCCTATCTTCTTCAATTCCGATCCACCTCCGGTGACAGTGGTAATCTCGTAATATCTCTCCTCAACCCTGTCTTTTTCTCCAAACCAAACCAGTTCAGAATTCAAATTTTCTGGAACCATGCCTAATCCCGAATTCGCATCCTCTGAGATATCTCAAACTTTGCGTGACTTTTTAGAATATCTCAATCGTTCAAATACATTTTACACAAATCTCAAAGCTAAAATAATACTGGCCCGAATAGGCACCGGACACGTCTGTCACTCAAAAATTGTGATATCTCAGAGGATACGCGTCTCCTAATCCCGGTCCCATTTCCTATCTCTTGTCAAGATTTCTGCTTCATTATTTCTAGAGAATAAATATAGCGGGTCATATACTAATTGAATTTTAAAGCTACATGTTTTGCGTTCACAGGGAAATGCGGAGAAGATCTTTATTGCTCTTCCCTCTTTATAAAAATGACATGGTACCAGCAACTCCAAGCCCATTTCTAAGCTCCTTCCTTCTCTCTCCCATTCTCCCGTTCCAAATAAATAGGAGTACAAAAATAGAAAAGAAAGAAAGAAAGAATGGCTGCAAATATACAAAACTTGCATCCAGACATACTAACATGTGCCTTGCGCCGCCTTGATGGGCCCTCTCTGGCAGCTGTCGGATGCGCTAGTTCACACCTCCGATCACTCTCCTCCGACGCTTCCATTTGGAGGGATCTCTGCCTATCCACATGGCCTTCTCTCCGCCATCCAAGTCTCCTATCCTTGTTACCTATGCACCAGTACCAGTCATTCTTCGCTTCAGTCTTCTCTTTACCATGCCAGTTCCCCCAATCCCAATCTTTGAATCCAATCGTTTTACCCCACAAATTAATCTCAGCTGTTGATTTTCATCACGGGGAAAATCTAATATTTTCTAAAGTCATAGAGCTTGATACTTCCTCTGACTGGTTTCTTGGTTCTCCATTTCGGATTGACACAATATTGGAAGAACAATCCTCTCAATTGGTTTCTTTAACTGGAGACATCATGAGCTTGTCTGAGCTTACATTGAGCTGGATATTGATTGATCCAAAGAGTAAAAAGGCTTTAAATGTCTCCAGCAGGAGGCCAGTCGCAATCGATCGGCACTGGTACACTGGAGAAACTCTAGTTCGGTACGGCATGATCATCCATGATTTGTTGATTAGTATTGTGGTGACATGTGGAGAGGATGGTGGTCACCTGAGGGGGTTGAGCATGACAATAGAGGATGAAGATGGGATTGGAGTTTGTGGCAAAGAGAGTTTGGAGATGCTAATGAAAGCAATGGAGGCGACTAAGAAATGGAAAGGGATTAATGGAAAAGAGGAAATCGAGATGAGTAGACGATATGATGAGTTTGTCAGTAGGAGGAGGAGCAGGAAGGAGAGTAAGGCGAGAAAGGAGTGTTTGGTCGACCTCTGTTGTACTGGTATTAGTGCTGTTATTTTCATGTCGTGCCTCGTGTTGGTTGCCTTAAGATGACTGGTACGGTATAATTGTTCTGTTGGTTGCCTTAAGATGACTGGTACGGTACAATTGTTGTGTTGGTTGCTTAAGATGACTAGTACGGTACAATTGTTGTGTTGGTTGCCTTGAGATGACTGGTACGGTACAATTGTTGTGTTGGTTGCCTTAAGATGACTGGTACGGTACAATTGTTGTGTTGGTTGCCTTAAGATGACTGGTACGGTACAATTGGACAACACTAACATGGACTGCAATGCTTGAATGCACTCCTCTTTGGCTGCCTCTTGTTGTGAGAATTTGTATAAATTTTCCCTTAGTTTGATATATGATAGTGTAGTTTATAATTTATAAGTTTTTATATGTACTTGTGTTTGTTAATAGGGTTTAGGTGAACTGAAGAGCTGACAGGGTTGGAACTTGTGAGTTAACTGTTGATGAAGTATATATTGTATGTGGAAAGATGAGTTTAATAAACAAAAAAATAATATTAATATCAGCATCATGATGATTGATGAAACATCTCTGTCCTTTGAGATTAGTTGAAGCCTTGTAGGCAGTAGGTTGATTCATCTCTTTCTACTGGTCTAAACCTCTTCAGAAAACTAGTGCGTGTTTAATCATTTTATACAAGTAGATGGTGTGACGTCTTTTCTTTTGTCTATCTTTATTTGATCTGAATGTAGATTCTGTCTGTATTTAATTAATTTCTAGAGTATGCAGGTTAGTGGAATTTTTTTTATAAACCATAATTAAAAAAATATATTTTATAAAACCAATATGATTACTTTTTATTTTTTATAAAAACTATAAGAATCGAAATGACATTTCGGTCTCATGTGATTTCACAGCTTTTTATTTATACCAACGTTTCAGTTTTTAAATGGGAGCGAAATGTCATTTCGGTCCTGGAAAAAAAATAATTATGTTGGCTTCATAAATTTATATGTTTTAATTATGGTTTATAAAAAAAATTCAGGTTATTGACAATCACAGTATATTCTGCGTTGAAAACGAAAATTCCTGATCATATATGACGACCCAGAATTGTGTTCGGATCAGGTAACTGTATGAGGTTAAATCCAAACTGTCCGTTATAAACTGACACAAATCTTAAAGAGACTCCGTAAATTATAATTAGGTCGGAATTCTTAACCAATCCGGTTTAGAATATTCTCACAAAAAAAACAAGGTATCTAAGAGGGCACTCCTCTGAATCCGGGTTCTGTATTTGTCACGAGTTCTAAACAGGGTACAAACGGATCGGATAGTGATAAAACGAGTAGAACTAGAGTGTTCTTAATTTGTGAACTCAATTTTAAAATATATTGGATGGACTTTAAACGATAAATCTAAATCGTTGAAATTCTTTCACTTTACGAGTGATGCGTCTAGATGCAAAAATTTTAAAATTTGAAATTTTGTATAGAGTCAACTGGTCAAAAGGCATTCAAAAATGAATGCATTAAAATTAATTTATAAACCTTCTAATTTTGACCAATATACTTTATAATAAATTAATTCGAAATTTTAAAATTTTCACCTGTAGACACATCACTCGTAAGATAGAAGGATTTCAACAGTTTGGATTTGTCGTTTGAAGCCAATCAGATAGATTTTAGAGTTGAGTTCATGAAAGAGCTTGGTAAACTTAGGAACACGGAACACCCTAGTTCTACTTTGATAAAACCAATGTTTTTAATTTTTAGATATGGATACAGATAGGATATTAGACTGATATGGATACGGATCGAATAATAAACGGATACTAATAATTAAAATTTAAAACCATATCCGTATCTGCACGGATATTCGGATATCAGAAATCCGTATCTAATATCCGGATACTAATGGATAATATCCAATCCATTTGCAACTCAAATTCTAAAAATATACATACCATTAATAAAATTTTCAATTCATTTTGGATGATAACAAAGAAAATCTAACTGATCAAACATTATGAAAAGCAAAATCGCTAAAGCTAGTGTACATGTGGCGGATCTTAGTTCTGCTGACGTGATTGAGAATTTCATTGTGACAACTGACAAACACGCAGCACAGGAAAATGTCTCTTAAGCTTTGGCCTCTTTTGAGGTACTAAACCACTATTATCAGATGCCGAACTAGTAAGAGAACTTTTGTACATTTTGTATCTAAACTAGTTCAGAGTAAAATACTAGCACCCTAATATTAACCCCCACTCGCAACATAACAAATTTATACGATTGACCACAGAAAGTCTGGTTCCACGCCCAAAATAGTTGTGAGTTCCAGAAACTGTCAAGGAGATTATCCACAAAATTGCACTAAGAATAAACGCCTACATGAAACTTTCAAAGTAGAAATGGAGGCGCAAAGTTCTTAAACTGTCAGAACCAAATAGCACCAAGAAGACTTGAAATTGACATAACATACAAAGGTATAATAACACAGCTATAACTACAGTTTAAGTATGAAATTTACGCGAAAAGGAATCACACCAACTCTGATGAGTGCTATACAAAAGAGAACTCTTTTTTGTCTTGTACTTGAGCACACAAATCCAACAAACACACAAAATAAAGAGACAACAGGCTCCTCTAAAGCAGCTCTAACTTCTTCACTTGACTTTAAAGACACATTTCTTGTACCATTGTTTCATGGATAATGCGAGTTCACGATCTCCCGGTATACCATGTCAATGAATTGGTCATTCTGTCACACAATAAAACAAAATCAGTAAATAAATAATGCAGTTGTCCCTCCACAATCAATGTTGTGCTTTCTAAAAATACTAAAATTACACCACCTCTATAGAGCTGGCTGGCTTCACACGAGAAGGAAAGAATTTAGAAGTACCGCAAAAGAAATGTGAGTCAGGAAAAAAGTTGATTTATTTATCTTTGCTTGGTTGGAATTTAGGAGGTTAATTTTAATGTATACTTTGTCAACCTCCTTTGACCTCCAAAAGTTTGTGTTATTACTACTACCCAAATTGGGGTGTAATGGAGAGAAGGAAATAATTTAGAAACCAACAAAATAAGATGAATCAATTCTTCGCATTTTCTAGCTGACCTCTCTTCCCCTTCACCTCCTGCTACCAAACACATTTTCCACCAAACCCGATCAAGCTTGTAAGAAATCAATTTTATGCCCAAACAAAGGAATGGAACGCAAAAAAGGAGAGGCACCCATATAAATGTATAGCCTAATGTTAGACATCAAGGAGAGCTTTATAATTAGTAACCCCTGAGATTGCAAGAAATAAATTTTAACTAAAAGAACTCATGCTAGTCAGAGTACAATTTGTAGAGAGAGCACTGTATCCCCAACCATACCAAACTCACCCAACCTAAAGCTCACCAAAACTGAAACCAAAACCGAAATCAAAACCTATCCAGAAAAGTGGCATAATCTGCTCCAAGGTAACTGAGCTGGAAGCCCAGAACGATTCTATCCAAAATGATTAATACTGAAGACCTCAAAATGCACCCCTTGCCAAACCTGAATGAACTAAGCCCAAAATTGACTGGAGACAGTAATTCAACCCAGATGACCTTCGACACATTCCCAAATCTCGGAGCCAAAATTAACTGAGATACATGATCCATAATCTCAAATGACCCAAACCGCCATACAGGCTGATAGTAAGATAGTAGTTTGGGTATATTTTGAAGAAGATTACCAGAGAAAGATGAAATTAAATACTCATTTTAAAATGTGTTACTTTACACATACATTAGGGCTGTAAATGAGCCGAGTTTGAACAAGCTACCCCCAACTCGTGTTCAGCTCATTTAGTTAATGAGCAAGTCAACTCGAGTTCAGCTCATTACCAACTTGAGTTGGCTCACAACTCATATATAGTTATATACTAGTAAGAGTTTATCTAAACACAAACAATTTAAACATAATTAACAAGACTACCAAAACAAACAATCCAAACAACAGCTTAGGAGTCATTTAGAAGGGCATGCGATTTATTGTGAAGAATTTTGTGTAACTCGAGTTGTTACATGTACGTCATACATGCATGAAATTTCCCATTTGCAAGCGCATGGGTGAGAGACCCAACTCAATACCCACTATGGAATAGAATTCAAGAAATGCACAACCAAATTACCAGGGCAATGGATACTTCTCCTAATAGATGGCATCTCTTCATAGTGAGAGAACATATTTATCTTCACAGGGTCAGAATAGGTATTTCGACTTCTGGGTAATACAAAAGCATTTTAAAAGAATGAAAAGAGAATAGATACCTGAACAAGTCTGACAAGCGATTCCCGAACCTTATCTCTGGAAATAATCACCGACCCATGAACTGAATGGCCTGAAACTGTAGGACCTGGTGCAAGAGATGGAGGTGGGGTTGGGGGAGGAAATGGCTGGAGCAGTGGTGGCGCCGCATATGGTCGCGCAACAGAAGATCCAGTGGGCTGAACAGCTGGTTGTGGTGCAACAACAGAAGAGGAAACCATCGGTGGAGGCATGGCTAATGGAGGGGAAGGGGAAGGTGTGGGCTGGAAGAATGAAGGGGTCACTAGATTTGCTGTAGCCGTAGCTGAGTGGCTGTCACCGAGGGGCACTAGCGGAGCAGAGGGTGATGGGGTGGCGAAGGATGGTCGGTGGTGGGATGGGGTGGCAGAAGCTGAAGGGGGGATGGATGGCTGGATGGTATCTGGTTGATGGGACCGCATTGAGACTGGTGCAGCTGGGGCAGTGCCCCCTCCTATGTTAGCGGCTGCCTGAAAATTATGTTAAACGAATGAAGCTCCCGTACCAAGATGGAAAATACTGAGTCCTGGTGCCTTACTACAATTAGTTCGGCTTCTCAATTAAACGAAAAATACAATTTCTTTAACAACAACAACAACCAAACCTTTAGTCCCAAACAATTTCTTTAAACACTAACAAATTCTCTATTCTCAGATGAAAGACTTTTTTGTTAACTAAAAAAGTTATAAATGGAGAGAAGAGAGTAAAACACAACATACCGTGAAAAAGTTGGCAAGGACCTCATCAGAGGTATCTGGTGCTATAGTAGATGATGACATGGGAGGCTCCAAGGGGCCCTCTATAGTAGATGGATTCGGCACTGCTTCCAACTCCTCGAATTCACTGTCATTTTTACATCATATTATACTTCATATTTACAGATTCAATTTCAACATGTCAATCAAGAAAGAAAAAAAAGGGAATTCAAAAATTGTAAGTCTTACAGAATTAGAATGCCACATCTTAAAAATATATTTATTATAATTGGTTTAATTTAGTTATATCATTATTATATCAAGGCCAAAAAGAGTTTAATCTAGCAACAACAGTACACAAGCTCTCTTTTTCTTTTTATTGCATATAATTACAATGTACAAACAATGAAAAAGTAATGTAAGAAATGAAATTGCAATTTTCACGAAATATAATCACTAATATAAATATTATCATTCGTATAATTTAATTACATCATTATTTATATCACAGCCAAAAACAGTTTACTCTAGCAACAGAACACAAGCTCACATTTTCATTTATTGCATATAATTACAATGTAGGAAAAATGAAAAATAATCTAAAAACTGAAGTTGCAATTTTCATGAATTATAATCCAATTCATCATATTAAATTCCTCCAGAACTCAGGGTCATTTATAGCCAAGTGATAGACAACATAATAAATCAGGAGGGTTCAAATGCCTCATGACTTTCATGCCTCATATCCTTCATCTCCGTTTTCACAGTTTGAACGATCAATCCGAATCGCTCATGATCTCCATATTAAAATGATCTTGGAGACTAAATTATATATTTTTTTGAAAAAAAATTCCTAATTTTTTAAATAGGTACAAAATCACTCTTTTGTACCTATCTAAAAAAAATAATTAATTTTAAAAGAAGTATAGGTCTCAATGCACATTTTAATAGAGAGATCATGTTGAGATGTTCAGATCGACTATTTGAACTTTGAAAATGGAGATAAAGAATGTGATGCAACAATGAGGCATGAAAGACATGAGGCATTTGAATCCTATTCATATATAAGAAATATTATACACTAGGGGAACACAATTTGGAAGGGCTCAAAATGCAAAGCTACCTTTTTGTTGAGGAGACTTTCGGCTTTGGAGGAACCTTGGAGTAAGCATTTAATATCCTATCAACAACAAGAAAAAAATTAAGGGTGTTACCAACATAAACACAAAAACATAAATCGAAATGGAAATGGTTCGGTACATCATAAATGGACTAAAATTAAGTACCAGTGTTTAGCCTAATACAACTCATATTTCAATCATTGACCATGAATATGTAATAAGAGACCACTAATGAAAACCACCAAAATTAATTGTTCAGATTTCTGCTGTTTTTCATCCCATATTCCCATGAATAGCAGGAAACCAGGAATAGCAGAGAGGTTTGGGCCATCTGATTTGTCTCCTACATTTTGGATTGAACTCTGAACGACCCAGATTCAAAACCATCCCATTATAAGACATCAGTCATGTGGATCCTCTACCACATTTTAGATTAGATGGCCAAAAGTTAGATATAGGGCCCAGCCTTATGGGCGAAAAAGTAGCACATCTAGACCTTGCTACCCAGGGGCGGACCCAGTGTAGTCCGGGGGGGGGGCAGCCGCCCCCCCCCTGGATTTTGAGTTTTAGTGGAGATTTATCGGTTCCGACTGGCTTTGCCCCCTCTCGAAATTTTTTTGCCCCCCTCTGAATGTTTAATTGGTAATTCGGGTTAAATTTATAGTTAAAATTAAAATAAATTTCTTGAAATATGATTGGTAATTATAATTACAAGTCAGAATATCATAAATTACAAGCCAAAACATTATAAAGTATGAGTGAAAGCATTATTTTTTTATCAAATACCTAATTAGTTAGGGAAAATTGTTTTTATGCCACTCCAAAACATGGAAATTAGGAAATTGCCACCTCAAAACATGAAATTAGTTATTTGCCACTCTAAAATCATTAAATTTATGAAATTGCCACAATTATACATCTAGTATACATATTTGATTAAAATTATTCTGAAAAGTATTGTATAAAAAATGTATTTTGAAAGTTCCAAAATTACCCTTCTCTTCATCCCCTTCACCTCTCTTTCACCCTTCCTCCACCATTAGAGAGAAATATGCATGGGAATCTAGCTCAAATCGTAGGAAATGAAATAAAACAAACTCACATACATGGGAAATAAAACAAACTCCACCATTATGTCTTTCTGACACATCTGAAGTCCAAGCCAATATGGAATTTGTCAAAATGCTCAACTTCCAATTATGACTACTAGTTTTGTTTCCTTTTTCTTTTGTGGCCATGCTGTTGTAGTAATTTGAAGGATAAGAGAAGAGAAGTGAGTACAGACTCTAGTAAAAGATCGTGGCTGTACCATGAGGTACTTGAGTACAATCCAGAAGCTTTCAAATGCTTACCTCAAGGTAATCAGTTCTCAATTTTCACGAATCTCTGATTTAGAATCAACGATCTCAACTTGTTGGGAATTTCTATGCATTATATGTCATGGTGCTATTTGTATCTTACACTAGTCAAGTTTCTCAGGTCCAGTCAATAATGGCGGAGCTAAAAGAGGGCCTCTGGCCGAGGAAGGGTGAAAGAGAGAAGAAGGGGATAAAGAGAAGGGTAATTTTGGAACTTTCAAAATACATTTTTTATACAATACTTTTCAGAATAATTTTAATCAAATATGTATATTAGATGTATAATTGTGGCAATTTCATAAATTTAATGATTTTAGAGTGGCAAATAACTAATTTCATGTTTTGGGGTGGCAATTTCCTAATTTTCATGTTTTGGAGTGGCATAAAAATAATTTTCCCAATTAGTTAAGGGGTTTAAATCCGATTAGCTATTTAAACCCGATTCGATATTTTTTTGCCCCCCCCTGATGAAAATCCTGGATCCGCCCTACCTGGCCTGATAGGACGCACCGCTACCATACCGATGTCTGACAATTAAATGACAGAACTATACCCACAAAATGCATAGTGTGTTCTCTGGTCAGACATGAATCATCATTTTCTAAATAAACATTTACGAAAAATATGCCAAATTAATAATAAAGGAAAAACAAAATGCAGTTTTATTATGCTGCAGAATTTAAAATATGGCTGTTAGGGCAGTACCTGCCAAAAAGATTGGCAACAGCCTCACAATCGGTTTGGTTGTAGAACCAAATGCCATTAACTTCCTGAGTTGCATTTCGGTACAACAAATAAGGCGGTTGAACCTCATACTCAAAATCACCCAACATGTCCTCTACTAAATTTTCTGTTATTAAAAAAACAAACAAACAAATACAAGTTGAATTAAACATTAAATTCAATGACCAAATATGAAAAAATTCAGAACAAAAAACCACAATAAAAGCTATCAGGTACAGGATGGCACCAGAATTAATGCCACTGATGGTATCTTATTAGCAATAGCAAACTATGGACAGTATTCATTTCCTGCTAACCTCATTATATAATAGTTCTCTTTTATTTAGAAATAAAACCCAACAGAATAAAAATTGAAGATATTTTCAACTCTCTTGCATTCAAACCCCCACCCCCAGAATATAATATGACAAAATAGACAAAAATGACATTCAATGGAGTACCGTTTTGAACTAACTGGTACATAAAGACCTTATCCTAGCATTAGCTATGAATAATTTTTTTTTCCTTCAACACAGTAATTTGAGATATGTCTTGAAGTAAAAGCAGAAAATAAATCCTAATTGGATTTTAGAAATAGAAGTAATAAAAAACACAGAGACTAATTGGTACCTGTATTTCTCCTGTTCATAACAATAAACTGGAACCTAGGCTGTGTATTTCTGAAATAGTCAGAATGAAGCAAAAGATCAGACTCAATTGAAAAACTTCATCACAGATAATATCAAATACTTTAATCTAACCGTCTGATCTAAGCCTAATTTAGTCCCGTCTAACCTATCCAACAGAAACAACAGCAAAAATGAGAACCTCACCTCTTCACGACAAACAGCGATCCCTCCACATCCTTACGGCTCTGCAAAATCATCAAATCCCCAATCAGATAAGATCAATCGACTGAGAAGAGTAAATTGAACTTGTAGAAACATAAATAGAAATAACTAACGAATACCCATTGGTTGAGGTCGATATTGAAATCGTAGAGCGTGACATGAGAGGCGGTTATAAGGATATCTTCCACGGACGGATCGATCCGCTGGAGCACGGTGAGATTAAGTACCTTGGTACCGCCTTGGTCTAGATTAGGAGTCAATTTCCCGCCGTTGTGAGGCATGGCCTCCAAGCCACCAGGACCGACTCAAGAAAATGGCCTCAGAGGAGACTGGATCCGAAGAAGGAGATCTCACGATTTTTAGGGGGTATTCGGATTTGAAGCGGTTTTGTGAAGGGTTTCTCTGCCTGCGGCTGCGTAGTCGGGAGCTCTAGAGGGAAGGGACAGTGGGGATGGGGGATGGGGGATGGGGGAAGGAGGAGAAAATATGTCGACTATGGGGGTTTGTTCGTAATCCATGCTACTAACATGTGGGTCCTTACTTGGCTCATAGTAATATGTTTAAGCCTGGTTCTTGGAGTGATGGGTACCACAACACAATAGATGTAAAACGGGCATAGCCAATTATTATCCATAGAGAAACTGAGTGCGTATCCTCTGAGATATCTCAATTTTTGCGTGACCGACGTGTTCGGTGCCTATTCGGGGATAGCGCAAGGGGCCAGAATTAATCGTATTTTGAGATTCGTGTAAAACTATTTAAACGGTTAATATTTTCCCTAAAGTCACGCAAGGTTTGAGATATCTCAGAGGATGCGAATTCTAGAGAAACTACCGCACATGCGGTTCCTCAATTGAAGATATCGACTTAAATTTTGGTCCGATGCCATCGGACTTAAATTTGCGTCCGATGAGTTTTGTAACCGTCAGATCTACATTAAAATTCGTGGACACGGATATTAAAGCATAATACACAAACTTAAAGTTGATCGGACGGATAAGAAATCATCGATTTCAGTTTGAGTCCGATGGGAATCGGACCCAAACTCGTCTCGGCTTGATTCCTCTTTGTAATGGGAAAGCCAGGTTCAGGAGTGATTTGTTGGAGAAATGAAAAATCTGGAAGGTCGAGGCGAGTTGGGGGACCGCATCACGGATGGGTCCGTATCCTCTGAGATATCTCAATTTTTGCGTCACCGACGTGTCCGGTGCCTATTCGGGGGGACGTAGGGGGCCAGTATTATTTGAGCTTTGAGATTCGTGCTGAACGTACTTAAACGATTGAGATATTCCAAAAAGTCATGAAAAGTTTGAGGTATCTCAGAGAATGCGAATTCATCACGCATTCACGCTCCACCTGCATCCAAGTCAGATTTCGTATCTCTCGGGTACGAGGTGGTGGATTTCGCATCTCTTTTTTAAACTTTAAACACTGCTTTCATTGTATCCCTCGTAAGTCGTAAACAATTTACAAATTGAATTAAGTCAACAAATTATAACCAACAAAAAGTAAGAAAATAGAGACAGAGGTAAGCATATATATATAAGATGGATTTTGTTTTCACTGAAGTTAAGGGGTTGTGTGAACACATTAAAAATAGCTCATAGATCATTTACTAGCATGTAACGTTAATAAAAAAAATCAACCACCATCATCTGCACCATTAGGGCTGCACAAAAAAATTCGTAGTTCGTGATTCGATTCGACTTTGATTAGAAAAAGTTCGTAAAAAATTCGATTCGAAATAGTTCGAAATTAATTCAAACTAAACTCAAACTAGACCTGGTTCGTTCGAAATAGATTCGCAAACTATTCTAGTTCGAATCTCAAAATAACATGAACCGTTGATTTCTGCTGATTAGTTATGTTTGTTGATAACTTAAAAGTTAAAACATAAGGCATTCCAGCCATAAGTCATAACTCGTAAATTGTAACTCTCGCTCTTAGTTCTGAAACCCTAGACGACTTTCACCTCTCACTCTCGGCGACTACGATCACTTTTCCTTGTCGTAAAGAAGTTCGTAAATAATTCGATTAGAAATTAATTCAAACCAAATTCAAACTGAGACAAGTTCGATTCGGTTCGATTCGTTTGCAGCGCTATGCACCATCAAACAAAGGTGACGCAGATTCATAAAAAAGAATAAACATGCATAAAACAATTCAATAACACAAATTTTACCAGTAATTAAGAGGAAAAATAAAATTAAGTCATACAAATTCAATTACATAAGACGTAATATAAAATCAACTACATGCTATAATGAAATTCCTAGATACAACCCAGACACAACTCCAAAACTCATGAAATATCACTGAGGTGGATGATATGACCCAGGCAATCAAGGGTCCGGATCCCCTAAAGTAACTCAATTTTTGGGTTTTGGATCAAGACTGTCCGATTCGAATTCATCGATTCGAGTTGTCTCGGGATTCAAATTCGTTCTTAGAATGTGTGTGTTTTAGATTCGGATGGATTGTCTCCTATTCGAATTAGACTGTCCCGATTTAAAACCCAAAAGTTGAGCTACTTCACTGGATCTGAATTCGGCAGCCAAAGAGTATGAGCCAAATAGACACTGTAACAGAGATAGAATCATAGAACTAGAAAATCTAGATAGGAGACTAAATTTAAAATACAATATTTGTGGTTGGTGATAATTTAATCCAAGTTCTCCAGAACACAAATTAAGTTCTAACCACTAGGTTACAAGAAGACGCGATACTTTATGGTGGAGGCTAAACTATATAAAAGTTCTGCAAAAATAAAATCCAATAAAATTTCAATATATATAATTAAAATTTTAAAAAATTACAGATATGGCCTAGCCACTTTTTGAATGACTATAGATTTGATCTTACCATGTCATCCATGCTTTGGATGAAGGCATTCATTTGTATTTGCTTGGCTCTCGTCCCATTTTGTGCAATTGGAATTCCTCGTTGTGTTTTTCTCAATGTAGTCGAGGCACTAACGTATGAGATTGAATTACCCTTTTGCATGCTCCAGCGGTTGTGCTGATTGTGGTTGTGGCCTTTGCTGTCCCCTCAAGAAGTTGAAGTGACAAACACTTACTAGTTACTACTTACTACCAGACTTGAGCAACCAATTCTTTTTTTTTTTATTCATTGCTCGCCAGTTTTTTATATTATCAGATATGTCACAACATTGTTACAAAAATCTATGAGGAGCTGCATGTATACTAATTGAAGTCACTACTGCCCACGGGCTTTCTCTCTCAAAAAAAAAAAAAAAAAGTCACTACAGAACAAAAAAAAAACACATATTTTTTTTTTAAAGGTCAGCAGGTGCTGACATTTTCATTGATTAGAAAAAAATAGTTATTTACAGAAATCCTAATTAATTACAATCATTAAAAAAAATAAAGCCATCTCCTCTACCCGTAGCTCTGAGCAGTGTTTTGAAATTTGGTTCTCATTCAGTATGCGGAATATATGGTATGCAGCCGCATATGCAGATTTTTATTTGAATTTATATATACGGATTTTAAATGAGAATTCGTATATATATAAACAAGTATACAATAATATGTGAGATGACTAACTGTTAATATACTCTGATATCTTATTATTTTAGCTACATTTCCGACCAAATCTTGTACCAAAACCTGTGTTCAAAACTGTAAAATCATGTTTATTACATTGATTATCTGTAGAATATGGTACTGCTGCGCTTTTGTTTGTTTATTGTAGGAAACGGGCGAAGAAAGGGTGAAATCCAACAATCTGGACTTCCTACACGGGCCGAGTCACAATCCACACGGACCATGTCACACCCTACTCGACCCCCTACACAGACGCTGCACGACCCGGACAAGAGACACAGGCACACGGTCCGTACAGAATCTCACACGGACCGTGTCAGACAAATCCGGCAGTTAATCTAAGTTTTCAGATTATTGCCTAATTAAAGATGGACGGTTATGGAGTAATAAAAGGACGACCCCTTGGGCCAGATAGGCATCCAATTCGGATAGAACACAAATCCAAGAGAGTTTTACAACAACCAACTTGGAGACGAAGTAGAGAGGAGGAAATCGAGAGAAATCCGACGAATCTTCTTCGTATTTTGAGGTCTTGTCATGAATTGCTTATTCTCCTTTTGTTTTTTTGTTTTAGAAACCATGTTTGAGTAATTTCTTTAGTTTCTTGGATTATGATGTAGTCGAATACTTTGTTTACTTGCTAGTTGTTTGATTATGTGCGATGTTTTGTGTTTGCTTGTTTGCGTATGATCTTTATTGCTTTTCTGCATTGTTCGATCATTATTTGGTTCTTACCATTAGACTTGGCCACGTCTAACAACGTACTGCGTCCAATTTGATCTTTCAACCAAACCAAGTATTTGAGGTAAATTGATGAACCGAGAGGGAAGATTAATTAGTAACCGAGAGGTGAACTTTTCAGCAATCGAGAGATGTTGAATACCTTTAGTAAACCAAACGAGTAACTTAGGTCATTCAAACCAACGAACGAGAGTTTAGGTTAGAACCCTAAGAGGATTGAATTTGTATTTCCATTATCGAGTTTATTAAGCCAACAAACGAGAGTTGAGGTTTAGGAACATCAGGTATGGTCAGTTCATCTTATACAGAATCAATCAGCACAGAAACCAGACAACTGCAGTTTCACTTGAGTCCGACACGGACTGTGTATGAGAGTACACGGACCGTGTGACATGGGTCGTGTACGAGAGTACACGGGTCGTGTCAAGAAAGAGGCAGAGTTGCAGATGAAATAAGAAACCCAGGAAACGCTTGTTTTAAATTAGTTTTAAACTCCAGTTTAGTTTATTTGCAATTTTATATCATTGTCAACCAAAATTCCAACCAACTCAACCATTTTAAACACTTCTAGTCTTAAGATAATCTGAGTAAAAATCTAGTTAAGTTATTGAACCGTCCTGTGGATCGATACCCGATATTACCAGCGATAGGATTGTACACTTGCAGTTCGAATCAAAAGTAGAATCGAGGTTTAAAAAGTACAGCTTGCTGTACTGAAACTTTGTAGTACATTTTTATGCGAACATACTCTAAACCGGTATTTTTATCATTGTTAATATACTCTAAACCAGTAATATGCAGTATAAATCATTGTTAATATACTTTAAACTGGTATTTTATCACTATTAATATACTCTAAACCGGTAATATGCTCTAAACTTCATATTCGAATCGAATATATAGATTTTCTATTCGGATTGCAACCGAATAGGAATATTCAGCCGAATAGACCAAATTTTAAAACACTTGAGTACCCAAAAGTTGAGTCAGTCTACTGTATTTGTTGCCAGCTCAAGATCTCTACCGCCGTGTGGTTTATGAAGACCAAGACTGTCTTACTTTGTCATGTAAACAGTCTCCTAACAAAAAAAAACATTACAGATTACAATGCCAATTATAACAATAAAAAATCGACAGAGTTTTGTTTATATTTTGTTGGGGGTTTGGTTATACATTTTTATTTTGTTTGAAGTTTTGAGTCATTTAAAAGTCCAAATTTGTAAATCTATTTTTTCTTTTGGGATGAATATAGTTATAAAGTTTTCATTAATTATAGAGTTCAAGGGCAAATATACTACATTCGAAAGATAACTGGTGCTGTAATGGGTTGAGCCCAGTTTTTAATTCATGGTTCCTTTATTTGTTTGAGTCTAAAGTCCAAGGATCCGAATCTAGTGTGATCCTTCACTCGTGAACAATATTCTAAAATTTCTGTTTTTTTAAATTCAACTGTTGAATTATTTTGAAATTCATGTAAAGAAAAATAAGTCATTTCGAGATACGTGCACTGAAAATGTTGAATTCCTGGATTTGAAAAAACAAGAATTATAGAATTACTGTTTGTATTCCAGTTTTTAATTCATGTTTCCTTTATTTGTTTGAGTCTAAAATCCAAGGATCCGAATCTAGTGTGATCCTTCACTCGTGAAGGATATTCTAAAATTTTTGTTTTTTTAAATTCAAATGTTGAATTATTTTGAAATTCATGTAAAGAAAAATAAGTCATTTCGAGATACGTGCACTGAAAATGTTGAATTCGTGGATTTGAAAAAACAAGAATTATAGAATTACTGTTTGTATTCTTCGGATCGCAGCGGATTTATTTCTGAAGCCCAAACCTTCATTTCTTTAAGTTATGACTCAACAGAAAGAAAAGACAAGGAACATAGACATGTCCAAACAGCCTAAGAAATCATTCAAATTGAACCCTCTTACAAGGATATATTACCACAAGCATTTAACAAGACACAACAGACCTCAAAACTTTAAAAGTTCCTCAAATAGATCCCTGTTGTTCTTAACAGTATACCAGTACTCGAGAAAATACTGGTACGAAATGGTACCAGTTCACAGGACTTATGAAAATGTTTAATAAAAGACTCAAACTAGAGAGTATCAGAAACAAAAACACTGGTTTTAGATCAAAGATAAAAAAACAAGATAAGGTGCGAATGTTGGATCTTAATCCAACATGGAGCATATATGTGATATAATTATGAATTGTTTACTATCATATATGATTGTCACAATTAAAGTGATATAATATAGAATTAAGATATTAAACAATTTATGTATTTGATAGAAACAGTCCATAAGTGTGTAGAACAATTTGGACAAAGATCAAATCATTGATGGACTGATTCTGAAATTTGCAATTGAGAAAACTGCCTTTTGAGAGCCCAGTGAGGGTGGTTCACCCGCACTGGATCCGAATGCGGACGCACTCAGTACTTAGCCAAATTTTGGGAACTTCAGACAACACAGAAAAAGTCCGAAGTTCCCAAAATTTGACTAAGTACTGAGTGCGTCCGCACTCAGATCCAGTGCGGGTGAATCACCCGCACTGGACTCCCAAAAGACAGTTTTCTCAATTGCAAATTTCAGAATCAGTCCATCAATGATTTGATCTTTGCCCAAATTATTCTACACACTTATGAACCACATCCTATCGAATACATAGATTATCTAATATCTTAATTCCATATTAGATCACTTTAATTGTGACAATCATACATGACAGGAAACAATTCATAACTATATCATATATGCTTAATGTTGGATTAAGATCCAACAACGAAGTCTTCGCTTGAATTATTAATCGGATAAACAACAAGAAACCAGTATCAGAAATAATTGAAATATACAACTGTATGACATTAATTTCAACAAAGATAAGAAATCCAAATGTTTCTCATATCAAACAACCAGTAAAAATGATATATTAAAATATCCACAGATCCCATGCATAAATTCTAGACATCGACAACTAATGACTGAGAAAAAAAGCTAGTTCATATCACGAATTGATTCAGGAACATACACACTGCTCCTAAAAACAAAACAAAAACAAAACATTCAAGACTGAAGCTGAAATGAAAAACACAAACCAGATGAGTTCTCAGATTTTTCAGCTCAGTTTCATCTCTCTTGCCTCCAAGTCTTATACTCTCCGAACCAAGATCGATTTCTCAAGTTTAACTAAGCTCTGATACTTGAAAGCTTTAGAGAATAATTAATTGCAATAAATATTTTATTACATGTACAACATACATGAGCACATATATATTCATTAATGACTAAGTTTAACAACTCTAACAAACTTCTAACCGTTTTTTAATGTGGTCAAAGCGGTTACTAATAAACTCATAACCGTCTTTGACAGTGATCAAAGCAGTTCTAAACAAAACCATAATCCTGTGGTCAAAACGATTCCTAAGATACATCTCTAACAGTCTGCCGAGCATGTCTTGCATGTACAGTCTTCGGCTATGGCGGTGGCTAATTTCATGCGTATCAGATTCCACCGTTCCATTTTGGCTTCATGCTGTTTTGCTTGGCACCAAAAGTCAATATCATGGTGAGGACATTTGGTTTAATCATCCCCATACTTCTATTGCCTCACATGTAATTCCTACTTTTGTACACAATTTTGCAAATTTGTTGTAAAAAATTTAATATCAAGCTAATATCAAATCAGTTATTTCTGGTTCTGTGCAACTAAGTCGTTTTTCAATTTTTGAAGTCCAAAAAGTCGATCCAAACCGTTAGATGTGATCTCTATATTAAAATGTACTTGGATACCAAACTTTACATTTTTGAAATTTTTTACTATTTATTAAGCTATTTTGAAAATCGCTAATCCAACGGTGACTTAATCAAACAGTAAAACTAGAAGTCACCGTTGGATCAACGATTTTCGGAGTGGCTTAATAAATAGTAAAAAATTTCAAAAAATGTAAAATTTGGTTTCCAAACACATTTTAATATAGAGATCACATCTAACGATTTGGATCGACTTTTTGAACTTCAAAAATTAAAAAACGACTTAGTTGCACGGAACCTCATAAATAATTGATTTGACATTAGCCAACCTCCAAGTCAACTCTATTTCATTTAGAAGGAATGCTTACCATCTCATATTTGTGGTTGATGATACAAGGAGCCAGTGGTTGCAAATGCAAAATAAACCGCTAGCCTGTTTCGCCCGTTTAGTTCTGAGAGAGCTTGATAAAATAAATTGACATCAAATAAATTGCAAACTTGACAGAATAGCAATTCCTCTAAATAGCTGCCATTAATTATTGATGAATTGCAATGAATATTTATTTATTGTTTGTACACACAAACATTGATACACACCACAATTTTCAATATCCCAATTACGTATATATAACTACTCTAAACACAGCGTAGAATTTTTAATGCATAATTTATTTATTTTTTACAATTATAGATTTATATATGAACTAACAGATTAAATTAAATATAAATCATTTACACAGGTTTTTAAAACATCAAAATTCAGGAATTTAGAAAATATTGATATTGTAGCAACTAAAATTAATATGACGCATTGACATTCGTATAATTAATGTATCATATTTCCTGTGTCCACATCTAATTAAAACCAGAAACTCGTTAAATTTTGATGATTTTTTTTATAAGTTACTTCAATGCATTTGAACGATTGATTTTATACTAATTTTATTTAAAAATATAAAATTTACATGTAATTAGACACATTATTATAAAATAAATTGATTTTAACAGTTCAATTCATCATTATTTGATACAGCTGATGCTTTATCAAAGTTCAAATAATCAGTCCGAACCCATCAATTAATACAACATCCATATAAAAATACATTGAGAAATGTGAACCCAAATATTACATTTTTTAATTTTTTAAATAGATAGAAAATCAATATTATACATATGTACATACTAAAATGACTATTACACAAATGCACATTAATTTGTTACAAACTAAAATGAAATATATATATAGGAACCTATAACAATATGATCCTATATATTACAGTAAACAAATCGTGCTGACAGCAAGCTGTTGCCCACATACTATACTTCTTACCCACATACATGATGATTGGCTCCTGAACCTAAAAAATATAAATTAGAAGTAAGAAAAAAGAAAAGATAACAACAAGAAATAAAGAAGAAACTACAGTCAATGCAGATAGTATGTCAGGAAAAGACCCTAAAAAAATTATTCCTTACGATACATTTGCTTCAACTTGATTATCTCCCGCCTCTTTCTCCTTGCCTCCGCCGCTGCTTTAACATGAGGTGGTATCTTAGCTACATCAGGCTCCTTTGAGCATGCCGCCATCAAGGCAATTTTGTGATCATAAGATGTTTTTGTTGCTGGTGTTTTCAGTTTGTTCTCAGTATCAAATCCTAGAGTGAGAGAGCATGACAGCTCGGTTTCAAATGCATTAGGTAGAAATCGCTTCTCTTCGACAGTACCAGTACAAGAAGTTATCTCCTGGACCCGTGGATTGAGTGATGAATTTCTTGAAAAATAAAAAAAAGGATCTGAGCTACTGGCATTTGGATCGTATTTTATATAATTCTGCACTCGAGGGGACCGTGGACCCCACATATAGTGTGTCCCTAGCTGGGACATGGTTAACCAAGCAAGCTGTAAGAAATTAACAAAAAGTTCAAAAGATGATAAAGAAGCCTCATTAATTATTCCTCTTAAAGAAATAATTAGTAATAAGTAATTAACACATAAAAAAAATAACTTTTATTGCATGTATCATCAGGCTTCTCCATCAGGAGAGTCTTTTATATGGACAAATTTTATACAAAATAGTACAAAAAATAATGAGCTATGTACAAAACTTCTGCACATAATTCACACTTCTTTGATTTTTTTTGTACAGAATAAACCCAAATCACCAACTTAAATAAGTCCTCATTAATAGGTGAAGTTGAGCCACCCTCTAATTGTTAACATATATATATATACCTCAAATATACAAGCTTAACATAAAGATGCACAGTTGTACACTTGATACAAAATAAGCACAAACATGCACCACAAATATATAAAAAAAATAGAAAACAAATTAAAATTAACCAATAACTCGAACGATTGTTAATGAATAACCAATTTTGAGATCAATCGAGCGAGTCCAAAACAGTAAACGACTCTTGTTATCTTTATCATTACTAAAAAACACAACAATACAAGTATATAACACATGAAAAACCTATCTCCTTTTCCAAAGAGTGCTGATACATAAAATTTTAAACTTCAAAATTTTCATTACAATTAATTTACATGTTATCTCTTTTTAATTGAAAATTGTATATGTTATGCTTAAATTTTTCATTTATTTTTACCACTAATTTAATTAAAATAATAACTAACGGAAAAAAAACCGAGGCATGCACCAGGTGCCTTACTTACAGGCTACATTAACGCCCCTTTTTTTTTACATATATTTTTTTAAAACAATCCTCAGTTTTCCTGCACTCACCAACCATTGATCGGGATCAGTCGACTTTAACTGTTTACCGATCTATAAGTGCACATTAGATTCGGTTTGATATATGTTTCTATTTATCAAACATAGTCAGCCAAAGTCATTGAAAATTCTTTTCTTGTATGATATGGTTAATAATTGTATTTATTTCTTTCTTTCTTTATATTTTCACCTTCATGTATATATATTATAAACTATATGTGTCATTATAAATAAAACACAGTAGGCGATTGCCTACTTCTCCCCAAAAAAATAAAAGAAACAGTCAGAAAATGTACATTTCTTAGGTCCTAAAAGACCAGAACATGATACTGATACAATTCACTCTATCATCAACAAAATGCATCATTGCAATTCCCTGGAATTCCCGACATCTCATGTACAACCATGGGGTCGATACTTCCGAGTTCCGATGTGTTATATATATATTTCTAGATAATGAAAACTATACCTGTTCCTTCAGTTTTCTGTTTATCTCTTTCAAAGAGATGTATTCTTGCATAGCCATTTCCTTCTTCTACATGTACAAGGAAATACATTATATACTTTTCTGAAGAGAAATGAATTACAATCTGAAAAAGTAATGCATACCATCTTCATGTGTTGGTTCTCAGATGATAATGCTGCTACGTCTCGTGCAAGCCCCTCACGTAAAGCCTAAAAAAAAATTAAAATATATAATACAAGCACATACATGAATACAAGTAAGAAATTACATAACTATGGTACGCAAATTTCTTACTTGTCTCCTAAGAATTGTTTGCCTGGCTGACTCTCTGTTCGCCAAAATACGGCACAATCTCTTAGCTTCTCTCTCTGTCTAAAATTATAGAAACCAATAAAACATTGTAAAGGCTATAAATTTGATTTTGCATATATAGCATTACAAACAATAGTTCATACATGCATATGTATACACAAGTGATCATAGGTAGCTAGGCTGATCAAAGCTATCTTGCAGCAAGCCTGAAGAAACTCAATTGAATTACTTCTATGTTTGCATTCCCTCTACTATTACTAGATACATATCTTATTATAATGTATTACTCGAGCTAATCCACTGGTAAATATATATGCATTAATTACTACCCTCATTAATAGTATTTTCTTCAAAAAAAACAGTATTGTAGTATCAACGTGGATATTAAGTATGCGATACAAGGAATGCCGAATGTGAATTATATAACACCAAAATTGTTGTAATAAATTATGTACTAGTCATAAATCTTGCCTATCGAGCAATTTGTATATATGAAATAGGAAAAATGAACTATTACATTAAATTAATTATACTTAATTAACATATTTCGACTAATGGGTTATAAATTGAACATAGTGCATCAATTACTTGGAATGTTGTAAACATGTATTTATGGAAATCTTTCATATAGCTGTATCAAATGATTTTTACTTGAACCATCTGTAAAAATAATATGAGGGATCCACTTACACCGTTTTTTGTGACACCGGATTACACTCTACGGGTGCGTTTGGAAGGGCGAAGAATATAATCACTAATCCGGATTATCACTATTCCGAGCTACTATTCTTCATTGGAGTGTATTTAAATTAGAAAATATAAATTATTTTTTGTTTGTCTTTTATGGATTTTCACTATTTTACTAACCACATGTTGGATTAGCAACTATTCTCAAACTTGCTCTATTGCTTGTTTCATTCAAAATTTTCAAACTCCAAACAAACAGTTGATTCAAACTGTTCAACAACATGAAAGAAGCGATCCCCAATCTTTTCCTAAATAAAAAAAGTTTGTTTAATTTGTACTGAAATTGTGAGTCCCTCGCGTTGAATGTCTTAAACCAATGAAATATTTCATGAGCAAGACAAGTAGACAACTGAAATACCAGTCCCAGGGAAAAAGATGGTTCATGGACGTCTCCAGTTACAGATTCACAGGAGAGGAACTATAAAACATACATACCTCGGTCAAATTTTGTTTCCCTCTTCGACCAACCTGATGAGTTTGATTTGTTGAAGTGCCAACTTTAACCTCCTCTGTTTTCTCTTGTTTTTTTCCTTTCTCTGCACCCTCAACCGCCTTAGCTTCATCTCTTACTTCTTTCTACAAGAAACAAATACCTTCTTTTACTCACTTAATTTCAAATATTACAACAAATCATTTTTCTCTCATGTATATATCATGAACTATTGAAAAACAACAAAGAACCTATGCCGAGCTACCTCTTGCGGATCAGGTTCAGTAACAGCCATATCTGCTAACGCTCGTGCCGCATCAATCTCCATCTCCACCATCCCGGTTTCGGGTTTCAGATCTGACCCGGACCGGTCCAGCGCAGCCCGGTTAACATACTCCATTGAAAGTGGCAACTCACCAAGGCTAGAGCAGGAAATTAAAAGAGAAGTATATATACACCAGCAGGAGTTCAGAACTCGCTTAAAGGGAGGAGGGAGGGGAACCTTAATAAAATATCATCAAGCAAGCACAGAAGCACGGAAACAAAAGGAGGCTCCGAGGAGGTTAAAATTTTTAAGATATGTACGTATATATAAAATTTTGAGATACTTTTATACCTATGTACTTGTATATTTAAAAATTTTAAATTCAGAGAATCTGTTTTTAGTTTAGTGACGAAAATAATTATTTTCGTCTACATGAAATGTCACATATTTGAGATATTAAATATTTGAATGGCTTGATTTTTAATTTTTATTAAAAAAAATTAAAGTAAATATTAATTAATAATTTAATGAAGTTTTAAGTTCGTGATTCCATATAATAAAAAGGGCTTGATATGCTTAAATTTAAAATTTATCAGATTGACTTCAAACGTTAAATTCTGAAATTGATCAACTTCACAAATTACAAGTGATGTATATACATGTACAATTTTAAAATTTTCATATTCACCTAGTATAAAGTTAAATGGTCATTAATTAAATACATATACAAGTGATGTATGTATATTATAGAAGATTTCTCCACTTTGCGGTTTCGAACTCATGACCTTCTCACATGAGAACCATGTGTCTTTGTCACTAGACCAAAGAAAAGTTCTTCTTGTATTTAAAAATTAATAAGTTATTTTAATATATTTATTTTTCATCTCGTATGGACAATATAAAAAACCTATTTTTTTGTTCTTATAATACATCAAACTAAAAAATAAGTAGTGGAGATGCAAAAAAAAAATATATAATGTGAATATATATGAATATAATACATATATTATTTCGAAATATTGCTATTTCCGATTATATTAAATACATGTTCAACTTAATCATTTAACAAGCATTTAAATTTTTATACATGTTTGTATGAATTTTCTCATTATATCACAAATCGTTAATGTTTGAAATTATAATTTACATATTTATTTAATTATCAATAACATATATTTGTTGTTAAAACTAATAAATGTTCAATTCCTTCAATAAATATGGATACGAAATTTACAAGTATATACGTTAAACATTGCGAGTAAATATAAATTTCTTGACCACGTGTCGTCCCTGCAGAAAGCACATCTGGTGACACGGGCGTGTAGTCACCATCAAATGCGAAACATTTTGCCTTTAGGTTTTTTTTTTTTTCAAAAATTCTAGCTCTGAAGTTGATGCTCCACGCAGGGGCTTGAGCCACGTGGCCTGCAGAGGGCATGATTTAACATGCAGCAAGTGTACAAGGCTCAAGATGCGCCGAGTCCTATGCCGTTTCCTGAGAAAAGAACCTGCTGCGTGGGTCCCCCACAGGAGCTCTCCATTGGACCACTTTCTGGATTTAGGCGGTGAGGGGGTGCGTATCCTCTGAGATATCTCAATTTTTGCGTGACCAACGTGTCCGGTGCCTATACAGGATAACTTAGGAGCAGTATTATTTGTGCTTTGAAATTCGTGCAGAATGTATTTGAACGATTGAGATATTTCAAAAAGTCACGCAAAGTTTGAGATATCTCAGAAGTTGCGCTCGGCAATTATGGATTAAAGCTCTTTAAGATTTAATCTGTTTTTTTAACTTCATTAACTGCTTAATTCTATCAAACGTTAATTTTTTAGCACGGATTAAGAACATCTCCTTTAATCTCTTTTGTCTGAATTTTAATTTTCTGCTCGGACTATCTATGTTCTTTCCTTAAGCACTTAATCTTTCACTTACAGATTAAAATAACCGAACATCGATTTCTTAGCATTCTTTAAACTTTTAATTCTTTATTTTTAATTCTTTGTTGTCGAACGCCTCAGCGAATTCGCAAGTGCACAAGGCTCAAGTTTCGCCGTGTCCTGTGCCGTTTCCTGAGAAAAGAACCTGCTGCGTGGGTCCCGCACAGGAGTTCTCCATTGGGCCACTTTCTGGATTCAGGCGGTGAGGCGGTGGAAATGGGAAACGGGCAGCCAATATAGACTGGAGACTGGAGATCAATTCGGTGCGACTTGAGCTGAGCGTGCCACTGTGCGAACCATAAGCCGATAAGCGAGCCGATGGAGTAGCGTACGTACACCGGATGTATCCGGTATTCCGGTGAAAAGTTGCAGAAGAGAAGAGAAGTGACAGACGGGACGACTAATTTAGTTTATTATGACTGTACGTACGTCCGACGAGCCGATCACGTGGTCTGAATACACGTGTAGTGTAGCGGATCACTAACTCATCACCTCCCTCTCCTAGTCTAGTCTAGCCCTAGTTGATTTGGGTGCGACGGTGCGTAAGGTTGCACAAATGAGAAACAAATCTGCTGCGATTCTAAAGGACCGCGAATCTAATTTCAACTATTTATTTAATAAAGGATGTTTTTATTTATTTAATATGAGGATGTTTGGATGAAATAAAAATAGAGTAAGAATAGCGTTAATTTTAAAATTGAAAATAGTAGTTAATTTAATATTTTGTTGGATTAGTAAAACAGTGAAAAAATTTATAAAAGATAAATAAAAAATAGTTCATATTTACTAATTAAAACACACTCAAACGTATAATAGTAGTTCAAGAATAGTGCTAATCCGGATTACTATTCTTCACCCGTCAAATGCACTCTTATTGAAATGCAACAATCTAAAAAAAAAAATTAGTTTTTGTGCACAAATCTCAAAATATATGAACAGTTGTGATTGGAATCGCAGGGAACCTGCGATCCTTTGAAATCGCAGCAGATTTATTTCTGCACGAATGTACAACTTATTTGGTTTAAATATGGTCTCATAAATTTCAATGTGTTACATACATAGAGATGAAACAAGAAATAGAGCAAGAATATAGCTAATTCTAAGTTTGTGAATAAAAGCTAATTCAACATTTGTTGGATTAATAAAATAGTGAGAAAATTCATTAAAAAAACAAACAAAGAATAGTCTATATTTACTAATTCAAACACACTCAAACAAAGAATAATAGTTCGGAATAGTACTAATCTGGATTAGTGACTATTCTTCAGCCATCTAAATGCACCCATTGTGATTACTGATTAGTGACGCTGCTATACATAAAAGTAAGACGTTGGGGGAAATTATAGAGGTCTATGACTTAAAATTGGGTATTGAAAAAACTTGAACGATATTTTGTGTAAAATCAAATGAAGCTTAAATTGTATGAATTTTAATAGTAAATTTAGGATGGCTTGAAGCTTAATTACTATGTCTCGCGGTGAGCATAATTTGAAAATTATCGGAAAAATAAATTCAAAGTGTTAAAATTGAACTATTTCAAGCGATGTAGTTACATACAAAATTTATAAAATTTCAAATTAATTTAATTTAAGCTCAAGCGGTCAATATAATGAAAACTATTTAAAATTAATTTAGAAACTTTTTTTTTACTTTATACTTAATTTATTTGTAAATTTATAAATTTTACATATAAACTCACAACTCATATACATGATAAATGAATTTTAATAATTTAAATTCGTGAGTTGAATTCAATTCAATATATAAGTTTTAAATTTAAGTCACCAATGAGCTTAAAAACTGTAGTTCTACTTGAATTTTAATATATAATCCATATTTAAAAAAAATTGAATATTTTATGGGATATGGGAGGATCTTTTAAAAACAACTAATTCTTAGCTCTTAAATTATCCCTTTTACAATAATTTATTTCAATATTGTTGTGAACCACCGCTCCATCTATCCAATTATATCTCTCTTCTTTGGCCGACCTAAATGACACATTTTGTAAATTATACTCAGTGTTTTCAAATTCGGTATATTCGACCAAATATTCCTATTTGGTTGCAATCCGAATATGAAATTTACAGCATATTACCGGTTTAGAGTATATTAACAATGATAAAAATACTGGTTTAGAGTATATTAACAGTGAGTCATACCACATATTACCATATACTTGTTTATATATACGAATTCTCATTTAAAATTCATATATATAAATTCGCATATGCGGCCATACCGTATATGCGGTATGCGGTGGCCTTCTGCATACTGAATGAGAACCGAATTTCAAAACACTTATTATACTTACTGGTAGGTTTTTTTTAATGTCTAATATTGAATTTTTTTATTTACTTGCAACTTTCAATGAACAAAGTTCAATTCAGAATCGATTATTTTCCTCTTTTCCGTTAAATTGAATTATATATTTTTATTATTTTTTTATTCCAATCAGAGTCATAATATTTTGACTATAATTGAAAACCAAAGTCATTCTGTTCTTGGGCAGACAAAAGAAGAACCTCAAATCCCTGTCAGAATTGCAGCCTTTGCTGTAGAGGATATGGAGATAATTGTTCAATCTTATAACAGTTAAGAAAAATATATCTTTTAACTAAATAAGGATTTAGAGTTTAGGGTTTATAGACTGTACCGATTATCAATCTCAAATCAGTGGGAAGTTAGGAAAGATTAAGGGTGATTGTGAAGATGCGTGAAGCGACATGGTCAGATCGAGACAGAGAGGGAGAGAAGGTGACTAGTTGCTAGCTATGTGGAGGAGTCAAGAGCGGATGCATGATTTTAGTTAGGAGTAGATACAAAATTATTAAAAATGATAGTTAAGGCGACTTAACGTGACTAGTCACGTTTGGACACATCACGTGTGATCACAGTGCGACTAACATGTTTTGGCTATTCACATTGCCCATCCTTTCAAATTTAGTCATGGCACGACACATATAATTAAATTCGACTTGTTCACGGCACGACACGTGATTCAAGTCACGTCGCGGTACATATTTAGATCTCTAGTGGCGGATCTTCTTTTTTTCCTAGCAAATCGGACCGCTTTTTTTTTTCTTTTCTTTCTTTTATGCAAATTATTTTGTACCGAATTTTTTTGCGCACAATTTTCTACTACTAGCTTGTGAATTAAATTCAAAAATAAACACAAGTATAAATTACCACTTGATCTATAAAAAATTTTGAATTCATAAATAGACACTTGATTCTCTTGAATCTGCCAATGAGAAGAGTGCTTGGATCGAACTCCTCTTAATTGAAGAGCTTCATATTGTGAGATCCTCTTGTCAAATGACTCTGCAGTCGGAGGCTGGCAGAACGTTGGCGACAATGGCAAAAGTAACTCGTGCTGCTTGAGAGAGGGACACAGAGGGAGAAGAAAGAGGAATTTGAGTGAGGGGAGAGAATAGAGAAATCTGCAGAGAGAACTTCCGAAACAGAATGAAGCTGTGAAGAAGAAAAAAATACTGAAAATGTGTCTTTGACTTGACAAATGAAACTCACATAGCGATAATGTAGAGGATACTGTGCACTTTAAGATTCAAAATTAATATATAAGATATATAGATAAATATTGGACATTGCATGACGCAGCTTAATATATATAGTCTAGAAGCAAGAAATTTGTGCCCTGTTGGTTATTTTTTTTATATATATTAAGGGAAAAAAAACAGAAGGTAGGGAATAGAGTAATTTGACCTGCTTACTGTTGGTGTTTTACCACCTTTTTAAGTAAATATTAATAAACCCACGAAAATTAATTATCTTTAAATTTTGGAGCTCCCTAGAACATTTTTTTTTTTTGAAAAAAAGGACCGGAACTCAGTTTCATTTTACTGAAACAGAGAGTTTAAATTACAAAAGAAAGGTTTAATGGGAGATTGGTAGATATATATCTCCCATCATCAGTACCAAAAGGTGGTTGAATTTCGTTCAAGGATAAATGGATAATACATACTCCAAATTGGTAAGTAAGGAACAAATTAATAGGCTGCATAATAAAGGGAATCTGTACCGTACTTCTACCATTATATTAGAAAAGAACGGTCTGGATTGGTTCCACCGAATAAAAAAAAAAGCTCGATATTTATTTTAGATATAGGATATGATTCGTGCCAGAGTAAAAGAACGCTATGTATTTAATAATTTGATACGGGCTAGCAGATCTAATGAACTCCTTAACAATTTTGCCTAACAAAATTGCTATCATCGCTCTGGGCCTATTTTGGAAGCCCAAAATCAGAGAGAGTTTTAAATGAATAATCTTTGATCCATAATATCGTAGTAGGCCTTTCAGCTTTATAAATATTTGATCACCAGGTCCATCACTAACCATAAATGACTATTGGATCCGAATTTGAATTTGAATCCGCACCGTCGGCCACCGTTACTAACTCTGAGTCTCTGAGGGATCTGACTGCTACTCTCCAAATAGAGAGCAGGATTATGTTATTCTAAATCTAGCTGTTCATTTGTGTTGAAATTCGTGCATAAAAATTCAACAAAATGAATCATGTTCTCCTATTTGCGAATAAATTTTTTATACACTTACTTTCTATTCATATTTAATCTATAGTTTGAAAATCCAACATCCCTTCTAATTTTTATACACTTAATTTCTATACATATTATTAGTGATAATTTGTTGTGCAAGCACCACCGATAATCTGATGAACCCTTCGCCGCTTCAGCGGGAAGCTTGTACATTATCCTCAATTCGGCGTATCAAAAGAAAATAAATAAATAAAGTAACCCTTGGTATTACAAAACTGTCAAATTAATTCTCATTTGTAGAATAATTTTTTTATACATTTGATTTCCATTCATATTTAATTTATAGTCTGAAAATCTGATCCGCTTCTGTTGTTATACATATTATTAGTGATAATTTCTTGTGCAAGCCCCACCGAGAATCTGAGGAACCCTTCGCCGCTTAATTCAGCATGAAGCTTGTACATTATCCTCAATTCGGCGTATCAAAAGAAAAATAAATAAATAAATAAAGTAACCCTTGGTATTACACCTGTCTACATATGCTTGTGACAACATGCAGCCTACGCATCCGCTAAATTGCAAATTAATGGTCGCTTTGTTAATATTGATTCATCACAACTCGCGGTTTTTCTCATTTTTTTATTATACGCCTTCAATATATAAACTAGGTCTATTGAACAATCAAGAGCATTTATTTCGATTATATCACGGCGGGGTAAGAAGACCAAGCCCATATATGTAACACAGCTGTCAATGGGTTAGACACGGTTGTCGCCAAGTCAGCACCCAGAATATGGCCCAATGGACCGGTTACGAGCGGGCCCATAGTTTATTTTGCTAGTTGTTTCCTTATGATAGTGCAATGCATGCCGCGTGTCAAGCTCTCCTATGAGGCACCACCAGGTGGAGATGAATGAACCAGGCAACGTGGCTTAATTGGTTTAGAAGAGCACTGCTGCTGCTTTTATTTCAGTCGGCAACTCTCGCTAGCTCGCTCTCCCCCTTCAAACAGAGAACGCAGTTCATTTTCTCATTCAAATATATTTATATGGATCGAGAGGGGAAAAATAACACAGCGATATTAGGTCATGAGGAAGAAAATAAAATGAAACTGGAGCTCGATGTGGCTCATGCTCTCGCAAATCTGGCAGGTTCTGATCCGATCTCCAATCTATCGTCGATTTCACAAGTAATTAATTGTTCATTATCTTTTTTTTTTTTTATTTTATCTTTTTAGTGACAAATTAACAGTCTGTGTATTATAGTAATAATTAATTTAGAAGTTGCCTAATTCACCATTTTTACCACAATTTCTGTTGTGTGTATATATGCAATTTCTGTTTAATAGATAAAAATGACTAAATTGCCCCCATAATATATGCACCACTTCGCTCTTTTATGTTCTACTGGCTATATTTGGGACCTTTGACTAAACCCTAAACCCTAAAGCGTTGTCTTGGTTTTAAGTAATATTGTTTATGCTAGCTAGCTAGCTAGGGGTCCAATTGCTCGGGCTAATTGCCCTCTAATGTGCGCACCGCATTGTATGCAAGGCAACTGGATTTTGGCAGACAAAGTGATGCATTCTTAAAATTCTTATTAGTAGTTGAGCCGGAATGACCGTGGTGATGGTTATCATCTGCACCTCACAAGTTTTTAACAGTGTGCCTTACAAATACAATTTTTTTTTTTATGTATTACGATGTACCATAGTATAAATTTGGTACCCACCATAGTTTATAACATAATGTCACAATTATTTTTTTAACTATATATACCATTGCAAATTTATATTATGGCGTTGGAAACAGATCTATAATTAAGGAATTCTCTATTTATTTATCTTACTTTCTGAATCTGAATCATGTTAAATGGAAGGAAAGAAAAAAACTAACTCATATGGGCTAGTAATAATTTAATTTATTATTGAGGCTTCAAATAATTAGTAAAAGAGAGGAACCAGAAAAAATGCATCAAATATGGGATGTTAGATCAAGTGTCTGATCGATGCTTCTTTTGCTAAATGAAATGGATGATAAATCAATTTTCGAACTAATGTTTTTTAATCACAAATTAAAAAAAATGATATATAAGTTAATTTTAATGTGTTCATTTCATTATTCTTTGACTGCTTGATTTTATACTAAATTAGTTCGAAAATTTAAAAATTCGATGTGTAAATGCATCAATCGTGAAGTACAGCGGTTTCAACAGTTTGGATGCGTCGTTTAAAGCCAATCCGATATGTTTTTGAGTTAAGCTCACAAAGGGAGCTTAAGAACATCCTAGTTCTACTTGTATTACTATTACCAATTTCCAAACATCTAACATATCATGTTTAATTTATTTTTTTAATTCCTACTGCATAAATTGTGCAATAATTGGCATTTTAGCATAAGAGTTTAAAAAAAAATTAATAAGGGTCAATTAAGCCCTTATTTGTATACTGATTAAATAATCTTAAAATATTTTGTACTGACAAAAGGAAACAAATATATTTTTCTTAATTTCAAATTTATATTCATTACATTAACTGATCTGTACAAATATTACATGCGCTTTTAATTAACTCTACTTGGTTCATCATAAAAGTGATATTTGTCAAACTTTGTAGGAAGATGAGCCCCATCAGTTTCAGGCTGAAGTTCGAGAAAATTCGAAGGAAGTAGAAGTGAGCAGGTGCCAAAATCAGTCTCTCGACAACATGAGACCCAGCAATTCCATTAACCAGGGTGGAATATCCTCTTTACATGGCCAAAAAAAATTGAATGAGGTACCTTTCTGATATCAGTTATTATTAGAATCATTCTGTCTCGTTGTATTTAATTCTTTTTGGATGGCTTTAGGCTGAGAGAGATGCAAAGAGACTGCGTAGGATTTTAGCAAACAGAGAGTCAGCAAGGCAGACTATTCTTCGCCGACAAGTGAGTTTTACTTTGAAATACTAATAGTTAATATCTTTTAAATGTTCATAATCAACTTTATTCTAATGCCTTTTCCCTTAGGCATTTCGTGATGAACTTGCTAGAAAAGTTTCAACACTGTCGGCTGAAAATTTGATCTTAAAGAAGGTCAGTCATTGATTGTATTCATAAACCTATATATTGATTATAAAGAGACTTATGATGTTCCTGATACGCCACAGGCATCATAATCAGAACATCAAAAGGTAGTTCAATTATGAAACAAGAATCAACAACAGAGGAGGTAGTTTGTCAGGATGGATTGATACCAAATTAAATATATATACTGTTTGAAAATTCGTTACCGAGATAAAAAAAAAATTATCTTTTTGGTCTCAGTTGTTATTACAAAAACCAGAGAACAGTTGCTGTTGCAAAACACATTATTGTGAATCTATCTGAAGTCTATCTGTATCTTACAAATAATATGTTGTATTCATAGGAGAAAGAAAATGCCACAAGGGAGTACTTCTATCAAAAGGAGATGAACCAGCAACTCAAAGACCAAGTATGGCATACCACCTCTAGTAAAATTCTGAGAGAAATCATTTCAGCAGTTCATATCAATTTCTCTGCAAAAACAGACTCAATGTGAATTCAAAAATATTTGATCATATGGAATAATTGATCTCTTTATGAAGATAATGCAGATAACTCCTTTGAAAGAAGAAAGGACACTCCAACCACCACACTCTGCACCGACACCAGAAACGCCAGAGACTCTGAGCAAACCAGGTAATTAATGTACCTTCCTGTTCGCTTGTCGGTATGCATGAAATCGGTGATGTCAGCAACCTTAACCAGCCATTCGTTTTACACAATGTACCTCTTCAGTGAGTGCAATATGTTCATTGAAGCACCGACAGTAATCAGAAAAATGCAGCCGAAGTATCATGCTCACTAACACTGGGTATTGGGATGGCGAAAGACGAAACAGCAGAGCCGAGGCATGAAGCAGTGACACCTGAGCAGAAACTAAACCAACAACAATCAGATGATGAATATAAAGAGGGGTGTGCACCTGCACCATATATGCTATTAGATGCAACAAATGCGAGGAGGCGAAGAATGGAGATTGCTAGGTCGAAGCAGTTTAATAGAAATTGATTCTAGAGAGATGCATATTCATTATAATTCAATGCTGTATAAGAGGTTTTCAAGGATGATTTCATGTTTACAATAACTTGGAGCTCTAAAATTTAAAGAGCTATACTTTAGGTTGGGTTATTAACATTTACTCATCAAGGGGGTAAAAGATTTATTAGTTAGAGGGTCAATTTAACACTGCACCTATTTCATTATTTTTAGTTTTTAGTTTTTAGTTTTACATCATAGAATTAGTTGAACTTTTAGATTGTCTTATTATTGTCTTCTTAATTTCTGGGACATAGTTGTTTTATATATATTACCAATGATATCTGATGTTTGATTATTGATAATAGTTTGTAATTTGTTAATTAAAAAGAAATGAACTTGTTAGGTTAATACAGTGTGTGTTTAGGTAGATCTTATTGTATTATTAGATTTTTTTTAAAGTAGTAGTTTAATTACATCAATCTTTCATGTATATATGTTTCTGTTTGATCCGTAATTTTAATGAAATCCGTGGGTTCCCCCCTAAAATTGCCAATGATATATGTGTTCCAGGGGAAAGAGACATTTGCTCAAATCAGATCTGTATTTGATGAAACAATCAGGAAAATAAAGGAGCGAATACTATTTGTCTATTTCCAAAGGGTCAAATCTTCACATTGCAAATATTCTCCTTTCCAGAGAGAGGGGATACCAACAATTTATGCATTTTGTTTAAATCTATGTTGTATGGAACTATGGAACAATTTAAGCATTTTGTTTTAAAAATACTGATTATGATATGATGCTATATAGAGTAGAGAACTAGGGTGCTCTTAAGTTCACCAAGCCTCTTGTGAACTTGATTCTAAAGTATATCTAATCGATTTTAAACAATAAATCCAAACCGTTGAAATCTTTTTACCTAATGATTGATGCGTCTACATGTGAAAATTTTAAAGTTTCGAATTAATTTGATATAGAGTCAAGTGGTCAAAGGAGTCCAAAAAATGAATGTATTAAAATTTATTTATAAACCTTAAACTTTTGACCACTTGACTCTATATCAAATCAATTCGAAACTTTAAAATTTTCACATGTAGACGCATCAATCATTAGGTATAAGGATTTCAACGGTTTGAATTTATCGTTTAAAGTCGATTCGATATATTTTAGAGTCAAGTTTACAAGAGGTTGGGTGAACTTAGAAGCACCCTAGTTCTATTCATGCTATATATATATTATTTTAATTATTTTATTAATTCAACACTTGTATTATTAAATTAAATATAAAAATTAACTCAAGTATAACTTAAATATAATAACTACTACATTCAAACAACAAATGTTAACTAGTACAGTGGTAAAGGGGTATCAGATAGGGACCGTAACGTACACGCATGGTATCCGATATGCATCCGCATTGAGTACGGAGTCCAATTTAGAGTATTTGAGTAACATATGTTTCAATGCTTGTTTTTGGAAAAAGTGAGTGTCAGGGCATTTTTTTTAAGAAAAAATAGACAAGCGACAAAAATCAAGTTTTTTTTAACAAAATTCGAATGTTAACTACTGCTATACCAGTTGCTGTATAATTGGTAACTAGATAGAACCATCATATCTTCTACAAAATCCAACCCGACCGACAACACGAAAAATCAAAAATTTAATTGCAAATTTTAATGTTCAAAAGTATTGCAAAGAACATGTAAAAAAAAGAGAAAATATTTTTTACCCAACCTTTTGTATCCAGTTTTTACCCAAATCAGTTTTGAACTCATCTAACGACTTTAATCTGTTCCTCCCACTTTTCTTATTTCAACTGCCATAGTTTCTCTCTCCCCTCCGTTATTTTCAAATTATACAATTAGTCTCCTCCATCCTCCCTTACATCTCTCCTCTTCCTCCCATTCAGATCGCGATCTGATTTCTCTATTTACTGCAAGTGCGCGCACACGACAGCTCGGCTACTGAGACGATCTCCTATAGGATGACGCGATCACGTGAGTTTGTCAGAAGAGCCGCCGGGATGGTGCGTGCATCTGTGCTTGACCTAAATAGCATTTGGAAGAATATTTATAATTTCGCCAAAATCGATCGGAGACTGCTATTTGGACAACCGAGCAGAAATGGAAAGGATGCCAAATTAGAAAGTATGTGCTAAAATGATTTCTCAATCAGAAATCGAAGTCGAGACTTTAATCGAGGTATGATTTTTTTTGCCGATTTAATTTTGATTGAACTTCGAACCTGGGTCAAACAATGAATATATCTGTGTGTACAAGCTGTACGTGTGCACAGGCACGATCTGGAAGGGTGGCACAGATTCTAAGATCAACGTGTATGTGCTAAAATGATTTTTTTCTCAATCAGATGCTCTGTACCAACAACGATTTAAATTTGACCCGGGTCAGATCCTCTGTATATATGTCCTAAAATGATTTTTTCTCAATTAGATGCCAACTCACATCACCGCTATACTAAAATGATTTAATTTACATGATCTATCCGACTTCAATTTTGATAATTTTAAATCTCAAGTTTCATGATTTCAACTCGTATATATAAAATTATTCAAGCATGCTTTATTCTACTATCGCTCGATCTGAGAATTGCGCTACTAGCGTTTGATCTCCAATTCTGATCTATGAATTCTGAACATAATGAAATTTATAAGTTTCTGGCACTAGTTTTACAGGATTCTTGAACTAATTTTACATGATTCTTTTTCTAGTTTTACAGTATTCTTGAACTAATTTTGCATGACTCTTTTTTTGAATAGTATGATTAAAAAAAGTTGGTTTTTACAAGATTCTTGAACTAGTTTTACAATATTCATCTTGTGGCGATCTGGAGGAGATACGAGAGAGAGGCGATCTGGAGTGTTTAATGTTGTAGTTTTACAGTATTCACCATGTTATTTTTACAGTATTTCTTTCAATTTTTACAATATTGCTTTCAAATTTAATGTATTCATATTTGTTACAGTATTTATTTACATTTGTTACATTATTTGTCTTCAGTTGTTACAGTATTAAATACTGATTGGTGTTCAGTCTTAGATTAATTGTCTACAGCCGGGACAGTTTTGGATACTGGTTGATGTTCAGTATGTGTTAATTTTTTACATTATTTTTCTACAATTGTTACATTATTTGTCTAAAGTTGTTACAGTATTGGATACTGATTGATGTTCAGAATTAGTTAATTTGTTACATTATTTGTCTACAATTGTTACATTTTTTTTTGCTGATTGATATGCATTTTTTTTGCAGTTTTATTTTCTTTGTAATATTTGTAGTTTTTATTTTAAGATTTGTCGTATTTTTTGTTTGTAGGAAGATATATCCAAGGAGCGTTTGGTTCTTGCCATGAAACTTCTAACACATCCCAATGATAAATACCAAATATCTGTAGTTTAAGGTTTTGTGTTCGTTGTTTGCCGGACAAAGTTTTTTTTATTTTGGACAAAGTTTGTAAAGTTGTTTGCTGGATAGTGTTTTTTGGACAAAGTTATGTTTGTTTATAATATTTGTGATATTTTTATTGTTTTATAGTTGTGATCGTAATTGTTACAGTTTTCATTCTTCATTGCTGCAGTATTTATTGTTACAGTATTAATACTTCATTGTTATAGTTTTCATAATGTCTTGTTATAGTATTCACTGAATATAGATTTTGTCGTTATTTTTGCAGTTTACGTAGCTATTTTTTTACCATATTCAATTTCATTAGTTTGAATATGTAATTTTACAGCTTATTTTATTAAAAAATAAAAAAAAATGAGAAATTTAATAAAAAAAACAAAAAATATTAATAAACAAACTTCTAGAACGAAAGAAAAAAAATTTGAAAAAAAAATTTAAAAACTTCTAGAAAGGGAAAAATACACAAGTTGGCAGAATTTTAAATAAATAAGTACAGTTAACTGTCAAAGTACAACAGGTTTGAAAGTACAAAGTACACCAAGTACAAAGATGTTGGAAGTTGCAAGTTGTTAATTTTTTAAAAATTGATCGCATATTTTACATCATTCGATATTGTCTGTTACAGTATTATATTATATTGTTACAGTATTACTACCAGTCAAATGACAGTTGATTTGAGTAAAAAGTAGATACAAATCTTTGGGTACAATTAGAAGGATCCTAAAAAAACACCTTTGCAGAAGCTGCACAAAGAACATATTAATGTGCCTATTAGGACTATGTTAATTTTTCAGAGGCACTGGAACATATTAATTATCAACCAAGACTTGAAAGAGGGTTATAATAATTATCAGGAAAATTTTCGTGTCTGGACTATGTGTTAATTATCAACTATGTGTTAATTTTGTTGGCAATATACCCTGTTTTAATTAAAATTTATGTAAAATAAAATATTTATACTTGAAAAAAAATATACAATTAATTTTGGTTGACAAACAAAATTTGTATTTTTCAAGTTTTGGTGGTGGATGAGCTAGGTGTAGTTGAGATTACAAGACGAAAATATATTTTAGCACAAATATTAAAGGAACTCCGTATATTTCATCTTGAGCCGGATTGATCCGATTTTGATCGGACGGACCGGATCTAAACTCAAAATTTGAGTTACTTTAGAGGACCCGGACTATTGTTGATTGTCGGTCAAACCATTGCTATCTTGGACCGAGCTTAGCATCATCAAATACTAATTGTAATAGATGGGCTCATTTGGGTGAGGGTCCAGTTCAAGGACGACAAGAGGAAGGTCGGAGCTGGCCCAAAGGCCCATAATGAACCCTTGAAAAAAACTGAAGACCGTTATAGCAGATTTTCAAGTGCTAATAGAAACGGGAACGACGTCTTAATTAGGCGCCCTCCCTGTTTTATAAGGACTTAAGCAGCGTTAGCTGAAAGAAATAAAAAATATGTTTAGATAGTATTTAAATAAAAATAGTAGTATGTGTCTAAATAAATTTAGATTTTTATATGTAAATAAAAAACATAAAAAATAGGTATATAATAAAACAAGAGTGAGTCTATGGTACTATGGATAGTATGGATTGGTCTGTAATGCATATCAATATTTTCGTTTAAAAATTCTAATGGTCAATCTGAACCGTTCAACATGATTTCTATATGAATATGTACTTGTAGACTGAATTTTATATTTTTCAGGATAGATTGAAAATCAGTTGATTAGAATTTTACAGACCAATTTTCGTTTTCAAAATTCTAATGGTCAATATGATCTATTCAACATGATTCCCATATGAATATGTATTTGCAGACAAAATTTATATTTTTTAGAATTTTCTTACTATTTATTAGAATAGGCAGAAAATCACTTGATCTGAAAATTCCAGACCATCCAAAAACAGTGATTTTCTACTTATTTTAAAAAATGGTAAATTTTTTCTAAAAATACAAAATTTGATCTGCAAGTATATATTCATATGAGAATCATGTTGAACGATTCAAATTAATTGTTAGAGTTTTGAAAATAAAAATATTAATCCATATTACGAATCAATCCGTGCTACATATAGTATCATAGACTCACTCATAAAAATAATGACAGAATATTTGATGAGATGTCTGACATTTATTTCGAAATTTAATCTTTTAATCATAATTATTGAGGCATGCAAGAATTATTTGTAAAATTCGTAAATTATTCGTAAAGTTCATAAATTTTGTCTTGATTTGTCTATTTATTTGAAGAAATGTAAAAAACGGAGCATGGGGCCCTATTCTCTAGAATCCATATTTTACTGTAGATTTCAACATTTTTTTTTTTTGTATTGAAGTATTTAACTATAATTTTGTACTGCTCCACTGATTCTTAGGAGACTAAAATTCCATTCCACCTAACAAATAGAAGTCAATTATAGACATGAACAGATCCACTTAATTGTACATGTCAATTATCCTCATTCTTTCTCTGAATTTCATAATCATGTCATATTCTTATGTATTAGAAGTCAAAATACTATATAGGTATTCACTAAAATTTGCTCCCAAAATTAAAAAAAAAATAACTTTGTATTATCAATTGCCATACTCATTTCAAACATAATAATTGATTCTCATAGCTCAAAATTTTACCTCCCTTGTGATCAGAGGTGGAGGCACATAAGTTGAATGGAGTCAATTAGCTCCATTTTTTTTCTAAAACATTTGTATTATTATATGATTTTTTATGTAATTTAGAGCAAAATGTTGTAATACTATAAAATTGATTCCATTATCTGTACAAAATTTTATATGAATGACCCACATTTATATTTGATCTCCATAGTTAAAAAGTCTGACTCTGTTCCTACTACTGATTACAGAGAAACTTTCCAATGTGAAGAGCAACGATTACAAATTCATATTAATTCTTCCAAAAATAAAATATAAAATAATCAAATCGGGATACTTAGCTTACACTACAGGCAAAATTGCTATATAAAAGCAGTCTCCATTATAAAAAAAAAAAAAAAAAAATCAATTTCTGGGGGACGCAATACTAGCAGACAGTTTTTTTTTTAATATATTTTTTAATTTTTGTCCATCTATTTTTTTTTCTGTTCATTTAATATTTAAATTATTTTACTTAATTATATAGTATTATACTAGATTTTTCATCTCCTATTTACAAAATGTTCATGATAGTTGGACCATAACAAAATTAGGATTGCTGGACATTTGAAATTAATACATTGCAGAGTTTCTACTTCTATATTTCTATGGCTATTCTGAGACGAATATATGTGTAGGGATTCACTTACAACATTTTGGATCTTACGACATGTTATAACATTTGATTTTACGATTTTTAAAGTCGAAACAGTTGATCCAAACTGTTTAACATGATATCTATATTAAAATGTCTTTGAGATCAAATTTTATATATTTTTTTTTAATTTTTTTTTACTATTTATTAAATATTTTATAAAACTGTTGTTTTTCAGTGGTTCAGAATTATCTAAAAACAACAGTTTTGTAACATATTTAATAAATAGTAAAAAAAAAATCAGAAAAATATAAAATTTGGTCTCAAAACACATTTTAATATAGAGGTCATGTTGAACAACTTGAATCGACTATTTGGACTTTAAAAATTGTAAAATTGAATATTGTAACATGTTGTAACTTTCAAATATTGTAAGTGGATCCTCCGCATATATATATGATGAAAATGAAACTAAAATGGTCTGAACCCGGAAAATTGCGCAGGAAATGGATGCGCGATGTTGATGTAATAATAAGATTTGGTAAAAAAAAAAAATAGTGACGATAAAGCACATATATAATAAACGTGCGTATTGTGTAGAAGTTGGAGAAAAAATATGTTAAAAAAGATGATATAACTTTTGAAACAATTGTTTTCTTATATATATTTTGTTTCTGCCACAGTCTGATGAACCAAACTCTGTCAAATCATTATATGACTCTAGGAATTGTATTAGACAACTTACAGTAGACCGAGTTCATGTATTAGGATTGATTGTATTTACTGTACAACGAGTCCATGTAATTTAGAACAAAATGTTGTAGTACTTGATCCAGGTTAAGAAGAAAAAACGACATGTCTCTCTTCCCCTCCCAGGAGCACAAAAAGTTCACCGCAGCTGCCATTGCCAACCTTAACGTAGCCTTCCCCATCCCAACCTATGCCCAAGTGACAGCAGGCTACACACCCTCCCTCTACCACACCAACAACCCATCAGTCAACGTAGTAAATGCAGCCAACCCACCCAAAACCTACCAGCCTAACCTGGCCTTCATTGATGAACCAGAGACAAGAAAAATCAAGACAACACACGCCACTGCCCAGAGGTCTCAACCAGGTGCTACTGAGCGATTCAATGCCACTGGCAAGAGCAGTGACATGGAAGAAGGATGGACTACAATGCATAGAAAGAAAGGCAACATAGACAAGCCCCACACGATTTCAGGTAAGTACAACCACCCATTGCTTCTAAAGCAAATGCAAATGTTAAGAGAACAAGGCAAGTGCTATAAGTGCACAAAGAAGGGGCATTTGCAGGCAGCATGCAGGAATTCAATGAAGTGTTTTAAATGTAAGGGATTTGGGCACAAATCTGGTAGCTGCAAATCCAAAGAAACCCAGCCTATAAAAAGGGCCACAATTCCAACCTTAGGGGAAACACATAAACAAGGAGAACAACAAAGTATTAACCAAAACAAACAAGAAACTGAAATGGAGAATTGGCAAACAATGCCCATGCTCCCTGCCTCTCGTTTACCCACCATTCGCCATGAACTGAATCGGGCATATGTGCCGAATAGAGAGGGATTTCACCCGACAAATGAACTACTGGAATGAGCTGCCGTTGTACACATGGGACCAAATTGCAACGAACGCACACTACCACACCGTCTGTCAACCACATTGGCCACTCAGTTGCACCGGCACCCGAGAGATTTTAAGATAGGGAAATTGGATCGAACCATGGGTCACTTCCTAGCCACCTTCCCTACAGTGGACTTGAGGAATCACGCTGTGCATGTGGGGGCTTTTGCTATAGATTACAACACACACGTTCAACTCGCTGAATGGAAACCGAGCTTAGGTATGACATATGACCCTATCTCTTACAAAGCACGTCTCCTCTTGCGAGGAGTACCACTGAATGCTTGGAATATAGAGGACCTAGACCATCTCTTAGCTGGTATACATGTACTTAAAGTAGCGCCGATTTTCGTTAATGAAAACTTTGACATCTTGAGAGTTCTTATCTCTTGTCATAACCCGGCAACCATCCCACCAACCTTGTTGTACACTGCCAACCCATACTCCACCACAGTGTTCATAGAAATGGAGGGTTGGTTACAGTCCACTGTAGGACAGATTCCACCACCGGATGGAGACGGGCCACGCCTGCCAAGAAACAATGATAGGCGTGCACCGCCGAGCCCAGACCGCTACTCAACGGACTCGGGCGATTGCTCCAGAACTCTGGATACCTATCACGTGGGGGGGATTCATCGTACTCTCGACGTACCAGGTCACCACTTGAAACGTCGGTACAAGCATCCCCGGTTCAGGCCCGGCCCGGTACACAGACAGAATTTCAAACCTCAACTGGAGACTATTCTGGAATGCAAAAATGGAGAGCCAAAAGGTAAGGACAACGAGATTATGGTAAGTCTAGGAAGGGGGGTTGAAAAGCCTTACCTGCGACACACAAAAGTGGCGTCAACGGTTCTTTTCAAAAGAACATGGGACAGAGTGACCTTACAGGCACAGTACGAATTCAGAGGTAAGACAGGAACCTCAAACTGGCAGATTGTTCTAGAGAAAATTCCTACACTAGACATCTGGGCTGGTCTGGGTGATTTTCGTACTGGGCCTGCTAATATCAATTTTTCCAATGGAAACTTAGTATTTTATTGTGGCCCAGAAACAACCAGGCCCACAATCAACAACAGGGCCATTGTTGAGAAGATAGGCCCGACAGACTCTCTTGCATTCCTCTATGAAGATGCACCAATAACAATCACCAGCCCACCTTCTGGTTTCAGAACAGGGACAAGTCCACTCAGCAACATAAGGAGAAGCCCAAGGATTAAAGGTAAAAATACTGGGACTTACATCTCTCTAGAAGAGAAAGCTTGTAAATTGATTGGTGCCGACTTCATAGCACCACCACCCAAGAGAACCAACAGGAAGAAAGCTCCAGGCGTAACGATCGACCTAGAGTTGGACTATTCTCGCACCTACGAACCACTCTCAAGTTCCCAAGCTGAGGCGGTAGTCAACACCGCAGGTATTGTCTTTGATGAAGAACTCCACACCAAGATAATCCAACTCAAAGCTTCAGAGGCAGCACCACTAATGATTGCCGGAATTCCTCCTCTGGAGGCTTGAAGATATTGGATCGCACTCAAGGCCAGTAGTGTTTTATGTTTTTTAAATGTGTACGCACTTTATGTTTTTATTTTCAGGAATGAGGAAAGAATTGGCTAGGTTAGCAGTTGGGAGGAGTTTATGTTTTTTCAATTTAGTTCTAGCTTTGAGTACCATGTATCAGCTAAATCGTATAAATGAAAAAGTTGGAGTTTTAGTTTCTTAATGAATCACAACACACTACTCAAATTCATCTCTTGGAACATTCGTGGTTTAAATGAAAGAAATAAAAGGCTAGCGGTTAGACAGACTTTACTAATTGAGAAACCAGACCTAGTCTGCCTTCAAGAAACAAAATTGGAGATTATAGACAGTAGAATGGTAAGAGATATATGTGGAACTCAACTGTCACAGATAGAAACACTACCGGCACAAGGAACAAGAGGGGGGATTTTGATTGCATGGAACCCGAAAAAAATTTCTCTTATCTCAAACAACACCAGAACCTACAGTATCAGTGTGCTGCTATCACACAGAGAGGATGGCAGGAAATTCTGGTTTTCAGGAATTTGCGGTCCGTCAGTAGCTGGGACCCGCTCGACCTTCAAAGAAGAACTCACTCAAATTAAACCAATGGATGGCACCCCATGGCTCCTGGGAGGAGATTTCAATTTCACTCTATCTCTAGAAGACAGAACCACCAACTCAATGGTGGAATGGAGAACCACCAGAGAATTTGCTGCATTAATATCGTCATTGGGACTAATTAATTCACCTCTACAAGGACGCCGCTTCACATGGTCAAACGAGAGAGAACAACTACACATGGCAACGTTAGACCGATTTCTATTTACAGATGAATGGAACCAATTCTATCCGAACTCAACTCAGATAGCAATACCAAACACTTCTTCCGATCACTGTCCTATAGTTTATTCGGCCAAAACAGGTTATAGAAAAACACCAATATTTAGATTTGAAAATTGTTGGCTAAGGTTCACCCAATTTCAAGAATTGATCACACACACATGGCAAGATCTGGGACTTGCGAGTACACCAAGGTAGTTACATGCAAAATTACAGGCTATTCAAAAGAAAACAAAAGAATGGGCTAAGGATAGGATGAACACAATCAAAAAGCAGATCAATACATGTAGAGAGTTTTTAGGTTGGCTTGACAAAGTTAAAGAAAGGAGACAGACAACGATTCTAGAAAAATTCATAGCGGCTAAAATCAAAATGAGATTCACAGAATTGTCGGTATTTGAGGAGGACATTTGGCGACAAAGATCAAGGACCAAATTGGAATTACAGGGAGATCGAGGCACAAGATTCTTTCACACAATGGCATCTGCAGCAAAGAAAACAAATATAATAGTGCAAATTGAACACCGTGGAGTCAACTGTACGGATCAAAGTTCTAAGGCAGAAGCTTTCTTTCGATTCTATGTGAACTTGATAGGCCAGCAGTCTGCACCAATGCCAGAAATTCATTGGGAAAACTTGTATTGTAACCAAGGGGAGGAACTACGGGACCTACAACAACAAATAATTATTCAGGAGGTCACTGAAACGATCAAGCAGTGGCCAAAGAACAAAAGTCCGGGCCCGGACGGTTTTTCTGGTGAATTTTACCAGCACTTTATAGACATATTGGCCTCGGACTTATGCAAGGTATTTTAGTACGCCATGTCACACGGCATAGCACTTGAACCGCTCAACTCCTCCTACATAGTGCTACTGCCAAAAAAAGACACACCACAGACCGTACAGGACTACAGACCAATTAGTCTACTGCATGGAGTACAAAAAATCATGTCCAAGATTCTTGCAAATAGGTTGCAGCAGAAATTACCAAATATGTTGCATAAAGCGCAGACGGGCTTCATGAAGAACAAACACATTTGCGAGAGTTTCATCTACGCACATGCCGCTAGAAGAGAAAAAATTCCAATAGCACTATTCAAAGCGGACTTCACAAAGGCTTTTGATACCATCAGTTGGGAATTTATAATAGGGGTAATGAAGGCTCAAGGATTCCCAGTACAATGGATCTCATGGATCCAACAATGCATTCTGGTAGGAACATCGCAAATAATGATAAATGGCTTACTAGGAAGAAAAATTACCCTTAAGCGAGGTGTAAGGCAAGGCGACCCCCTCTCCCCGCTCTTGTTCATTCTGGCAATAGACTTTCTCGCTAGGTACGTCCAAAAATTAGCAAATACAGGTGCATTGCGAATGCCCTTCAGAGAAATGACCCCTTGCTTGTTATATGCCGATGATGCGATGTTCTTTGTTAAACCAGAAATTCAGCAACTTCAGGTACTACAAATCATTCTAACAATATTCAAGCAAATCTCGGGCCTATCGGTAAACTTGACCAAATCAGAACTAATGATTTCTACGAGCACCCAGACATCGGGACAGGAACTGGCAAATATTCTAGGATGCAGTTTAGCGACCTTACCCTTCACTTACTTGGGGCTACCCCTGTCAGACAGAAGATTACCCAAAAATGCCTACCTACCACTGATTCAGAGGATGAATAAAAGACTAAGCGGCTGGGTAGTGAAACATCTCTCCATCGCTGGACGAATAGTCTTGATTAACTCGGTCCTCTCCTCTCTACCAACATACTTCATGTCGTGCCTTAAGCTACCAGATTGGGTTATAAAAGACATTGACAAAATTTGTAGATCATTTCTTTGGCATGGTACAGCTCCTACCCAAAACAGGAAGATGAGCCCGGTGTTGTGGGCACTGACATGCACGCCAAAAGAATTCGGAGGTCTCGGATTGATGGACCTATCAACTTTCAACCAAGCATTGCTGTTGAAATGGTACTGGCAGTGGGGACAACCACAGCAAACACTATGCAAACCACTGTTCCAATAACAGATAGCACAAAATGGCCTTCCAGACTCACCACTATTCAACAAGGCAATAACGGTTTCAATGGAATTCTGCAAATTTGCCTTCAGACATCAACCTGGCAATGGAAAACACATTAGATTCTGGGATAACAGCTGGACAGGAACAACTCTACAATCCCAACTCCCCAATCTCTACATCTTTGCTTTAAATGTAGACATATCCCTACACCAGGTAACACAAACATCCCTTCTAGAATCATTGTTCAGAACTGGCTTGTCAGATATCGCACATGAAGAATTTGCAACATTGCAACACATTCTGGGTGGTCTTTCTTTAAACCCGCAGTCTCAAGATATAATCACCTGGCCATGGAATGAATCGGGCAAGTACACGGTCAAAGGAGGCTACCGTACAATGAAGAACACACCTACGAAGCAGACAAAGGCACACAAGATTTGGAAGCTTACGGCACCACCAAGAATGAAGGTATTTGGTTGGCTCCTACTTTTGAACAGACTATACACAATAGAAAACCTCAATAAAAGGGGATGGCCTTTAGTGAATCGACGTGTTCTGTGCAAGGTGCAAAGTGAATCAATTAAACATCTTTTTGAGGATTGCCATTTCTCAAGAACGGTGTACTGGATGTTAGCAACAACAATTCCAGACCAGATGCCGACAATGGACGCTGCTACTCCAACAGAAATATTATCAAGTAGCAGGTTCACAAAGGACCAAAGGGCAACAATGTTGATTGCACAATTCTGCATTTGGAGGGAACGCTGTCGAAGAACATTTACAGAGGAGAGAAAGGAGGCCAAAGAGATCACAGAGGAAACACTCTGGCAGCTACAATTCTATTTAGGAAGAAGAACACCAACGAACGGCGAGTGAGTGTCCAGGATACAGATGCCCTTTCTCATTCTGTCTCCATATTTAATTTTTAGTTTTTCCTGTTTTTGTTTATTTTTACTTATTAAATCTTTTCTTCTATTCTATACTCAAACATATTGAGTATACTTGTTTTTCCTATTTGTAGTTACATTTCTAATGTAACAGAACACTTTATTAATTAAAATATGGGCGTGACCCTTATTTTTCTTCAAAAAAAAATGTTGTAGTACTTTAAATTTGAATCCACAATAATTTCTATATTTACACAAAATTAACTTGAAACTTAGTTTAAAAGTTTAAAAATATCCTATTTACCTAGGGGTGCAAATGGATCGGATACGGATCGGATAGTGGTCAACCCATATCCGTATTTTTTTTTCTGGATATGGATACGGATTGGATACTAATCGGATGTGAATACGGATCGGATATTTCGGATATGAATACGGATACGGATATAATTCGGATTTCTAATTCAAAATATATATCTAATTAACTTTTTACTTTACCCCATTACAAAATATCTAATTAACTAATCTTATTTATAAATTCAACCCGACATATAAGTATCTAAATTTGAAAAATATTTAGTCATATTTGCAAAATCAAATTTCTGAAATAAGAAATTTGAAATGTCAAAACTAAATTTGGTTGTTCAAAGAAACTAAAGTTAGTATAGATTTCAAATAATCCAAACTTTAAAATAATTTATTCTAATAATATATTTAATTGTCAGAGTTATGATTATATATGCCAAACATTTTGCCTTCAAGCTAAATTGGTTTATATTTCAATGTATAAATAATATTATTTTAAATATATTTGTTAGAATCAACTATATAAAAATATACCCAACTCAATTATAAGCATTTAACCGAGAGTTGAAGGGTTCAGAAATTGGCCAGTACTACAGTTGACCGAGAAAGCTCGTAGCAGCGGGGACGCAGCACATATTTAATTAATATCAGCGTGGCGCAGCTGCCACAGCACAGTTACCGGATATACGAAATAATAAAATATACGGATATCGATAATTATCCGAACCCGTATCCGTATCCGATTCCGAAACTCAAACCGTATCCGTATTCGAATCCGCAACTATCCGTATCCGAATACCCGTATCCGCAAAAATTCGGATACGGATCCGGATTCGGACGGGTAATATCCAACCCGTTTGCACCCCTATATTTACCCCCCTCCCTAAGTGCCTGGGACCAACAAGTTGTTTGTGGATTTCGGCACTAACCCCTACATCTCCGGGGCTCACGACCTTCGAGATGGCGTGCCTTTCGCACAACTCGAGCACAAAATTGGCTCACGAGCACTAGAGGCTCAAGAATAACAAAGCGGGCAACTAAGGCTCAAAGGTAAAGGGTTGATCTCGCATGATCACTTTAACGAGATCACTTTAAAAATTTGTGTATTGGTTGAATAAGTTTGAGATTAATTGTAAATATTAAACTTGAAGTGCACAAACACCAACGGCTTTTTTCTAGATCTGAGAATTAAAATATTGAAGTTGAAGCGGCTAGAGTGATAATCCAAACCTTAATATTGCTTCTATTTATAGATAGCTGATAAAAAGGTAATTTGGCCCTACCATTATAACGGTTCCATGTACCATTATAATGGTTGGTCAACTTACGCCGGGTTTGAATGCCGTTAACCCCACTGTTGTAACGGTTGCCATAATGAAAGTCTCTGGAAATCCTGTTATTCGTTGACGGTTCCAACCGGATTAATCTGTCACACGCCGGTAGAGGATTTGTTTAATCCGTTACAACAGTTCCTAAACCGTTGCAATGGTAGACCTCATTTAATTCATTCTCAAACTTATTTTACCAATTTTACAGATTAATTATTCTAATTTTGAGATGATGCTTCCTCTGTCCAGTGTCTTGTGCATATTACATCATTGATAGTGTATAGCAATTTATTGTTTCATCATTGATGTGTAATTCTTGAATCTTCTATTGTCATGATCATGCACAATATCTTAAGAAAACAAAACTATAAAATTCAATTTATATATGTTTTGTAAATCTAGTCAAACCGACAAGTAAATTATAACACAATCCAACAATAAGATAATATATTGCAACCGAATTTTGAATGCAACCAAATTTTGGTTGCAATTAATAAAATTTAATGAAACCATAAATATTAGAATGCAACGAAATTGGTATGTGGACGTAATTCTAATATTCGTTGTAATTGATCATTCTATTAACTCTGATTAGAATAAATACTCTTGAATTTATAAAATAAAGACAATAATTAATAAAAAAAACTTTCATAATACATTAATATATATATCATTCAAATTTACATTGATAATAATATACAAAAAAAAAAAACCACGGTGTCATCTAAATAGAAGAATGGATGACAGTACAAACATTTTGAAATTTGCATCAAAACAATTGGTTGACAGTAAACATTTCCTTCCCCTCACTGCTTTAAATATGAACTAATTTCATAATTTTATTAAAAAAAAGTCCAAGTAAAATACAAAATTCAATTTGTGAACTTAATAAAAAATGCCTTCACTTTACCAATTGGATTTTGTCATTTAATGGAAAAAATCAATTTCATGAACCCGCCATACAAATTATAATTCTTAGGAGTTCAAGAAAATTTGACTAGGCATGAAAAGTATGATATAATAAAAATAAGGCAAATTCTTCCATGGACCATAAGGACCTATTTGTAAAATGAACATATTTTTATTTTCAAGTTCAAACAGTCGATCCGAACCGTTCATCTTGTTCTCCATATTAATATGTGCTTGGAGACCAAATTTTACATTTTTCTGAATTTTTTTACTATTTATTAAGATGGGTACAAAAAATATCAAATTCAGACCATTGAATTTTGTACCATCTTAATAAATAGTAAAAAAAATTAGAAAAATGTAAAATTTGGTCTCCAAGCACATATTAATATGGAGAACAAGATAAACGGTTCGGATCGACTGTTTGAACTTTGAAAATAAAGATATGTTCATTTTACAAATAGGTCCTTGGGTCCATGGAAGCATCACTCTAAAAATAATAGTAATAATAATAAGGGAAAAAAAAAATTCGGATGTGGATTTAAACGTATCAGTTGAGGAAAACAAAATGAAATGGGCCAAGAAGTGGGCTCGCACTATATCAAAGTAAAAAGAAACAAATAAATTATTGGCCCAAGCCCAATATAAAAAAAAGAAATCCCTCACTCTCCCCCCATTAAACTGACGCACAGGCCCCTTTAATCTGTTTCACCCGCTCTTGTTAAAGTTCCGTGTGAATTGAAAAGAAAACTGAGAAAAAAAGAATCGCGAAATAAGGAGAAGAAGACCATAAACCTTTAATTGATTTGTCGGACATAATCGTGAGGGTTCAAATGCCTCACTCACACCTCACCTCCTTATTTAAAATGTGCATGGAGAGAAAATTTTATATTTTTAATTTTTTTTTACTATTTTTAATTAAGATGGATTGTACCTATTTAAAAAATTAGTAAAAATATTAAATTTGGTTTCCTATTTAAAGAATGTGTATGGTTAAAACAATAATTTTGTACCTTTTAAATAATTTTACATTTCAATATGGAAATTATGTTGAACGGTATGAATCGGCTGTTTGGACTTTGAAAACAAAGATAAGGATGTGGGAGTATGGTTAGGGCACAAAGGTAATGAGACATTTTAACCACACATTGTATATAGCTATTGAGAAAAATTGAATTTTTAATAAGCTCTAAATCAACCTTTTACACCGTATAATTTGCACAATTTATAATGAATATATGCAAAACCATAAACTATGAAAGTGGTGAAATATTGAAGCCTCGTTGCTGTAAGATATATGGTACACATGACAACCATGATTCAAAACAAAACAACTTATACATGTCTGAAAATGAAATAAGTACAGAAACAACTTAGATATGCAACTTATTGATAAAAACAATAATTACATAAATAGACACACAACACAAACATTTTTTTTTCTCAAAAGCAAGAATACATATATATTAAAACCCAACATACAACTAGCCAAAAGGAAAATAAGTCGTACAAATAACATTGACAATAATTCAAACATTCTCATCACCAATAACTGCATTGCTCTCGCTCTCATGATCCTGATGCTCGGTGGGCTTGGGCCTAGCAACAATACCAGCATGGGTAAGTAATGTCCATAGTTGTGTGATCAACTCTCCTCTTTCTAGAAGTTTTTCATGAGCTTCTACATTGTCGGATGGAGCGATGAACAACATCATCTCCACCCAAAAATCAGCCAACATTGCCCACACCTGTGCTCTATCAGCACAATTCATGAGATTTTTGGCAAGCATGGCACCCTTTCCAACAACTGAACTTTCAACCCACATGGCCTGCAGTATATAGCTGTAGCGAAATTTTCCCCTATGTTTCTTATCACAGGACCAAGGAATGATTAATACCTCTTTTGTCACAGTTTCATACATTCCTTTTGTCCACTCAACCTCATCTGGTAAGAGTTCAGGAAGGTACTCTACTAGATAGTGGCAATAGCTGGACAATTCTAAGGCCACCACTTGTGCCTTATTAAAGGGATTGTTATTTCTTCGGGGTGCAGGTTCTTGATGTGGATCATTATTTTGGAGAAAGAGGGTTGTTGCGATGTGCCAAACAAGGATGGCCTCTGTTATACTCCCATTAGGGTGGCAAACCAATTTCAAATGCTCCATGCCATAGGTTTTTAGTGAAGTCTCTCCATTGGTGAGTCGACCACCATTGTTTCTCAAGGATCTTAGTATAGCTTCTTTTGTATCAGTACTGTGAAGTACAGATGGGGTTGATCTTGGTATTATTCTTCTGATCCACTTCGGAAGGCGAGCAAAAATTGACACATCAACTTTTATACAAAACAAGATAGTCTCCGGTTTTAAATCAAGAATAGAGGAATAAAATCTAGGTCCCTCAAAATTCTTTCCTCGTGCTTTTCGTGACACCTTCTTTATACAATTTGCAAGACAATAAAATAGTTTCCTTAAATAAGATTGTGCCAGTAAGCAGTAAGATCTGTTCCACTTGGCAGGGTCCTTAATGTACTTTTTAGCAAAATGAAAATTTGACCAGCGTTTGGAAACAAATGCTGTGGCTACCCCAGTGTATTGGATGTAGATGCATGCAAAAACCAGTAACTCTGTGATTGTTTGATCAAGAGAAGAAAATATTTCAGCCACAACTGGACCTTTTCTAAAAATATGAAAAAAACATTGCTTCAATGCTCCTTGTTGCACAAGAGGTTTCCATGGAGAACTCCAATCAATAATTTGGAATTCAAGATTTTTCCCAAAGTAAAAAACGATTAGATAACCAATCATATCAACTCTTTTAAACCAGGGAAAATAGTTATAAGTAGGTACCTTGATATGCAAAAAATCGGAAACGAACATTAGCTCTACTTGGATAATGCTAAATACCCTCTCAATTGGGTTTGTTTTTAGATTGCGGCCGGTTTGAATATCTCTATTGCTGCCAATATAATCAATTAGGTTTTCTTGTACAAAATCAAGTGCTTTTTTACATCCGGCCTCTTCATGTGGGAGCTTGGCAAACCTACGCCTCAACATTTTAGCGAGGGCAAGGGAAAGGCATGTGTCACGCCAGTCAGGATGTACCCAAGTAACCGCTTCAGATAAGTTGAACTGGAAAATTCTACCAATTGTCAGCACACCTTCAGAGTTAGTTTTTTTCTTGCCCAGAAGGTAGCCGTTACTACAAACATCTATCTCATGATTTTTTTCTCCCATAACAATGTAGTCGCAACTGTTGATTGGTGTTGTATAAAGATCATCTTGGAGCATAATTCTCTTCACGTAATTGTGTATTAAATTGGTGTTCTTTCCTATTAGGTAAGAGTTCTTGGCTGTGTAGAACATAATCGCCTTCAGGACCTCAGAAGCAGCAACATAAATACAGAGGATGAAGAGATTCTTCCTGATTTTATATAGAGGAGAATAGCTGTAGACAAGAAAACCCACCCATAATAATCTGGCCAATTGCTCAGCCGACTTTCTTAATCCCCAAGTGAAGAGGGGATCATTACGTATACGGATGGACTCGATGAGCACCATCCAGATGAGAATAACTGGAGCTCTTCCTTCTAGCTTATATTGCTTGACTTGCGAAAACTCATAGGACATGAGTGGGAGCAAAAGGGCATAAGCCCAAGATACAAAGAGGGTTGTTTTTTGGTAATTTATTCTAGTAACATGAAAATTCAAGGACATCAACATAGAAAGTACTGATATTGCTATGATGGAGGAGGTGATAACCATTAAGATCTCAGCTCCAAGATCGCTCGTGCAAGAATATGTCTGGTCTGTTGTATTCATGGCTTCAATTTTTCTCTTGGCTTTGTTGGATTCTTCTTAATGATTTGAGGTTGTTTATCTGGTTGCAGTTTAGAACTACTTCAAATTGAGTGGATAGTTTGATGAATGGTTTGATCAGTGAATTTGTTTTTCTCGACCAGCATCACATGGAATGTATATCTATAAAACTTGCTCATGGATAGTATTTTAGTGGCTGTTGGCTTATTCCGCGTTGTGTGGAAAAAGCATGACAAATATAAACCAAGAAAGCTGACGCAAACTGTGTGGAGCATATCAAGAGTAGAACTAGGGTGCTCCTAGGAGTACCAAGTTTCTTTGTACTCTTAACTCTAAAATCTATTAGATTAATTTCGACCGACGAATTCAAACTGTTAAAAAATTTTTACCTTACGAGTGATGTGTCTTAATGTGAAAATTTTAAAGTTTCAAATTAATTTAGTATAAAGTCAAGTGGTCAAAATTAGAAGGTTTCCAAATTAATTTTAATGCATTCATTTTTTGGAAGCCTTTTGACCATTTGATTTTATTCGTGGTTAATTCAAAACTTTAAAAATTTTACATGTAGATGTATCACTCATAAGTAGAAAGATTTCAACAATTTAGATTCGTCGTTCAAAGTTAATCCAATAGATTTTAGAGTTAAGAGTACAAAGAGACTTGACACTCCTAGTTCTACCTGCGTATCAATAACAAATTATTTGACGGATGTTTGTGTGTTTGAGAAATGATTTGAGGGCCTCTTAACTGGCCCAGCAAATTTTATCAACAAAGGCTGAGAGCATGTACGTTGTGGTAAATCCGAAATTTTAATTCATATCCTTCATTAAATAAAAAAAACCACAAATACCCTCAAATATTTTTCTTTTAAAATTCCCACCTGAATCCGGACCGTTCTACAATTATTAGTTACTATGATAATAATTATTATTATATTAATTTATTTTCTAAATTATTAGTTACTATAATAATTATCATTATTTTTATATTCTTGTGATTATTATTTAAGGAATTATCACTGCAGTAATGAATGATGAGGATAAATTTCTCCTCATGGATAGTATTTTAGTGGCTGTTGGCTTATTCCGCTGTGTGGAGACTGGAGAGTAGAGACAGTACGAATTGAAGGTGGAGAAGAAAAATATAAATCCAAGGAAGGTGATGCATACTGTTTATGTCAGAGGTTGGGAGCATCGATAATAATTAATTAAGAGTGAGTCTATGGTAATATGCATATCATGGGTTGATTCGTAATACGGATCAATATTTCTGTTTTTAAAATCTTAATGGTCAATCCGAACCGCTCAACATGATCTCCATATGAATATGTACTTGCAGACCGAATTTTATATTTTTGAGAATTTTTTACTATTTTTTAATATAGATAGAAAATCACTTGATATGAAAGTTCTGGACCATCCAAAAACAGTGATTTTCTATCCATCTTAAAAAATAGTAAAAAATTCTAAAAAATATAAAATTTGGTCTGCAAGTATATATTCATATGAAAATCATTTCAAACAGTTTGGATCGACCATTAAAATTTTAAAAATGAAAATATTAATCCGTATTACGAACTAATCGTGATATGCATAGTAGGATAGACTCACTCAATAATTAATTTTCGGACGTTTGTGTGCTAGAGAAATGATTGTGAGCCCACTGGCCCACAAAATTTCTTCTGGTGCAACACTTTTGTTGCTAAAATTAATTTGTCTTTAAAGACAACCCAATAGATCTTGAAATTATAACATATCAATTTTTAAATATTTGAAAATTTTATTATATTTAAAGTACCAATTTGTATTAGTTAATTTATTTTTAAAATATATTTATTAGTAGAAAATTGCCTAATTTTTTTTTTACCAAACCTAGCCATCGGATCATAATCAGACGGTGTGAGTCAAATAATATCTCGCTTGTCTGATCAAAATGGAAATTATATACAAAATAAATCATTTCCGGCAAAAGAAATACAAATAAATAAAATGTAAGCACGCAGTTTTCCTTAACTGGAACACACAAAGATTTCTCTCATTTTTATTACTCTAATAGTGAAAATTGAATACATTGAGAGGAAGTCCTTAGGATACAGTCCGCCTTCTTACAACCGTCCGATCTATATCCAACCTCCCAAATAAGACATCTTCATTCCGTCCGTCCCAAGAATGTATTCCTCCAATTGGAGAGTATCCGACGCATAAATATTTTTTTTAATGTACACACCAACAACACTGACAGAAGGGACCAACTTACCGGACCCCACTTGTTAGTAAATAGGTCTAGTACTGTTGTGTTTTCAGTAATTCTCTCTCATACAAATGCCAAACAAATTGCCCAGCACTGACATATTGGGCTCCGGACACCTAATGTCTCCTCAAATTTACATGGTTGGGCTTAAATAAATTATATGACTTTTATGAATTTATTGGACAATTTCTGGAATTTATTTGAAGATCCAAAGCCTGAGGTATTTCTGTGATTTTCAGGATCTTTAGGACCTCCTAAACAAAATTCTGAGTGTTCTGGATCAATTCCAAAATTTTTAAGGCTTAGTCGGTAAGTTTTCAAGTTAAAACTGTGAATTCATAAAGTCGCCAAGGTCATTGGTGTAAACAAGCTTGTTGGTGTTTTTAGTTCGGCTTTTCCTTGGGTGCTGATTCAAACCACAAAAGTATTACCAACACAACAAGCTTTATATTTTTAAATAAATAGACAACTTTACCTCCTCATTTTGTTTCTCAATCAAGTTGTCATTTATTTCTTTTGTTAATAACAAGCATCTAAATTTATTTTCCTTCATTCATGTTATTTTTTTGGTAAAAGAAATCGTGTACTATACTATGAAAAGAAGGAGAAATAAGAACTAGTATTTAGTATAGTAGCAAAGGCACATAGTTTCTCTGTGGGTGTTCATGGGTTCGAAATTCAGATGAGAGAAATTATTTGTTATAATAATAAGGGTATTAAATAGCTTGTGACTTGACCTTCAACTTTACTCAAAAAAAATATATTTAACATGTTACCCAAAAATTTGAAATTATATGTCCCAATTGCCATTTAGATTTTTTTTCCTTATTTTTGTAGATGTAATTACTTCTTACTTTTATTTATGTTACTCAATTGATTGAAAATTATGTTGACAGTACTTATTGTTAATTATAAATTATATAATTTAACTAAATACTTAGATAATTTTATCTATAATATATTCTGATAATTTCAATTAATATAATCTACAATTTATTATAAGTTATTTTAATTATAAGTTTTCATTTTGTTGATTGGTAAATTAATTTTCCATCTTGTTAATTATGATTTTTAATAATCTTAAAAAAATTATGAGTTATAATTTGTGTCTTCCGTTTTAAGGAAAGAAATGCATCTAGAAGGAGTTTTTTTATTTTGGAAATAAAATGAAACCTAATCATTACAATAAAGAAATTGTTGATTGCATAATCAAATAAGGTAAGGTATAGCAACAATAAAGTCGGTACAAAGTTGTCTATATACTTTAAAATTTTGAAGCTGTATTTTTAATAAAAAAAGTTGTGTTAAAGTCGGGAAATTGTACAATTTACTCTTCTTTTTCAATCCAACAAACAAAATACCCCTCCTCACAAATTATTAACAAAATGTCCCTGTGGGCTCCATTTTTCCCTTTCTCTCACTCTCATTTCTCCTTGTTTACTCCTTCAACTTTTTATTTGAAATAATGGAGGGTTAATACTATATGGAAATTTTGTGAACTTAGGAGTGCATAAATTTTATTGTATAATTTTTTTAATATATGATATTATAATCTAAAATTGACAACATAATATTAGCTAATATACAAAATATTTTTAACAAAATATTTCTTTTAACTGTCATTATTGAATTTGTTAGAAGAGATATTTATATTTTTCGTTTTTTTTTCTTTTTAAAAATTATTAGTTAGAATTGATTGTATATTTGTATTTTGATTTTTATATTAGTAATTGTGATTGCATATGTATGACATGATGAGTTTTGATGGTATATTTGTAAAAATAATAAAATCATTATATTAGTATTATTCGTTATTCATCCGCTACCGTTTCGTTATCCACTAATCTTAACGGGTAGGGTATGATAAGACAAATTCTTAATGGGTAAGGGTATGATATGGATAAGATCAATCTTTAGTGGGTATGGGTATAAAAATGCTTCCACCCTATCGGTATCTTACCCATATCTTACCCATTGACACCCCTAGTGAAGAGTAACTATTACAAATTCATATGAATTCTTCCAAAAGTAAAATAAAAAATGATCAAATCGAGATACTTAGCTTATACTACATAGGCAAATTATCACGTTTCCATTATCGTGAAATTATGATATATGAAAATTGAAGATTCGTTATTTTTCAGGAAAGTTGCTATATAAAAGCAGTCTCCATTATAAACAAAAAAAAAAAAATCAATTTCTGGGGGACGCAATACTAGCAGACAATTTCTTTATTTCAGCAATACTTGAGATTTTTTCTTACTTTAATTATTGTGTAATTTTTTTTATTTTTGTCCATCTATTTTTTCTGTGCATTTAATATATAAATTATTTTTCTTAATTATATAGTATTATACTAGGTTTATCTTCTACTACTATTTACAAAATGTTCATGATAGTTGGACCATAACAAAATTAGGATTGCAGGACATTTGAAACTAATATATTGCAGAGTTAACCCCTGTAAGATATGAACTAATGCATCTCTCTCAATGCTCTAAATTGCAGAATTGAGGTGACATGCACGTACACATGACACATTAATTATATATCCCTCTCAAGGCCTTCTACTGATTTGTGGTGCGGTTCAATAGAGGACGAGGCATTGGTCTGTTTCTAGTACTTCTATAGTTTTATGGCTATTCTGAGACGCATATATTTGAGTTAGCTAAGGTGCTACGCATAACATTGACGTCCTTCACGTAACAGCTCAACATTTGAATTTTTAAAATCTCGACGGCCAATCAGAACTGTTTAACATAATCTTCATATGAATATGTACTTGCAAACCAAATTTTACATTTTTTTTTTTTAAAATTACTATTTTTTAAAATAGATAAAAAAAAAATCACTTGATCTGAATGGTACATAATTTTCAGATCAAGTAATTTTCTACGTATCTAAAAAAATAATAAAAATATTCTAAAAAATGTAAAATTTAGTTTGCAAGTACATATTCATATGAAGATCATGTTAAACGTTCGGATCGACTGTTAGAATTTTGAAAACTCAAATATTGAACCGTTGCACAGAGGCCCTCTATGCTACACGTAGCATATTAGCAATTTCCTATATACGATGAAAATGAAACTAAATTGGTCTGAACCCGGAAATTGCGCAGGAAATGGATGTGCCATGTTGATGCTAATAATAAGATTAGGTAAAAAAAGAAAAAATAGTAACGATAAAGCACGTACATATATAATAAACGTGCGCATTAATTGTGTAGAAGTTGGAGAAAAATTATGTTAAAAAGATGATATATATAAATTTTGTGAAACAAATATTTTTCTTTATATATATTGTTTATGCATGCTAACTCCGCTTGTGTAGTTTCTACACAGCCTATCCCAAGCCGAAAAGGAGGAGGGTTTGTGATAGGCTTTGCGAATTAGAGGTAAAAAACAACTTCTTTATAAAAATGAAACCCTCATGAATTGGACAGAAGTAGTACTAGGATGGGTGACCTCTTGGGAAATCCCTGTGTTGCTGATTTCGGTTGAATTTCATTTCTAACCTACTCCGACTTGTTTGAGAATAAAAACTTTGAAGAAAAAAGAATATTGTTTATGCATGCCACATAATTAACTCTGTCAAATCGTTATATGACTCTTGGAATTGGTATCAGCTGAGGTAACATAATATTTCTGTTTGAATCTAGACCGTTCGGTGACAATCCACACGACTATTAGCGGGTTTGTGCGGTCCACCTCAAACAGGATTGGCTCAGATCCCGATCAGACGGCCGTGATCCCAAACAGAAATATTCTGTTACCTCATAAGATACGCATTCTGACTCAAGACTATCAAAATTTGAAAGAAACCTCGACAATGATATTATAATTTGAAAGGGTGTGTGTGTGTTTTACTCTACTTTAGCAGGATTAAAATTGAACAATTAATCATAATGCGCAAGGATTAAAATTGAATTTGGCAGATTTGTTTTAGTAACGCCATTATTTATTAGGAACTTACGGAAATTGTAAAGTTTGTTTTGTGGAGAGGAAGAGCAGAAATTTTTATTAATGACATAAAATAATCAAATTAAACATATTAATATGGTTTTAATTAATTTTAAAAAAACCAACATTTCCGCTGGATAATATTTGGTCCATTGTAACATTAATTCTGCTAGATTATCCAGACAGAAATTTGTCTTTGTTTATGTCTCTTTGTCACACTATTAACTATATATAACTTTAATTTTCTGGAATATTCTTCCCTTCAAATTTTCCATTTCTGTCCTTCCTATAAAGATTTATATGTACACCTGACAATGAAATCAGAGTCTGCTCTCTTATACCGGTACCGAACTTGCCTAATGCATGCGCACGGCGCACCTGACATGAGAAGATCCACCTTACAACGGTACAGAAAAGAAAAAAACAACAACTATTTAGCTTTTACAAAGACATAATCCTTCCATTAGAAAATAGACGGGCTATAATTTGGAAAATAGACAGGCTTTTACAAGACCAGTTACATAGTTGTTTCTGTAAACTTACACTGATTATAAAAAATAAAAATAAAGACAGAGGAAAAATGATGTTTCTTTCGGACAAAGACATCAATTAAATAATTTATATTTCTTTCGGACTGGTAGCCACTATCAGGATTCAAAAAAGAACAAGTCATGAACATGATAAAAAAAATTCAGTCTTCTAAACCTAACAGATAATTAATGGGACTATGTCAAGTCTTTGAAGCTCTAAAATGATTTTAATAACCGAACCGTATTCTATACTGACAAACACATCCTGTACAAACTATTATTTCAGAACCAGTTTAAATCTAGATCAAGCTCATTAAGAAGACTCCAGTCTAGTGTTTGCTCAGAAACAAGAAGATCAGAGCTTTCATTGCCAGAAGAGGATCTACGGCTAGATTCAGTTTGCTTTGATGCATTTGTGTTAGGTGGGGATGTTTCCCTTGTGATCTGACGATTATCATCACTAATTGGATTGGTGGGACGGCGATCGAAGGATCGAATTGTTGCTGTTTTAACATAGACCCTGCACAGACTGAATTCCTTTCTCAGCTGCAAGAAAAACAAAAGCGATTAATTTTACATGGATATAAAGATCATATAAATGGGCTATAATTTTTTTCTGTATCTTTGAATTGAATTACTGTAAACTGATCGAATAATTACAAAAGATAAATTCATACGACTGGTACATGATTTGGTAAACCAGACACATTGTGTTGGAGTGCCTTGTACTCATTCATCTTCCAATCTGTTTTGGTACCAGTGGGGGATCTGCCCTGGTAAAACACCATTGTTCGCTTCACACCGACAATGCTATTGCTCGATGAGAACACATAAGTAGGCGATCCTGTTGCTTTCCAGTACCCAGAAAGGGTCATGCGGGTCGGCCTCCCGCCTTGCACCTCCCTCTCCTGTCTCGGGCAAAAGAAGAACCATTGCTCTGGATCTGTCCTGTTCCCTTCTCCCGCAACCGCTGCATGTAAATGAATTAGCATAGTAAATTTCAGAAATTTGAACACTTTATAAGTTGGGCAAATGGGGAAGCTCCTTATTCCTTAATTAATGTGTTAATTGTTTATAATACAAAACAAATTAAGATAAGTTAGACGTTAAACTGAAAAGTTTTGAACTTTAACATATTAATTTGATATGATTGTTTCCAGACACTATTATTAGAGTCGGCCAATAGCACCATCATTGGATGTCTTTATCGGAAAAAAAAAAGTGTTGAAGTTACTAGATATGGAAGAATTTTTTATGAGTAAAATACAAGATATGGAAGAATTTAATGGAATACGACGTGTAGAGAGAGAAAGAGAGAACTTAATTGGCAGCTCCTCCCAACATTCTTAGTGAGAGAGAGAGGGAGAGCACTTGGCAACCAAGGTTTTTTAAGAAAATAGAGAGAAAGACAGAGAGAGAGAGTCAGAAAAGAAAAGAAAAAAAAAACAGAGAGAGAATCATAACAAGAAGGTTCTTATGTAGGTGCCTTGGGATTTATAGGAAAAAAAAAAATATCCTAGGTGGGGACGGTTTCTAGAGATGCTAAAATTAATAGGAATTCACAGGCAACATGTGTTGAACAGTATTATTTCAATCAAAACAAAATATTGAACAGTATTCTCAGAAAATGCTGATAAAACTGTGATAACTAATTATCTAGACAAAAAGAAAAAAACTTGCGATAACTTTTTTGATAAAAGACAATAAAGGTACCTTTCTCGAATTAAAAAAAAACTGTAATAACTTGAAATTTGCTCCCTCACCACCAATAATAAATATATAACATTTTTCATCTTGCTATTTTTTGTATCTCAAATTGCAACTTAGAGCTAAGCTCCTTATATATCGTACTTTGGCTAGATCACAATCAACATGATTATCATCCCCATTATGTAATTTAAAAAAGAAAAGAAAATCATCACAAGTTGATTTTAGACTGGCATGCTTAAAGCATTATTATATGACCAACTGGTAAATTGGGAAACAAAAAAAAGAACAGTTGAGATGAAGAAGTAAGAACTCACACTGAAGATCACTTGGGTGGTAATTATATACATCAAGCACCGGGATAACCCTTTCGATATCTGATCGCGTATTTTCCAATTTGTGGTGAAGATAAAACATCAGAAGCTCTTCTTCTGTTGGGTAAAATCTATAACCAGGTGTGTTCATGTTGAGCTCGTCGTTACTTTTCGACAGTAATCTATATAGATAAATGATCATACATTAACTCAAATCTAGTTATTCTTGCTTCGTAAGCAAAAGCAATATATATATATGTGTGTGTGTGTGTGTGTGTGTGTGTGTGTGTGTAAATTGGTTCAGCTACTGTGGTGATTCTGAGGAGAAATGCCTGGATAGGATGTATTTATAGTGTCGACAGGGAAAAAAAGAAGAACAGAGATGCAACAGGGAGGTGTTTCTTTGAATAACTTCGACGAAATTTCAAGTCAACCGGAGAGACCAGAAAGAAAAGGGTATTACTTTTCCTCTGCAATCTAATAATTTCAGGACCCTCCAATCAGGGGAGAACCCACATTATATCGACGTAGCTGACTCATTGGATTTTGAGTTTTAGTAGAGATCTATCGATTCTGACCGACTTTATATTTCTGAATTTATTTTTGTCTTCTCTCAATGTTTGATTGACAAATTCAGATTAAATTTAGAGTTAAAATTAAAATAGTTTTTTGAATTATGATTGATAATTAGAATTATAAGTCAGATATGAGAAATTACAAGTCAGAACATTAGAAAGTTGAAGTTAAAGCAATATTTTTTTATTGAATATTCAATTATTTAATGAGTTTAAATCCGGTTAGCCATTTAAATCCAATTCGATATATTTTTGCTCCCTCTTTACGAAAATCTTGAATCCGCTTCGACCTCCAATAGTGTAATTCTGATATTTGTATTGAAATTAAATATTCTCTTTTTAACTGTACTGCAGAGAATTATTTTTTTGACACCTCAATATTGACACGAATGTTTGCCCGTGTGTGCATGGCATGTTAAGTGTCACGTCATAAAATATATTGAACACCATTCCCTTTCGTATGAATAATCAAGAGTTGGTATAAATTATATATGACTAATCATGAGCCGTGTGCTCTATGGTAATTGGTAAACATTTCCCTTTCTCATGAATAATGGTCATGTCCTATATAGGTCCAAATTGCTATCTTGATTAATTGTTTCGAATCTTTCAAGAACATGCAATTTGGCACTTTATGTACTGGTCTGTACTCCCTAGTTATATATAGTGAAATAAGTACGGACTAATGTAGCACTATAGAAGGCTCACCCGGAAAACGCCTCCGAAGAAACAAAGAAGTTTCTAAAAATATAAAAAATGAGATAGGAGTAGGTCCGATGGGCCTACTTTTAGGTTTAATTAGCTCTACAACAGTACAAGTAGCATTAAGATTAGTGCGCCTAGAAATTGAAACAGATTTGTACGGATTTTAATGTACTTTGCACGGATCTTAATGCAATCGAATGGTCTTTTCATCTTTTCACCCATCGAACCAAAGTAGGTCCGATGGACACCCGACCTATTCTGAATTCATAAAAAATAATTACATAGGAGTTTGAAATGTGTTGGATGGCTTGACCCGAACCCTATTTAAAAAATATATATATATATAAAATAATGTATATTTTGCTACAGTATATTCAGGATGCCGAGATCAGAGTTTGTACTGGAAAATAGCAAGTACTTAACAAAATAATGGAATCTAAGTGTTAGATTTTGTCAAAGAACTGCATGACATGTTATGTAAATTATCCTTGACACGCACGGCACACCACGTGACACGATTTGAAACAATATAATACGTAACGGTATGTGACATGTTATGAAATGACATACTATATGTATAGATTGGTATAGTCAGAATTTTTATCAAAAGTAGACAAAAATCTCTATGATAGAACTAAAAAAGATAGCATATATAGCTGCGAGATGGGATTAGGGTGATCAATATCTCAATTAGAACAAGATAGTGAGTAAATTTGATCGTTGTCATAGTGCGCAACGATCGAAAAAACAAATCCGGTTGTGGAGTGAAATGAGAATTAAAATATTAGAATAATTAAGATAGATTAAAATATTATAGTAGTTTAGAAAAATAAAAGAATCAATTTAGAAATAAAAGTCATTTGTAAATACGCTTTTTATAAATGAAATTATTAGTAGCCATTAAAGTTACCACCTTTAAAGAAAAAAAAATGGATATTTATTTTATATTATCTTTTCTCTTTTATTATTTTGTATGTTATTCTTCTTGCATACTTGCATTAACAAACTATTGCCTACTTGGTACCGTCTAAAATTACCGAATTCGCATCCTCTGAGATATCTCAAACTTTGCGTGACTTTTTGGAATATCTCAATCGTTCAAATACGTTCTGCACGAATCTCAAAGAACAAATAGTACTACCCTCTACGTTCTCCCGAATAGGTACCGGACACGTCGGTCACGCAAAAATTGAGATATCTCAGATACGCACCCAAAATTCCCTGCGCAGCTTTATGACCTATTATAATTAAACCGAGGAAAATCTGTTGTATACGTAGTCGATCATTGTTGCATCCAGTTATCTGGCCCCGCCAAAAAAAAGAGTTTGCTGTTTGCCATATTTTCTCCCTTTTGAATTTTGAGTCAACAAACAAGAGAAAGATGTCTCAAGGGAAAGATAATTTCGTGGTAAAAGGTCGCTTATTGTTAGGTCCAACACAGTAGTGTTGCATTATATTAGGGACAGAGACGAGAGAAAATTAAACCCGCCACACGCGGCTTGATTTTGGGTTTTGCATTATTGACTCGTTCTTTGAAAGAAGAAACAAATAATTGGGGATAATTAATTTCATATCCAACGACACGGGTTTTACCCAAATTAATATTTTAATTTCAACATTCAATTTTGACTTGTCCATTCATAAGGCCATAACTATTCATAATTGTAGGAAAAACTGAGTATACAAGTTACATAAGCATTTAATTGATTATGACTATTCATAATAGTGTGCGTCAAGAGATTGCTTAGAGTAGAACTAAGGTGATTTAGTAGTACCAAGTTTATTTCTACTCTTAACTCTAAAACTTATCGGATTAACTTCGAACAACGAATTTAAACCGTTGAAATTCTTCTACTTTACGAGTGATGCGTCCACGTATGAAAATTTTAAAGTTTCGAATTAATTTAGTATAAAGTCAAGTGGTCAAAATTAGAATGTTTCTAAATTAATTTTAATGCATTAATTTTTTGGAAGACTTTTGACCACTTGACTTTATACTAAATTAATTTGAAACTTTAAAATTTTCACATGTAGATGCATCACTCGTAAGGTAGAATGATTTCAACGGTTTGGATTTGTCATTCGAAATTAATCCAATAAGTTTTACAATTAAGAATACAAAGGAACTTGGTACTCCTAGGAGCACCCTAGTTATACTTGATTGCTTACATATATAGGAACCGAATCTCCTACTTCCTGTGGACACAAAAAATTCATGTCTCTAGAGTCACTGTCGACTGAGTTCAGAGTGAATTCGGAATAAAACTATATTCAATATTTAAATGTCAAAATTCACTTCGGACTCACCCGATAGTGACTTTAGAAGCGAAAATTTCCTGCCCACGGAGGCAAGTGATCTGGTTCCATATATATATATAGAGGTTGGCTAATATCAAATCAGTTGTTCCTGAGGTCTCGTGCAACCAAGTCACTTTTCAATTTTCGAAGTCCAAAATATCGATCCAAACGTTAGATATGTATATTAAAATGTGCTTGGAGACCAAATTTTACATTTTTTGAAATTTTTTTACTATTTATTAAGCCACTTTGAAAATCGCTGATCCAACGGTGGCTTAACCAAATAGTAAAATTAGAAACTACCGTTGGATAATATTTCTATAAGAGAAAGGGGGGGTAGTACAGTTGGCTAGGAGAAAAGTTCCAGGATTGTTGGTTATCCAAAGATCAAAAGTTCGATTCTCCCTCATGACTTCGCAGCTTCTGTGAAGATTTAAAAAAAAAAAAAAGTTCTATAAATAAAAAAATTCTGCAAAACAAAATAAATCTATATAACTTTTAATGTTGCAACGCTACTACGTATCCCAAGTCCCCAATTAACACTTGTTGCGTTAAATCTCTATTTATAAGAATACATATAGACAGTTTACGATAATCGCAGATCAATTTAGATACCATCCATATATTTAGAATTGTATATATATATATATGGTCCAAATTAATAAAATTTGACGAGTGATCATTTGGCAACAATTGATGTATTCAATTTTTCGACAATATATAAATATATTTAGTTCGGTTGATCATGACCAAAATGAATGGATTAGATATACATGCATAATAAACTTTCAATGATTTTCGTAATTAGACACAAGTCTAATATGGGCTTTGTAACTTTGTAATTTAATATTTCTATTAAGAAACATATTTCTGATTTGCACTATCTGATTTAAAATAGATAGTTGAAATACATATCGAATTTTAAAATAATTTCTGTGGGAAGGACCCTAGCTAATACACTCTTTAATTAGTTCAATTCGCCTCCTGCTCAAATACAAGCATATATATGTTCTTTTATTCAAATACAAAGCAGTAGAATTGGTACAAAAAGGTTTTGTATTTGGGAGTGTCGATAAAGTTTTTTTTTATCCGTAATCTGATGTGTATCGTAAGTGATAAGGTGGATATGGATAAGAATTGTTTGTCGTTAAGGTATGAATATTTGTAAATAAAAAATATAAAAAATATGTTAGATTAGCGAGTAAAGTATATATGGTTAAGAACTATTTCATTCCAGTTATTTTATAGAATAATTGATAAATATAAAATTATATATGATAACTTTAATCTGCACTTATAACTATATATATATATATATAAATTATTATTCTTATTATTAGATTGATTATATATTTTTTATATATTTTTATTTAGTAATTTAAATAAAAAAAATGATTTATGTAGCATTTATATAAATTTTATTTAGTAATTTATAACAAAATTGATTCATATAATATTTATATCATTTTATTTTATTTTTTAAATAACGGGATCAATAAATATAATATTTATCTAGTAATATATTTATTTATTTTGTTGTATTTTTTTATTGATTTTTATAGTAAATTAAGGCTGGCTGTCAAACCACTCAACTATTCAATATCCATAAATTATTTTTTTCATCCGGATTTTGAACATATGACTTCTCATACGGAAAACATTATCTTTGTATATATATTTTTTAAATTATATAAGCTATCAATATATCGATAATTACTCATTAAAAGTATTATACCCACTAACACCTCTAGATGTATGAGTTTGCATCGTCTGCTTTAACTCAAAAGAGCATCTTTCGAGTTAATACGTTTCAGTCGTTTGATTTTAAAGAGAGTCAATCCGGCACCTACCTATGAGTAGGGGCCATTTAATATTAGTGCAGATCTGATCGGTACAATCTTAAAGCTGATTCAATGGTACAGATGCATTAACTCAAAAAAGATTATTTTTTAAGTTAATGCAGAGGATACGAATTCGGGCCCTTAGGTCTCCTGATCTGCACCTGTGGTTGCCTGCAGATCAAACGCGTTGTCATGGAGAAAACATCGATCCTCAACTGCACAGGTTTAATTTGTCATTTGTGGAATGAGACTGAGAGTCAATGGCCTTATCAGTATAAAATACTGGTAGAAAAATCTATATATAGGGACAAGTGACAATGTATATAAAGATTCCTAATAAATATTCCTTTTACACACATATCATTATCGAAATTAATAAAAGTTATTCAATTCAAAATTTCTAATTATATTTATACTTGGTATGATTTTTTTTTTAGATAAACACACAAGTGACAAGGGAAGCTCAAAATCCTGCTCTTTGAATAATTACATTTATTGATGGAATTAAGTACAATAACACGTTAAATTGTCATGAGCATGCATGACAACATGAAAATAATAATAATATAAATATAAAAGGTAAGTATAAATAATTAGGGGCGGATCCAGAATTTTCGTTAGAGGGGGGCAAAAAAATATAGAATCGGGTTTTAATAGCTAATCGGATTCAAACCAATAAACTAATTGGGTACTTGATAAAAATAATGCTTTAACTTATACTTTATAATGCTCTGACTTGTAATTTCTGATATTCTGACTTATAATTATAATTATCAATCATAATTCAAGAAATTTATTTTAATTTTAACTATAAATTTAATCCGAATTACCAATTAAACATTCAGAGGGGGGCAAAAAAAATTTCAAGGTGGGGCAAAGCCAGTCGGAACCGATAAATCTCTACTAAAACTCAAAATCCAAGGGGGCGGCTGCCCCCTGGTATATACTGGGTCCCCCCCTGTAATTAACTACAAATTTGTCAAATCATCTAGCAAATGCACTGCAAACGAATCGAACCAAATCGAACTTATTCCAATTTGAGTTTGAGTTTGAATATGATTTGAATTGAATTGGTTTGATTTGTTTCAGAACTAATTTCAAATCAAATTAATTACGAACTTTTTCCGAATCATCGAATTAATTACAATTTTTTTCCGTATCGAATTGAAGTCAATAGAATCACAAACTATGAAATTTTTGATAGCTACCAGAAGGTTTTGATAACCACCGGTAGTTTTCTTCACATGGAACAAAATTCACGTGGTTTCCTTTTATCTTTTACCTTTCGCAAATTCACACTAATGAATTATGGGCCAATCCAAAATTATCTTACCTTTTATGCTGTTGAAGTATTTCATAGCATGGACTTAGTCCATTGATAATTTGTTACGCTGTTGAAGTATTTTTCTATTATAAATTACCATTATATTAACAATTTTTAGCTCTAATATAAGTTTGGTTCCTACATTATTAAAGATTGATAGTTAAAGCTATTAAGCATTATTTGAAATTCGAACCTAAATAGTTCGCGAACTAATTTTGAACGAACTAACCCAGTTAGAGTTTGAGTTATAATAATATTTGAACTGAACTAGTTTGATTTGTTTAAAAACGAGCTAATTTCAAATCGAATTAATTATGCACTTTTTTCGAATCGATCTCAAATCAAATCACGAACTACGAATATAAATAAGATGTGAGATTACAGACTATTTGCATGGGCAGAGTAGTGGAGTATTTACATGGCCTTCAATAAAATATAATATAAATATGTGGTTAAGTATTTGTATGGGCATAGTGTTAAGTATTTGCAAGGACCCTTAATAAAATACAATATCTAACATATGTCCAAGTATTTACATGGGCAGGAGGCTAACTTGTTGCATGGACCTTTAATAAAATACAATATCTAGCATGTGTCTAACTAATTGCATGGGCAGCGGATTGAGTTATTGCATGGACCTTTAATTAATTATAATATATGACATTTATATTGTATTTACATGGGCAGATGGAAATCAGTTACATGGTTGCATATTACACAGTTGCATGCCGGATAATTTATATGAGACTATCCTTGCAACAAGTCAGAGATTTCCAAAATTGTCATTTCTGTTGCATGGACTGTCCTTCCCATATAATAACCTAGTGCTGCCAATGTAATAAACCCAGATTCTAGTAGTGCTCTCTCTCTGTATATATATAGGGTCAATTCACCTTCAAATCAAGTACCCATCAAATATGGGCGTCGTAACTTTGTAATTTAATATTTCTATTAGGAAACATATTTCTTATTTGCACTATCTGATTTAAAATAGATAGTTGAAATGCATATCGAAATTTTTGTGGGAAGGAACCTAATACACTCTTTAGTTCAATTCGCCTCCTGCTCAAATACAAGTCTTTTATTCAAATACAAAGCAGTAGAATCGGTACAAATTAAAAGGTTAAGTTGTATTTGGGAGTGTTGATAAACTTTTTTATCCGTAATTTGACCTGTATCGTAAGTGACAAGGTGGATATGGATAAGAATTGTTTTTTGTTAACTTAACGGCTATGAATATATGTAAAAATAATATGTTATTTTATAGAGGAAAGTATACATGGGTAACAGCTATTTCGTACCAGTTATCTTATAGAGTAATTGATAAATATAAAATTATATATGATAACTTTTATTTGTACTTATAACTATATATATAATGGTTATTATTATTATTAGATTGATTACATATTTTTTATTTAGTAATTTAGATAAAATTAATTTATGTAGCATTTATCGAAATTTTTATAAATATACAAAATTCAATTTTTTTTAACAATCTATACAAAAGTTCAACGGATTTCTAAATCTATCCTTACCGCTAAAATAATCGCCGGTTTCACAGGCCAAAACCGCTTACCCAATTGCCGGTTCCAGGAAGTCCAAACCGGCAACAAATTCTCCCTCTCGAGAACCGGCAACTGTGTTGCCAGTTTTAGACTCTACAACTGGCAACCAAATTGCCGGTTCTGGATTGATTATATAGGCGCCTCTCCCACCCCTCACTCCTTGCTCTCTCCCGCCTCACTTCCTACTGATCTGAAATAGGCACGTGTTCATTAATTAAGATTAGTTATATTAATTAACTTAGATTAATATTTAATCAATATTGATTAATTTTTGTAATTCATTTTGAATAATTATTTTAATTAATTATTAATTAATTAATTCGGAATAATTAATTTTTAATTAATTAAATGATTAATTTTTTTAATTTTTTTAATTCATTTTGAATAATTATTTTAATTAATTATTAATTAATTAATTCGGAATAATTAATTTTAATTAATTAAATGATTAATTATTTTAATTAATTCGGAATAATTAATTTTTAATTTATTAAAATTAATTAATTTTATTTTGAACGTTCAATTTTGTTGTGAGTTATTTTATTTTTTGTTTGTACATTGTTAGTTAATTTTAATTATAATTAATTTTGTAACGTTTTTTTTTAAATGTTTGTTATTCAGATCAAACAAAAATCAAATATGATCTGTGTGACAGTTTTTGTTGGAGGGAACATCCAGTACAATGACGAAGGAGTCTTCTACAATACTCGACCCAAATACTCGTTTCCGGTAACTATTAATCATAACTTCGATTATCTCCAAAATGAAATTTATAAACTGGTTGGGTTTACCGCTAGTGAAGCAAATATGAAAATCCAAGCCAGATTTAATATGTTTACTGATGGTCAGCGGGACTATCAATTGATACCGATAACAAACCAGGCATCGTTCGAAATGATTTTAGGAATTGTTGCGTCATTCCCCCAAAGGTACCGGTTCTTGAGCTGTATGTAGAATTGGAACCAAATCATTCCGGTTTTAATTCTCGGTTGAATCTGAACAGTCAAGCTCCTGTAAACAGACAGATCCCTGAATTGAGATCCCGGCCAAGTACGAGTCGAAACCCTGAACCTAGGACTGTTCAGACCCATAGGCCAGTAGAGGTACCTGATTATTCCCGTTTACATGTTGATGCAATTAATGATGACAGTTTGGAAAGCGGGGATGAAATGATCTCAAATGAGTCAGCGGGATCCGACGAAAACATTTCACCGACTAGACAGGCACAATCACATTCTGTGTCACAGTCCGGTAGACATTCTGTGTCATAGTCCCGCCAAGCATAATACCCGTTTACTGGCCAAGAAAATATGACACATCCGATAGACATTTTCAACGACACTTCGGGTTTCCGGGAAGCAGATGTCGATTTTTTCAACCGTACAACAAGAATTGTCGATAACCCGATAGCTGAAGGCCAAGTGTATGAGTCGAGAGAGGCTCTAAGAATAGCAGTTCAGGAGTTTCATATCCAAAACAATTTTGAGTTTAGGACTCAAAGAAGCGAACCTAGGCGTATGGTATGGATATGCAAAGATAAATTGTGCAAGTTCAAGTTATGTGCGAAACCTCAGGGTATCTCAGAATCTTGGATTATTTACAAACAAAAAATTCCTCATGGATGCAGAGTACCAGTAACACGTGAAGACCATGACCAGTTCACGGCAGAGATGGTTGCATGCGCCATTGATGACAAAGTGAGAAGGGATGTGCGCGCGAGTATAAATCATATCCGAAATGTCGTGAAGGCAACGTACAAAAATGTAACGCCCAAGTACAACAAATTATGGCGAGGCCGTGAGCTCGCAATTGCAAATATTTATGGGAGTTGGGAGAACTCGTACAACCTGCTCATTCCGCTTTTGGAAGCTATAAAGAGAGACACTCCCGGAACGAAGTATTGTGTGATCTCGACCCCAATTGAGAGATCAAATGATAGACAATTCTTGTACGCAGCTTGGGCGTACGGGCCGTGTATTGCGGCAATACCTTTTATCAGTCCAGTGATTAGTATTGATGCATGTTTCTTGTCAGGACGGTACCAGGGACGACTGCTGGTTGCATGTGGGTATGATACCGAAAACCAGTTGCTTCCGTTGGCTTTTGCGATCGTGGAAAAAGAACACTCAGATACTTGGAGATTTTTTATGAGATGGTTGCCGTTAGAAGTCATTGGAGATGGCCGATTCTTTTATGTCATATCGGATAGACATTTGGTAATAAAATTCGTGTTCCAAGATCCACATCTCGGATGGTATGAGGATAGCGATCTATGTGTGCATCGATACTGTGTTCATCATGTTGCCGAGAACCTTTACAAGTTTGTGGGGCGGAAGAGAGATGTCAGTGATCGGTTCAAAATTGGTGTGAACAAGAAGAAACCTAGGAGATTACAGGAGATGTTTGAGGACTTTCAAATTCGTTGCCCAGACGCTATTATTTAGCTTAACAAGGTGGGTAGGAGAGGCCCCGATGACGAGGACGAGCCTCCACGTCCAGAGAAGCTGTTCCAAGCATATGATGGAGGTCACCGTTGGGGAATAATGACAACAAATGGGTCAGAGTCAATAAACAATGTGTTCAAGACGAGTTGGCGACTGCCGGTTTGTGCTCTCGTGGAGGAGACATTATACAAGTTAAATAGATGGTTTTTCCAACGGCGAAACAAAGCCGAAATGATGTTTCAAGCAGGTCAGTTGTGGTCTGACAAGGTAAGCCTGCTTCTGCAAAAGCGTATCAACAAATCTCTTAACATGCAGGTGATTCCTTTTAGCAGAAGGCATAGGACCTTTGAGGTCATGGTAAAGGGTGAAAGAATTCCTGCAAGGTGTAATCAGCAAAGATTCGAGTATACCCGCAGAGATTTTGGATATAAAGTTGTTGTTAAGGATAACAATAAGGTTGAATGTGCAAGTTAGAAGCCTCAATTAACCGGCATACCATGTTCTCATTTCATGGCAGTGGTTCGAGAAATGAGATATGACGGAAATTTGTATATTAATCCTGTTTATAGTGTGTCAATGTTGGTACAGACATGGGGTGCAGAATTTGGTCCGAAAGGTAACCAATGTGAGTGGCCTGTCCACGAAGGTCCGACGATCAAACCAAACCGTAAACTGATTAAAAAAGGGAGGAGAAGACACAATCGCATTGTTATGGAAATGGACCGAATGGAAGGTCGGAGACTCGGACATCAAGCTCATCGTGAGACCATTGATCGGAATACCGCAGGTATAATTCAAAACACATGTATTTTTTGGATATATTTTTGGAACAACAACATATTTCATATTTTATTTGTTCTGTAGAAGAAGCAGCACGACAAGCGGAAGTTGTTTCATCGTCTTCTAGAAGATCGACAAGCAGGCGTTAGTCATTTTCTAGTTTTCATATGTAATTTGAGTGTTTTTATATTTTGAGTGTTTTTATGCATTGTATTATATTGAAGTTTTCATATGTAATTTGTTTTTATGTAATTTGTTTTCATATGTAATTTGTTTTTATGTAATTTGTTTTCATATTTAAGTTTTGAGTGTTTTCGAAGCGTACTTGATATGTTCAATGTGCAGAATAAAACATACGTAATAGAAATAAAAACATAATAAAAGCGAAAACAGATCAACAATACATACATAATAAAAGTCTACAAACATAATAAAAGATAGATAGACTCCGAAGATAGGTCAATGTCCAGGATACTGCGAATGCAAGAAGCGGTTTGGAGAGCGGACATCACGCCGTAATTCGTATGCCTCACGCCGGACTCGCTGTGTAGGATGTCCGTATTCGTCATGCTGTGTCACCTCCGGCTGAGTCTGTGTATTCAGTGGTGGTTGGGATGATGATGCCCCTGTATCCCCGAAATGCCAATTCCTACCGGGAGTCGGCGGAACTTCACGCTGATGCCGGATGAACTCCTCGCGTGATGCCTGCTGGACTTGCAAAGTCTGCTGCTGAAATTGCCACTCATCATCGAAACTCTCCCGATACTCCTGGGTCACCTGAAAAATAAACATATTTACTTTCAATTAGTAAGCGACGAGCATTGAAATAATGTTAAACACATGGAACATACCTGTCCGGCGTCATATGTCGATGCATACGGTCCACCACCGAGCAGATTTGAATAAAATCTGATGCGTTAACACCCTGCTGCTGCGCCTGCATCTCTGGTGTTATCTGAAAAGGTTCGTGTAATTTTGTAAATATTCGTTTGTAAGTCATAAACATACTTACTTCAAGTTATATGTAACAAGTACCTGTCCAGGGTCTGCGTCATGACCTACTCCTGCCTGAGCCATGTAATTTCTCCATGCAGATCCATCGTATAGCCAAGACTGTATTGGATCTGGTCCTACGAATACTGGAGGAGGTGGGTATGGATTAACGCCAATTTCCGTGCTCTCATTGGATGGGACCTCTTCCCAATTTTCTGGAACTCCAGCCTAATCTATCAGGGCACGCGCACGGTCTTCGACATCACAGTCACAGCAAATACTCCATCATCTTTTCATGTTTTCCTTGCCCGGCCTACGCCACCCTTTGGTGAAGAATTGTGTCACGCCGTGCGCTAGCTCTCCTATCCCACGCAAGGACTTGGACACATAACGAGAATATAAGATATGACATTTAACACAAAATTACAATATTAAAAATAAGAGTTAGAAATTACCAGTCGGACCATGCGCGGTCCGCTAGGAACGTATCCTTTCTTGCTATGCTCGTCTCTGGAGATCCTACCTCCACGGTCAAGCCCCTCCACATGATGCTCAAAAATATAAACAGATGACATGCCGTTCGTCTGATACTATTTGCGATAAGCCGTAAGTTCATTCTGGTCAAACGGTCAGGCTTCTGCGTATATATTTTGCTCATAAGTCTCTGCCTTATCAACATGGATCGCATGCTTGTCGGCCCATGAAACATTCATTTTTGACGCCATTTTCAACCTATGATTCAGTTTATAACAACTTAACACAAAAAATTAACTAACATTAGTAAACAAAAAAAAATGGATGAGTCATACTTGTGCAAGTCGTTGTGCACATTCTTGTTCAAGGGAGGCGGCGGCGGAATATGTTGATATTTTTCGAACTGCCTCATGCACCGCTCAGGGTGATGATACTCCACTATCCAATAAAATATGAGAGGACCGCAATACAAGTAGTAAGGCTGAAATTTTTAAAAAAATTGTCAGTAGTAATTCGTATATATGATTAAAAACGAGTAAACAAATAATGTGAAAGAAGTACCTGTCCAGCCTGTGTTACTCTCGAAAGTTTATCATAAATGCAAGCGTACGGCTCCCAATCCACCATGCCCTCATCCAATCGCTGCAACTGACCGCGCGGAATTTTTGGACCGGCTGTTTTATTGTGTGCAGAGCTATTGTACGCATGTTTCGTGCACTATTTGTTAGCAAAGGCCGGATATGTCTTCAGGGTTGGCTGGCCCCATGAAGGTGTCCACTTTCTTGATTTTGGCATCGGGCGGTGAACTGGAAATCGGGTCCATGACCAGTGCTGAAGAAGCATAACCGGACCATGCATGGAAGAAACTGAGGGGTCGGTCGCGAGGTATAAGGTTCGATACAGATATGCGAGAACAGCTCCACCCCAATTGTATCCCACCGGCTGCTCCATGTCTCCAATCAAATCAAGATACCACAGCGGTATCCCGTCTCCGCTACTGTCAGGGAACATAGTGCACGACAATAGCTCCAAAATAAATGCGCGTACATACCTGCATGATATCTTATGTAAGCACATGATTGAAAATTTAAAGAACAAACAATCTAATCAGTAGAAAATACTTACCACTGCACCGTTCGCTCGTCGGCGCCATCTGGAAGCTTCTTAAACCTCTTGCGAAACATTTTCTTTGCCATTATCCAATCGGAATAATCAGACCCCCTTTTCTTCATAAAAAGATCGACTTCAACATCTCGGATCCCTAATAATTCGAACATTCTGCTTCTAGCCCACACCCCATCCGACCTCCCGGTCACTGGGGCCCCCTTTATAGGCAAACCCCACAAACAACTCACGTCTTCTAACGTAATTGCAATTAATTTAAATAAAAAATATAAATAATCTATTTGTTTCACCAATCATTTTTTTATTTTAATCATTTTGCTAAATACCTGTCATTTCTCCGAATGGAAGATGAAACGTGTGAGTTTCTGGACGCCACTGCTCGACAAGCGCATGTATAAGTGATGCGTCAATATTGATACCAGGCAACTTGGCAACCTAATACAATCCCAACGATAGCAGATACGGGGCGTATCGGTCGTGGTACTCGCAATTTGTCCGATAATTTCTCATGTTTAAATTAGTAGAATTCTACATTACGAAAAAAATATCAAGCAATATACGATTTGATTTCTAATCGATTTATTAAGAAAAATAAGTAAATGCTAACCTCTTTCGAAGCCAAACACACCCGATGATGACTGTGGGATATCCACAACAATTCGCTGAACCTACATTGCATTATCTGGGTCTCTCTCTCTCTGTCATTTTGAATTTCAAAAATCGTACCAAATTATTTTCTAAATTATTTCTTCTGAACCGTTCTAGTATTTCTAACTAATTCTAAATAATTTTCTAAATTTTCCTAAATAATTCTACAATTTTCTTTATTCAAAAACTATTTTCCTAAAATTATTATGGCATTTCCTAAATTACCTAAGATTATATATTGTAGTTTTCTCAATAAAATATTCTGGAGATATTCTAAACTGTTTTAGTATTTTCTAACTAATTCTAAACCATTTGGGTATTTTCTTAAGTATTTTCAACTATTTTGGAAATTTCTACACAATTTTGGCCGAAATTTTGGTATTGTTTCGGAGACAATTTTGGAATTTGATAATATTTTTTATTTTGGTGATTTTCTAGTATTTTCTAACTAATCCTAAAACCATTCTAAATAGTTTTAAAGTTTTTCATAATATCATGAACCATTCTATAATTTACCTAAATTTATTTTTGTATTTTCTAATTTAACTAAAATTATTTCGGTATTTTCTATTTTTTTCTAAAATTATTTTGGTATTTTCTATTTTTTCTAAAATTATTTTGGTATTTTCTAATTATCTAAAATTATTTTGGTATTTTCTAATTTTTCTAAAATTATTTTGATATTTTCTAATTATCTAAAATTATTTTGACATCTTCTAATTATCTAAAATTATTTAAACATTTTCTAATTATCTAAAAAAAATATATATATTAAACTAATCTCACTAATCTATCTTAAATTTAAACTAATCTTACTAATTTATCTAAAATAAAAATTAAATATTAAAAAAAAAAAAACCTTGATGAAGGGATCCAAAGAATAGAGGGAGGGGCTGTGGGAGTGAAAGGGACAGGGTTTTATAGGCGAACCTAGAACCGGCAATTTAGTTGCCGAACCCAGGGTTTGAAACCGGCAATTGTGCTGCCGGTTCCGGAACAGGAATTGTGGTGTCGGTTCTACCGGTTTAACCGGCAATTCCGCTGCCGGTTCTGGGGTGTTGAAACCGGCAATTTTGTTGCCGGTTAGTTGCTCTGAAACCGGGAATTCTGTTACCGGTATGGACAGATTTAAAATTCCACCACAACTTTGTATATATTGTTAAATAAAAATCGATTTTTGTATATTAATAAAAATTTCGGATATTAATTTATGTAGCATTTATATAAATTTTATTTAGTAATTTATGACAAAATTGATTCATATCATATTTTATATCAACTTTTTTTTTCATTTTTTTTAAATAATGGGATAGATAAATATAATATTTATATTTTATGATATTACATACAATGTTTAATATATTTATTTTTTTGTTATATTTTTATTATTTTTTTAAGTAAAAGTTGGAGGTCAAGCCACCTAACTATTTAATATCCACAAAATATTTCCTCATCTAGATTTTAAACGTGTGATCTCTCACATGGAGAACATTGTATTTGTATATTTTTTTTTTAAAATTATATAAGCTATCAATATATCCATAATTACTCATTATTTGTTTTATAACGCGTTATCTTGACACGTAGAATATGAGTAAGGTAAGACTAATACTTAAAAGTTAAAAGTAAGAGTAAAGTATACATGTGAGTAAGACTAATTATTTAAATATTGTACCCACTGACACCTCTAGTTGTATGAGTTTGCATCGTCTGCATTAACTCAAAAGAGCATCTTTTGAGTTAATACATTTCAACCGTCTGATTTTAAACAGAATAAATCCAACACCTGTCTATAAAGTAGGACGCATTTAATATTAGTGCAGATCTGATCAGCATGAATCTTAAATCTGATTGGATAGTACATATGCATTAACTCAAAAAAGATTCTTTGTTAATGCAGAGGATACGAATTCGGGCTCTTAGGTCTCCTGATCTCCACCTGTGGTTGCCTGCTGATCAAACGCGTTGTCATGGAGAAAGCATCGATCCTCAATTGCACAGGTTTAATTTGTCATTTGTGGAATTAGACTGAGAGTCAATGGCCTTATCAGTATTAAATACTGGTAGAAAAATCTATATATAGGGACAAGTGATAATGTATATAAAGATTCCTTATAAATATTCCTTTTACACACATATCATTATCGAAATTAATAAAAGTTATTCAATTCAAAATTTATAATTATATTTATACTTGGTATGATTTTTTTTTAGAAAAACACACAAGTGACAAGGGAAGCTCAAAATCCTGCTCTTTGAATAATTACTTTTATTGATGGAATTAAGTACAATAACACGTTAAATTGTCACGAGCATGCTTGACAACATGAAAATAATAATATAAATATAAAAGGTAAGTATAAATAACTACAAATTTGTCAAGTCATCTAGCAAATGCGGCGGGGCTGCAAACGAATCGAACCAAATCGAACTTATTTCAATTTGAGTTTGAGTTTGAATATGACTTGAACCAAATTAGTTTGATTTATTTCAGAACTAATTTCAAATCAAATTAATTATAAACTTTTTCCGAATCGAATCGAAGTCAATCGAATCACAAACTACGAAATTTTTGATAGCCACCAATAGTTTATGCATTAGTTTTCTTCACATAGAACAAAATTCATGCAGTTTTTTTTTTTTTTTTTTATCTTTTTTTGTTTTTGTTTTTTTGAAAATCTTCGCAAAAGCTGCAAAGTCGTAAGGGGGAATCGAACTCTCAATCTTTGGGTAACCAACAATCCTAGGATTTCTCTCCTAGCCAACTGTGTTACCTCCCCTTTCTCATTCTTTTATCTTTCACGAATTCACACTGATATGAACCATTCCAAAATTTCCTTATCTTTTATGCTGCTGGATTGATTAAAATCACATAATGAACCTAGTCCTAGTCAAATGGAACTTATTCTTATCAAAAAAATTATAAGTTACCATTATATTAAGATCTGATATAAGTTTGGTTCCTATATTATTAAAGATTGATGGTTAAAGTCATTAGTTGCATTATTTGAAATTCGAATCTAAATAGTTCGCGAACTAATTTCGAACGAACTATACCCAGCTTGAGTTTTAGTTTGAAAGATTCGAACCGAACTTGTTTGATTTGTTTACGAACGAACTAATTTCGAATCGAAATAATTACGATTTTTTTTAATCGAACTCAAATCAAATCACGAACTACGAACTTTTTGTGCAGCCCTACAAATGCCTATGCCCACAATGATTGTCTTATTTTTTTTTTTTTTCCCTCTTGGAGACTTGACTTGAAAAAAAATCAATTTTAAGTATGGATGTATGACTAATTCATAGTTCATAGTATCATACATTCCGTTTTGTGTTCACATGGGGTCTAGTCTTTGTCTCTGTCTCTCTCTCTCTCTCTCTTGACTAGAATTTCTCGTAAATTAACGAGTACGAACTACGCGGCTCTTCCCTGTATAAATTTCCAAATGCATCTCATATTGCGGTGGTTTCCCAAAATTGCGATCAAGGATACATGCATCATATCACTGCATAGACCGTTAGGTGGCTCTAGGAATTATTGATTGATTGTCACATTTACTTCACATATATATATAGCTACTAGTTAAACTTTCTGATCTGGAAAACAAAATGAACTTCGTAAGCATGCCTGGTTATAGGTTCTATCCAACAGAGGAAGAGCTTATACTGTTTTACCTTCAACACAAATTGGATCATAAGCGATCAGATATCGAGAGGCTTATACCAGTGCTTGATGTCTGTAGCTACCATCCAAGTGATCTTCAGTGTTAGTTCCTTCATCTTTTTCTACATGAATCCTTGCTTTCAGTTTTTTTTTTTTTTTTTTATCCTATCTTAATTATTTTCTGTTTGAATTATATTATATGGAAAATTGTCTGGTACCATCTGAATTTCAATCCATGCTTTGGGCCAGCATTTGTTTCTGTACAACATTCTTTGATATCTTCAAAGATAAGTACTTCCAAGTAGAAAATTATAAATAACTTCATTAAGTTATGCTCATTTTCCTTAATGATGACATTGTGTACATGAAACAGTGAGAGAATTGCTCTATTTATCCCCAATTATACGTGTATTTGTTAAAAATATTCACATAATATGTTCATTATAAATTATTTATAAATTCAATCGACGGAAGCAACAATTTATTGTCAATATCTCCAACATAAATTGCTTATTGATCATGCAGCGGTGGCAGGAGTGGCGAACAAGACAGATCAAGAGCAATGGTTTTTCTTCTGCCCAAGACAACAAAGAGAGGTACAAGGCGGGAGGCCAACCCGCACAACTTCATACGGATACTGGAAGGGGACCGGGTCGCCTACGTATGTTTTCTCGTCAAGCAACAAAGTTATAGCGGTGAAGAGGACATTGGTGTTCTACCAAGGGAAAGCCCCTGCTGGTGTCAAAACAAAATGGAAGATGAACGAGTACAAGGCGCTTCAGAACGGTGTGCATCATGTACCAGCTATGACTCCAACGGTATTAAAAATTTCTAATATTAAGATCATATATATTTCTAGCTTTGTAGGATACTAATTAACTTTGTTAGATATATATAATTAAGTGCATTCACAATTAATGCAGTTTCAGAACTGACTAATTATCAGGCACAAACATCTCAGAATGACATTTTTTTTTTGTTTATTCCTAATTCAGTGCGTGCAACTAAGACATGAGTTCAGCTTGTGTCGGGTGTACATCCGAACGGCAACTCTGCAATCGTTTGATCGCCGACCAATCAATGCAAATAAAGATTACAGTCGTAATTTTCTTGAAGCATCTACTTCTGAAGCAAATCCATTACAGTTAGTCGAGAGAACCAGTTCCGATCGAAGCTCTTCTCGTGTTGAGGAAACATTCGACTGGAATTTCCTCGATGACTTGATTTGAATTTGATTTGGTTTTGAATTGTATGACAGGATCTTAATTAGGTTCATGAGTTTGTAAAAAGTGTATACTTGATTGATGTATGAACAATTAGTATATGCTAATTACAAATTAATAGTTTGATGATGGAAATATTTTAAAGACCAGTACTAGTCAAGTCTTTATATATATATTGCCTTGATCTCTGGAGAACATACATGCTCATTTACGTTATTTCTTGAATATGTACTTGGGTTTGGCTGCCGATTTTTTATTTTGATATCCAACATTAAATAAAAATTATCAAATATATCTAGCTACTTTTGCTAGATATTTTTAAAAATGCCCAGACTGCCAAACTTTGGCCAGTCCGGTATCTTATTTTGTGAATAGTTGATAGATTAATGTTTTGATGTATAATTAGCACAATTAGCATAATTTAGTTTAACATTTTGACAGTTTATTTTGACAGATTAGAATTTTACTAAATTATACTAAAATATAATAAATTATACTAAATTATGCTAATTATATTAAAATATGCTAAATTATTCTAAATTATGCTAATTATGCTAAATTATACTAATTACACTAAAATATGCTAAATTATGCTAATTATATTGAATCTAAATTATGCTAAAATATACTAAAATACACTAAAATATGCTAAATAATGCTAAATTATGTTAATATACTAAATTATGCTAAAATATGTTAAATTATACTAATTATGCCAAAATAAATTATGTTAATTATACTAAAATATGCTGAATTATACTAATTATACTAAATTGTGCTAAATTGTGCTAAAATGTGTTAAATTATACTAAATTAAACTAATTTATCTATCAATTATTTAACACAAAAAAAATTACCGGACCGGCCAAAAAAATGGCTGGTTGGAATAAAAATACGGACCTGCCAAAGTTTTGTCAGTGTGGACATTTTTGAAATTACCCAGCAAATATGGATATATTTGATAATTTTTATTTAATGTTGGATATTAAAAAAAATCGGGTTTGGCTGTATCTGCAATTGACTTGACTTTATATAGAATTAGCAACTCTACCAAGACTCGACAAAGAAAATTTCAGAGCAGTTGTCAGTACTCCTAATTGGTCGAACTGCTGGTCAAGAGGTCAACTATTTGACCCACCAGTCAATTGATAAAATCTGGAATGCAACTTTTTTTTTTTTATCTTTTATCTTTTTGTAACTCCTTTCCCCAATATGCTATTATGCAGGAATCTAATCTGCTGAAATTCTTGGAGATTTCAGAGTGAAATTTTAAATCCAACCATCTAAATTTTTTTATACACAAATTTCAAAACTGACAGTTTTTATGCATGAATCTCGAAACATGTAGACGGTTAAATTGAGAATTTCAGAGTTCCTGAAATCTCTGAGAATTTCAGCATATTTGTTTCCTATTATGCATACTCTCAAGATTTCAGACTTTCAGCTGTTGGTTGATTTTTATTTTCTTTTATCTAAAATCCTTATTTTATTTTTTTTGAAAAATAGAGATCTAGTGCAAATTTAATTAAAAGGAAAATGTTCTGTTACATTGAGTATGTAACTACATGGAACTGGTAAATTTCTGTGGTCAGTCTTCCTTTCTGCTCATTGTTCCTACTGTTAGGAATTGTAATTGCTACAAAACTTCATCCTTGATTGTCATGAGCGTCCTTGTTTGTTTCTGTGAATGTTCCAGTACAAATCAGAAATTGTGCTATCAGCATGGAATTGGATCTGCTGCGATTCGAATGGTATGAACAGTAATTCTAAAATCTCTGTTTTTCTAAATCCAGCCATCCAATAATTTCTGTGCACGTATCTCAAAACAGCTGATTTTTCTGTGCATAAATCTCGAAACAACTCAACAGTTGGATTTAGAAAAACAGAAATTATAGAGTACTATTCATGGGTAAAAAATTGCAGCAGACTCGGATCCCTATCAGCATGCGTGGTCCCTCTTTAGATTTTTGGTATTCTTGCACTTGTCACTTGTCAGCGTTGCTGTTGGAGGTGTGCTGCTTGCCTGAGTTTTGGGCAATTTAATACCAGAAAAATCCATTAGCATTCAGTCATATTTTCAAATCTTTAACATAACTATTTTGATTTTAGGCAATTTATGTTTTATTTCTGAATGCATGAATTCAGACTAAATGACTGAGTTTATGCATTTAGAGATTTGAAAAAATATTTATTTTTTTCTAAATACATAATAAGGGACTATAAGTTGAGCCCCCGTTAAAAAAATAGGCGTGCAGTTATTGAATATTTATAATATAGCTCTAAATTGTATTTTTTTTTTTAATTGTTGATTAAAATTCTCATGAAACAACTTAAAAGCTTTTATGACTTTGTGCTATTTCAAATTTTCATAAGACATTACTTATGTTCATTAATTCATCATTTTAGAGACATACAACATTAATTATTTCATGACTCCATATCATTATCCTTAAAAAAATTTCATTTATTTTTTTGCTTTGAAAAAATTATACTAGAAGTATAAATAGATATTTCAATAGCACCCATTATCATTTATCTGACTATTTGATAAGACATATATAAATGGACTTGAGAGTAGGTCTGGTTCAACAGGCTCAATCACCGTTCAAAAAACTTTAAGATTTTGTGCGCAATATTTTAAATGTAATGCATGTTTGTTTCGATTTCATGTACACAGATCTTAAGATGAATTGGACGGTCATGGAGCTCGTTGAACTTAAAAGTAGGTTCAATGGGCATCGGACCCACTCCATTCTCATATGAATGAGATTTTTTTTTTAACTTAATGAATACGGATATCAAATTGCTTCCACTCGATCTTTATTGTATCCGTTGACATCCTAAGAGATCATCTCAATAGAGGGCCAAAAAAATATAATAGGTGTTCAGCATCAATCGGCTAGTAGAAAAGAAAGAAAAAGAAATATATATAATCGTAATTCTATGATCTTATCTTCAATAGAAGGAGACTACCTAAAGAAACCGGGGCCCAACTAAATTTCTCAATTTGTCGGACACATGAACTAGGCCTAACAATCAACCTAAGAAGAGGAATACGACAAGGTGACCCTTTGTCACCCTATTTATTCATACTAGCAATGGATTTTTTGGCCTGCTGGACTGAAAAACTGGTGCAAATGCAACTATTACAACCACCTATCAATGGCTGCAAGCCATGTCTGCTATTTGCCGATGACACACTATTCATTGTTAAGCCGGAAGCACAGCAATTGCAGTTTCTCAAGATCATAATGCATGTCTTTGGAGAACTGTCAGGACTGAAATTAAATGTTGGAAAATCAGAATTTCTGGCAACTACAGTGGCTGCTGCACAAGTGCAAGAATTGGCGCAAATAATGGGTTGCGTGGCATCCGAATTCCCGATCAACTATCTGGGGTTGCCACTGTCAAACAAAAGATTACAGAAGCAGCAGTATATGCCGTTTATCCAAAAGATCACAGCCAAGCTATCATCATGGAAAGCTAGCTTACTATCAATTGGAGGTAGGGTGACTCTGATCAATGCAACACTCACGGCAATGCCGGTTTACATGATGCAGGTCTTTTTATTGCCTAAATGGGTGATAAAAAAGATAGACCAAGTTAGACGAAAGTTTCTGTGGCAAGGGCACAAATTGCAAGTGGAGAGCAATAGATACATGAGTTTAATAGAGTGGGAATTGGTTATCAAGCCCAAAGATCAAGGAGGCTTGGGTATCAGAAATTTGCATGTCATGAACCAGGCTTTAATGGCAAAAGGTTATTGGAAATGGCTTCAAACGGATGGGCCAGCGTGGATGGAAATAATCCAGTTGCAAGAGGAGACTAAGAAGCCTTGGGCAGCAGAGGATACCACAACCTACTGGAAAGCGATTGCAACACTGGAGATATTCATGAACTTCTCTGTATCATACACACTGGGGCAGGGTAATAGGATTCTATTCTGGACTGACAAATGGATGCAACAGCAACCAATCCAAAGCAGATACCCGGAGCTATTTGTGCAAGCAGAAAATCAAGAGATGTCGGTGCAGCAGGCATGCAATCAGGGACAATGGGAATTAAGGCACACAGTGATAACAGACCAACAAGATATACCAGTATGGAAATGGACCAGCAATGGGCAGTTCACGGTAAACTCATACTACCAAGCAGCGCAGCAAGGGCCTTATATAAAATCAAAGATCAGTGCTATTTGGAATCTGAAGGCCCTTCACAGAGTTCTTATCTTCACCTGGTTAATGCTACACAACAGAATATTAACGGTAGATAATTTGGTTAAAAGAGGATGGCCTATACCGAATATGTGTCAACTATGCAGGAGGCAGGAGGAGTCGGTACCACATCTGTTTCAGGTATGCACTTACACTAGACAGGTGTTGCTGCTGGTAAAAAGACAAAGCATAAACTTTGAAATGGCGGTAGGACGGCGAAATAACAGGTATGATGACATACTAATAGAATCAAATAACAAGAAACAAAGACAGATACAGATCACAATTTGTTTTGTAATATGGCGAGAGAGATGCCGTAGAATTTTCCAGGAAGCACAAAAAACTCCGCTCATGCTGCTGGCAGAGATCAGAAGCGAGATACAAAATTGGTTCCCAGGGCAAGAAGTAATTTCCTAGAGGATGTGTAGTGTTGTTAGTTAGAGTACCATGGTACCTTTATTTGCTTTCTGTGTTGTCTCTTCTTTTCTTTTCTTTCTTCCTTTCTTTCTTTTTTTCTTTATTTCTGCTTTGTTTTCTTCACCTCATTTTGAGTTGAACTTTTGTAACAACTGACACACCTCGTGTCTGATTAATGGAATCTGGGAGCTAGACTTCCACATTTCTACTTCAAAAAAAAAATGAACTAGGCCTAACAGCATCACTGAAAAGCCTATTTGTCGCGATTCATGGCATAGTTGAGTGTTGAACAATATTTGCTACTTTGTATTACTGTCAAGAAAAAAATCATTTCAACAGCAGCAAAGCAGAATATTAAAAGAAGAAAAAAAGGATAATTACAAGTATAATAACATAAAAAAGAACACCTAACTGGTCCAAATAATGCTTTCCTTAGTAGCAGATATGTAATGGTGTTGAACTAGTTTTTTTTATCAGTGTATCACGCAGTACAGAGCAATTTCTTATTGAGCAGAGCCAGTTATATGAGCCTAAAAAGAGTTGAATGATTATGCTAGTAAATTAAGTCTCCTTAAGCTTTCTTTCACTTTCTTTAGTTTTTTTTAGTCGCTTAACATTTTCGAACACTACCTCCTTAGCAAAGACTAAGATCTCCTCCTTTAGCTCCATTTAGCAAAGATCCGATTTCCACAAATTAAAACAACTAAACTTAAACTCCTTAGCGCAGATTAAGATTTAATCTTACTTGTATTGCCAAATGATCCTGTCCAAAACACACTTGCACGGGCACAAACATGTGCCCAGAGATACAACTGGGAAAATAAAATCCCCCCTACCAATATCCTCCCACGTATCTTAGAAGATGGATCTCACTTTACGGTTTGAGATTAAATCTCAACCGGTTTAAAATTCGGAAGGACATAGGGAGCAGTTTTATTGGGTTTCGAGATTCGTGCCAAGCTAAAAAGAATGGTCCGGATTCACTAATTGTAAAAGATTCTCTTTTCAGATAATGCACTGGATATGAATTCACCAACTACACTATCTTAATCAGCAAGCCTAATCCATGGAAACGACCAATATAACACGCCTGATTTCAAAAAGCGCATGCTATTCACCCTACAATACCTAGAAAAACTTTCTTACAGCAGAAAACTGAAAAAAATGAAATAAATGGATTCTGAAGAACAGAAGAAATCTCAGCACGTTAGATAGATGAAAAATTGTAAATGATATGCTAAAATAGAATCGGAATTTTGACCTCAATACCAATCTCAAGAGATACCACCAACACAAAGATGTGGTATGTACAAAAATGTTATCATTCTAGTTAACCCAAAAGACAATTTCGGTTGGTACTTGGTCCCAGAAATTTTTACCAGTATGTGGCCCAAGGTGTTACCATGTGTGCAAGACAACCTTAAATGGAACCAACAATGAAATTCAAATATCATTAAAACTAAAAATTATAATACCCACACAGGATATTAACAAGTAACAACCCAAGTAAAAATTTTCCATATTTCATGTCAGCCAACTTTTCAAATAGCAATTGCAACTTTAACATGTTAAAAATTGCAGCTTCTATCCTCTTTTTTTGCAGTTCATGAATAGATTTACTGCTATGCATTAAAAAAGAAATAAAAATCACAAATACAGATATATCCATGTCTAAGTTTCACAGAAGATTTCCTGGATAGAATAGTATTCAAGCAAGTATGCACAATTTACAAATTACAGCTAATAAATAATACAACTTCAGTTCTATCGAATGCATACTAAGATATAAACATCACAAATACTGATCCAGATCTAAGTTTCACAGAAGATTCCAGGATACAAGTATTCAAACAAGCATGCACAATTTGCAAATTACACCTAAAAAATAATACAACTTCAGGATAAATAGATAATCCTGAAGTTGGTTCCTCACCATCCCAGTAAGTTATACCAGTAAGTCAGAGTTGGCTCCTCACCCTCCCAGTGCCACCAAAAGGAAACAGAAGTAATAAAGGGCAATTCTTTCTTGCATGCAATAAAGAATATGTTCTGCACTCGAACATCAGAAATTAAGCTAACCTTTGACCCATTAATAACTGCCAGTTACAAGTATCTTATTTTTTTCTTGTTTGATACAAAAATATATCGAACCAGATAAAAGGTGTAATAAAAAGAACAGTTGATTCTATATCAAATTATGATTAATTAGGAAATCAACTATATCAATGACTAACAATAGCAAATAGCTGGTACAAAACCCACAGCAAAGATACCAGTATTTTGTGGTGCTAGTTTTTATGCTTGTGAAATTCTTCTACAATCTCACTCACGCCCTCAAATATTTGGCAGGCCTGACCGGTACCGAAATCTGGCAGTACAAGTTCAACAGAAAATGGTAATCTTTCAATGGAACATAAATTAAAAGTGGCAGGTTGAAAAAACTCACCATTTGGAAGTATAAAGATTTGCTAAGAAAAAAGATAGCAACCATTGAAACAAATTCATGTCACAACTAGGCATCAGTTGAGTGCACGATTAATTAATTCCTTATTAGTAGCTCTCATTGTTTACAACATCTCATAATTTCCTTCCTCCTCCAATGTAAAAGAAAACGCAAAGAAAGAAAAGGAAGGATGAAAAGAAAAACACCCCAAAATAAACAGAGAGGTAAACAGAGAAATAAAATCACCTCTCGACTCCCATTTCGATCGCTGGTTAATTAGCTGATCAATCAAATCAATCAAGAAACCCTGTCTGTCTCCAAACTGCATTGCGCACCCTCCTCAAGTCTCTGCCTTTGAGCGTTCTACCAACGCCTTCTAAGCAAGAAGAAGCAGTGAGAGGAGTATTTCCCATTCTTCTCGCCACGATTTCGTGCGGTGGAAGCATCTCTGACATGTCTGTATAGTCGTCCCCATCCCCAGCCTCGTCAAACCAGATCCCGCTACGTGGCTTCCTGGGCGGGCCCACCGGGATATTCAGCGGAGCCGACTGATGCGGCATCGCATACTCGTCCTTCACCTTCGGCTTCGGCGCAGGGATCATGCGCGCCGTTGATGCTGACGTGGCAGAAGCGATCGTGGCCTTCCGATGGAGAGAACTAGCAGTCGACGAAGCTATTGGCTGTTTGGTATCGTGTAGCAACGAGAGAAAGCCAGATGGGGGATCAGGAAGGTTGACGAGGCGGCGAGACGCTGCCGTAACGGACACGCCGATATTATTGGAGCTACGCGCTCCTCCCAAAAGCATAGACGAATCGGATCCAGACCCGTTGTTGGTGGAGAAGATATCGTCTTCTTGAAGCTCAGGAGAGTCCTCGGATGCGGGTTTGCTCAGAATCGAATCGGGTTTGGGAGATGCTGGCGGAGGGGAGAAGAGAATGAGGTAGCGGTCCGAACTGGACGTGCGGCGGTGGGGACCGAGGGTTTCCATTCGGTGCCACCACCGGACGGAGGTCAGTGCTGCGTCCCGGCGATGATGGCGTGGCTAATCCACATGAGAAGGGTAGGAGAGGAGAGGAGAGGGGAGGAGAAAAGAATAGAGACTGAATATTGGGAAATGGGAGAGTCGTGGGCTTAACTCAATATGGAATTAATTTAGGTTTGATTCTCCATGTAAAATTTAAGAAATTGGATTTCGTCCAAAGGACTTGGACAAAATATCATCCAAAGCCGAGTCTTACTGTTTAATTAGATTTAAGAATCGTGCCAATATATTTAAAACTTAATAAGTCTGAATGGCTCCGTAAATCTAAATGATCCGTGTAAATTTTAACACAGATCGGACGGTTTACAACTGACTTCGGATGAGGTTTTGTCCAAAGTCCATTGGACAAAAACTCCACATAAAATTTGAACCTACTACTCGCTGTTCAATAATAGATACGCGGAAATTATACGAGATATGTGGGTCCCGTTATAAATAAACTACTGCACAGATAGTCAGATAGTTAGCTGTTCTCTCGTTGTCAGCCGTTCGATTTCGATTTGACGGTTGAATGTGAACAGTCGCACATAGTAAAATATTCCTGAAATTTCTTCGGAGGAAAGTCTGCTACGTGGCGACAAGTAGTTGGGAATTGGATAAACTCAACACCCATCATATTTAGATATTTCTCTATCAGAGTGAGTCCCGTGATTTTTATTAATATCCAACATTAAATAAAAAAAATATCAAAATTGTCCAAAAATACTAAAAAGTTATAAAAATTTCCAAACTGTTCAATTATTGGCTGATTTCTATTTTATTAGAAATCAGTCAATAATGATTCTTTTTTTTTTAAATTATATATTCGTTATCGAGTTTATATTAAAACATTAAATAAAACACATTAATACTCTAACAAATTTGATATGTGTTTCATTAATACTCTAACAAATTTGATATGTGTTTTTTTTGTTATAATGCTTTTGTATTATTTTTTTTAAGTCATTTATCTTATTTCTAAATTACATTTATGTTGTACATGTATTTATCTAAGACATCTCTCGTAAACAGACGAGATTAGGATAATGAATAAAACAAGAGAGATGATATATTCACTAAGAAAGCATAAAATAACGACAAAACTTCAAACAGTCATAAAAACAGCGCTCGAGTGTCCAATTTCAGCAAATGACCATTTTTTGAAAAGCTTGCAATAATACGTTATGTTGTTTTTCGAAATTCAGAATTGCCAAAAAACTAAGAGAAAAGACTCAAAACTTGAGTTGAAGTTTTTTATTAAGATTTTCATTCATATTTTTCGATCTAAGTAGCTCAGTAAATTGGTTATATAATGAACTTGTAGAATACCAATTTTTACTATTTTTATGATTATGAAAGATCACACAAAATGACTTAAAAATAAAAAAAAATTTGTGAAAAATATATATTTCTTAGTACTTGGGTTGGGTTCTATACAATATATATATATATATATATATATATATATATATAGGTTTTGGCTAATATGCTACGCATAGCTAAGAGACCTCCGTGCTACGGCTCAAAATTTGAATTTTCAAAATCCTAACGGTTGATCCGAACCGTTAGATATGTTCTACATATTGAAATGTACTTGGAGACCAAATTTTATATTTTTTGGATTTTTTTACTATTTATTAAGCCACTTTGAAAATCGCCGATCCAACCGTGGCTTAACCAAACAAAGAAACCATTGGATCGGCGATTTTCAAAGTGGCTTAATAAATAGTAAAAAAATTCCAAAAAATGTAAAATTTGGTCTCTAAGCACATTTCAATATGTAGAACACATCTAACGGTTCGGATCGACCATTAGAATTTTGAAAACACAAATTTTGAGCCGTAGCACGGAGGGGCTCTTAGCTATGCGTAGCACCGTAGCCCGGTCCTATATATATATATATATATATATATATATATATATATATATATATATATATATATATATATATAATACATCTCATTTTATGCACATTAAACATGTCTCTAAAAAAAATTATAGTGGACCTCCCAAATATTATGGTCCTTCTAGTATCTATTTTGAAAAAAAAATTGTAATAAATAATTACACTGACAAAAAGTTATATTAAATTTTTATTTTCAAAAATAGAATGACCACGATATTTTCTATATTTATCTAAAAGTGACTTTTGAACTAAGATCAATAACTCAGATTCTTATCTTAATATTTTCTATATTTTCCATATTTTCTAAATTAATACAGATGCATTCTAACAAAAAGACACATATCGAGTTTGTTCGAGTTTGTTGGAGCATTAATGTGCTTTATTTCATGTCTTAATATAAACTCGACAATTAATATATCAACTGTCTCTTAAAAAAAACCAAGAATCGGCCGGTTTCTACCAAAAAAAACCAAGAACCAACCCATAATTGGCTGGAATTGGCCGATGTGGGTATTTTTATAATTTTCTAGCATCTCTGGACAATTTTGACATTTTTATTTAATATTGGATATTAATAAAAAAATCATGGGAGTGAGTTCATGGTACTTTGCATATCACGATTTAGTCCGTAATGCAGATTAATATTTTAATTTTCAAAATTCTAACCGTCGATCCAAACCATTCAAATAATTTTCATATGAAGATGTACTTGCAGACCAAATTTTACATTTTTTTAGAATTTTTGTACTATTTCTTAAGATGGGTAGAAAATCACTCTTTTTGGATGGTCCAGAATTTTCAGATCAAGTGATTTTCTACCTATCTTAAAAAATAGTAAAGAATTATAAAAAAAATATAAAATTCGGTCTACAAGTAGATATTCATATGGAGATCATGTTGAATAGTTCAAATCGATCATTAAATTTTGAAAACAGAAATATTGACCCGTATTATGAATCAACATGTGATGTGCATAGTACTATAGACTCACTCTCTCTATCATATTTATCTTATTTACGTATATACCCATATGGCCATAACCCGTCATATTTAGACATTTCTCTCTAACTGAGCCCGGCAACAAGGGATTAAATGATTAAGAGTGGAGAATTAAGAGATCAAGAGCGCTGAGGAACGATGAAAATTAAGAAAGCTAAAGGAAGAGTTAGAGGTGCCTTAAGCTTTGGATAGAGAATTAAGATTCGGACAAAAGAAGGTTAAAAGAGGTGATCTTATCCGTGCTAAGAAACCGGTGTTCGGTAGAATTAAGTAGTTAAGGAAGTTAAACAAAGCAGATTAAACTTTAAAGAGACTTAATTTTTTTTTTTGCCGAACAATCAAATTAAATCCGTTATTGCCGAACCATTGTTGCGAATTAACTACTTCTCTATCTAATTCCACTTTTTTTTAATATCTTATTTCATAATTTAATCAAATTAAAATTAAAAATTAATAATAATAAAAAAATAAAGGACAGTTTTCTCCTTATTTTCAAACCCAAATTAGACTTGAATTATCCTTTATTGTGTCATTGAACACTAAAATTTAAGATCAAGAGCAACACTAAACTCAATTTTAAAATAGTTGCCTTAATGCTTATGTGTCTTCATACCTTCTGATAACTCAAACAAGAAAATACTACATATTCGATGCACGTGTAGGTTTGCTGCATATCAATACCAGAATGAAACCAGGAGGTAACAGTAATAGATTACTGGTATCACTTGACTAACACAAGCAGAGAAGTGCACTGACTAAATTAGTGTACTGAACTTTGTTAGATGAATTTCAACACAAAATATTCCCAGTACTTGTAAGCAAGATAATATTATTCATGTTTCTTATTGGATTTCCTTTGTGCGTAGTTCTGTACCAAGCTCTCTGGTACTAGACAGGAGCATATAGTGACAAATTAATAGTTTGGGTTCGGTTTGACGGGGTCAAAAATTCGTAATTCGGGTATAATTCAAGAATGATTCGGTATAATAAGGAAGCAAAAAAATAAAATTCTAAAAAAAAAACCCTCAAAAGAAGAAAAATAGAAAAATAAAAAATTTGCGTTTTTATAGTGAATAATTTGTGATTCGTGTTTTATTTGCGAATTATTCGGTAAAAGTTCGGTCAAACGTTTTATTCGCGATAAAATTCGGAAACCCTAAAAAACGTTTTATTTGTGAATTATTCGGTAAAAGTTCGGTCAAATGTTTAATTCAACAAATGCTTGTTCATTGAAAATCATAAAAATTGTAAATCATTTTTTATAAATTACAAAGGCAAAAATGCAAAATCACACGCTGAACTTGTATAATGTAATTTTAAGAAATTTTGCTAATATACTAATGTTAGCGTATCGATCGATATAATGTATCTAATTTTATAGGATTTTTTTATAGGATGACTCTAATATTATAAAAAAAAACATTAATATTTGCATATCAAATATGGTACTTTTTTCAAGTCAAGAAAATAATAAAATAATTTTAAAATAGGAAAATTTGATGTTTTTCTAGACTTTGATATGTAAATATCATTAAGATGTTTATCGATTCGTTTGGATATCAAAAATAAAATAAAATTTAACTCATAGATGGTCGATCCTGTGGTACATTCACTTAATATTTCAATATACAATTAATTTTATGGTTCATTCACTCTATGTTTTCAAAAATATTACTGAAATTTAAAACTACAATTATATATAGTTGTATTCTTTATTATTTAGACATAAATTGACTAACAATCAAATTTCATTTGTGGAGGTATCAAGACCTATAAATTTTGTACCGCTAAAATGTTATATAAACATGATATGTGTAATATACATTATTCATTATTCATTATTCATATAAATTTCAAATTTGAATTTTATTTTTAAAGGTTGTCAAAATTGTGAAGAAAAATGATTGCAAAGTGATCACTCATCAAATTTAATTTAATTATTATTATTATTATTATTTCGCACCTTACATAATTTAATTAATTAGTACACATTAGTTTCTTATCATATATAGCTGATAATATAACAAATGACCTGGTATTCAATACATAAATTTCATTACATACTTTTGTTAGGAAACCACGTACAGGTCTAGTTAGGGGGTGAAAACGGAGCGGATAGTGGTAAAACTAGATCCATATCTTTTTTTTTTTTTTTTTTTTCTGAATATGGGTCCGGATCAGATTAGATATTTATTAAAATAATATTAAAGGTCATAATATTTATCTAATTATAATTGTGAATAACATAATTTTTTTATAATATATATTAAAATATATAGTATATGTCTACTATTCTAATACAAATAATTAAAATGTAAAATCATATCAGTATTGTTATCCACGTGGATATTCCGATATCGAATATCCACATCTAAATTTTCAAATACGGATCAGATATTATCCATACCGTTTTCACCCCTAGATCTAGTAGATAAGATAATATATCTCATCTTCTACGAAAATAATGTAAAACATCTAAAAAGAAATGGATAATAGCAATGACAAAAAAACCCTTGTTTTAGAAAAGAAAAAGAAAAGCAGTAAAGTTAGGAAAAACAATATAGAGGGGCAGAACCGTAGGTTCAGTATAACCATTGGAAGAGTTCCTAAAAATTATCTATCTATTCTTCTCCGTTCGGATATGCTTTTTAAAATAACAAGCATGAATTTAAGTAATTATACAAAAAGTATATACATATAGACATAAAGACAGTTTGGCCGAGTGGTCTAAGGCGCCAGATTTAGGCTCTGGTCCGAAAGGGCGTGGGTTCAAATCCCACAGCTGTCATTTTCTTCCTCTTCCTGATATAGTTTATTTGAGCTTTTTTATCAATAATTAATTAATTATACGTTACAAGGCCCAATAACATGTCTAGTGTCTTCCATAGTATCCATTTTAGGCTTTTAGTTTTAGCCCACATTAAACTGAATTCGCATCGTCTGAGATATTTCAAACTTTGCGTGGCTTTTTGGAATATCCCAATCTCAAAGCTCAAATAATACTGGCCCCCTACGTCCCCCGAATAGGGAACGGACACGTCGGACACGCAAAAATTGAGATATCTCAGATGATACGCACCCCATTAAACTTCGCTCTATCATGTGAATTTGCATCCTCTCAGATATCTCAAACTTTGCGCGACTTTTTGGAATATCTCAATCGTGCAAATATGTTCTACACGAATCTCAAAGCTCAAATAAAATTGGCTCCCTACGCTGCCCCGAATAGACACCGGGCACGTAAGTCACGCAAAAATTGAGATATCTCAGAGGATACGGACTCCTATTATGCACCGGCTGTCCGGCTTACTAAACAATGCAACCAGATTTTCAGTGTAGATTTTTCTGTAATTTATTATGTAACGAGTGAAAATAAGATGATAACAACAAGTCACTCTTGACAAACAAATAGTTCGGGTTCGGGGTTCGGTTCGGCGGGATCAAAAATTCGTAATTAGGGTATATAATTCGGGAATGAATTGATACAACAAGGAAGCAACAAAAAAAAATTGCCGTGTTTTTCTCGCAAATAAAACGTATTATGTGTTTTGTTTTGCGTTTTAAACGGAGTTTGGTTTGAAAACGTAAAAAAAAAACAAATAAAACACGTATATTGTCTCTATAGTCACTTCACGGCTAACGCATTATTATCTCACACTGTTGGGTTTTCATGATACTTAAGGCAGCAGAATTTCAAAAGTTTTGACAAGAAAAGTACCAAAAGATCATTATGTATGACTAAAATTAAACCAAAATCAATTTCCAAATCAATAAGCATCATACTTTTAGTTTTTTGTCTCCAAACAAGAAATGAAGATCCTTGAGATGTAGGGTTGTAGCCTCCACCTCCTTGTTGATCGATGCTATTGGTGGTTGATGATTTGCAGCGCCCTGGTGGTTGATGTGTGCGTGACCTTGAACGCATTGTACCAAGATGAGACTCCAAAGTAGAAGCCCTCCACGGTATCCACCAAGAAATTAATTAGAAACCAAACTTTCCTCTTGCTAGAGAGTAGTAATTTGGTCGCTCCTTAATCCCTATCCTCCAAGAGAACAAGATCTTGATTCTAGGGTTTGTGGGTTCTCAACACATGAGAGAGAAACAAGAAAGAGAAAGAGTTTTGACAGAACTTCAACTCTCAAAACGAATTGCTCTCAAAAGGAATGAGAGAGAGTGCATATATAGCAAATAAGGAATGTGAAATTCTGTTTCCAAAATTAACTCCATATTTGCTATATATGCACTCTCTCTCATTCCTTTTGAGAGCAATTCGTTTTGAGAGTTGAAGTTCTGTCAAAACTCTTTCTCTTTCTTGTTTCTCTCTCATGTGTTGAGAACCCACAAACCCTAGAATCAAGATCTTGTTCTCTTGGAGGATAGGGATTAAGGAGCGACCAAATTACTACTCTCTAGCAAGAGGAAAGTTTGGTTTCTAATTAATTTCTTGGTGGATACCGCGAGGGCTTCTACTTTGGAGTCTCATCTTGGTACAATGTGTTCAAGGTCACGCACACATCAACCACCAGGGCGCTGCAAATCATCAACCACCAATAGCATCGATCAACAAGGAGGTGGAGGCTACAACCCTACATCTCAAGGATCTTCATTTCTTGTTTGGAGACAAGAAACTAAAGGTATGATGCTTATTGATTTGGAAATTGATTTTGGTTTGATTTTAGTCATACATAATGATCTTTTGGTACTTTTCTTGTCAAAATTTTTGAAATTCCGCTGCCTTAAGTACCATGAAAACCCAACAACTGTATCACGATCCCTAAGCAATAATTGCCTCGTGTCAATTCCATGTCTCATGATATCATGAATAGATCCAAGGTAGGAGTGTGTCATCCTTGCAAATCTACTCGTTTCTTGATTCTGAAATAATTCAGTAATTATAATTAACTCCTTAATCATATGTGCACATACTTGTATTATTTCATCAAGGGGTCCAGTGATATCATCGCTCATTATATGAGGGACATTGATATTCTTGATAATCACTATCTCTCTACATAAAAGATACATACTGAGATAGAATCTGTATAATTGCTAGTTACGGACAACGTTGGATAATATCCACGAATATATATTCTCATGTGAGAGAAACAATTATCTCATACCTTAGAATTTCAGACACAAATAAAACATTAATGACACAAACACAATCCATATTAAATGTTTTACTTTGGTCACGTCCAATCCCCTGATCTCCATCAGGTATCCATTTGATCAGATTGACAACTCCTTATCATATGATCTGCAGAACATGATCATCATCTAATCTAAATGCTAATCTTATACATGTAATTAATGTCCCTTGTTAATTACCAAGACTAGAGACACTTTAGAGTATTTATTAACACATGTATAGAGTTCCACAATTCCAAGTCCTCAACCTGAATGATCTATAATTAATAAAATACTCAATGAACAAAATGATAAACATAATCATTCAATTACATAAACAAAACTTAGAAAACAATCATCCTATGATTGACTTCTAAATCACAACACTAACACACACATCATAGTATGTATGTGAATAAAGACATGACTAATCACTACACAACATAATACAACACAAATTTACATTTCTAATTATGACATATTTTTTTTGCCAAAAGGTCCTTAACCTGTTATAATTCTAAGTGTACGTCGTCTTTCCAATTGAGTTCTTTATTATTCTTCAATTTTAATTAAATAATTTTTTTTTGTTAAAATTTACAAAATAAAAAAAATTCAAAAAGAAAAAAAAATGAGTTCTTAAAATATACAAGCGATGTAGTGCATTTCTTAAATTAAATTAAAAAAACACAAAATAGTGCATGAATTAAATTTTTGCATGAAAACTGTATATAACAAATAAAATGTTATTTTCAATTACCAATTGTGATAAATCAATTGTTACTTTATTTTCTAACTAACTTTCCCCCATACTATTTTACAGTTATAGAACAATATTTGGGGCTACAAATTCTCCGATTTAGTGACGGATTTGGTCAATCAAAACCTAAAAATATTACAAACAAAAAATAAATTTTTATATATTTGAATCTATATATTGTTTGGAAAATAAAGTTTTCCAAACAAACAAGGGCAAAAGTGTCATTACATGTCTCTTCCAGGGCACATCGCCAAAATTTCTCCTATCTATATATAAAAACAACTCGGAGCTAGGGTTTTTTCATCAATTCTCTCTTCTGTCAGCGCCGCCGCACAAAGGATAGAGAGGGAAAGAGAGGCGAGATGCAGATCTTCGTGAAAACTTTGACGGGGAAGACTATCACGCTCGAGGTCGAGAGCAGTGATACGATCGACAATGTCAAAGCTAAGATTCAGGACAAAGAAGGTATTTTTATTGCGATTTTCAAATATTATTCTGCATCTTCTTTGAATTTGAAAATTTGATGTGTAGTTGCAAGTCCACTGTTTGATCATCTTGATCAATTGCTTGTATTTGACGGGATTGTTCAAATTTCTGTTCTTTATTTTATTTGTTGTAGTGGGTATTACAAACCTTGCTAATTTAAATGAGCATATTATTTTTTAAGCTGGAATTAAGCTTGATCCCGAAAACTTGCTCCTTGTTTTGTTTTGATAAAGTGCATTCTCAGCTATATATTTATATATATATATATATATATATATATATATATATATATATATATATATATATTTGAATATTTAATTACAGTATGCATTACCAGCAAATTAACAGTGTAATTGAGTAATTTAATTGAACATATTCTTTTTTAAGCTGGAATTAGGATTTATTCAGAACGCTTGCTCCTTGTTTTATTTTGCATTCTCATATATATTTATATATATATATATATATATATATATATATATATATATATATATAAGCCTGGTAAAATTAAGCACCTAAGAGCTAGTCTAAGACTGACCGTTAAATTAATATTTGACGTCCAAGATTCAAACCAAGCAATATGAATTTCTCGCTCCGTGCCACAGCCGAAACCCTAGCCCCCGAAATCTCATGCCTCCCCTTTATATAGGAGATCGACATTGCTCTTCATTCTATTTCACCCAAATCAAATTCTTCTTGCTAGATTAACACCCATGATTTTTATTCTGGTATGTTCTTTTAAATTTGATGTATGATCGGGGCCTAAATGAAGAGATTTTACCGAAAGAGAAAGTACCTTTGATAGGTGCGATGATCTTTCTTTCGTTTTAGATAGGAAGATCTGATAGACTCCTTTATGCTATCTTATCTTTTGTGATTTTGGAATTTCTTCGTTCTTTTGTGTTAAATAGTTGTTTTATTACAAAATAGCATTGTAAATGATGAGAAAAATTAAAAATTACAGTTATCCCTGGCTTACATTTATGGATGCTGAAAAACTCAATCTGATACAATGATTTTCTAATTTTTTTACTTTTATTTTTCATTTTTCTGCCTATGATGCCAAATTAATTTCTGAAAGCAGGTTTTCGAATGTGCTTTGTTGAAAAACCACATCTTGACTAGGACGGTCTGAGGCTCATTTATTTAGAATTACAGTATGCATGACCAGCAAATTAACAGTTTAATTGAGTAATTTAATTGGAATTCTAGGCATTCCACCGGACCAGCAGAGGCTGATTTTTGCCGGAAAGCAGCTCGAGGATGGAAGGACTCTTGCTGATTACAACATCCAGAAGGGTATTTTTGTCAGATTTTTTATACAAGTTTGCTTATAATTGTGTAATGATCCTTTATATTTCAAGCAAATTGGGTTTTGCTTTTGTTTAAAAATATTTTGGGTTGTTTGACAATTCAGAAAAAATCAGGTGGCATGTGATGCTTTGATAAATACGAAACAATTTTAAAATTGAAGTTTCCACTTGTTTTTCTTAATGGCAGTCCTTATAGAGGATGACAATTTTGAGTGAAGAATACAACAACACTGACTGGAACCAAGAATAAAGAATATTTTATAGAATGGGCAGTGCTAGCGAGTTTATACAGCTTGTTCTTTTTTGTGTCAAAAGTATGGTTATGTGCACCACCGACATGTTATGGTTCATTGCAATTCAAGTATGATTGATATTGTGAATAATTTAAAATACAGAGTCAACTCTACACTTGGTGCTGAGGCTGAGGGGTGGAATCATTGAGCCTTCTCTCATGGCTCTTGCCAGGAAGTTCAACCAGGACAAGATGATATGCCGCAAGTAAGTTTCTCACCTTTCTTCACATTAGCACTTCCTTTTAAATGTCTGTTGTTGCATTAAACAAACTTGGTAATCATCACTGACCGAACTATCTGACTCAAGCATATCTTTTGTTGTTGTAATTGACAGTATTGTGATGATGTTATTTTGAGTGATAAATTCTGATAAGTTGTAACCTTTAATTAAGCCATTATGTTCGAAAGTTTTACTGAATGAAACCACAACTAAACATTTACAAATGTCAGATGATAACAAAAAAAATACTATGACTGAGATGAAGATAGGGTCCCCAATTGTAGCTGGTGCCATACCAACTTTGTTTGCTTGATAATACAAGTTCAAAAATGTTGCTGAATAATTTTGATATATTATCTGTATAGGTAGTATTTTTGAGTTCTTGTGAGTTGAAAATTGCTTATAATTTACAATAACTTTGAACTGCGTGCAGGTGCTATGCTCGTCTCCATCCTCGTGCTGTCAACTGCCGCAAGAAGAAGTGTGGCCACAGCAACCAGGTATTATTTCTCATTGTCAATTTTGTTATTGTTATATATGATTTGTAGTATTTGCTAGAAGTGGTGAACATAAACTAATTATTATCCTTTGTTTTCTTTAGTTGAGGCCCAAGAAGAAGATCAAGTAAATTATGTTGTACTATGTAAACTGCTCCTGTAATTTTGATGGATCTCAGTTATGTATGAGTAGTTTTGTTCTAAGAACTTTTTTGAGTGTTTAGTTTTATTTATGGGTTGTACTCTTTTGTTGTGAAATTAGTACTGTGAGCAGTTGAAACTTTATAATGTTACCTTGTTCCAGAATCTGTTGTTGAGAATTATATTGTTACTGTTGTTCTTCTTTGTGAGTTGAAATTCAAATTTGGCTCCAGATGTTTGTCTTAATGTGTTCTTTATGCACTATGTGATACTTAAACTAGGGAACAACAATAAGTTAAGGTTAATGGAAAATTGATTGACAAAATTGTATGCGTTTTGCAAGCCTCTATTCCAAATAGTGAGAGCTATGTTTTCATGGATATGGGTATCTTTGCTCCAAATTTTTTATTAATATATGCAAATATATAAGATTTTATTTTTAGAAGGGGATATATATGGAACTACCCCTTTTATAAAATTATGTTAACGAGTATGGAATTCATATGGAATTGATATGGGGACTGGAGAGTAAAAATATATTAAATTGTTGTAATTTAAGGTCTTTAGTTAATAGAGGATGCGGGTTATTGTGTAATGGAGTGTAAAAACATTTAGATGAAAATTTGGATTAGAGAGAACAGTGAGCTAACTCAGAAATTGAAAATAGTCACTAATTTAACTTTTTAGTTGGATTAGTAGAATAGCATGCTAATCCACAAAAGACAAATAAAAATATTTCTTATTTGCTAATTCATATACATTCAAATACAAAATAGTAGTTTAGAGTAGTCGTTAACTAAAAAAAACATTGTTCTTTGTCTCATCTAAACGGAGCTTGTATTTGCCCAAGGACTTGTATTTTAATATGTTCTGCACCAGTTTTCAGGACAGAGCCATAAAATTATCGCTAGGGGGTCAATATTAGTAAAGCTTTTAAATTGAAGAAGAAAATATACAATTAAAAAATTATATGGAGGTCAATCATAATTAAGACTGATATTTTTTTTAAAATTTATAAAATAACATGTTGAAATACAAATATTTAAAGTATAAATAGAGGTCAATTAATATCCATTCATCTTAACTAAATCATCCTCTGCGTGCAAGTATTGAGATATACATCTCCAACATTTACATCATTATTTATTGACAGCGTTAGTCAGGAAAGATAACATATGGAAGCTTTAAATACAAAATTCTAAGCCAACAGGTACCTTTGGCAAAAAAGAAAAGAGATAAAAAGATAGAAAATTCTGTTCAATTTAATTCTATATTACTAGTACCTCCTTCATTTAATAAAAATATGAAAATACAAAACATGTAGGTGCATTTGGATGAAACAAAGAACAGTCAAATAATAGAGCTAGTTCAAAATTGAGAATAGTAGCTAATTCAATTTTTGTTGAGTTAGTAGAATAGTGAGCTAATGCACAAAAGACAAATAAAGAATAATTGGTAGTTCTTGATCCAAATGTGGATTAGCTCAAAAAAATAGTGCTATTATTGGGTTAGCTCTATTCTTGCTCCAACCAAATGCATTTGACTTTTTTATTTCCTAATATCTAAATTCTGCCGTCCGATAATATCCATTAAAAATATATCGATAAGTGTTAACCATTATTGAGATGGGGCAGTAGCACAGTTAGTTAGAAAAAAATTTCTTAAGACTATGACTATTCAAAGATTGAGTGTTCGAACCTTGCTCACTATTTCACAGCCTCTGCGAAGATCTAAAATAAAAATTTAAACATTACATTAATTAGTTAAGTGAATGTGTAGGATATAAAGACTTCTTTTCTATTAATACAAAATTGTCAAGATGGCTACTGGCCATCTGATCTTAAAAAAAAGAAGAAGAATGAATTAAACATTACAAAAACAAAAAATTCTTACCATGGTCAATTTACTTAAAAGAGAGGGTGACAGGAAGTTATTAGCTGCCCCTTGTGTGGGGGGACTTGAATCAATAGACCATTTATTTGTTACTCGTTTTTTAACAATTTTTTTTTTATGGAATTGGATTGCATCTCACAATAAGACAATTTTAGATTTATGGTTATTAGATGCATATATATACTTTTAAAAGACCAAATATTACTTGAATTAGTTAAGAGTTGCTGCCTTATGAATTATATGGATGACCAGAGATAAATTAGTTTTCAAGGATAATGCTACTTACTCTATTAATGTTGCTGGTACTCTATTGATGTAAAGTAAAAAAAAATAACTTTTTTTTTTTTAAATTCTCTTTAATCATGCCATTTGATATTACTCTTTTGAATCAGGAAGGCAGTCCTGTAATTCTTATAGATACAGATACCGTGTAAAGTCTAAAATAATGTTTATCATGCCATTTAATGTTACTCAATCATGAAGGCAGTCTTATAATCCTCACAGATACAGATACCATGCAAAGTCAAGAAAAAAAATTACTCTTTTCTTAAATTGTCTTTAATCATACCACTTGATGTTACTCTTTTGAATCAGGAAGGCAATCTTATAATCCTCACAAAAACAATTAGGAGTGTTTACTGGGTTCGTTTTAATTGATTTTACACTGAACCGAGAAAGTTCCGTTTAAATGGTTCGGTTTTTTGGTTGAAAGGATCAATTTGGTTCATTAATAAATCCAGTTTAATAGTTCGGTTCGGTTCAGTTTATAATTAAAACCGGTTAGACCGAACTAACCGAAATTTTTAACCCATCATCCGTCCGAACCAAACATTTACAAAATTCAAAAATTACAACATAATGCTTATATATTGCTTGGTTCGGTTTAAAATTGGTTAAACCAAACCAAACAAAATTTTTAAATTCATCTGTTACAAAATTCAAACATCAACAAAAAATGTTTATTTTTGTAGTTAATATCCTATTTTGGTTCAACCAAACAATCCGAAATTTACTTCGTTTTGTTCTGTTTGGTTCTTATTTTATTTTGGTTCAGTTTAGTTGGATTTTTGACAACCAAATAATACTTTGATTTGCCTATTTTAATTCGGTTTGGACTGACTGAACCAATGAACACCCCTAGTTACGGTTACCGATACCTAGGAAATGGAAAGCTCCATTTGGGGATCAAACCTTGGATGACTTCCTCAGTGACTTGGAAGAAATACACACCATTGATGCAACTCTGACTCTGATTCCTCCTATGACAGCTGCTACTATCAGTATACTTCTACTAAGACTAGTTAACTGTGTGTATTATGATTGTCTCTGTTTTGGATTGCAACTCCATTCAACACAAACTGTATTGATGTTACTCTAGATTGTTGCTTTATTTTTTGGTAGTTCTCTGTTTTGTTTAGTATTGCTCATGGATTTTAGTTGCTATGTGGCACTAGCTTAGTACCACCTTTTGTAAGATAATGATTTTAGTTTCTGAATGAAACTGATGGGGTTCACCTCACTTTTGTCAAAAGAAAAAGAAAAAGAGAGTTAAACATTACAAGACAAGCACTCAATAATGCTGAACTATTTTAGGAGAGCTGTCTTGTAATTCTAACTTAGTCCCTGTTCAATAATTCAAATTTGAATTTAAGCCTTCACTGTGGAGCTAGAATTTATGTTTCTGTTATCAATCCATAAACTTAGGAAAAACTGCAATAAAATTAGTGTTGCGAGAAGAATCTGCCTTTGATCTAGTGATAAAAAAACAACATTTGTTATGTGGTGGAAGGTTACGAGTACAAAATTTGGACATACTTCTTTATGAATATTAAAAAAAAAGTCAAACGATAAATGCCTCAATTTTCTATCTAAGAAAAAAAATTTAGAGTTGCGAGTCACTGACACGTAGGTCCAGAATAACTTTTGAGGCAAAACTATATCCAATATTTACTCCATATCTACTTGTCAGTGACTTTAGGGGTAAGAATTTTCTGCCGACTGGTGGACAACTGGACATGTGATTTCCGTTGTCTAGTACCAACTTTTATACCATAGAAAAACTAGAAAGTTTAATAGGGGGTCCGGAGTAACAAGATACAGTTTAGTTAAAATATAAAAAATTTTAAAGTTCAAATTTGGTAATGTTTTTTAATTAACATCTACGCTGCTTGAATTCAGTATTTTTTTTATTAATAGAATAGTCAATAATAAAATTGTCCATTAAATGCCTCTGTTTCTTTTAGGCCTATGTTTATATATGTTTCCTTTCTATAAATGGCTCAGGATTAAGCTTTTTATTTTTTGCTGCTTAAATTTAAGTTATTCTTCAGAAAATAGCACCTAATTTACATATATATAAGGTACTCCTATCGCTCTCCTTCTTGCCTTTCTTATTTCTCCTCTTCAACAAATCTCATCCACTCAGAATAACAATTTTTTTTATAATATACTACTTGGTAAAAATTTATTTGATGAGTTCAATTTTTTAGGGTTACATGTTTGTAGTTTTTTTTTTTTTCTTTAATTATTGTTTTGACGAATCTTAGTTCTTTGATTTTATGGATGCCCTACCTGATAATACAATATGCATGTCAATTGTAGCAATATTTTCCTGTACATTATCCTTTGAGAAAAAATAGTTATTGTTTACATAAATTCATTAGATGATGTCTAAGATTATGAAAGCATGTGATCATAATTAAATTCATTATCATGTCTGATTGCAAGCGATCGTACACAGCTATGGTCACATAACAAGAACTCTTGGCATAGTGTTATATATGCGCAGACAGCAATAAAAAAAATTTGAATTCTGAATCATTACACAATCGACTGTTGAGGAAATAGTATAATTGACAAATTTACTTTTACCAGATTGTGTGACAGCAGCGATGGGTAAAGATAAAGGTCTCAAGCCTTTCTACTTTTGCGAGGTAATAACCCTAAAAGGGAATCTCTTAAAATTACTGGATCCGGACCATTCTTTAACTTTGCACGAATTTAAAGCACAAATAATACTGACACAGTTTTTGAGTTAATCTGAAGCCTTAAAGTAGTGGGTCCCACCGTTCAATACGATACTTGTCCGCCCCCCTTACCCATTAGATTTGTTTTAATATTATAATAGTATTCATTGTGGCTCATACAAGGATTGCATGGTTGTTTAAAGCCGGTAATTATCAATGGATTACTGGTATTGTATCAAGTAAACGGCACCAATCCTTGTATGTTTCTTTTGATGCTAGAGTTAGAGCAGTGAGTTCTAGTTCAGCTGAGAAGCCTGACTGTTGATTCGTTAATGGTTGTGCACCGTAATTGTGGTAATGGGTTGACTGGTATGATTAAGGACCTGACAATAAGAGCTAAACTGGTACAGTACCATCTTGATGTTATGAACACTTGATATTTTATTGCAATCAAGCCATACTCTATAAGAAAAATAAACATCAATGCTGCTAAAGGTCCAGCAAAAGAAGAGAAATGAGACCAGCATAGTGTTTCAGAAATGCATAACTGGTACCATAAATGTAATGTAGTAAATTTGTAATTAACTTTAGTCCTTTTTTTAATTGTTTAATCCAGTTAGATATACTTCTAAAGCTAGTCTATGTTACAATGCCATTGTGTGTGTGTGTGTTTTTGTCGTGTTTTAGGCAAAAGACCCCATCTCGGAACTACCAGACAATGCTTTGCATAACATCCTAATCCTATCAACCCCCAATCTCGCGATCGCTTCCACATCTGAAATCTCAAAGATGTTTTGGAGATGCTTACCTTTAATTTCTCTCACTTCCCTGTTGCTGCTCCAGCAAGGTCCACATGCCCTTTCTCTCTCTGACAAGACATACCAGCCTGGCTTCCTCGAAAAACGTGCTCAACAATTTGTGCAGAGGGCTAATGAGTTGCTCAAGCACTACCATGGGAAAGCAATCGAGTTTTTTAAAGTTCATTTCTCACTTAATTCAGAGCATGCAAGCTCTATAGATGAATGGGTCAAGTTTGCCATAGAAGCAGGTGCCAGAGAAATAGTACTGAATTTTGCTGAATGTCTACAGGCACCATCCGGCAAGATCTACAAGTTCCCATACTGGTACTTCACCGGTACTGTAACTGGTAAGGTACCGTATTTGCGGCAGCTAAGCCTAACCAAATGCTCGTTTAAGGTTCCGCCAAATTCCTACGGGTTGAGCTCTCTTCGATCCCTATATCTTAAGTGGGTCAAGTTGTCAAATGATGATGTCACAAACCTCCTCTCATGTTGCAGCAGATTAACTTGGCTGAGGCTCAATTCCTGTACCGGGTTTCAAGAACTGACAATTTCACACACATCAGACGAATTGCGGTACTTGCAGGTTGATTGTGATAGAGACTTTGATGTCACTATTTCAGATTCAAATCTTCAAACATTTGAATACTATCCCTATGACTGGTATTACTCAGACGTTAAATTTGAAGGGGTACCGAGACTATCTAGGGTTTTGGTATTTTGTTCTAAAATAAGCCCCTCTGCTTCTTTGGATACTGTCTGACAGGACCTATAAGTGATCTTTATAGTAGTCTTGAGACCTTGTTCCTCTCCCTGAAGTCTCCTTTTGAGGTATGTTGAATGTTCTTCTTGTTGAAAAATGTTAGCAAAATAATTTGAGGAAATCATTTCATGTATGAAGAAATTTGGGTCCGTAAAGTATATCTTCTAAAATTTAATCTTTGAAATGAAAATTTTGTTTTTTAAGGCATTTTTTGAAGTTTACACTTGATAGGTCTATTGCGATCAACTACTATTATATTGATCATTTTTTATATGTTTCATAATTGATGCTTAGACAGAAAATATGCAACTGTTAAAATTTCAACATCTAATTTTTGTATTCCATCCAAATTCCTTTTCATTTCCAGCTGCCGTGTGCTCCATATTACTATGACATATTTTCTCATTTGAAGAAGTTGATTCTGCATATCAAAACAACTCCATCTGTGAGCTTTCTTGACGTCGCTTCTCTCTTTAAATCCATGCCAAATGTAGAAAAGATTCACTTTGAAGTAAGTATCAAATTTACTTTTTCTTGCACATCCATAGAAAAAACAACTCTTAGTTTGTCCTTTTTAATCTGTATTCTTTGGGCTTTCCTGGGTTACCAGTGTTTCTGTAGTTTAGCTGAGACTGTTTAATGAAGTTTCATCTATGTAACTAATGTAAATTTGTTTCTGGTCACAGATAGATGCAGCTGGCAAGCCACAGAGTAAGAAGCTACAGAAAATCTTAGCCAAAGAATTTCTCCTCGAAAGCCTCCATTCAATTCAAATTGGACGGTTCAGAACTGACCCAGGCCATATTGAACTTGCAATGTTATTGGTCAAAAATGCCCCCAACCTTAAGTCCCTGGTTATTGATACCCAGAAGCATGTTTATATAGGAGATGATCAGTGGGAAAAAGTTGATGTGGGGAAGGTTGCGGTGCATCTGGATGCTAGAAGGGCAAAATTGTCCAGCATTTTTTCTGACAAGATCCCTCCAACTGTAGAGCTGAAGGTCTTGTAAGCTGGGTGTTTTTCTGTTTCTGGTACCATGAGTATTGTGATTACACACAAATTCTGTTAAACTAGGAGGGATTTGGTGCTACTAGATGTCACAATCACTGTTCTGTTTTAAAATTTACAATTTAAATGTTATATTCAAACTGATAATATTGTTATTTTTTATGATGATCCATACATGTGAAATTTAGTATTTTTTGAAAGCTTATTTTGTATTTAATCAAGAGTCCAAATCATAAACTTGGTTGAATGTCTAGAAATTATAAAGCAAATTGCAATCACATATTGCACTGACGTGGGTACGGGTATTTTGTGGACATGATACGGATACGGATATGGCGATAAGTTATTTTTCAAAATTTAAAGATGCGATATGTCATAATTCTTAATATTATTAATAAGGAGACCAAATTAAGGTTTAAGTAGCGTTTATAGCGTCATAGTAGAACGGCTAAAAAAACATCGCTATGTTCATATTGCTCTGCTATAGTGCCATAGTTTTTATGGTCCGAAAACACTATAGTGTTGCTATAGCGCGCTATTTAGAACCTTGATTGAAGACATAGGAATCCATATTTTACGACAAGTAAAAGGAAGATAACTTTTTTCTTAGGACAAAGCTGAGAAATTAAAGTTCTGATACTGTATATATTTACAGCAATAAAGGAAATAAAAAAAAAAAATATTTATATTAGTTACAAGTTACAACAACAAATATGAAAGATGAAAATTGAAAAAGGTTTTGAGCAAGCATGTTACTCTCTTCCCAATCCAAATGATAGCCTGTAGTAGATGGAATTTTTGTTGAGGACTTAGAATCCGGATTTTTTATATTTATTAGCTAGTTATATAAATATAAATTCGTTATGTTTTATGTATATTAATACTAGTATTGTGTTTGTGCGTTGTAACATGAATATATTATAAGAGAATAAAATAAAATCTCATATAACATGATATATTTTTATAAAAAAATAATTATGCTAAATGACAGGTAATATTTTTTAATAACATCTACATGTAAATAATATTTTTTAAATGATATATATAGATATATATATATAGAGAGAGTGGCTAAACTCAAAATAGTAGTTCCTGAGTCTTGAATATTTGTTTTGGGCATCCTGATGCATATGGTGGGACACATTAATTAAGTACGGACTTCAAATGGGGGTTATATGCATGCTGGTGCATGTTAATTGTGTATATATATAATTAATATTACTACAAAAATGTGAAAGTATCCACGATGGTAAATAGTAACTATCCGCGAGAGTATACCGACAGAAATGCATTTTTTCTATTAGCGACAGTAGTATTTGTGAGGATATACCGACAGAATTCCTCGCGAATAATGCCTCCATTATTGACAATATATATATATATATATATATATATAGAGAGAGAGAGAGAGAGAGAGAGGGGTTGGCTAATATATAATTGATTGTTCCTGAGCTCCCGTGCAACCAAGTCGTTTTTCAACTTTCGAAGTCCAAAAAATCGATCCAAACCGTTAGATGTGAACTCTATATTAAAATGTGCTTGGAGACCAAATTTTATATTTTTTAGAATTTGTTTGAGATTTATTAAGCAACTTTGAAAATTGTTGATCCAACGGTGACTTCTATTTTTATTATTTGCTTAAGTCTTTTTTTTTGAAACCTTCGCAGAGGCTGCGAAGTCGTGAGGGAGAATCAAACTCTCGACCTTTGAGTACAACAATCCTAGGACTTTTTCCTAGCCAACTGTGCTACCTCCCCTTTCTCTATTGTTTGCTTAAGTTACCATTGAATTATTGATTTTCAAAGTGGCTTAATAAATAGCAAAAGAATTCCAAAAAATATAAAATTTGGTCTCCAAGTACATTTTAATATAGAGATCACATCTAATATTTGGATTAACCGTTTGGACTTTGAAAATTGGAAAACAACTTGGTTGCATGGGAGCTCATCAGTTGGGATCTTTGCCAAAACTTTCGCCAGTCATGAAAGAATACGAGATTTCCTTATTTACTAAAATAAGAAATCAAGTAAGGAACAATCGATTGTATATTAGCAAATTTTAGAAAAAGTCATGTAAACTGATGTACATTATATCTTTCTTCTAATTCAATGAATGCCTAATATACATTGCCTTTTCCTTTTTCCCACAAAATTAAAATAAAACAACAAATGGACTTTAATTGGCAGCAAATTATATTTAAAGGACACCCAGGCCCCAACAAGTCAAATATATTTTTGGAAATATGTAGTGGTGGATGGCGGAGATAAGGAATATATGCGGTTTTTTTATTAATCGAAATTAAATTAAATAAATAACGAAAAGGAGGAACGATATGGGTTTTTTTTCAAATCTAATAAGGCCGTGGTGGTTATTAATGTCCCTACGGACGGATACAAAATCAACGTCCTTTTTAACTCTAATATCTCCGCATTAAGCTTAAACCAAACGGAGGAGAAAAAAAAATTATATGGACGGTGAGGCTGTCAACGTCCCTAGGGACGGTTACAATATTATTATCTTTGACGGACGTTCACTCTGTCAACGTCCCACGCAGTTATATCTTCCTTCTCCATTCTACGTCACAGAGACAGAAACGCGAAGGACCGGGCGAAGGACGCACGGTCCATGAGGGATGGTAATTTTGTCACTGTCCGTGAGGGATGGTAATTTTGTCACTGTCCATGAGGGACGTTAATTTGGTCACCGTCCATATTTTTTTTCTCTGAGCGGATTAAGCCGCTGATTATCATTAATAGAGACATTTGTTTTTCCTCCGTCCCTAGGGACGTTAATAATTAACACGTCCTTATTAGATTTGGAAAAAACCTGGTATCGTTCCTCCTTTTCGATATTTATTTAATTTAATTTCGATTAATAAAAAAACCGGGAATATATGCATTCAATTCAAATGATGATTGCCCATATATATATTTGCCGAATTCGTTCAGTCTTTCTAGCTTTTAATTAAGCCCCAAACTCGTTCAGTCTTTCTAGCCTTTAAGTAATAAGATTCAAAAGTTGTCTTTAATTCGGATATTTTGTGAAATCTACAGAAAATATTACTTGGGTATAGAGAGTCACTAAAACATCTGACATTAACTTTGTGATCCACTTGTCACTCACAAGCCCACACGGTGTAGTGTGCACACCTGTCATGTTATTAGCTAATTAAGGCTAGCTCCATATCATTATATCATATGCATAATGCATGTAGACGGTAGGCCATTAACAAAGCCTCTTTATCCTTCCAATTCCACAAAAAGCAATTTAATGCCTTTCTTCGGAATTTTTATTTTTTTAACTTGTGTAAAACCAGTGTAATAAAATGTGGTCTATGCGGCCGCATAGGAGTATGCGGATGCAATCCGCATAGAAATATGTATGCGGTCAATATATTCGGTTCCGCATATTCGGCCGCATATTTTATACCGCATATTCGGCCGCATAATACCGCATGTTCAGCCACATAGTACCGCATACCGCATACCGCATAGTACCGCAGAGAGAGAGAGAGTTTGGCTAATATACCAATGTTGGTATAGAGCAGTTCGTTATACCAAGTGGATTTTGTAATTTTGAAGTCCAAATAGCTGATATGAATAGCTCAACATGTTCTCCATATTGAAATGTGCTTGGAGACCAAATTTTATATTTTTTGGAATTTTTTTACTATTTATTAAGCCACTTTGAAAATTGCTGATCGAATGGTGGCTTAACCTGCAAACAGTAAAAAAAGAAGCCACCGTTAGATCAGCGATTTTTAAAGTGGCTTAATAAATGGTAAAAAAATTCCAAAAAATATAAAATTTGGTCTCCAAGCACATTTCAATATGGAGAACATGTTGAGTGGTTCGGATCGGTTATTTGGACTTCAAAATCACAAAATCCACTTGGTATAACGAACTACTCTATACCAACGTTGGTATATTAGCCAAACTCTCTCTCTCTCTCTCTCTCTCTCTCTCTCTCTATATATATATATATATATTAATTATTATTTTAAAATTCGCATAAAAATCCGCATATGTGATCGTATACCGTATATGCGATATGCAGTGACCTTCTGCATACCATATAGAAGCCACATTTTATAAACATTGTGTAAAACTATTGACAACTGAAGTGACAATAGAGGATTGAAAATTTATTTTTGACGCAATAAAAGAGCCTAATAATTTAATTATGATATTTGCATTTGAGAACGTAGAAGATTCGATGGATAGCAAGTTGACCGTCAAATTAATTACCGTGATATAAATAATTAATAGTGATATCCATAGTTGAATAAACAAATTTATACAAGCAAATATTGGAAAATAAAATTAAAATGCAATGCAATATTATTGAAAAGAAATCAAATTAATATACAATGCAATGCAATAGTAAAAATTAAATTACACAAGCACACTCAACACAACAACAATTAACATAATATATATGCTCCTCCCATTCAAAATACTAATGGAACGAGAATATTCCGTTAGCATTTTGGACATAAAAGTTAGAAATAACTTAATTGGAATAAATGAAAAATTCAATAACTTAACTGCTAACTGGAACAAATCAAAGTTGAGTAATCAATTCGTGACAAAAAAATAAAGTTTAGTGACCTCCAACATTCTTAAGCTTTTCCAATATCTTCTTAAGGTCTGGGTTTTTGGCTTCCTCAAGTGCACGTCTAGCAAATACGAGGCCACCCAGATCACCATGATTAACAGCAAGTTGTTTAAGTGAACGTCTTGCTCCAACATCTGTTGCAGTTGCAGCACCAATTTCCCTCAGCTGAAATGCTAAACCGAGGAGGACGATAAACAACACACAGAAAATGTCATCTTCCATGAAGCCATTTCTTGCAATTTAACAGAATGTCACTAGCTAGCTGCAATTACTTCTTGCTAGCTTACCTCAGTTTATAATTTGGTTCCCAAATAGTACACAATCATCCTTCCTTATATATATAGACGGACAAATGAATTAAATTGAGTCAACGTTTTAATTCATTTCACCACTAGCAATTAAGTTAGTGCCTCTAACATGTAGGCAGCTTGTTGTATTCTTTAACTACTGTGAGCATAGTAACAAATTAATAGTTTGGGTTCGGTTTGGCGGGATTAAAAATTCGTGATTCGGATAGAATTCGGAAATAATTCGGTACAATAGAAAAAAAAAATTCAATTGCTTGTGCTCCCTTGATTGGAGCGGATCCAGGGTTCTTGGAAACAAAGCTGCGCAGCAGCAGCTACTTTATTTTGAAATCGAAAGAAGCGGGCCGGCCCAAAATTTAGAGGTTAAATTATCCGTTTTTTTCGCGTTTTTATCGCGAATAATTCGTGAATCGCGTCTTATTCACGAATAAAACGTATTATACGTTTTTTTGCGTTTTATTCGGAGTTTGGTTCGAAAACGTCAAAAAAACGAATAAAACGCGAATTATTCGCGAGTGCTGTTACTATGACTGTGAGAGACACATGTTGCATAAAATATTTATATATTATTGATTTGGAGGAAAAATGATATCAGTTACATAATGAAATATAATAAATCATTGAGTAAATTAAGCTATGATGTCGCTTAAACAATGAGATAAATTAACCAAGATAGCATGATCACTCTGAATTTGTCATTTGTTGGAAGATCATTTTGTTAATTAATTAAGATCACAATCTTAATTAAATGTATATATTGTCAATTTTTAATTAAGAGTCAAATGATGCAAAATAAATAAATGCATTATCAACTTAATTTGAAGAAATTAAGCAAATCAATAGCATACTTAAATATAGTAAATCATCAAGTGCCAACCTACATTTTGTGTATTAAAATAATTTTATGGAACGAATTAAGATGTCGCTTACAAATTAAGATCAATTTGATTTTATCATCTGTGGGAAGATCTTTTAGTTACCTAGAATTCAAACTAAAACCTGAATTCTTGTAGAATCAAAATTAAATCTATAGGAAATTTTAAATTTTAGGAATGAAGGCCAGAATTTGAAATGTGAACTGTGATTACTGATTGGAAGAGAGATTTTATTGGACCGTCTAATTGGGCCTTACATTTGGATTCTTCAATAGCGGATCCTACATTGAAAGATCCAGTAATTACTTATTATCTTTTGTTCATTTAACTATAATATAAATAAATTGAAGATGTGAATTTATCTTTAATTATGTAACAATTTTAATTTAGTTTTCAAGAAATCTACTTTATATATTCTTATATCTTTTTAAAAATATATATATTATAAATCAGTGATATTGGGCCTTATTAATCCGTACTTGAAGTTATATCTCTGATTTGCTAATTATATTCACATTTCTATTTAGCAATTTTTTTTTTGTTGATATTAATTTTTTTTTTGTTATATACATGATTTCTACTAAGTCAACCTTTTGTGTATGATATTCACATGCTAGTTGAACTATATATTTAAAACTACGTAATTACAAAAGGTAATTAAACTTAAATTTATAAATTAATGGAATACTTAAAAAGAAAATGAGCAAATAATAATAACAAAGATGATCAAAGGAAAAAAAAAAGTGTGATCGTTTGATTTAGTTTTGCATCCCATAAAGTGTGATTATTGAGAGGTAGTTGCATGCTTTTTGCATGTGGCATGACTTCACAAATGTGAAATTAATTATAGAACTCATATAAAATTCTTTATAAGCACTGCTATATTTTAAGAAGCAAAGAAAACCAGGTCATCAAAAACAAAAACCCAATGTTATGAATAAAATTTTGTTATTGGTTAGTAGATTGTAAATATATAAGATACTGGAGAAAATGAAATTTTTTTTAACAAAGTGTATCTTTAAGAAAATTGTTACTAATTAACATATATTAACTTCTTTAGCAAGTAAGTGTATCTTTAAGAAAATTGTTACTAATTAACATATATTAACTTCTTTAGCAAGTACAAATATGGGTTTTTGATGCTTGCTGCTTCAAAATCCATACTTGCAATAATGACGCGTTATGGCCTCCTCATTTATTTGCTGGTAAGTCCTATTTTTTTAGTGTGTGTGTGTGTGTATTGTTTTTGCAGAGAAACAATTGCATCATATATATTTTCCATTTACATAGAACAAACATTACATTAGCATGTCGATCCTTAGTTTTTTTTTTCTTAATTTTTTCACATCACTCTTTAGATAAGATAAGTTTAAGGGAGCTCCTTAATTAGTGAATTGGCTACGTATTATTTCTCACAGTCATTTTTAAAGATTTAATTTCTGGACGATTTTATTTTACCCATGCTCCTAATCAGAAGAGCTGTTCATTTTTTACTATTATATATTTCTACTTAATTTCTCTCTCCAGTCTACCAACTAAACCCAAACCCAAGTAGTGCAAAAGATTGACAATACTATGTGTTTAACAGATTTCTGCTATATATACTAATTTAATTTGCATTTTTTTTTGTCGTACTATATGTACGTACGTACTGCAGATCACGTGTTTATCTACGAATGTGAAAACTGATCAAGCGAGCAATGTTTATTCACCAACGGAGGCTTACTGGTACTCCAAATTGCCAAATACCTCTATGCCAGAAGTACTTCACAACCTAATTCATCAAGGTTCTCTGTTCTTCTCTTTTCTTTAGTATATATAAATTAAGAAAAAGATATAATTAACACTCATCCTAACTATGGTCATTTAGCTATAAAGGTTTGATTTTGAAGAACTTTGGTTAATTATCAGTACCCCATCCGATTCTTACACTATAAATTAAGGTTCAAGACTATGCCTGGTCCTAAAAAAACAAAATGCATTGACAATTATCAGAACAAGTTTGATTTTGGAGAGCTTTGGTCAATTATCAGTACCAAATCTGACTGTTACACTATAAAGGTTCAAGACTATATATGCCTGGTCCTAACAAAAAAAATTGCAATGACAATTATCATGTTATTTATATAAATATAAGTTTAGTTAGGCCAAAGTTATAGGAAAATCATCAGAACAATATTCTTTTTGTATTATATTTTAAAGTTTGGGTACATTTAGTAATTAGTATATTTGTTTAGTATACGGATGCACCTTTCTTGTTAAACATGATAAATAAAGTTTGTTTTTTTTTTTATGACAAATTTATTATGATAGAACCTAACAATATGTGTTATCATTCATTATTGGTGTCTTAGCTACAAAATACAACCTAGCTATTATATGTTGGCTATACGTAGAGATAACAAAATTTTCACTTTTAATTAATCTTGAGTATATTTCTCACTTTTCATTCCTGGATCAAATAGGGCAAAAGGAGAAATTTGACTGGATTGAGTACCCAGTAACATGGAGAAGTGGCAGAAGAATACCTAATCATATCCTAAATTTGTTCTTCCAGCCAAAGGATATATACCCAGGAGCTAATATTAATGAAACAATTAACCTTGAGCGAAGCATTGTTGGTAATGCCTTCATCCCTCGTACCAAAGCCGAAGCAATGCCATTTCCTTCCAAGAATCTGTCTCAATTTCTGAATCGTTATTCTATCGAACCGGGCTCTAAAGAAGCCAAACAAATACATAATAGCCTATCTCATTGTGAGGCTCTAGATCCCAACAAAGGTGCAAAACAATTTTGTGCCACATCTCTCAAATCCATGATCGACAATACCATCTCTGAACTTGGCACCGGGAACCTAAAAGTTATGTCAACAGTACTTGGCAATAGACAATTTAAAACAACAAAGATCTTCTACAAAGTCAGTTCTCCGGTAGTTGAATTACCACAAGATAAATTCGTGCTGTGTCACCCGGTGGTATCGCCTGAAGCGGTGTTCTATTGCCATACTGAATCTAAATTCAAAGGATATGCCATTCCCTTGGAAGGGGATAATGGGAGAAAGGTCAATGCACTTGCAATTTGCCACTATGATGCCAAAGATTTTAACCCTGTTTTCTTTGAGATGCTCAATGTAAAGCCTAGCACAATGCCAATATGTCACTTTCTCATGGAAGATCACTTTGTTTGGGCTTCACTTTAATAAATTTTATTTTTTTTCTCTCTTGTACTATTTTCTGATGGGCATTATCCATCAGAATAGAATATGTTTAATCTCTACAATTTAATGTTTGAATTTTACACCTTGTTTGGATGGAGAGTAGACGAAGGATGGGGATGGGAAGAATAAAAAGGAATGGAATGGAATAGAAAGAAAGATTAACATATTTAATTTTTTTATGTTTGGATGATTAATGAGAGAAAATAAATTTAAATTTTCTTTCCGTCTTATTTCTTGTTTGATTGATTAAAATTTAGAAGATTAATGAGAAATTCGGTAGCTGTTATAGGTTTGTCACAAAAAAACTTATATAAAAATTATATAGGTAAGATATAGAGGTGTGCATTTGTGTTATTTTTTCTAACAATATTTGTAACAAAATTTTTTTCCATCCGTTACACCCCAAATCAGGAGAGAACAAATTCTATTATGATACAAGGTTAAAGCTTTCACCTCCTGTACCCTTTACCTCCGACATAATTTTGTCAACCAAACACGATTCAACTGAAAGTTTTTTTTCTTTCCATTCCCTCCCTTCCTCTAGTCTCCATCCAAACAAGGTGTTAAGAACAAAATTCTTGTTGAAGGAGGGAAGAATATGACACCTTGAAAAAAAATTATATATATTTAATAATTATTATTTATGTTTGTAGTATAATTAAAATTATATTGCATCTTGAATAGAAATTGTTGTAGTACGAAATTGCATCAGTAATTAAAATAATATATATTTATAATTTATATGTTACCCAAAAATACAAGGCCCAATTTAGTATGTTAATTTCGGCAGCCCATAATTTATACAGCGTTAATTACTCAAATTAAAACGAAAACTCTCCAAAATAACCACCCGTAGATAGCGTCTATTCACTAATTAGCAAACCGATTTTACAAAACCATCTCTCTCTCGCCTTCTGTTAAGTAAAAAAGAAAATTTATATTTTAATCTCTCTTTCATTCATAACCCCCATGGGAGATCTCAGACCGCACCTTCCTTGTCACAATCAAGTTCAGAAATTAATAAGGTACCCCAATTCTATATCTAATTTATGCTTAGTAATTGGTAGATTTAAACAATGTCTTATATTTTAGATTTTGATAAAGATTCCATTAACTATAATTTTCTGAAGATTATCTATTTGATAAGATTCTTATATTTATTATTTGATATAATATCTTTAGGTTATATTTATTTATTTGATAAGATTTCAAATAACTATATACTTTCTGAAAATTATTTAATTGTTACGATGTCTTATATTTTGTTACTTTATATTGTCCCATGTACATTTGTAAAAGTCATTCTGTTCACTAATTAATTGCAATAAACTTAATTTATTTCATGAAGATCAATTCTTCTACTTTTTATATTAAGCAAACTGTTGGATGATGGATAAGTTCTAATCGGCAAATTAGACCCGTAATATAAATTGAGTGGGTTTTGCAAATCAAAGTATATGTATTCATTATTTTTCTAAATAATATCAATGGTTAAAGAAAACAATTTAAATTACCATAAATAAATATTTATATTAATTACCAATTATGATATGCTGAGTACAAGTAACGATATTTTTCATATGAACCATTTAAACATTAAATTGTAGGTTATTGCTTAGCTATGCTGGTTTCTACAGTAAACGAAGAAATGAAGGTAATGAAGGTGATCATTCCCATCTCCAGGAACCCCTCATAAATGGTTCCTGTAACAGCATTGGTACTGGTACCAGTAACAGCACTAGTCCCAAAAATGCCTCTCTGTTCACCAATGCTGGGTTCTTTAGCACTTTTACATTCTCTTGGATTGGTCCCTTGCTCTCTCTCGGCTACAGAAAAACATTGGACCAGGAAGACATACCAATGGTAGATGAGAGAGATTCAATCAATAGTGTCTTACCTATGTTCAAAACTAAGCTAGAATCACAAACTGGTGCTAATGGTAGAGTGACACCCTTTAAACTCACAAAAGCTTTGGTTTTCATATGTTGGGGGCAAGTTGTTTTAGCAGGTATCTATGCATTGATGTACAATATTTCGGCTTATGTTGGGCCATATCTGATTGACTACTTTGTGCAGTACCTAAGTGGTACCCAACGATCATCAAAAAAAGGTTACTTGTTGGTACTGACATTTATCGTTGGTAAAATTATTGAATGCCTCTCCATGAGGCATTGGTCCTTTCGGATGAACCAAGTTGGGTTACAGGCACGAGCGGCTCTGGTGGGTACGATATATCGAAAGGGGCTCACTCTCTCCAGCCGGTCAAGACAGAGCCGTACCAGCGGTGAGATGATAAACATAATGAGTGTAGATGTCGACCTAGTCAGCCTCTTCAGCTTGTACATTCATGAATTCTGGTTAGTACCGATACAAATTGCCCTTGCTCTGATCGTTCTGTACTCCTGCATCGGTCTTGCTTCGGTATCAGCTCTAGCTGCAACAATTGTGCTAATGCTGGTCAATTTACCAGTCAGCCATGTGCAAGAGAAATTTCAAGAGAAAATGATGGAGGCTAAAGACATCCGCATGAAGGCTATGTCAGAAGTGCTGCGCAACATGCGAATTCTAAAATTCCAGGGTTGGGAGATGAAATTTCTTCAAAAAGTTATCAATCAAAGGAAAAATGAGGCTAGCTGGATCAAAAAATTCCTGTACGCTAATGCTGGTGTGACGTTTCTCTTCTGGGGAACACCGACTTTTGTGGCTGTCGTCACATTCGGGACGTGTATTTTTTTTGGTATACCGCTTTCTAGTGGTAAAGTGCTTTCGGCCTTGGCTACTTTTAGGGTGTTGCAAGAGCCAATATATTGCCTTCCAGATACCATTTCCATGATAATTCAAATTAAAGTTTCCCTAAATCGTATAAGTTCTTTCTTGTGTTTAGAGGATTTGCCAGATAATGTGGTACATAGAGTTCCCATAGGGAGTTCTAATGTGGCAGTTGAAGTACAGAGTGGTACATTTTCATGGGATTTGGGGAATGAGGAACCGACATTAACAGATTTGAACTTTAGGGTGATGCAAGGCATGAAGGTTGCAGTGTGTGGTATAGTGGGGTCGGGTAAGTCAAGTTTGCTGTCATGCATACTCGGTGAAATGCCAAAATTATCTGGTGGGGTGAAGCTGTGTGGTTCAACTGCTTACGTAAGCCAGTCGCCATGGATACAAAGTGGCAAGATTCAGGATAATATTCTGTTTGGTAAGGAAATGCATAGGGACCGGTACAATAAGGTGCTTGAGGCATGTAGCTTGAATAAGGATTTGGAGATTTTGCCACATGGAGATCAGACGATGATTGGAGAGAGAGGGATTAATTTAAGTGGTGGCCAGAAACAAAGAATCCAGATAGCTCGGGCACTGTATCAGGATGCAGATATTTTCCTTTTCGACGATCCCTTTAGTGCTGTCGATGCCCATACTGGGTCCCACCTCTTTAAGGTAATCTTTTTAGTTAAATTGTTTTTTTGTTTCCTAGTTTGGACTTGCAAGAAGTTCAAAGCTGACCCAACAATCAACCAAACAATACACAAATAATCAGTGTAGAATCCTTATGGGGTTGGTTTAGGGCAACTTTGGTTTGGGTTTCTTCTTAATTTATAACTGTTCTTTGAAGTAAACTAAACAGATATTTTTATAGGAATGCTTATTGAGGCTTCTAGCATCTAAGACTGTGATTTATGTCACACACCAAGTTGAATTCCTGCCGGCTGCTGATCTCATCTTGGTAAGTTTTTGGTTCTATTTTCTTTCTTTGTTACATTCCTTTGAATGTGCACCGAAAAAAATTTAATTTTTCTTTAAAGGTAATGAAAGAAGGAAAAGTAGCACAAGCAGGAAAATACAAGGAAATACTTGAATCTGGCAAGGAGTTTATGGAACTTGTCTCTGCACACAAGGATGCCTTGTCAGCACTTGACTCCATTTCCCACACAGAAGATGACTCCAGTTCCAATCAGGAAATTAAGAACAAGAAAACCCAGAATGACACATCGACAGAAGAAGCAAACCCGAACATACCAAAGGGACAACTTGTAACAGAAGAAGAAAGAGAGAAAGGGAAGGTTGGATTTTGGGTCTATTGGAAGTATATCACATTGGCATACAAAGGGGCACTGGTGCCATTAATCCTCCTTGCACAAATTTGCTTCCAAGTCCTTCAAATAGCAAGTAATTACTGGATGGCTTGGGCTGCCCCAGTGTCAGAGGATGTGGCCCAACCTGTCAGTAGCATGATGCTTATATATGTATTTGTGGCACTGGCACTTGGCAGCTCTCTGTTCATACTAGCGAAGGCTTTGCTCCTTGTTACGGCAGGCTACAAAACTGCAACCGTTTTATTTGACAAGATGCACTTGAGTATATTTCGTGCTCCTATGTCATTTTTTGATTCTACTCCAAGTGGTCGGATCCTCAATCGGGTAAGTCATGCATTATTTATTATTTTTTATTTTTTGGCAATCAGTTAGTTATATCAACAAAACACAATGGTCTCTCTTATCCCTATATATCCTATAAAATTTCATTAGTGTGTCGTAAGAGGGGTATAATATTGAATTCTTTTAATTAATTCTTACAGGCCTCAACAGATCAGAGTGAGGTTGATACAAGCATACCATACCAGATCGGTACTTATGCCTTTACAATGATACAACTTCTTGGTATCATAGCCGTCATGTCACAAGTTGCATGGCAAGTGTTTGTTGTGTTTGTTCCTATGATTGCCTTGTGCCTTTGGTACCAGGTACCTTTATTTTTCTTGTGGGAATTTTTAAAATTCTTACTATTCAATATATAAAACTTCCTTCTTGTGACCTCATTATTAGTACATGACAAAAGCTACTGTTTTACAAGCAAGCTTAGCTTTTAAATATGCTTCATAAGTATGCAATTTTGGAAAATTGAAGGGTTTAGTTATATAGGTAGACAATAGAGTACCGCTGTTCAATACAACACGGGATTAATTTAGATTTCTTGATAAAAAAAAGCCTAACTAACATGCTTATGATGAATAGTGTTGGTGTGTTCTGCAAATCTACGGTAGTAGAGGGATTTTGAATTTCATTGTTGGTCTTACAATTTATTGCTCATATAATTTGCTGTTTTAAACAGAGATATTACATAGAAACAGCTAGAGAACTGGCAAGGCTAGTAGGAGTGTGCAAGGCTCCAATAATACAACATTTTGCCGAGTCCCTGGCAGGTTCTACCACGATTAGATGTTTTGGCAAAGAATCAGGTTTCAAGGGGAGAAACGGAAAATTGATAGATGATTATTCCCGGCCCAAATTCTACAATGTCGGTGCCATGGAGTGGCTCTGTTTTCGGCTTGACATGATCTCGTCTCTCACCTTTGCCTTTTCTTTGGTGTTCATAGTGACTATACCAGCTGGTGTGATTGATCCAGGTAGGCCATTTTGTAAATATATTCACAAAGTGCAGTTGAAATTTAGGATAGCTGCAGATTTGTGACAAGAATTTTTAATTAGTCCAATTGTTTTATAATAGGGGAGCCCTCTGCATCTTCAAATAATTAAATGATGCTTTTCCTTTCCATTAGTCCTTACATTCTTCCTTCCATTTTCGTAAGACTTAAAAGTAAAGATGGTTCATTGGTCTTATTTAAAATTGCTGCAAATTTATTACATGAAATTTACATTTTTTTAAATTTTCTTCTTAAATACAGGTCTGGCGGGTCTTGCAGTGACTTACGGGCTTAGTTTGAACATGCTACAAACCTGTGTTGTTTGGAATTTGTGCAATCTCGAAAATGAGATAATATCTGTTGAGAGAATATTGCAATACACAAATATTCCTAGCGAACCTCCACTTTCTACTCCAAAAGATTTGTCATTAGATCAGTCATGGCCAGCACAAGGAGACATTATGATCCAAAACCTACAGGTACACTTAATTCTTTTTCCCATTCTTATATTTTCATTGGATGTGATTAATCCTGAACATAATGCTTAGGAAAAATAAGTTCTGTGAGGCTTGCATGTGTTGTGGCTCAATAAATCCTTAGGTTTAAAGAAAAGTTTGTTTGTCTCTCATGTAACTTTTGTATTAGAGACTCCAAAGTCAGTAATTTGACCTCAAAAGTTTTCAAAGTGGACAAGGCAATCCTCTTGGCCAAAATGACTCCAAAACAGAAACAAAGGGAACCAAAACAAAATTATCTTACCTGAATGTGTCAAAAAATGAATTTGACTTGAACCTGAGTGAGACCCCAAAATGTCCTATTGTAATGATCAGGACATGAAATTGATTATGTAGCTTCAATCCAATCTCAAAGTGACATCTAGCCTTCTTAGCATACATGAGGCAATTCTAAGGATCCTTCTCATATTTTTTTTTAACAGGTTCGATATGCACCACAACTTCCATTTGTACTCCGAGGTCTCACATGCACCTTTCCTGGTGGCATGAAAACAGGTATCGTTGGAAGAACAGGAAGTGGCAAGTCAACTTTGATCCAGGCTCTATTTCGCATAGTTGATCCCACTGTAGGACATATACTAATAGATAATGTAGACATATGTACTGTCGGATTACATGATCTACGGTTCAGATTGAGCATCATACCACAAGACCCCACCATGTTTGAAGGAACAATTAGAAACAACCTTGACCCTCTTGAGGAGTATACTGATGCTCAGATTTGGGAGGTACATAATTTAAAATTTTCAATAGCTTTCAATTCTTGAAAGCATACTTCTCAGAATTTCCCAAAAGAAAAAAAAAAATACACCTTCCACATTTTAATCTTTTTTTGTATCTATTTTGCGAAGTAAATCTGTCTAATTTTTTTTATAAAAGAATAGATATATAGGAAATTAGTGACACCCAATAATTTAATAATTGACTTTACTCTTTTATCTCTTTGGTGTAGGCTTTGGATTGTTGCCAGCTTGGAGATGAAGTCCGGAAGAAGGAATTGAAGCTCGACTCTCCAGGTTTGCATCATATTTGCTTGTTGCTGTTTTTGTTATACTAATCAAGTAAAGCGGAATTGAGTTAGATAATGGGTTAAGTAGAAAAAAAAGAAAAAATGTATATGAGCTGATGATAGGAATTGAGTTAGCTAATGTTACTGTCTAGTACGTAGCAGTTTTTGGCATGAATCTATAACAGATTTCTATTTACTTTATATCTTAGAGAATAAATTTAACAAAGGAAACTATCAAAACTATCCAATAATGGCAGACTGGACCTGCTGTGGCCAGAGGTTTAAGTACACAAATTAGGGTTGTAATAGTATGCTAAGAATTATCAATTTCATCTCTTTACAAGTAATTTTCCTCTTAGCCATCAAGGCTTATTTATCCAAAAATTAATACAACAATTTACCAAAAATTCAAACAGAGAGAGTCTCCTGTTGAGGACATCACAACTATTTATTTTTTACAATCTTATTAATTAATCTTTTTGCAACCAGCACCAGCATTCTCCAATAACTTATAACAGCATCCAATATTAGAGGCCTTCGTAAAGCCTAGAAAACAAATATCCCTTAATTGTAAACTCAAGATAGCATATTCTCATAACAACTCAATCATATTAACGAGGGGCCTAATTAAAACTGAATTATTCAGCATGTCTAAATTTTGCAACAATCTTAGCAACCCTCTATTAATTTGCAGTTGCAGAGAGCGGAGAGAACTGGAGTGTGGGCCAGCGTCAGCTGGTTTGCCTTGGGCGTGTGATTCTGAAAAAGAGCAAAATTTTGGTTCTTGATGAAGCAACAGCTTCAGTTGATACAGCAACAGATAGCATGATTCAAAAGACTTTGAGGCAGCAGTTCTCAGATTCGACTGTGATAACTATTGCCCATCGAATTACCTCTGTGCTCGATAGTGATATGGTACTCCTACTTGATAACGGTTAGTGTTCCCTCAATTATATTTTGTTTTCTTTTTGGACCATTTTCTTAGGAAATAAGGTATATATAAATCAGGGTTTTAAGTTATATTTCAAGCTAAAGATTATTGTTCGTTCTTTTGCAATTTTGTTTCGCATTGGTATATTTACAAAAATTAATGTTGTGCATTATCTTTTGTTCGATACTTTATGTGAATTCTAAACATTTTTTTTAATTCATTATAAACAGGTGTTGTTGTGGAACACGATAAACCAACTCTGTTGTTGGAAGATGAGTCGTCTTTGTTTTCGCAACTTGTGTTGGAATATACGATGAGATCAACAATGTAGATGTTATTAACCAATTAATCCTTATTCTAATTCTATTGTGTCATTCCACATGCTGATTGACTGTAATAAAATTTGGAATGACAAGGTATTAAAGGATGTATAGTTTAGCAGTTATAGAGCAAAATGAGCGAGGAAGATGATTTTGGGATTATAGCCACAAAATGTGCAAGGAAAATAAAGTTTTGTAGGTGTAGCTGTATGTCTATTAGATGCATGTAAAAACTAATGCAATAGTTTTAGAACCTCTGCTGGTGTTGTTGTATCATTCTTAATTTTTTTAATTTTTGTTTCTGTGTGAGTGTAACTATTATAAAAAAAATTATGTTCTGTAAATTTGTTTTTTGAAAAAATGATGGAGATCATACTTTCAAAATTTTAATAGAAATGTAAGCACAGAGTAGGTTTGATGAACTTTAGACCTACTTTGGGTTTGATAGGCACCAGAACGAATTTCAGAGAAGAGCATGCTCGAATCTTATAGTGCATCAGACAAAGCACCTAACCACAAAATAAATCCAAAACACCTTCGTAAGTGCAACCTTAGTTTTACATTAACAGTCAAATTCAAATAAAATAAAATAAAAACAAAAACTAAACGTGATATCTTGTGTAAAGCAAAGAACTCTGAGTGTACTGGTACATGATACCAGTAATGAGATTCAACAATGGTGCACAAACTGTTAGAGGAAGCTTTCTCCTGTGCATTTTGTGTTATGATTTCGGTTCTATTTACAATTTAAAATTATCAGTACACCGATTCATTGAACAGAAAAAATCCGACAAGAAAAACCCTTTTATCAGCAAGGCCAAATATGGCAGGATTCAGCAAGATGATGCACTGTAAAAACAGAGAAAACAAAAACATTTTTCTCTTTCCTTACTTTGAGGGGTAGATTCGTCTCCCCTTAGGTATTAGAGGGGTACAATATCTGAAGAATGATATGGATTAAGATCAAACTCAATTTAGTATCTATAAAAGATATATGAGTCTGTTTTAAAATTCGTATCAGGTTAAAAGAATAATCTGGATTTAGTCATTGTACCCTCAGGTAGCTGGGAATGCCAGATCCACAACCTATCTAGACAACACTCCTGTTAGAATATCTCAATTTTTTGCGTGATTGACGTGTATTCGGGGATAGCGCAAGGCGAGTATTATTATGCTTTGAGATTCGTGCAAAATGTATTTGAACGGTTGAGATATCCCAAAAAAAACACTCAAGTTTGAGATATCTCTGAGGATGCGAATTCCTCCAGTTAAGTGTTAACCCTTATTTCTATTTTTGTTTTTGTTTTTGAAAGCTTTCCCCCGATTTATTGAGCCCAGTCCAGTTCAAAGCCCATGAAGGATAACTTGGGCTTTGTTAGCAATGCCCATCTGCTCTTGTGTAATGTAATTTGAGAATTGTACTCTGCGCGCGGACACCCTTTCGGATTTTTTTTTTTTTATTAAACGTAATTAAAAAAAGGAAAATCAATAAACGAATTGATTATTCTTAAATTTTGAAAAACTATAAAAGCCGAGAAAATATTTCGGTTACCCCATAGAATAACTGGAAAAAAAATTCAGTTACCCTTGCTCCAACTTTCCAACACGTATCCATGCACACAACAAATTACCACATTTAATCAAATTTAGAAGTTTTTATTAATTTTGATGGGTAACCGGTTTTAATTTTCGGTCACACACATGTTTGTAACATTTTGGTGTGGAAAATTGCATTGCTTTATAGAAGCACCAAAAATTATTTTGGGTTACCCACATGAGATTTTTTTATTTAATTTTGGTTACCCTCAAATTTAATTAATATAATCATCATAATCAATTAAAAAATTCGGTTACCCCACATATTTTGAATAATTAACACCATAACTGACCATTAAATTTAATTAAATTTGAAGTTTTATTGAAATTTGTGGTGTGGTCATTGGTGGGAGGGTGTGGCAAAAGAGTAACCGAATTTTTATTTTAGTTTTGATAATTTTTGTAATTTAAAAAAAAATCAACCTGCTTTTTTATTTTTATTTTTTAATTTACGTTTTATAAAAAAAATTCTCACTCCTTATGTCTCTTGAATTCATATCCTCTGGTATCTGAAAAGAGAATCTTTTACAATTAGTGGATATGGACCATTTTTTTTTAAGAATCTCAATGCACTAGTCTGAATTCCAAACCGACTTAGAGTAAATTTCAAACTGTAAAGTGAGGGGAATCTCTGTCTCTATTAGTAAACTACAACTTATTCGCAACATTCTTCCCATCATTTTCGAAAATTAAATTTATGAAAGTTCATACTCAGAAGAAATCCTTTTTAAATTTTCTAATAGAAAATGAATTTTTTTCTCATTTTTGTTCTAAACATTTATAAGACCTACATACTATCTCGATTTTTTTTTTCAAATTAAACTATTACCACAATTTGAATAAGCTTGCAATTAGTAGGAAAATAAAAACGCATAGACTTTAAAGGTTTCATGATTTCAGGAACTTATGAATAATTGAATGCTATATATATAGGGATGGGCTATAGTGAGTTGCGAAGTAAGAGGTCATTTTTTACTTCACGTCTACATTTTTATTTTGAAAATCCAAACAACCGATCCGAACTGCTCAACATGTTCTCCATATTGAAATGTGCTTGGAGACCAAATTTTACATTTTTTGGAATTTGTTTACTATTTATTAAGCCACTTTGAAAATCGTTGATCCAATGGTCTAGAAAATTTTACTGTTTTTAGTGTTCATCCGGATCTGCCATTTTCAAAGTGGTTTAATAAATAGTAAAAAAATTCCAAAAAATGTAAAATTTGGTCTCCAAGCACATTTTAATATGCAAAAAATGTTGAGCGGTTCGAATCGGTTGTTTGGATTTTCAAATTAGAATACGAGCGTGAAGTAAAATGTTGTGTTACTTCACAACTCACCATAGCCATCCCTATATATATATATATATATATTGGATAGGTATATATAGGATGATTTTGTTTGTTTTAATAAACGGTCAGAACCTGAACCTGGAATATATATGAAGATTCTTTGGAGTTCTTCAGAAAAAAAAACATAAAATGAATAAAGAAAGAAATTAAAGATTGTAAAGTAATAATAATCTGAAGTTCAGTTTCTTTTTATCACAAAGGGAAAAGAAAAAAGACAGAAAGAGAGAGAGAGAGAGAACTAATTATGTTGTCTTGCCCCTCAAATTCTTATAACTTTATATATAATTATATATATATTACATGTATATTGCTAACCTAACTAAACCTTCAAATTTAATTATGACTAGCTAGCTAGCATCCTTCAGGTATGCTCTCTAGAGAAGGCCTCCATCCTCTTACACTCTCTTCTTCATCAATTTCCTTTCTCTGATCACGAGTTCCTTGGAATAGAGAAACCATATCATCTAATGATACCTCTTCTTTTGTTAGCATCGCTTTCAATTCCTTCTTGGTTATAACCAACTTTACTCTAACAACACTTTCATCATCGAATCCTGTCTCGATATCAATCTTCTTTTCTACTGGAAGTATGTAGTACGCGCGCCCTGATACCATGTCAGACATCAGACCAAGCTTCTGGGGCATGGATAACGGGTCGGATATTATGTGACCCGGAAACCCTTCAAGAACTTGGTAAACCTTTACAGGTGATTCATATGTGAGCATTTTGCCATCCATTCTCATGATTTTAATCACTTCTGATCTTGTTGTTTGAACAACTAAACAATTTCCCATGGAAGCAAAACACAAAGCTTTTCCAAGAGGTGTAGTTTTATTGAAGATAGCAAAGTGGAGGAGAGGAAGGTTGCTAATGGATACTTAAAAAGAAAGGGTTTGTGAAATGCCATCTATTATAGAGTTTAATTACAAAAATACCAAGTGGAGAACACATAAATCATGCTTTGTTGGTGGGTCCCATGAATCCTGCTTTGATTCGTTGACTTGGTCAACTGGCACTTTATGTAGTGCATCCTCTTTTGCAAGAATGCTTGAACAAATTGTTATTTTTTATCACTCAAGATATTTTTAAAGAGAAGAGTTTTCATGTCTCAAGTTTTTGGTGTCACAAGATATCAAAATTTTAAATCAAAAGTGAATTCAAATCATTAAGGAAATCTTGTTCATTTTATGCAATTAATCAAGCAAAATTTTGTATATATTTTCAAAAGTTCAATTCATATAAAATCAGATTTTTTTTTTTTAGAACCAGCTTTTGGTCTAGTGACTTCTTTGTGTGAAAAGTCTCAGATTCTAAAACAAAATCAGATTATTTTAGAATAACTAAATCTAATTCATTATCATATACAGCTACTTTTTGATATCTTGATTAGTAGAAAATGGATTCTAAAAATTATAAGAATTTATGCGAATACAGGTTTCGTGAGATAAAAACAAGATGAACAGTTTGAATTTGATATTTCATTATTAAATTTTAAAATTTTTAAATAAATTAAAGTTGTGGAATTTTATGGCAAAAATTGTGACTTGGAATCCGTCCTCATTAATTTTCCAATATTATGTTTTTATTATTATTTCAATGAAAAAAGGTACACTAAAAAGAAGTATGCTTTTGATTAAGTCTTCTACTTCTATCTCCAATCACGACCAATTATTAACCTAAAATAAAACATATATATTACCAAAGACAAAAAATAAGTTAATTCAGTTTGCATTTACCTAACATATATAGTGTTTCAATGCTTTTAGCTAAACCACATGTTATTCTTTCCGCACTAGTTTGATCTCTAATATTTAGTAAAACAAAACTAAAAGAGAAACCCATCAACATCTTATAGTAAATAAAAATTGTGATGGGACTACTGATAAAAAAATAGAGAAAGATAAAAAGGTAACAAAGAAAAGAAGTGGATGTTTATTGGCGATGAGGACTTCCCCATTAGCACTTACTTAGTGCTTTGCACCAACCAATCACAAAATGATAAGCCAAGCACCAAGGATTGCGCTTAGTTTATTGTATGTTGCTAAAGCTAGCTAGCTTGAAAAGAATGTTGCAACCTATTTTCCATTATCATTAAATTACCGCGTCAATAGGGCGTCAATATAGGATGTCAACGGTTACGATAAAGTTCGGTTGGAAGTATTTTTATATTTGTACTAGTTACAAATTATTTGTATCTGTATTGTATTCTTACTCGCTATAAAAATTACCTTATTTGTATCTTAATCTTACATGTTATAGTTATTGGATAACTAAACGGTAGTTGATAAATAATATATAATACTAATATAATAACTATTTTTATTATTTATTAAATAAAATATTAAAACACACAACACACACACATATATATATATATAGAGGTTGGCTAATATCAAATCAGTTGTTCCTGAGATCCCATGCAACCAAGTGGTTTTTCAATTTTCGAAGTCCAAAACGTCGATCCAAACCATTAGATGTGGTCCCTATATTAAAATGTGCTTGGAGACCAAATTTTACATTTTTTTGAATTTTTTTACTATTTATTAAGCCACTTTGAAAATCGCTGATCCAACGGTGGCTTCTGTTTTTACTGTTTGGTTAAGCCACCGCTGGATCAGCGATTTTCAAAGTGGCTTAATAAATAGTAAAAAAATTCCAAAAAATGTAAAATTTGGTACTCTGGCACATTTTAATATAGGGAACACATCTAACTGTTTGGATCGAAATTTTGGACTTCGAAAATTAAAAAACCACTTGGTTGCACGGGATCTCAGGAACAACTGATTTGATATTAGCCAACCTCTATATATATATATATATATATTTCACACATATATAGTACTTTATTTAAAAAACAATTTGATCATGGTAAAAGTAAGTAAACTAATTAATATACTTTTTTCAATACTTATTAATGTATATAATATGCATAATTTTTTTTTATAATTATCTATTGGATATAAGGTACAAAATAGACTTTACCTGTACCCTTATCCGTTTAGATAACGAAAAAAATATTTACCTGTATTCATATCTAAAATTTTTACAAACTCGTCTTATCTGATACTTACAAACCGGATAAACACTTAAAAAAAATGTAATTCACACTCTACGCGTCAAGAAGAAAGCTTTGTTTCGTTGCTCTTATCTATGTAGCATTCTAGCTAATAATATATAACTATTATTTATATGAAATGATTGTCTTGCCTAACCAAGAAACTAATAAAGATATCAACTATTGGTAATATTTGTAACGTGTATTCGCAATATAGAAAGAATTAAAGACTAGCATATAATTAGATATTCATGCACCAATTGCTTAATTTATTCGCATATATATCAAGAGAGGTTTACAATTTTACACTAAGATAAGCCTCAAAAAATTGAAAGTAAATTTGCTTAAATTCTGAATCCAGTGAACAGTAATTTAAAATCTCTACGAATCCAAACCTCGAATTTTTTTCGAGAACGCATCTCAAAATAACTAATTTTTCCGAACATACATCTCAAAACCATTCGATGGCTAAATTCGAAATTGCAAAAATTTCATAGTACTGTTTGCTGAATTCGGAATTTCAGCAAATTCGGATCCCAAAAAATTATGTTAAATGAGGACTGTAGTGCTACAACAGAAAGTATACGCCTGACAACTTAAATATAACTTTTTCCATCTTAATTTGTTCTTTTAGCATCTTTGAATTCAATGTTTGTTCCTCAAAGGCAGTATTGAGTACGCCATCTTTTACAAAGTGGCTGTCACCTTTTTATTAATTTGCGCTCAATTTCTGTGTGACTGTGTGCCCCTTCAGGCTCCCAAGTTCTGTTTTGCTATTCCCATAATAGAAATTTCCCGGATTTTTAATTAATTTACATATTAAATGGATCACTTTGTTTTGTTGTGTGCATGCATTGACGGCTGCCAAGGGTCCACCAAGGGTCCACCCGATCTTTGTCCATTGCAAAACAAGTAAAATATGTTACAACTTTATCACAAACACATGATAGCACGAAAAAAAAGTTAAATTTTTGGTAAACAAATAAAATAATATTAGAATTACATCATGGCCGAGACTTTGAACTATGAAAATCAATTATATATAATTCTTTTTTACAAAATGACTTTGAACTAAGGTGTTACGGGTAGCATAGAGGTCCTCCATGCAACAACTCAATATTTGAGTTTTCAAAATTCTAACAGTCAATCCGAACAGTTCAACAGGATCTCCATATAAATATGTACTTGCAAACTAAATTTTATATTTTTTTTTATATATTTTTTACTATTTTTTAGATATGTAAAATTCACTTCATCTGAATGGTATAGAATTTTCAAATCAAGTGATTTTCTACCTATCTAAAAAATAGTAAAAAAATTCTAAAAAAAAAATGTAAAATTTGGTTTGCAAGTGCATATTCATATGGAAATCATGTTAAACGGTTCGGATCGACCGTTAGAATTTTAAAAACTCAAATATTGAGCCGTTGCACGGAGGCCCTCTATGCTACGCGTAGCATATTAGCAATTTCTTACTTTTAAAATAAAAAATAGTTGATCTGAACAATACAACATGCACGCATATTTGATAATATAAAAAAAATCTGACAAATTGGAATAAAATATTTAATACATTATCTAAATCATCTAATAATAACCACACAAATTACAATTTAGTCATACTCACTCAATTACAGTTCTAATACCTCATGTCTTTCATATATCATCATATCTCATATTCTATATCTACGTTTTTATAGTCTAAATTGTCAATCCGAACTGCTCAGCATAATATCCATACTAAAATATGCTTGGGATGAAACTTTATAATTTTTGAATTTTTTTTTACTATTTGTTAAGATGAGTAGAAAATCATTATTTTTTAACGGTTCGGAAATAGTGATTTTGTACTTATCTTAAAAAAATAGTAAAAAATTTCATCCTCAAGCGTTTATTTATTTATTATGAATATCATGTTTGAATGGTTCGGATCGATAGTTTGAACTTTAGAAATAAAAACATGAGGTATGATGAGATATGAAAAACATGAGGTACTGGAACCTCTTCTATATTAAATTATTAATCGGAGAAGGTACTAATTGAGATGAGATCAAAATAAAATATATATGTTATAGTTGTAACCATAATAATAATCCGTAATTCACATAAGTTGGTGAAGTTTAAAATTGACGATTAACATATATTACAATCATTATTCGAAATAATTTTTTTTGTTACAATATAAATAATATCCTAAAAGATCAATATTTTAAAAAACCAAACAAAAAGGTTGGAAATTTCACAAATAATAATACAAATATAAATTGCATATTGTTTGACAATTTAGTAAAATCAAATTATAATACAATTATCTGCCTATTTATCTGCAAACACTCATTTAATTTATATAAATTAAGGCTGTATGAAGGTACAAGTATAATACAACTAATTATTGTAGCACAAGTGTACACGGCAGCTTATATCCTATGTAATACAAAATATTTATTCACAACTTGGTACATGAAAATTGAAATGAACACAAGAAATTAATACAACCACGTACCATTCCAGAAGGCATGAATCATGAGGCATTGACTCTATATATGGTACTATACATATTAGGAGTTGGTACGTAATACAGATTAATATTTCTATTTTTTTAATTCTAATGATCAATTCGAACCGTTTAACATAATCCTCATATGCATATATAGTAGCAGACTGAATTTTAAATTTGTTAGAATTTTTTTATTACCTTTTAAGATAGGTAGAAAATCACTTGATTTGAAAATTCTGAACCATCCAAAAACAGTGATTTTCTATCTATCTTAGAAAATAGTAAAAAAAATTAAAATTCGGTCTACAAGTATATATTCATATGAATATTATTTTGAAAATTTTGATCGATCATTAAAATTTTAAAAATAAAAATATTAAACAGTATTACAAATCAAATCGTGATATGCATATTATCATGATTCACTCATCAAGGTCGACTATGAAGATTTGATGGGGGACAGAAAGAGGTGCGTAATGGGTAGTGCTTTGGTGGGGTTCACTTGCTGTCCATTAATAAAATCACCACGCATGCTTCTTTGAGACAAAGGAAAAGGAAAAATGTTACTTTTGCTTGCGGGGAAAGGGATTTGTCCATCATCAACTCTTAATGATCTCTTGTTGACTAAAATAAGGGGCATTCATTGCAATTTTTAAAAAAATATATTAAAATTATCAAACATAAGATGGGTTACTTTTTCTCGATAAAATCATGTTTTCATGGGACCGAGTTAATGATCCAATCCCATTAATTTTCATAATTACCACATCAATAGCAACATAATGTGAAAAATCAATAGAGATATGAGTGGATGTGATAAATCTCAATTATATATACTTTCGGTTAGAGTTTTATTTAGAAGTGAAAATGGAGCGAATACGGAACGGATAGTGATAAAATTATATTCATATTTTTTTTTTGTTTTTCTGATACGGATACAAAGCAGATATCATATATATCAGATGGATACGGATACAGATCCAGATCAGATTGAATATTTATTAAAATAATATAAAAATATTAAAGTTCATAATATTTGTCTAATTATAATGGTGAATAACATAAATTTTCATACTGTATATTAAAATATGTAGTATGTATCTATTATTCGGATACGGATAATTGAAACTTAAAGTCATATCAGTATCCTTATCCACTCGGATATTCGGATATCGGATATACACATCTAAGTTTGTGAATACGGATCAAATACTAATCAGATATTATCCATACCGTTTTCATCCCTAGTTTACCTTTTAAACTGTACCAAATTTCTTGTATTTTCCTTGTTTTAATTACATAAATCGAGCAAATAGAGCAAAATATAGGCTGGTGCGGGTTGACCTGGCTAGGGCTGTAAATGAGCTGGCTCGGGCCAAGCTGGGTCTTAGCTCAGCTCGTTAATTCTGGACCGAGCTATTAGTGAGCCAGCTCGTTAACAGCTCACGAGCTAAAATCTCAGCTCAAACTCGTGACGAGCCAGACCGAGCCGGCTCGCGAGCTGACAAGCTGGCTCACTGGGTTTGGTTGGACCTTGTTTTAAGAAGAAAATAAATTTTACAAATATTTTTGGACGGAGCGAGACTGAGCTGAACCGAGCTGGTCCAAGCTTGACAGTATACACACAAATTCATACAAATTCACAAATTGATGCGTAGCCGAGCTAGGCCCCAGCTCAAACTCATTAATTTTGGCTCGAGTTGTTAGCGAGCCAGCTCGTTAACAACTCGGTCCACTATCAAACGAGCTGTTATCGATCGAGCCAGATGTGAATCACGAACGAGACACGAGCTACGAGCTTTTTTGGACAGCCCTAGACCTGGCCACACCACAAGCTGCAAAGACAAAAGATGTAGTTGCACAAGAAATTCGGAAGAAAATTAAGAATTCTTCAAAATTTCTAGAGACTTCTACGGTCTGTACAAGAATTTTGTGTAGCCACACAAACTCAAAAATTTTATTTTGTGTGTACTCCTCTAGCCGCACAATCTGCTACATGAACAAAAAATATCATTTTGTGCGGGTTCCTCTCTAGTTGCACAAAATCTCAACTCCTTAGCAAATTCTGTTGACTTCTCATTTTGTACGGGTTGCCTCGGCCACACGATTGGCCACATCAATGCCAATCTTACCTCATTTCACGATATTTTCTCATATTTGATGTCAGATTATGAGGGATTGTTTTTTAAGACGTGAAAATTGCTATATATTGGCAGAAAGGTAGCAGGAAAATAAACTCTACCCTAATTTCTACACACCTTGTTACTCTTTTTCAAGTGTATCAAAGCAATTGGAGCGAAGGATTGCTCGAGTGGAACGAAGTGAAGACAAGGGCAACAAGGATGCCATGGGAGATCGCGTGAGAGGATTTAGGTCTGAAATTTTCTTTTTTCTGAAATGGGGAGGAGAGGGAAATCTCGTGAGAGAGACGGAGATCGGAGTGCAATTACTCTTTTAACCTTCCGATATTAAATTGAAGAAAAAGTATTTGATGGTAATAAGAAAGTATTTGAACCGTTTAATGAATAACAAATGAACGGTCCTAAATAAAATGCCGGCATTTTTTTCCATAACCAAAAAATTAAATAATATAATATTAATAACTAAATTTTGAAAAAAAATTTCAAACCTAACCAGACCGCCCCCCATTGGGCGGTCTGTCCTACCCACCAAACCGCCCCCCCACCCAGCGGTCTACACCCCAAGCAGACCGCCCCCCCCACCCGGCGGTCTGCTTTTTTTTTTTTTCCTATAAAAACCCCTCTCCCCTCCCCCACCAAACCCTAGCCGTCTGACCCGCCTCCTCCGCCGTTTTTTGTGTCGAAACCGCCGGAAACTCTGTTTTGTCATCCCGAACGCGATATTTCACACCTTCGTTGCATTTTCGACCCCTCTCCGCTTCTGTTTTCGGGTACGAAATTTTTGCGAATTTTTATAAATTGTTTCAAATCGTTAGAAATTGTTGATTGGAATTGTTATAAATTAGGTAGAAATTGTTTGATTGGAATTGTTATAAATATTAGAATTGTTAGAATTGTTTGATTGGATTTGAATTGTTAGATATTATTTGATTGAAATGGTTAGAAATTGTTTGATTGGATTTGTTAGAAATTGTTGATTGGAATTGTTATAAATATTAGAATTGTTAGAATTGTTTGATTGGGTTTGAATTGTTAGATATTATTTTATTGAAATGGTTAGAAATTGTTTGATTTGAATTGTTAGAAATTGTTGATTGAAATTGTTAGAAATATTCGAATTGTTAGAATTGTTTGATTGGGTTTGAATTGTTAGATATTATTTTATTGAAATGGTTAAAAATTGTTTGATTTGAATTGTTAGAAATTGTTGATTGAAATTGTTAGAAATATTCGAATTGTTAGAATTGTTTGATTGGGTTTAAATTGTTAGAATTGTTTGATTGGGTTTAAATTGTTAGATATTATTTTATTGAAATGGTTAGAAATTATTTGATTTTAATTTTTAGATATTTTATTATTATTATTATTTTCTTGTTATTCTTCTTATTTTAATTATTATAATAGTAATTATTATTATTATTATTATTATTATTATTAGTATCATTATTATTATTTTTAATTATTATTCTTCTTATTTTAATTATTATAATAGTAATTATTATTGTTGTTGCTATTATTATTATTATCATTATTATTTTTTTAATTATTATTCTTCTTATTTTAATTATTATAATAGTAATTATTATTGTTATTATTATTATTATTATTATTATTATTACTATTATTATTATTAGAACACATCTGATAATTTTTTTTTTTTTGTAAAACTTAATATTTTGAAATGCAGGATGACTAGATCTGGACGATCACGAGATACCTCAGACACCGCCGAGAGTTCGCATTCTCATGCCGATCCGAGTGGGAGCACAGAGACCATGCATGCGCAGGGTGTCGCTACAGATACATTCAGTCCCCTCCTATGGCTCCCCCACAGACGTCACCGTGTCTCACTTGCATCGGTAGAGGTACGTTGAGTAATTCGAAGAAAATGCAAACATTATGTTTCAAAACACATATATAACTCCATCTAAAACATTAATAAATGCAGGATGAGACCATGTTGACGGTGCGGCACCGCATGCCCGAGGTACCGTACGTGGCACATCCACTGATGGACCGGTACCTGATGAACCTTTGGTTGTACTAGCTAGGCACATTGGAACAACCAAGGAGAATTGACCAGGCACTTATGTGCGGACTCGTGGAGAGATGGAGGCCTGAGACGCATTCATTCCATCTTCCCGTAGGAGAGATGACAGTGACCCTACAGGATGTCAGTGCCTTATGGGGTCTGCGGATCGATGGAGATCCGGTAGGAGGTGTCTCGGATCATAAGAACCTCAAGCAATTGATCCCAGAACTGTTGGGGACGCATGTGGAGGCAGTGGCCAAGAAGCTCAAGCTGGGGGTGAAGGAGGAGTGGAGCGTTTCTCCAGTTACTGCATTGTCTTAGGGCTCTCCGGCAGCATGCTGCTGAGATTGCCATCACCCCCCAGACGGCTGACCCGGAGCGCGTCAAGAGGTAAGATCAAAATGCATTAAATTAAAATTATTACTTAAAAATACACAGTTTTTTACGTTTTCTTGAAACTGTAGGTACGTTAGAGCATTCGTGCTTGACTTATGTGGTAGCACGATGTTCGTCGATTCCAGCGGTGACTCGGTCCCGATCATGTTCCTCCAGCAGTTGGAGGAACTCGATAAGCCGTCGCGATGGAACTGGGGTGGAGCTGTGCTTGCCACCTTGTACAGAGGACTGTGTCACGCATGTCTGGTAAGTTTCCATCAATTAATGTGCTTTACGATTGTTTTTTATTTGATAATAATGAATACACATATAAAATTTCAGAGAGACAGCCAGCAATTCAACGGGCCACTCATGCTACTCCAGCAGTGGTCCTGGTCGCACCTACCGGTCTGCCGACCCATTATTCCTCCACATGTGAGGTGGCACACGGGTGACGACATCGACAGATACCCCCCATATGCTATCATATGGGGTGCTTACCAGCGCTACGAGAATACGCCGAAAGGAGGGACGGCGGGTATCTCGTACGTCCAGAACCAGCTCCAGCTATTGCACCAAGCTAACGTCGAGTGGTTCCCGTATCGGGCGTGGTACCGGGTCTCGCATTTTTGTCGGCTGACGATGGCGCAGAGGGATCTCAGTTTGTACCGGGGTCCACTCGTTTGTTACTGGATAGTTGAGTATCACTATCCTGATCGGGTGTCTCGTCAGTTCGGCTTCGATGCCTTTATTCCGAATGACCCCATACTTGGTGAGGAGGACACAGAGAAGCTGCACAAGTAAGTATTAATACACACTCAATAATACTCACAAACTATTGATATTATTTCACAAATTTTGTATAACTAACTTATAATACAGGACTATCCACAAGAAGACTGAGGTGGATTGGCGCACCCACCATATGGGATTGTACAGGATTGCCCGCAGGCCTGAGGTCAATTTGTGGGTCCCGCCTGACCCGACGGACGTCAGTTTGGGAGCGGTACCTGGACATTGAGGTATATGGTCTGGTACCAGCGGTGGTGCATGACTACCGTATACTTGCAGGGCGACTACGGTGATTCTCTTCAGCGGAGAATGATGGGTGATTCGAGTAAGACCCATTTGCCATAGGGCCCGATCAACACTCGATCGGTAAGCAATAAAGATTATTTGTAATATTATTTTCTAAATGTTATTTACAGGTACTGACAGTAATTCGAGGAGTTGCACACAGCTTGGTGTGCATGGCGAGAATTGGTTTCCGGGCGTTCGGGTGTACTATGCTGCATCACACTGCTCCGATCGTCGAGAATTCTCATTTTGATGGGCGCCTCGTTGGCATGCTACACGATGCTAGTGAGAACATCAACTGGCGTGAGATCAAGATTGACTCACCAGTTCCGAACCAGCCCAACCAAGAGCCGCCTCTCGTACGCGATAGAGACCTACCACCACCCCCCGCAGGTATTATAAGTTAATTTTTTTCATTCACGTCAATTTTGTTTTGAAATGTGTTCTTAAGATGTTCCACTCAAATATTGCAGAAGATAACTCGAATTGGGCGTTCCACGACTGGGTGCTGGACACCAAGAGATGGCACGCCTACTACAATCAATATGGAGTGCCAGTGCAGTATGACGAGGTCAGTTGGATCGTGTCTATATAATTAAATTTTTTTTTATTTTGTATAAAGAAAACTAACATTATCTAACTACAGGATGGTCACCTTACATGGAGTGCCGAGCCCACTTTCACTTCGGCAGACTTTGGTCTCACCGACACTGGGGCAAAGGACGACCATGAGGCTAGCGGCAGTGGGGCACATCAGGCTACCCAGTTTGATCCATGGGCGGATGCTGCGTTTGGGACACAGCCACCGACCACGTATACAGGGGACTGGGACGAGCCCACACTATCAATGCCACCCCCCAGGCAGCACGACCACGAGGCTAGTGGCAGTGGGGCATAGCGAGCTACCCGGTTTGATCCATGGCCGGATCTTTGCGTTTGGGACACACCACACCGAGCACGTATACACGGGGACGACATGCATTTTGATTATTCGATGACGAGGATCCCGCAGAGCCCTGCGAGCCTCCACGGCCTCGAGACGTGTCCAGGCCGTGGAGGGCGTGCGGGCGCCTCCCAGATTGTCATTGTCCGGTCGTCGTCGTCGTCGCTAGTTTTTTATATTTCATATTGTAGCCCTTGACAGTATATTTATATTTTCCTTTCTATATTTTATGTTGATCAGACGTTATTTGGTTATTTTATTTACTTATATTTTCGTTTCTATATTTTATGTTGACTAGACGTTATTTGGTTATTTTGTTCATTCGACCAAATTCGTCGTTATTTTGTTCACAAGGAAATACAATCATATAATCACAACAAAATAGATAAAATACAATATAAATTACAAGCAATTACATAAAATACAATATAAAATACACAAAAAAAAAAAAATCAGACCGCCGGGTAGGGGGGCGGTCTGCTTGGGGAGTAGACCGCTGGGTGGGGGGGCGGTTTGGTGGGTAGGGCAGACCGCCCAATGGGGGGCGGTCTGGTTAGGATTGAATTTTTTTTCAAAATTTGGTTATTAATATTATATTATTTAATTTTTTGGTTATGGAAAAAAATGCCGGAATAAAATGAGTCCACAGAAGAATATGCCTATATTTAATTAAGAAGTGCAGATGGCTGATAGAGATAGAGATTTCGATGTGACGCTTTTGATTACAATCAGTCAGAGAAAGCAACGTTTCCTCCTTCGTCAATTATATTGAAAAACAATAAATCATGATATTTCTTATTGCGAACTGCTTTTGCCTATCCGAAGTTTATAAGAACCAAAAAGTAACAACAATGTATCTCTATTTTCAGAATATAAATTTATAATCACAAGCTACACGCGCGCATTGGCTTTGGACTTCAAAAGCATATATTATATATAATTGTAAATTGTCTATGTGTCTGTACCTCTCAGACAAACTTATAATCTCATAGAAAACTTATAATAAATATATTAGTCAACGTTAACACTTCAAATAGATATTATATTTCTAAACATATGCATATGCATTCAGAATTAAGGCATGAATTTATTAATTTTCGAAAAGAGATATTATATTTTTTTATTTATGAAATCCAGATATATAAAAGAAAATATTTCTGATTCAGAGATGGCCCACTTCAAAGGACATAAATATGCTGCGATTTGCAGAAATCTTGTTATTCCAAATTCAACTTTTCATATGTTTTGAAATTTTGTACATAAAAAAATTATTCTTCAGATTCGTGCATTCTAAAAAATAAGAAGTTGAATTTAGAATAACAAAAATCCCGCAATTCCTTTGAATCACAGCAGATTTATTTCCCACTCTACATGTCTTGATCAAGTTGCATCTCCCATGGCCAAATGGATATGACTTTCGAATCTTTCGAATGACTTTGATCGGACATCAAACCGAATTTGATCTGAGACTCATCAATCACACGACTAGCTGGTCAACATATTTCTATCTCCGATGGTTAGATGGTGTGATGGATATGAGAGTATATTTGATTCGATATATGATTAGAGTTGTTCGATCCATATTAAGATTTTAGATACAACTTTGTGATTTATTCGGATCAAATCACTCGAATTTTGACGCATATCAAATGACTTTGATTAGACATCAGACCGAATTTAATCTGAGACCCATCAATCACATGGCTAGCTAGTCAACCTATATCTATCTCCGATGGTTAGATGGTGTGATGGATATGCGAGTAAATTTGATTCGATATATGATTGGAGTTGTTCGATCCATATTAAGATTGTAGATACAACTTTGTGATTTATTCATATCAAATCGTTCGAATCTTGATGAATATCGAATGGCTTTGATCGAACATCAGACCGAATTTAATCTGAGACCCATCAATCCACATGGCTAGCTAGTCAACCTATTTTGATCTCCGATGGTTAGATGGTGTGATGTATACGGGAGTAAATTCGATTCGATATATGTTTATAGTCATTTGATCCATAATAAGATTGTAGATACAACTTTGTGATTTATTCGGATCAAATCGCTCGAATCTTGACGCATATCAAATGACTAATTGGATCGCATCAGACCGAATTTAATCTGAGGCGTATCAGTCAAGTGGCTAGCTAGTCAACCTATATATTTTGATCTCATGCATGTTGATGGATGATTTAATATGTTACGTACGCAACAGTCAGTTACCACTCAACAGTAACCAATAGAAGGATCGATGGATTGCATGCGACGTCCGGTAGTGAATGGATGGTTATGCTAGTATAACTTCAACTTGACTAGCTACATGCATGCATGGAGCAAGTTGTAGTGGGGCGGCACCGCCGTAAAGACTACCATGAAAAAGCCTCTAATTACATAGCTTCCATGCGCATGCACGTCTCATTCTGTGCCTTGAAAAAACAGTACACGGAGAGTTACGTTGCGGTTCAAGATTTATTTCCTTTAATTTCGAGACTTTCTAGCGTGCGCTTTATTAGCCCTCTTCTTTTTGGACTACTTGCTATGAACTTTAAGAGTATGTTTAGTTGCAATATTCTATAAATTCACGTTTGTTTTATTAGAATATTTTGTTTTAGTTTTTTGTGAGAATAATTTGTTCTAATAAAACAAATAAGTTTGATTTCATGTTCTAGCTATCTAATCTAACTATACACCAAATAGCTTGTTGCGAATAGCTTGTTCTCAAGAAAGAGTCTATTCTCATTGCAACTAAACATACCTTAAGAGTAGAACTAGAGTGTTCTTAAGTTCACCAAACTTCTTTGTGAACTCAATTTTAAAACTTATTGGATTGACTTCAAATGACGAATCTGAACCGTTGAAACTCATCTACCTTACTAGTTATGCATCTCCATATGAAAATTTTAAACTTTTGAATTAATTTAGTATGAAGTCAAGCAGTCAAAATTAGATGGTTTATAAATTAATTTTAATACATTCATTTTTTGAATATTTTTTTATCACTTGACTGATCTATACAATATTAATTCCAAAATTGAAAAATTTTGTATGTAAACACATCGATCACTCGTAATGTAGAAGAGTTTCAATGGTTCAAATTTTTCGTTTGAAGCCAATCTGATAAATTTAATTTAGAATATATTGAGTTAACAAATGAGCTTGGTAAACTTAAGAACACCCTAGTTCTACTCGAACTTTAATACATTCCTGCACATCCATGCTGCATGATTCAAATCCGACCGTCTGATCGTTTCAAATACAAATTGTACACCATTTTTTTTTTAATTTCCTCTTAATTAATATTGGCAAGGATTAATTCCTTTTATTTTACGTTTTAAAGTATATGTCTTGAATGATTTGAATTGGATGGAAAATATTTTCCAAATATCTGCTTTCAATGTATACATTTATCAATTACTTTGGTGTCGCAGAAAAAAGAAACTTAAAAAGCAATGGACACTTAAATTGATCCCTGCCATTCGATTTATAACGTACGGATGTGAAGTATTTAACAACTTAAATAATTACTTATATAAAAAAATAATTAATTCTTGGTCTAGTGGCAAAGACAATATTATATATCTATGTAAGAGGTTGCAGGTTTGAAATCCAAATATCTTTTGCTAATCTCCGACTTTTACTTAATACAAAACATCTATAAAAAAACAAATTAACTAACTACCTATTTTTTTTTAATTAAAAAAGTTTACGGGGTCTATATTTTATATCTATATGGGGAGCTAATTTAATTAGTAATAAAAAACTTGAGCTACAAATTCATAATTAAGCAATGCCAATCACTGCTAATTTCACTGCTAATCACTGCTAATTTGCAACTTGAACTACCTGAACTACAATCACTTTTAATATGATATTTATTAATACATAAATTAGCAAGTTAACATCATTTCATTTTTTTATTGAATTGATTTTTCATACTAATTTGGTTTAACTAAATTAATTGAATTAAACTTCAGTTTATGTAGCTAATTTTTATTATTTGGCTGATAAATATATTTGTTTAATTGATTTGTATTTATGTATACTTGTTTAGTCTATTTTTAAATATGTTTAAACTGAATCAACTAATGAATATCCTAGTATGTATCTGTCAGCAGAGGCAAGAGCTAGACTTTCAAGTTATTGGGTTCAAATATGAATAGAAGTCAATCGTATAAACAAAATTTACTACAAATGAGATCAATTTATACTACTTACAGCATTTTTACTCTAAATTATATATAAAATAAGGTATAAGTACAAAAAATTTGAAAAAAAAATGGGGATCAATTGACCCCGTTCATTTGTCAGGATGGCTATTTAGTAAATCTAGACATGCTAAATGAAATATTTCTCTAAAAATTCAATTATAAACTATATAAAATAAAGGGTTAATCTAGATCTTGTGGATGATAACTCTGAAGCTGATGAAATATCCATACTAGTAATGCCCAATTTCATTAAGTCTAATATTCAACTATAAAACTTGGACGCTTATATTTTCAATTATGTGATTTAATTTTCTGGTTTCTTTGAGAGCACTCTCGTTGAACCCGCATCCACTGCGCACTTTTGGACGGCCCAGATTTAATCTCAGCCGGTGAGTGCTCGGATGATGGAGGGGGCAGTATTAATTTTTCTTTAAAATTCGTGCCAAAATCTTATTTCGTCTGTCCGGTAAAAAATGAACAGACCAGATTAAAAGTGCAGCAATCTGCTGCACTTTAAAAGTGCAGTAGAGAATGTCAATTCCACTGTCGTTTGGTGCTACTTAAATCCTTAAATCCTTAACTTTTGGGCCTCCAAAATAATTTATAGGCCTAATGTTTATCCTGTCCAATGAGGCCTCAGCTCTACATTGCCAAATGGTCTTATGGGCCTAATGTATATTGCATTAATTCTAAATCCAATGGTTCATATTTCACTGTCAAGATTATAAGATTTGGACATTGTCAAGAGTCCCATCCTTTGGTAGTTATCTATATATTTTTGTGAATTAATGCAATATACATATTCAGTGGAATTATGTTACATAGGAAAAAAGCTACATTGCACCTATTTTTATGCTACTGTCATGAAAAAAATACAAAACAAATTTGTCTGGTTTTTATACATATATACCAGTATACCACCCAACTCAATTAGATGCAACAGATAGAGCAAAGAACAAAGACTCAACCTCCCATATTTAGCTATTTTTAAGAAAGAGAATATATATAACCTGGCCATTGAACCGCTGCCACACTTTTGACAGTTGATACCCTCTCTAAATTTGGCTTGATGAACAACTGATGACCATTCAATCTTCTTTCTAGGTCCATATACATAGCCATTAACAGATAGATACGGCCTCGAAAAAAGATTAAGATACGAGAAAAAGACAAGAAATGACTTCCTACAATGTCTTCTTCACGCTTGCAATCATATCATCATATCTCTTGACCCTCTCTTGTGCTCTTGACCTTGATCATCCTTATTCATCTGGTATACATGAATGATTTTTATTCCTTATTCTCGTGTGATTATACAATACTAATATAATAACTATTAGATATGTGAAATATCTAACAATCTCTTTCTCTCTCAAAATGCAATGTCGAAGGATATGTGAAGTTCAACAACGACGATAAAACGCAGTTGGGTCCTAAAAATTGGGGCAGCCTAACCTCATCGTTTGAAATATGCGGAAAGGGGAAACAACAATCTCCGATCAACATTCAGACCAATGCAACTTCATTCAATTCCTCGATAGAAAGTCTCAAAAGAGACTATATTGCCGCCAACGCAACCCTCATTAACAATGGCCATAATATCGGGGTACGTAAACAATCATGCATTTCTTTCTTATTAGAGGCGGAGCCACCTATAATAAATGAGGGCCAATTGATCCTTATTTATTTTCAAAAAATTTGTGTTTATTAGTAAATTTCTATATAATTTAGTAAAAAATGTTTTGAAACTGTCAAATTGACCACCATTCGTAGCATAAAAATTTCATATGTATGACCCTTATAATATGTAGGTATGGCTCCGCCCTGTTCCTTATGTTTAGCTTGCAAAGTTAATTGAGCTTGTTAGCTTCCATTGTGCTATAAATCAGAAGAAAGTTGAACAAGAAACCTTCCTCTTTTTAATGTACCTGAAAGAAAGATCTTTCATATATAGACCACTAATAGTTGTGTAGCTAGCTAGAACTGTTAAAGTTTTGATAGAGGGGTGGAATTAATCATATATATATATCATTGATACAGATGCAATTATTGTTTAAATATGTAGCTAGTTTACACAAGTGAGGCTGGTTCAGCTGTTATTGATGGCAAGAAATACGCCTTGAAGCAATTGCGTTGGCATTTTCCTTCTGAACACACTATTGATGGTAAAAGGTATGCAGCATTTTAATTAAATTGCAACCACATGTACCACATACATATGCAACAACAAACTCTATTTTTTCTTTTTAAAATTCATTTTGTTTGTTATGTATAAAAATTTGATGACTTGACATCTTTGATTTAATAAATTTAAGATAATAGTGCTAGTATGTTGTTATATTTTATTATTTCGGATCAAAATTCTCTTAAGATTTATAAAGTGATGCTTGGCAAATGGCAAGCATCCATTTTTCCCCCGTTTCATCTGTATGTACACTGACAGGCCCAGCCTGCCCATATAACAAAAGCAATATCCTCTATTTAGAAAGTCGTATGATCAAAATTCAAATAAAAATCTCTTATGAATATTAAATAGTTGAGTAACCTCTAACTTTTATATAAAAACAAAATCCTAAAATTGAACTAATATATTACTTCTTTTCAAGAGAATTATTTATTTCAGCATGTCTAGAATTACTAAATAGCCATCCCAACAGTTACATATAGAATATTCATTTGTCAGATCAGCTTAAATAGATTTAAAAAATAGACTAAGCAAGATTTTTTTATATGCATGATACCTCAACTACGGACTGCTAATTGTTATTTAGAACATTGTTGAGAAACTAATATATACACTTTATGAATTCTTATCATCTTTTTTGGAAAAATAGTTTCGCGGCTGAGGTCCATTTGGTGCATGAGAGCACGGACCGCCAGGTCGCGATAGTGTCAATCCTGTACAATTTTGGAGATGCCGACCATTTCCTCTACCAGGTACATATACAACATATATATGTGCATTGATGAAAGTATTACTTAAATTTCATCACCAAGGATTCAAGTTATAGTGACATAAATTTGTTCAATTGACATGCATGCATTAATGCATATATAGATTGATGACAAGTTGTCTCAAATTTCGTCGGAGTCGTGCAGTGAGCAGCAGGAGGCACACATCTCGGCCGGGCTTATCCACTCTCGTTCACTGAAAGTCACTACTTCCAAGTATTACCGCTATGTCGGTTCCCTCACTACCCCGCCGTGCACTGAGAACATCGTCTGGAACATCTTGAGCGAGGTAATAAATTTCATTATTTCATATATAGTATAGCACATATATATGCAATTTTTAGAATTTCTAAGAAGAGATGCTACAAACAAGAGACAAAATCTTAACTTTATTCTTACATAAATTACAAATGATTTTATAGCAACATAAATCTCTAAAAAAATAATCATATATATAAATGGCACGTTTTAAAATACTCTTTACTAAAATACTAAAATTTTCCTCCTTAATATAGTCTGCCAAACATAACATATTATTATGATATTCTACTAAATCAAGACTGATAAAAATATATGATGAAATGAGAAATATACAAGCTCCTGTGTTTGCATCGTATATATAGTTAGCACAATCTAGCTTCCTTTAATTTGAAATTGTGTAGATAAGGACCATGAGCATTAGATATATAGTTGGCATGTCTTACTAATTAAGTTTCTATAATAATGTAGCTTCCTTTAATTTGAAATTGTGTAGGTAAGGACCATGAGCGTTGATCAAGGTAAAAAGTTGAGGGCCTCGTACGGGGGTGTACCAAACGCCCGTCCCATTCAACCTCTTAATGGCCGTATTGTAGAAGCCTACAAAAGGGTGATCAACGCCAAGAAGAAATGAGCCTAATTAATTTGAATGCACTAGGACTGTCAAATCAGGCTTCATTCATTATTTCAAATCTCATCACATTAAGTAGTTGGGTTCTGTGTTCTAATTTGAATTATAATGGAATTCATTATGTACTTTTCGCAAGAATTAATAGCATGTTGAGACAAGTGCCAGACTGATGAGTTATTTGTAATGTTTTTGTTTATTTTTTGGTTTTTCATGATTTATGTCTTCCTTTCCAAAGTATGATACTGAGTTATCCAAAAATTAATTTATTTCTATACAAATTGTTTTTAAAAAGTAATATTATTCGTGTCATTTTTTTTGTTTTTAAAAGCTGTTCCAATTTTCGTTGGAGAAGGGCGGGGTGGGGGGGGGGGCGAATGAACAAAATTGGAGTTTTAATTTCCTGCAACAAAAAAATATCAGACTTCATCTCTGTGTTGATTTAATTTCTGGTAAGAGAGGTAATTAATTCTAAAAATTAGAGTTGTCTGTTTTCTAAAAGCAAACATCTCCATGTCAAAATTCATAATTTACACCATATCATGCTAGCATTTCATGTATATAAACACAAATTGCAAAAATCAGAATAATCTAATACTTTACAATCTTACCATACTACCCTGTTTTTTTCTTTTCCTGATAAAATTTCCCTCATTTCATGCCAGACTTGTGCCTCCCCGATTTGAACTTCCTCATTCCACCAATCCCGGGTGGTGTCGCAGTCACTGGTGTACTCGCAGTATCCTTTTCCTTCTTTATGGTGTTTGTTACCTTGGCATCATCATCTTTTTTCAAACTTTTCATTTCTTTCACCTCTGTTGTATTTTGAGCCTCCGTCTCGAAGTCCCAATCTACCTTCCTTCCTGATGCAAACCTCTTCATTGCGCCAATTTCCGGTACTGACACAGCCACCAATGGATCCTTTTCCTTCACATCATCATTCTTTTTCGAAGTTTTCATTTCTTTCGCCTCTTTTTTTGTAATGCATCCTCCATCCTCCAATTCAAAGTTCCAATCCAATTTCCTCCCTGATGTAAATTTCTTCATTATACCCAATACTGGTACAGCGACACAAGTATCATTTTCCTTTTCTAAACTATTTCTATTCTTTACATCATCATTTTCAAGTTTGTTATTTTCGTTCGACTCTTCTTTCACAAATTTTCCTTCATCGGTCTCCGTCTCATAATTCCAATCAACTTTTCTCCCTGATGCAAACCTCTTCAATCCGCCGAGTCCTAGAACAAACACAGGAACTGGAGTATCCTTTTCATTGTCCTCAGCATCCTTCTCTAATGATTTTCCTTCCTTTTCTTCATTGAAATTATCGGTCTCCGCCTCAAAATTCCACTCTACTTTCCTCCCTGATGCAAACCTCTTGATTCCACCAATTCCCGGAACTGGCACCGGTACCGGTGTATCCCTTTCATTTTCTATAATGACTGTTTCCTTTGCATCAACATCTCTCTCTAAAGATGTCCTTCCTTTCATCTTAATATCCTTCCCGAAACTGATCCTTGCACTCACCGAGAAATCACCTCCATTCTCCAGGCGTATTGATTCATCTGCAACATCCATGGCTCTTTTCTTGTTGCCACACAATATCCTGGCCATTCGAAAAAGGCATCCAGGTCCCTTGTGTTCTGTTTTAGCCGGCGATTTGGCAGCTTTTGATTTTCGTCGAAGCTGACTGGAACCTTTCGGTTTCTCTGACAATATCTTCCCCATACACGAGACCTTCGGTGATCCTGGCTCTGCCTCCAGTGCAGACAGCTTTCCACCACTCCTATTCTGATTGTGCACATGAAATTGGAAAATGTTAGGATTTTGCAAATTCTGAATTTTCCACGTCAAAATTCAGAAGGATATTAGTTGTGCTGGTAAGTTTACTTTGTTTTTCGTCGTACCCAAAAAAATTTATGTAATTGTGGCGATAAAAACAATAATTCTACTACTATATCTGCAGCCAATATGATTTGCATTTACTTGAGGTGAAATCATAGATAATTTTTCTTTATTGCTTGTCTGGTACTCTGGTTCAATTAGAAACAGAACTCAGTTGCACAACAAGTTATGGCTCAAGGAAGGCAGCCAAAGATTATAATTATAGTTTAGCAAACCTTTTGTGGAATCATTCGAACACACGAAGGTCGTCTTGCGCTGTGCCCCAATATGCCTGAATTTTGTATATTTCCAGGGAGACCAATGATCCCCGGCTTCAGGTTACCCGAGAACCTTTGCGAGTTAGACCCGGCATTCTTTGAGTTATGAAGATGACTATGAGACTTAGGGTTTGTGGTTTCTTTCACCGAGTCATCTCGTTCGTAGACCTGGTGCACACCGATCCAATCGATTTCTGATTCAAATGGGAGCCGGTAGGACTCAGCCGGTGTGTCTACTTCGCCGTAGGTATCACTCTTGATTTCTGTATTAGATGGTGACATCTGTTTGAGGATGAGATGGAAGGAAGAGAAGAGAAGAGGTTAGGACTTAGGACTTTTGGGAGAGAAAATGAGCTCTATTGCTCTGTTATGGTGAGAAAAAAAGATTGAAAGCTTTTAAATTAAGAGGTCAAGGGTAAATTAGGAACTTTTTGTATTACATCATGGAATAGCGGGGGTGTGGGGTCCATGGAATAGAGTCAAAACAAGCTACTATACTTTAATAGTTGGGCAATTTGTTTCCTTAATTTTTGTTTGTTTCCTTATAAAATAAAACTTGGATAGGTGGATTCATCAACAAGAAAAGGAGAATTGCATTTGAATTTGACAAACCTGTGCCGCCGTACCATCTAGAAAGCGAATCCAAGAATGGACGTGATTTTAAATAATAAAAACAAGAAAGGACTAATTAGTAATAGTTTTAATAAAATTATAGAGATGGTTCAAATACCCTAATTAGTTATATAGATATATTTGACATTTTTTTATTTAATATTGGATATTAATTAAAAAAATCGGTTGTGTTGGGGCCAGAGAATGATGCAAAAGTATGGAAATAACACTTTCCAATGGATCACTGTTTTACAATATGATCAATTATTGGGACATTTCAAATCAGCCTGTTTCACCAATAGAAGCACCAATAGAAGCTACCTGCCTATCATCAATTGTAAAATAATTGGTGCCTACTGGATTTTGATGCAAAAAATAAAAAAAAAATTGTAAAATAATTGGATTACCCTGATTGGCAGTTCCACTTCCTATATTGCCTTTTATGCAACTTAGTTGAGCATGCAATTGGGTCCATAGTGACAAATAAATTATTCGGGTTCAGTTCGGCGAGGTCAAAAATTCGTGATTCGGAAATAATTCAGGTATAATTCGAGAATAATTTGGTATTATTCGGATCAGAGATCTCAGTTTTGTAAGGGAGCAAAAACAAAAAAATAACCAAAAAATAAAATTATGGAAAAATTTCGGGAATAATTCGGAAAAAATTCGGAAAATTCGGGAATAATTTGTAAAATTTGCGAATTATTCGGGAGTTATTCGGTCAAAGTTCGGTCAACCGAATAATTCGGCGTTCGGTTCGGCATCACAAAAAAACCAAATAATTCACGAATAATTCGGAAATTATTCACGAATCTTGTCACTATGATTGGGTCTGCCTGAGCGCTTCATTCTCCCTTTTTTGTATTATATTAACTTATTTACTTCTTATATTTTTATATGCGATCATGATAAAGAAATTATAATATATATAAGGCATAATTGCTTATATATAATTGAGAAACTATACCGAAAAGAATTTTAAGATACTTCAATACTTGACAATGGTTATTTTAACTATTTTCTAACAAACAGCTATTCTCACATGTTGTGTTGAAAAATAAATATAATACACCATATACTTAACTACACATATATTTGATCTTAAAATTAGATGATAAGAAAGTTTGTCAGAGCATGACAAATCATATATTTAGATTATATTACAAGTTAGTGACTAGAAATAAATTAAAAGACTACAATATAGTGTGCTTTCTCAGAGGACAGGTGATGGATAGAAAATTTTCTTCATATATATTTTTTATTTTTTTTGGCCAGAAATAATTATTTTCTTTGACTAATAAAGAAAGAGAAGAAAAGAGTTTTCTTTTCTTTTATCATTTAACGGAAAAGAAATTATATATGTTAACATTAGTTATCAAAATCTTAATAATCTATAATCTTGCGGTTTAAAAATGATTTCGGATAGGTTCTCCTCACATGTTGCGGCTCAACACTGATTTTCGAATAGTCTTTCAGATGTCTATCATGCCCAAGCATAGTAACAAGATCTGCAAATAATTTGTTTTTTTTGTGATGCTGAACCGAACGCTGAATTATTTGGTTGACCGAACTTTGACCGAATTATTCTTAAATAATTCACGAATTTTACGAATTTTTCTCTAATTTTCTGAATTTATCCCGAATTTTTCCCAAAAAAAAATTTTGTTTTTTTTTTGCTCCCTTACAAAACTGAGATCTCTGATCCGAATAATACCGAATCATTTCCGAATAATATTAAATTATTTCCGAATTATATCCAAATTATTCCTGAATCACGAATTTTGACCTCGCCCACGAATTTTGACCTCGCCGATCCGAACCCGAATAATTTATTTGTCACTATGTGCCCAAGATGTGATGGGTCTCAACTACAATATAATATGACCCGTTCTATAAAGAGTTATAATAGACTTGTAACAAAAATAAAAGGATGGCGGCAACTTCACACGGAACCGGGCAGGTTTCTAGCAATTAGTTTCCATAAGCAGGAATGCAGGATGGGAGTCCGGAATAAATTATGCTCTCTTTTTTTGGAAAAAAGTAGTAAAATATTAGCAGGACGAGGAGAAATTGACTTCCATCGCAATTAAAGATTTGTTTACAAAAATAATAATTCAATCTTATCTCACATTCAAATAATAATTTACACCAGATTCAAATGCACTATGATTTTGCGCTCCAATATACTCCATATCTTTTATCTCTATTTTCAAAATTCGATCAATTAATCCGAATCACTCAACATAATCTTCATAATACAATATGCTTGGAGACCAAATTTAATATATTTTTGAATTTGTTTACTATTTTTTTAGACTGGTCATTGTTTTAATAAGATTATGAACCATTCAAAAGAATGATATTGTATCTATGTAAAAAAAATAGCATAAAAAATATAAAATTTGGTCTCCATTGAGCGGTTCGAATTGACTGTTCGGACTTTGAAAACAGAGATAAAAAATGTGAAGCATATTGGAACACAAAATTATGACACATTTGAACTCTCTCTTATTATGAATTTCAAACTTACAAGCTTCCTAAGTTTTTCATGGCATTGAAGGTTCCATTGAGAACACTAAAGCATAAATCTTACTCCGAAGACAAATTCAAACACAAATACTCCTGACTAGATTAATTAAATTTTCAAAACTAAAAAGAAAACTAACTATGACTGAATTCTGTTTTAAGAAATTGGAAGTCCAAAAGGAAGGACTGATATGGACATATATATGCAATCTGCAAAAGAGAAGTCTAAATGACAAAATTTGATTAAATAATTAATCACGTAGAAGTATTATACTCTTTAGATTCTAGTGGAGTATGACTTAAGATAATCCAGTTGTAGTCAAAAGCTAAATATATCCTGATGGAGTGTTTATCTTGAATTTTTAATCTACTTTTGCTTTGCCCATTCCTTCTGTCTTCTGGAAGTAAGTTTCTGAAAAGACGAATACATGTTTTACACAAGATGGACATCAGATAAAGTTCAAAGGATGTGTGTCAGCCGTGTAAATGGGCACTCTTTTATTTATTTATCTGATATGTATCATATTTGATAAAATAAATATGGATAAAAAAATTCTTCTTTTAAATTTATTAGATAGGATATGGATAAAGATTGACGAGAGAGAGCAAAGTTAGGGTGTGATATGTTCACTAAGAGAGTTTGGTAAGCATAATTTCAAAAGTATATCAGATCGGCTTCAAACGGCGAATTCAAACTGTTGAAATTTATGTACTTCATGAGTGATGCATATACATGCAAAAATTTGAAAGTTTCGAATTCATTTGCTACAAAGTCAAGCGGTCAAAGAAATTATGAAAAAATGAATATATAAAACGACTCTCCTAGAAACCAACAAATAAACAGAATTCAAACACACTTTTAACCATATTAAAAACACAATCAAAACTCACACCTAATTTAATTAATGACATAAATCTTCAAAAGTTGTCATTTGATTGTCACGCCATTTTGACAAGTTTTCGTTCTAGTTCTGCAACAATATTTCATATTAAGTTGTAGAGCTTGTTGTCAGCTTTTTACAGAACTTTGAATCACCTTAATCGGAACTTGTATGATGACAAAATACTTAAGACTGTAAACAGTTACGGATCTGTCACTCAGTGGCAGTTTAATTTTGACTATAAAACAGCCACTGCTAGAGCCTGTATGTTTTGTACAAGTACATGAATGTTTTCAAATGTTATTAAAGCATCATATACAGAGGCGGAGTCAGACTTTCGAACAATGGGGATCAAACACATATAAGGTCAATTATATAAAAAAAATCGAACTATAGAGATCAATTATATAAAAAAAAATTATCCGAAAAATAAAAATCAATATTACAGTATCATGATATTTTATGCTAAATTGTATAAAAAAAAATAAACATAAATACAATAAAATTTAAAATTAAATGGATCAATTGATCGTCATATTAAATCTAAGTAGATCCACCTCTAATCCTATATAACATGTCAGAGACTAAACGATTACAAGAGGTCAATTTGTCCGTTCCAATTTGAACACACTCAAAAATTAAGTTCCCTTAGATGATCCAATGCCAAGTTATATTTATGTTTGCAGAAACAAAAAGTAATAGGAAATTAGGGATGCATCTCATTTAATTAAAAATTTGTTGCTTATATTTTTGTTCGTCTAATTAATTGTTGCCGCCAATCACGCTCATCGGATAAAGATCGAGGCATTGTGATTTTAATACGTCATGCATGCTAGCAAGGATCTGTGCTTCAGACAAAAAAAAAAAAAATTAATATATATATATACACACACACTAGTATTGTGCCCGTGCGTTGCAACGAAAATATATTATAAAATTAAATATAATATGAAGATATCTTTTTGTTTGACATTCACACAAAATTAAGAAAAAAATATTAAATGAAAATAAAAAGCACACACGAAAAAAAACAGAAATTCAAATAATAAATAACAATAAAAGAAACAACAAATGAAAAAATAGATCAAATATAACATGAAAAAGTTCTTGAAGTATCATTACCAGTGTGATCATCTTTGATATAGTGTAATATTTATGAAAATGAACAAACAAATATAAAAAGTATATTAATTAAAAAATAAAAAAATGAACAATATTTATGAAAATGCACACTTTAAAACAGCGAGCATAAAGTATTTTTTTACTTTTAACCAACCAAAGAATGACAGCTAGAGGTCTTTAAAAAAAATCTGTCAAAGAATTATGTTGTTGGAATATTGCTCAAATCATGTAATAACTAAATAGTGCAATAATTCGACAAAATTTTGATAATCTTCATTTAAAATAATAAACAAATTTAGTTTACCTGCTAAAAAATAATTAATTAAGCTGTATTTTTTATGAGCTAGAAGGTCGATATTTTTTAAATTTTTAAATTGAATAATATTTTCGATATGTGATTATTTCTATTTTTCTTTAGATTGGTATTATTTATTTATTTTCAAAATGTTGATCTCCCTTGGCAACAATGCTGATAATCTTATGTTGGATATTCATACTGGATATAAAAAAGAAGAGGAGGGATCCACTTACATCATATTTTGGTGACACCAAATTACACCATCAATTTTTAAAGCGTTTAAAGTTCAAACAGTCGATCCAAACCGTTCAACATGACCTCCATATTGAAATGTGCTTAGACACCAAAATTTACATTGTTTTTTTGAATTTTTTTACTATTTATTAAGTATTTTACAAAATCGTTGTTTTCAGACCATTGAATTTTTGTACCCATCTTAATAAATAGTAAAAAAATTCAAAAAATGTAAAATTTAATCCGCAAGCACAGTTTAATATATCCTACATGTTGAACGGTTTGGATCGACTGTTTGAACTTTAAAAATATAGGGTGTAACTCGGTGTCACTAAAAAATGGTGTAATTGGATCCCTCCTCTATAAAAAAAATATGAAGATTTATATGATTTGAAATTAAAAAAAAATGTATCTGGCCTGCACTGTAATATTGATCATTTGCCACTGAAAAATAATGCAACATATGTTGCTTGTGATTTAATGCTAAATACATGAAATAGGAAAAGAAAAAAAATAAGTTGTTTATAACTGTTTTTGGGTTTGGAAAGTCTTACAAAGCACGGACTGCTTGATCAGAAATTTTATTATTAACCAAAAAAATAATCAAATTTTACATAATATACCCGCTTTTTGGAAATTTCTACAAACAACCAATCCGTTGAATTATCCAGCGGATTTGAAATTTTATTTTCTACTGGATAATCTAGTGGTTTTGGAGTTTTTTTTTTTTTTTTCTGTAGATTTATTTTTGTAGATTTTTAATTGTTTGAATATGTTATGTTAAGTTTTATTTGTTAATTGTTTGAATAGATGAATATGTTGGTAGTTTTAATATAATCTAAATGGGAATTAAGACGTACAAGATTGAAGATTGAATTGCTGACAATTGAATTACAAATAAAATTAAGTTTTTTCAGCAAATAAGACATAAATTAAACCACTAATAATGAATGTCATAAATTAAAGTCCTAAGCATAAAATTTAGTTGTCACTACAACTTAAAATTGGAACAACTCAAAAAAATAAAAAACATCGAAATTGGTGTTTGTTTGAAGAAGATCCTCTTCAACTGCTCCTCTTGAGAAAGATGTTCATGCTTCTGCTTTTTTTTACTGCTTCCTCTATAAATGAATAAATCAAGAAATAAATAAAATTAGTACATAAAAATAATTAAATCATGCATTATATCTATTGAATTCTTATCAATGGTCTCATGATGAGCCCGATGTCTGAGTTTTCGACTTTGCATTCGGTCCATTTTTATCGGTATGCGGTTGTGTCGTCTCTGCTTTGGGTTTATTCTCGGACCATCATATTGAGACCAGTCACATTGGTTGCTTTTGGGCTCGAATCAGGCACCCCATGTTTGTGCCAGAATTTCCATATTGTAGAGGGGACTGAAGGATGAAGGCAGAAGGTTTGAGATTCTCTCATATTCTCTTGAGCTCCAGAATGGATTGTGAGAGAGAAAAGAGAGAGAATCTCATATTTATTGGCATAATTCAGTAACGTTATTTCCACTCAATTATTCACTGAAAACTCTCTTTTCGCTGGATAATCTAGCAAAAACTCCAAAACTACTGGATTATCCAGCGAAAATAAAATTTTTAAATCCGCTGGATAATCCAGCATAAATTAAGATCAAGCAGATTGATTATTTGTGAACTTTTTAGAAAACGAGTTTATTATGTGAAATTTGATTAATAATAATTTCGGCCGTTGGATAGTAACAGTACTAAATAAAATATGTGTACATATTTCCATTTGTATCAATATATTTTGTTGTTTAATGTTAATTGGACTTTGAAAATGAATTTATAGATGACTTTTTTATTTTTAGATATGTGAAATCTAAAAGTTGCACATTTGATGTTGATGGGACAATCTCTGAAAATAAGATGATTATAAAGCTTTTATAATTCCATTTTTTATATTTCAAAATCCAAATAGATATTCATCACAATCTATAGAAAGAAAAAAAAAACTATGAATAAAAAACTATTGGCCTGACTTTTTGATATTGATCAAACACTAAAAAGGGGGCTACGCCAAATTAATTAATTTTTTATTTTTTACATTACGGTTTTTAACTTTTTAAATTATTAATAATATGTTAAATAATTAGTGACCAAATATAGTAAATATTCCGCCTTAAGAGTAGCTTGTGTTGGGACAATAAAATTGGATGTTCATTTGTCACGATCAACTTAGTCAAATAAAATTATTCTTGGCGATAACTACAAGGAGAAGCTTGGTCAAATAAAATAATCTGAGCTGTTTTAATTTGATCATTTTGTTAAATTTTTAAAGAATATATGGAACTGGTAGATGTATCTGTCATCTGTTCAACCTATTCAAAAAGATAACATGGACCGAATATTTTAATGCAACTTTGCAAACTTCATTTTTCTTTAGAGATAAACTTTTAGATTTAGAATAAAAATTGTTGGGGTTTCTTTTGTCAAAATAACATCAATTCCATTTTATACTATTTTTCTTATACAAGTAAATTATCAGAAAAGGTAACAACACAAATTGATGGGTAAAGATGTAGATTTTTATGAAATGATACTAATCAAAATAGATTTTCAATTACAATATTTTTCGCAATGAAAAAACAACATACAGGATTGACAATAAGGCCAGGTAATATCCATATTACGGTCAATCTGCATTATGAATTCGTATTTTTATTTTTAAATATTAAAAATTCAATTCAAAATGTTAAACATGATATCTATATAAAAAATATATTAAATATCAAATTTTACATTCATCCAATTAGAACATTCTCGTGCCTTCCCGTGCTATAGAATTTTTGTACCGTTCGATAACAGTGATTTTCAATCTATCTAAAAAAATAACAAAAAGTTTCCAAAAACTATAAAATTTCATTCCGGGCATATTTTAGTATTGATATCATGTTGAGCGGTTCAGATCGATAGTTTGAACTTTGAAAACCAAAATATAAAAAATGAGGCATGATGAGGGATGAAAAATATGAGGTATTAGAACCCTCATATATATATATGAAACTGCCATGCAACCAAGTCGATTGTTCCTGAGCTTCCGTGCAACCAAATCGTTTTCTGATTTTCGAAGTCCAAACGGCCGATCTAAACCGTTAGATGTGATCTCTATATTAAAATGTACTTGGAGACCAAATTTTACATTTTTTGGAATTTTTTTACTATTTATTAAATCACTTTGAAAATCACTAATCCAACGGTGGCTTAACCAAACAGTAAAAACAGAAGCCACCGTTGGATCAGTGATTTTCAAAGTGGCTTAATGAATAGTAAAAAAATTAAAAAAAATGTAAAATTTGGTCTCCAAGTACATTTTAATATAGAGATCACATCTAATGGTTTGGATCAATTTTTTGGACTTCAAAAATTAAAAAATAAATTGGTTGTATTCCGGTCATCGACCGAAAGCATATTAGTCAATCTCTCTATATATATATTTATATATTGAAGAACATATATAAATAAAAAATATGAGTACAAAATAGGCAACTAAACTTGACCAAGAAGTACGTCCGAGACTTATTAGTGTGTAGTGAATTTAAAAACAGTAATATATGTTGTTCTCTTCAAAATATTTGGGAGAGATAACACGTTGATTGTAACAGAATTGAAAGAAAAGCATTACCAAATTTTATATTAAAGAAGCAATAAAATGTTGACTTCAAAACAATTAATACTGCGTAAGATTGTGGCAATTCCAGAAAATATAATATGTTAACGGTGAAGTCAGAGTATCTCCGATTCCCATCGGAACTACTTTATTAGTTCGATGGTTGTGGTAATCATTTATTAAGATTTATACAAACTAATTAAAATTCGCCCAGATTTGCTTTAATTTCTGTATGCACATATCTTAGTGGTAATTGTATAGTGTTAGATCTTAAAAGAGACCTACTCCTATCTTGTTGACTGTTGAAAAAAGTGTATAGGCTTAGATAGACATTTTATTTTTTGTGAGTAGTTTTGCTATGTTTTATTTGTGAATTTTCTTACAGTGTTCTCTATTATTATCAAAAATCTAAGTCATTGATTTATTTAAGAACAAAATAGTCAAAATACATGTAGCATTTAATATAGAGATCATATTCTCTTCAAATTACTGCTTTTGAAATTTCCTCTAATTTACCATTTGATATAAAATACCACATAAGACTTTTAATTAATGCTCGTTAGTTTCTATATTTAATAAAGAAAGGAATATCATAACAAAATTCTTTTTAAAAATATAGAGGATCTATTAGCTAGTAAATTCAAGCCACTTATAATGACAATAGTAACTGAAAAATGTAAACTATTATAGAAGAAACTGGATGTTTCTTTTGAACAAATTCAAAGAAATAAGTACTTAAAAGTCTCCAAACATGAAGCCAATCAAGTTAAAACATGTCAAAGTTGACACTTTTCTAGAAGCTTTCTTCAAGTCAATGTGCTGCTTTTGCTGGTAGACCCCAGTATTAGATTGTTGGCCATGTAAAAAAGGCTCAAAGGAAAAACACAAAGTAGTCACATGAAGAAGTTTGTTTTGAATTCTTGTTCCTTTTGTGTTTTATAAATTTGGAATCTCTAAAATGTCGGTCGTTTCCAGAAGCTTTGGTATGCTTATGGTTGTTATAGAATTATTAGTGTTTTATAAATTTGGAATCTCTAAAATGTCAGTCGTTTCCAGAAGCTTTGGTATGCTTATGGTTGTTATAGAATTATTAGTGTTGTGTCCGTACATTGCAACACCAACATGTTATAAAATTAATTAGAATATGAAGAGACAGGTTATTAAATGATTTAAATATTTAGAGAAGAAATAATATGTAAAGAAACAAGATTGAGAAAGATGTGATTAAATGATTCAAATAAGAATTTTCTACGTATATATTCTTGATGGAAATTATTTTAACGATGAAAATTTATCTATAGATCATCTCTTTATTTATTCAAAAGAAAAGAAATTATGTGATTGAAGGACTATAATTAAATCTGCAAATTCATCTTTCAATCTCAGTCATTAATCAGAACAACTATGTACATAATATAAAAATGAAAATATTTGATATATGCTATATAATATAAGAATGGAAATACTTGATATATTACAGATAATTGACATTGGAAGAAGTTTACAAAACCAACCAATACCTACATTTCATGATTACATTAATTAGATAATTCTGCGCTAATAACGGAGAGAATAATTTGATCCATTTCATGATTACATTTGTACCAGTAAATTTGCTGCCAAATTTTCAAGTAGAATCTTAAAAGACAAAATATGTTCCATCAATCAATAGGGAGCTGTTTATACATCAATAGATTTGGACTTTTGTATAACCATATAATTTGACTTTTACATAGCCTTTATATATTGTATGATTTAAGTACCAACACATAAAAGTCCAATTAACTGAGTTTAATTCTTGGAATTAAGGAAAAATCTATCTGAAGAATAGTCAATTATTACCCACAATTAATCGAAGTCTCAAATATTAGAAGAATTTTTTTTTTAAAAAAAAAAATATCCTCCATGTTTGTGGAAAACTTTCAAGCTATTTTTGTTAGCACGACCACCCAAATTATTAGATCTATGCAGAAAAGAAACCTGCCTCGCTATTTAGCTAATTTTGAAGAAAATAAAAGTTTATTGTTGGTTGTATACAGAGCCGAACCCAGACTTTTCAGTAATGAAAGTCAAATATAAATAGATGTCAATTATATGAAATTTGCATATTATGAATGAAAGTCCATTTATATTATCTGTAAAATTTTACTCTGAAGTAGGCATACTATGAAATGAAAGTCCATTTATATTACCTATAATATTTTACTCTAAAGTAGGGGGAGGGATCCACTTACACTATTTTTTTGTGACATCGGATTACACCTTATATTTTTAAAGTTAAAACAGTCAATTCAAACCGTTCAATATAATAGATATATTAAATATGTTTGTATTACACCCTACATTTTTAAAGTTAAAACAGTTGATCCAAACCGTTCAACATAATGGATATATTAAATGTGTTTGCATATCAAATTTTTCATTTTTTTTTCATTTTTTTACTATTTATTAAAATATTAATAAATAGTAAAAAAAATTAAAAAATATATATAAAAATTGGTCTCCAAGCACATTTTAATATGGAGATCATGTTGAAGAGTTTGGATTGACTGTTTGAACTTTGAAAACTTTAAAAATGTAGAGTATAATTCGGTGTCACAAAAAAATAGTGTAAGTAGAAAGTAGATAGATTATATTTTACTACGAAATTTGTATTTGTATGTTAGTCCGCTCTAATACTAAACAATAAAAAGTATTTTTTTTTTTATGTGATCAATATAATTACTAGCTTTGAACAAAGAGAATCTCAACTCTATGAAGAGAGATGGTGCTGCCAAACTCCTCCCTTATGGCAGTTCTAACAGCCTGATAATTTTAAAGAAAAAGAGAATGAGAATTTTTCTTTTTCATTCTCATCCTTCTTTCTTAGTTTTTTTTTTAGTGTGCTACTGCAACACCCCTAACCTTGTGGGTCCGGATCCCCTAAAGCAACTCAATTTTTGAGTTTTGAATTGAGACCGTCCAATTTGAATCCGACACTCGAAATTGTTTCAGAATTCGAATTCGTTCTTGGAATATGTACGCTCCAGATCCAGATAGATTATCTCAGATTCGAATCAGACAGTCCGATTTAAAACCCAAAGATTGGGTTACTTCCCTGGATCTGAATCTTGTTGGATCCAGCTCCTCCCAGATACAAAATATGTTCCATCAATCAATAGAGAGCTATTGATGTATCTTCCGGAATAGATTTGGACTTTTGTATAACCATAGAATTTGACTTTAACATAGCCTTTTTATTGTATGATTCAAGTACCAACACACAAAAGTCCAACTAACTGAGTTTAATTTCTTCGAATTAAAGAAAAATGCATCTGAATAATAGTCAATTATTCCCTACAATTAATCGAAGTCTTAAATATTAGAAGATTTTTTTTTTTTTAAAAACATCGTCCATATTTGGGGAAAACTGGCAGGCGATTTTTTGTGAGTACGACCAACCAAATTATTAGATTTGTGCAGAAAAGAAACCTGCCTTGCTATTTAGCTAATTCTGAAGAAAATAAAAATTCATTGTTAGTTGTATACAGGGCGGACTCAGACTTTCTAGTTAGAAGAGTTAAATATAAACATATGTCAATTATATGAAATTTGCATAGTGCAAATAGGAGTCAATTTAAGCATACAAAAAATTATATTTAAAAACAAATTTTTAAAAATAAATGAGAATCAATTGACAACCATATATTGTATATCAATCCACTCTGATCGTAAACAATATAAATATAAATTAGAATTTTTTTTTTATGTGATCAATACAATTACTAACTTTGAACAAAAAAATTCTCAACTGTATGAAGAGAGAGGGTGCTGCCAAACTCCTACCTTATCGCAGTTCTAACAGCCTAATAATTTTAAATAAAAAATAATGAGAATTTTTCTTTTTCTTTCTCATCCTTCTTAGTTTTTTTCGGACTAGCATAGGGAGCAGTATTATTGGGCTTTGAGATTCGTGTCAAATTAAAAAGAACGGTCCGGATCCATTACTTTTTATACAGTTATTGTTGTTCTTAGATACTTTTGTTGTTGATACCAGAGAGATCTCATATTAAACTGTTGTTTTTAACTTCCAAATCAATGAAGCCAATTGTTAATTTTTTAAGAGAGATTATGCTCTTCAATCAATGATTACTAGATGTGGTTCCAATCCTTACAAATATTATAAATAAACTAAGCACACCTACAAAAGTACAAGGAAAAAAAAAAAAAAACATCAATACAAGTTAGACAAGAGCTTAATCTCTGTAGTACTAAGCATATAAGATAATCTCTTTAACAAATTAAGGCTAAAAATTAATTCTAGTAAAGATTTTACAAATACATTACCTAAAAGTCTAGATTTGTTTCAACTCATCAAATTTTTAAGCCCTAAAGCTCGGAGCAATTTCGGAGCACCCACAACATCTTTTTATCAAGGTATTTTCATTTGGGATTTCTCAAGACAATAATTACAGAATCACCGCGAAGAAACATCTTGCTGATGAACCTATCCTTGTTGACAGGCAGCGCCTTTTTTTTCCCTTTTCCTGTCTTAGGTACCTTCAAAAAGATATAAACAAAGTAACTAAAAAAATACAATCATTCTACATGTACATATCTTGTGCGCATAAAAATTGCATCATAGAAACAGCACAGACTGCAAAATGGGAAAAAAAACAATATACTTATATAGTATGGAGTATGGAGTAGAACTAGGGTGTTCTTAAGTTCACCAAGCCTCTTTTTGAAATCAACTCTAGAAAATATTGGATTGACTTCAAATGATGAATCCTAACCGTTGAAACCCTACCTTATGAGTGATGCATTTACATTAATTTTTTTTTAAATTTTAAATTAATTATGTATAGAGTCAAGTGGTAAAAAATTGTTCAAAAAATGAATGCATTAAAATTAATTTATAAACCTTCTACTTTTGACCACTTGACTTAATACTAAATTAATTCGAAAGTTTAAAATTTTTGCACATAAATGCATCACTCATAAGGCAGAAGGACTTCAATGGTTCGGATTCTTCATTTGAAGTCAATCCGATAGGTTTTAGTGTTGAGTTCACAAAGAAGCTTGGTGAACTTAAGAACACCCTAGTTCTACTTGTATAGTATGTATAATTGGCCATAAGAATGGTATTCTGGTACTCTGGGTACTTCTCTTCTCCAGAGCGAAGAGATACTATCAAGGTTGTCCATGTTATATCCTATTTTTTATTTTTCTTTTTTCGTAAAAGGTATGCATAGCCCTATCTTTTGCAATTGATGTAATTTTGTTATCTATTGTGTTTAGGAGATACCTCAGTCCACATCTCTCTGACATTTTCAAGAACCATGTTGCAGTGTCGATCAAAGGCTCTCACACGTCCAAGCAACTTCTTGTTGTTTCTACAATTAATCAGCACCTAAATAATGAAAAACAATAAAAAAAAATTAACATCAGATTCAAGCAAGCAAGTAAACAATATAAGACAGGGAATTTGGCAAGTCCCATCAAGCACCCAAAATTTGGCCAACCAACCAATCAACCTGCCATATAATCATGTACTAATCAGATCATGTACTGATCAACCCTTTCTATTCAAATATATATCTATAACTCAATGCTAGTTAACCTGACCAACTAAGAAAATTAATCACTTTTGGAATTTTATGTTCCCCAAACTTGCCAGAACAGATAAAAACAGCGAAGCCAAGAATTAGAATGTTAACAACTCGCTCAAGTCACATCACAATGCACTATATGCAGAAAATAAATATAAAAGGAACTTAGAAAGAACCTGAGTATTATTTTTGACACTCATCATTAGAACCGAGAGAGGGCCAGTGCTGAACTCCTCTTCCTCTTTCTTAGTCTGCGAAATGTCAACACATACATAACAAAATATAGATGTCAACCCTCCATAGATACAACACGAATCTATTTAAAATTACACAATTTCGACTGTGCTGAACTCCTCAAGTTATTGTTTATTAACTTGTGGGTTTACAAAAATAATTGAGACCTTGATAGGGGTGCAAACAGATCAGATAGTGGTAAAACCATATCCGTATCCGCTTTTATTTTCCGGATATGAATACGGATTGGATATTAAACAGATACGGATACGGATACGGATATCCGCTTTTTATAATAGTGAATAACATAATTTTTTTCATAATATATATTAAACTATATATTATATATTTACTTTTCGGATATGGATTCGGATACAGTCGGATAATATCCGACCCGTTTGCACCCCTACTTCTGGATGTTATCCCCTACAGAAAATATAGAATCTAAAGCATGGGATTCCCTTGTGCAAGATATTGATAAATAAAGTATTACAAAATACATCAACTTACATTTGTATCATCCTCCATTGATGTTCCTGAATATGATAACAAAAACAATGTCAGAAAAAGCAAAAAAAGAAATATAACAACAGAGCTAGATAAATGAGAAAGTAATGAATACGCATTAGGGTTACAAAATTAACACTAGATGACAAACTTCAGTTGAATCATCTTTCATCCATTAAAAAACAGAATTTCAGGGATTACCATAGTTTTTATACTGGTATTACAGGTAAAGGACTTGAAGCTCGATCTCAACTATACAATTGAATAAAAAAATATCCTCCGTGAACTATTTGAACTGTTGGAGAAACAAGTGCGAAAAATTGCAAAGAAGGAACTTGCCTATAACAAAACCTAATGAACTATATTACGCGAAGAAGTAACAAAACCTAGTAAAATCGTCCAATTAGTGCTTCTGAGCCAAAACGAAGAAAGTGAAGAAAACACACCTTGAACTAAGAACGCGCGTTGGAGAACTAAACCAAGATGCACAGATCACGTTCCAGCAAAACCCTAGAGAAGGTCGAGTGTGGCGGCTTAGGGTTTACTTCCGTGAATAACAGGAAATTTCCAAAATATCCCTAAAAGATATGTCTTCACAGCTTGGTCCACGATTTATGGGCCTAGGACAATGGCCGGCCCAGTGAAAAATAATAATTTTGAACAGTTTAATTATCCACGATTTATGGGCCTAGGACAAAGTCGTGCCTTCTTTCATAATCTTACTACCGTTGTATATATATTCATGAGTAAAACTAGGGTGCGGGTGCTCTTAAGTTCGACGAGCCTCTTTGTAAATTTAACTCTAAAAAATATTGTATTGATTTCAAATAACTAATTCAAACTGTTGAAACTCTTATATCTTACGAGTGATGCGTCAACATGCAAAAAATTTAAAATTTTGAATTAATTATGTATAGAATCAAATAGTCAAAAATTGTATAAAAAATGAATGCATTAAAATTAATTTATAAACCTTCTACTTTCAACCGCTTGACTTAATACTAAATTAATTCGAAAGTTTAAATTTTTTACATGTAAATCCGATAGATTTTAGAATTGAGTTCACAATAGACTTGGTGAACTTAAGAGCACCTTAGTTCTACTCTATATTTATTGCCATATTTATATGTAAAAATTAACAATATTTCAATAAGAATCAGCTAGAGATATTCAATGCTACATAAATTAATGAGAGGAAATATGAAACTGGAAGGTACTGAATAATTCGGTACTCGGTACCTCTTGAAAGTAAATGAGAGCTTCTGATTTTTGTAAAAAAGAAAAATCAATCAAGTTAGTTTCCTAATTTTTTTTTTTCTAATTATGGTTTTTAAAAAAAAAAATCCGAAGACTGCACTAAATAATGTGCGAATAAAAGCTAATAAATTACAATTTAGCATCTTCCAAAATCAACTAATTCTTCATTTTCATAGCAAGTTATTGTACGCGCGTTGTCATCGAGGCTCCATACTTAATGCACCTGTCAATAAATGTGGTATCATTTTTCACAGTGAAGATTTTAATTTGAAGGTGTGTGCTTAAAAAAAGAAATATTTTACATTTTAATTTTGGGAAAGGAAAATAATTTGTCCAATAAATTAAAAAAGGCTTAAAATTGAGCCATGTGACAAATTACCCCACAAATTATCGGTTCGGTATGATTTTTATTTTTTCCAAAATGTTGTCTCATTTTGTAAAAAAAAAAAATGAGTTCAATATTGAAAATAATTAATAATTATTTTGACAGTCATCTGTTTTTTTCGAATAGAATACCGCAGCATATATAGAATTGCGTTAAATTTAATACATGAATGACATATATGTTTTTTTTTTGGTAGAAAGTTCCCTTAGGCTTTGATTAAACACATTCAGTAGCAATACATTAGCTTACAGCTTTTGAAACTATCCTATTACAAATGGTGTTTTAAAATTCTGTCTATTCGGTCGAATATTCATATTCGGTTACAATCCGAATAGAAAATCTATATTCGGTCCGAATATGAAGTTTATAGCATATTACCAGTTTAGAGTATATTAATAGTGATAAAATACCAGTTTAAAGTATATTAACAGTGATTTATACCACATATTACCGGTTTAGAATATATTAACAGTAATAAAAATACCGATTTAGAGTATATTAACAGTGAGTCATACCACATATTTACCGTATGTTTGTTTATATATACGAATTCTCATTTAAAATCCGCATATATAAATACGAATAAAAATCCGCATATATGGCCGCATACCATATTTGCAGTATGCGGTGGTCTTCCGAATACCGAATGAGAACCAAATTTCAAAACACTGATTACAAATATCACAACATGTTTTCACCAGAGATGGAAGAGAGGGTACATTAGCCAAATGGTGGGCCTTCTGATTCTCTTCTCTAGGTTTAAATTCGCAGTGAAATCCAGTATTGCTCCTCCAAAGATTCATTATGCATGCCAATTCAGTGTATGATCGCCATTCTACTGTATAGATTGCATGAACTCCTTGTTTGGAATTGCATGGCTTTGCTCCATCCATTTTGTAAACCACTTGAGCATGCATATTTACTTGAATCCCTAAAAAGTAATGCAAGGGACCAAGATGGAGCAAAGCCATGTGCCTCTCCATGAAAAAGATCCGAACCGATTATCATTACACCCCCAACAATTTAAATGCTATATACATCTCATCAGTTTAAATTCTTTCTAAAGCTCTTACTAGAGAAGAGGTGAAATCCAGACGAGATTAAATCCAGTCGCCAAAATTTTCTATTTAATAAAAGTTAAATTCTTATTAATTCTCTAGAACAATTATTAAATAAATTTTGGGATGAAAAAACATTACAAAACTTTCATTTATTGTTTATTTTTATGTGACACTTGTTTCTTAAAAAAATCAAACAAAAACTATTATCGATGTCTTCTAATAAATGAATAACAAAATTCGACTTTGAAAAGGTAATTTGGCTATTTGGCGAATCCAGTAGAGAGATGAAGCCTGCTGAAATCCAGTTGAGCTATTTTAGCAACACGAGTTGAGCTCGCTAAAATCCAGTCAAGTAGTTCTCCGCTTCCGATCAGAGCTGCAACAAGAACAGTTTCATACCCATTAAAACGGATGTCAAACGAAAGCTCATCATGATGCGAATCTGTATGTGGTATCAGATTGACGAGTTTGCTTCTCTAGAACCACTGCTCTAGATCAGAGAGGAGGAGAAAGATTTTTGGACTTCGTGCTGGAGAGAGAGGAAGAGAGCATTAAAAAAGTACGACATTCAGCTGCTTCTTAAAGAGCAAGCACAGTGATGTAAAAAAGTTATCTGAAAAGTGTCTTAAGGAGACTCTAAGAAGGTCAGTTTCTTAAGGCGACCAAACAGTTTCCTTAAAAAAATTGCCAAGGAGGGCTCAAAGGAGATATGTTAATCTCAACTAAGGAGTGCATGTTTGGCTGGATTAAGAGGAATTAAGACTTAAGGGTGCTGTTTGACTGGAGAGGATTAAGCTTCCTTAAGGCTTAATCCGCTTTCTCTAGCTTCCTTAACAACTTAATTCTGCCGAACACCGATTCCTTAGCGCGGATTAAGATTACCTCCTTTAGCTTCCTTTTGCCCGGATCTTAATCATCTGCCCGAACTTTAAGACACTCCTTCCCCTTTCTTAAGCGCTTAATCCTTCACCCACTGATTAAAACAACCGAACATCGGTTTCTTAGCGCTCCTTAAGCTTTTAATCCTTCACTTTTAATCCTTTGTTGCGGAACGACCCCAAGGAGATCTAAGGAGACACTGCCGAACATGCACTTCATTTTTACGAGGCATAGATTGATGATATAAAAACAAGGAATAAGCAAATTTAAAATTGAGAATAGTAGCTAATTTCATTTTTTTGTTTGATTGGTATTATAATGAGCTAATCAGCTAATTCTCAAAAGACAAACAAATATAGTTGATAGCTATTTAGATTTAGATTGATCTAAATGTGAGTTAGCTCAAAAATAATACTATTATTATTGAATTAGCTCTATTTTTACTTCAAATGCAACAAACATCCTTTTATCCGATTATAATTTTTTTTGAACTGACAATTATTTGAATCTGAGTCGACTCGAACCGAAAAAGAACCGATAATAACATAAGAAACTTATTTCTAATCGTATATAGAAAACATAATTCATTGGTAGCTTTTTAATACATCGAAGAATACATCTGTTAATTTATTTGAATTAATTTGAAAAAAAAACATTATAAAGGTTGTCAACAGAAACAATTTTCAAGTGATTATTTTTCTTAAATCAAGTAACTCATACTTGTGCATCTATAAAAACGTATTATATAGATTATTAAGTATACAAATGAATATTACAATATACACAACATAGTCATCTCTATACGTATAACATGTACGAAAGTAACTGAGATCCAAAATTTGAAATTGATAGCAGTAACAAAATATTTCTGTTTTGATTTGTACCATCTCGTCTGATCAGAATAGGCACAAATATCAAAGAGTCCCATCACCCATGCATTTCATCTCGATCGGATTCAATTGTCTGGCTTATGATCAGACGATCAAGATCTAAACATAAATATTAGAAAAAATTGGTTATTTGCCACTCCAAAACTTTTAAATCTGAAAAATACCATTATAAAATTATAAATCTAAAAAAATACCACTCTAAACTTAGTTAATTCTTAAATTAGCTACAAATACACAATTTTTATATTTTTTTAATTAAAAATTAACTGAAAAATACAGTTTTGAAATACGTATAATGAGGAGTCTGAAGGGTATATAGAGAAATACAGAAATACGTATTTCAAAACTGTATTTTTCAGTTAATTTTTAATAAAAAAATATAAAAATTATATATTTGTGGCAAATTTAAGAATTAATTAAGTTTAAAGTAGTATTTTTCAGATTTATAGTTTTGTGATGGTATTTTTCAAATTTAAAAATTTTGGAGTGACAAATAACCAATTTTCTCTAAATATTATGTTACCTCAAAGGATATGATTCGAATAACTTGAACTCAATATCTATCTGAATTCAAAAATGATATGAATATGACTTTATCCTATCTAAATGCTATCCTATCCATTCTAATATGTTTGATTGTAAAATAAAAATAACTAGAATAATATTTTTGCCATTTATGTTATTAGAATAGCTAAATTCTACTCTCTTTTTTTGTAAGAGGACTATTCTAATAAAACAAATAAATTATATTTCCTATTCTAATTATTTAAACCTAACCAAATACATAATAGATAATAGACTATTATAAATAATCTAACCAAAGAAATAACCTATTTTCAAACCAACCAAACATACTCCTAATTTAATCAGATTTCGGGTTCTGGGTGCGGATGCAAATATTTACTCGCCCAGTCGCCCAATACGTGCATCCGAAATAAACGGCCTTTGATGAATCAAAGGGGACGGATTGAAATCCAACGGCCCATATTTACGATATATACCTCATAAAACCTCTCAATTCTCTTCTTCATAAAACCTCTCAATCCTCTTCTTCGCGTTCTAAATCCCTAATCTCAGAACCAGGCGGCGCCCCTCCTCTTCTCTACTTCAGATCGAAGCACCTTAAGCGAGAGAGACCTAGATGGTAAAGCAGCGATAAACTCGTCTAATTTCAATAGAACTTCCTTTTTATTAGCTTTGTTTCTCAATTGTAAAAAAACGATTCGTGTTTGTGTTATTACAGGCGCCGAAGAAGGATTCGAAGGCTCCGCCGCCGTCGTCTAAGCCCGCCAAGTCCGGCGGTGGCAAGCAGAAGAAGAAGGTTAGTTTTTTCTGACCTAATTTAGGGTTTCTCTCTCGATTTGATGTAGTTCGATTGAATTGTCGGTGTTCAATGGTGTTTGGTGCTTTGCAATAACAGAAGTGGAGCAAGGGAAAGCAAAAGGAGAAGGTAAACAACGCGGTGCTGTTTGATCAGGCGAGTTACGACAAGATGCTGATTGAGGTGCCTAAGTTCAAGCAGATCACCCCCTCTGTTCTCTCTGAGCGTCTCAGGGTATGTGTTCTCACCAATTTCTATTAAATATTTAAATCTATGGCTAGTTGTGATTTAATTTATGATGTGTTGATCAATTGGAGAGAATAGATATTGAAAATCATTCCATTGTCGTATGATAATTGCGCATTTGAATTTTATTTATTGCTCCATCTGTAGAAAAAACTGTTTTGCAAATAGCTGAGAATTCCATATCATATGGTCCATAACTGCTTATATTCATCATGTCTGTACTGTACACGAAAAGTTGTTATGGTATTACCACATTTATTAATTTTATGTTACAATGAGCAGTCTATATAGCACAATTGTTATGTTGTATAAATATTTTGCATCGATCTTGCATATTACTGTTCTTCCTTTTAGATTGCTTAAAACTTATATAGTGTTGTGCAAGTTGGCCCAGTAGAATGATAATTATATTGATTTCATCTTAAATATCCCTGTGCATTAGCCTGCATCTGGAATACTCTTGTACAACATGTAATCCATGGACATGATACATATATGATTTTCCTTCCGAAACTTCGCTGCTATATTTTATTAAAGATACTTGAGATGTTGTTATTGACATGATATCAGTCGAAATTTGTAAGCATATAAGATCTTTAACTTGAGTATATCCCATTTATATGAAAAATTATCCAACTTTTGGATGAATTATTGTTATGTTACTGAATACTTTTGGTTGCTATTATCTACACAGGTCAACGGATCACTTGCTAGGAGGGCGATAAAGGATTTGATGGCAAGGGGTGCTATTAGAATGGTATCAGCACATGCTAGCCAGCAGATCTACACCCGTGCCACCAATACCTAAATGCGGTTTTCTTTTAAGCAGTGTTTTCAGTGTTACTATGTTATTTGCAATTAGAGCTGTCAGCATTAGTGTTTTAATTTAATTTTGGTTGAATATGTTTTGTCTTTGTTTGGATGGAGATTAAATTTTGCTAGGCACTCTTTCTGTTTCTTTTCCTCTGTCAATGCCATGCTTGATCCACCTGGGAATTTATGATTTAGCTTAGATCCTTTTGTGTCATTATAAAAATTAGATCAGTAGTGGTGTCCAGTTAATTTATATAATATGGTTGCGCACTTGTGTAACGATTTTCATCAATGAGAGAGAATTGACCTCCGAGATGTGACAAGTGTTAAATATCGTCTTCATAGATTTGGAGGAAGATGATAAACTCATTTATAGAGATTAATTCTTTAATCAAATAAATTAGTTCATCGTTTTACAAATTCCAAAAACTCATTTTTAGAGATTATATAGTAAAAATAAAACAAGTACAAGTTTACACATTAATTAATCAATCAGATTAATATTTACAGTTCGAGTTTTTAGAATAGCCTTTTTGTGAGTATCATAGATTTAATTTTTGTTTGTCTTGTTTGTACGCTAAATCTGAGCCCGTGAGTAATTTTGTGAAAAGAATTAAAGTACTTAAAATTACATAATTTCTTTATATTTTGATTAATTATCGTTCTTGTTTACAAAAGTTATGTTTGATTGGGTTCAGAACATGCTATTTATTTTTGAAGTTAGACTACTCCGAATATATACTATTGGGGTGTTTGATTTGGTTTGAATAGTTATAATAGGAAATCTAACTTCGATCAGAGATATATTTCAATTCTAATTATAACATAATTTAATTAGAAGGAAAAAAAAAAGTTATTTGAGAAAGGCAACAAATTGTAATAAAGAGAAAAATGAGGTAAACAGTTCGAGTTTTTAGAAGTCTTTTTATGAGTATCATAGATTAACTTTTGTTTGTCTTGCTTGTACGCTAAATCTGAGCCCGTGAGTAATTTTGTGAAAATAATTAAAGTACTTAAAAAATTACATAATTTCTTTATATTTTGATTAATTATCGTTCTTGTTTACAAAAACTATGTTTGATTGGGTTAAGAATAGGCTTGTAAAACAAAAGAACAATGGCAAATGATACTAAGTATAAGAACAATGACTAATGAGTTTGCTAAGTACAAAAACAATTATAAAAATGCCGGTTAGCACATGAACAATGGCCAATACGGTGGCAAAAATAAAGAGCAATGATAAATGAGTTCCTAAGCACAAGAACAATGGCAAATGAGATTGTTATGCAGAAAAAGCAATGCAAATGAGGCTGCTAAGCACAACAACATTGACCAATGGGATTGTTAAGCCAAAGAACAATGGTAAATTAGTTGCTAAGTACAAGAACAATAATAAATGAGATTGCTAAGCATGAAAAAAATGCAAATAAGGCTGCCAAGCACAACAACAATGGCCAATGATGTTGTAAAGAAAAATTACATTGGCTAATGAGTTATTAAGCGTAAGAACAACGACAAATGAGGAAGCTAAGCACAATAACAATGAAAATGAGTCCTCAAAGCACAATAATGTTGCAAATGAGGCCGGTTAGCACAATGGAAAGATGCCGGTTAGCACAAGAACAATGGCCAATACGGTGGCAAAAGTAAAGATCAATGGTAAATGAGTTGCTAAGCATAAGAATAATGACAAATGAGGTTGATAAGCATGAGAACAATGCAAACGAGGCTATTAAGCACAACAACAATGGTCAATGAAGTTGTTAAGCATAAAAATAATGACAAATGAGTTGCTAAGCACAAGAACAATGAAAAATGAGAATGTTAAGCATTTTATGCAAATGAAATTGCTAAGCACAAGAACACTACAAATGAGAATGCACAAGAATAATGACCAATGAGTTGCTAAGCACAAGAACAAAGACAAATGATATTGCTAGGCACAAGAACAAAGTAAATGAGGATGCTAAGCACAATAACAATGGCTAAGGGGTTGTTAATCTAAAGAACAACGATAAATAAGTTGTTAAGCACAAAAACAATGACAAATGAGATTGCTATGTACAAGAGCAATGCCAATGAGCTTGCTAAGCACAAGAATAATGGAAATGAGTCCACTAAGCACAAGAACAATGCGGTTGCAATGCCAAAGAGCAATGTGAAATGAGTTGCTAAGCACAGGAACATTGACAAATGAGGTTGCTAAGCACAACAATAATTGCCAATGGGTTGTTAAGCAAAATAACAACGACAAATGAGGTGCTAAGCACAAGAACATTAGTCAATGAAGTTGTTAAGCAAAATAGTAATGGCCAATGAGTTGCTAAGCACAATAACAAAGACAAATGAGGTTGCTAGGCACAAGAACAATATTAATGGGACTGCTAAGCACAAGAATATTGAAAATTAGGCTACTGAGCACATGAACAATGCAAATGAGGCTACTAAGAATGAGAAGAATGGAAATGAGGCTGCTAAGTGCAAGAACAACGGCCACTGAGAATGCTAAGTAAAAGAACAATGACCGATGAGGTTGTTAAGCAAAAGGACGATGACAAATGAGTTGCTAAGCAAAAGAAAAATAACATATGAGTTTGTTAAGCCCAAGAACAATTCAATTGAGGTTGCTACGTGCGAGAACAATGCACATGCGAATACTAATCACAAGGAAAATGACCGATTATTTTGTTAACCAAAAAACAATGGCCAATGGTGTTGTTAAGCAAAAGAACAACGACAAATGAGGTACTAAGCATGAGAACAATGACAAATGAGGTTGCTAAGCCTGAGAACAATGCAAATGAAGTTACTAAGCACAACAACAATGGTCAATGAAGTTGTTAAGCACAAGAACAATGGCAAATGAGTTGCTAAGCACAAGAACAATTACAAATGATGATGTTAAGCACTTTGAGAAAAACAAATGAGGCTGTTAAGCACAAGAACAATGCAAATGAGAATGCTAATCACAAGAAGAATGACTAATGATGTTGTTTAGCAAAAGAACAATGACCAATGAGTTGCTAAGCTCAAGAACAATGACAAATTAGGTTGCAAGCAAAAGAACAATACAAATGAGGCTGCTAAGTATAAGAAGAATGGAAAAGAGGCCGGTTAGCACAAGAACAATGGTAATGCGATTGGAAAGCAAAAGAGCACTGGAAAATGCGTTGTTAAGCACAAGAACAATGACAAATGAGGCTACTACACTGAAAAGTAATGTAAATGAGGCATATAAGCACAACAACAATGACGAATGAGGTTATTAAGAAAAAGAACAATTGCAAATGAGTTGCTAAGCAGAAGAACAATGAAAAATAAGATTTCTAAGCATAAAAATAATGCAAATGGCTGCTAAGCATAACAACAATGGAAAATGAGACTGCTAAGCACAACAACAATGGAAAATAAGTTGCTAAGCACAAGAACAATGACAAATGAAATTGCTAACTCAAAGGACATTGCAAATGAGACTGCTAAGTACAACAAGAATTGAAATGAGGCAACTAAATGTAAGAACAATGGCCAATAAATTTGTTAAGCAAATGAATAATTGCAAATGACTAGCTAAGCACAAGAACAATGACAAATGAAGTTGTTAAGTACTAGAACAATTCAAATGAGGCAGCTAAGCACAAGAACTATGCAAATAAGGTCGCTATGCACAAGAACAATGGCCGATGAGGTTGTAAAGCAAAAGAACAATGGCCAATGAGATTGTTAAGCACAAGAACAATGCAAATGAGGTTGCTCAGCACGAGAACAATGCAAATGAGATTGCTAATCACAAGAACAATGGCCAATGGTGTTGTTACGCAAAAGAACAATGGTCAATTTGGTTGTAAAGCAAAAGATCAATAGCAAACGAGTTGCTAAGCACAAGAACAATAACTAATGAGTTTGCTAAGTATAAAAACAATGGAAAAGAGGCCGTTCGCACAAGAACAATGGCCAATGCGGTGAAGAGCAATGGTAAATGAGTTGCTAAACACAAGAACAATGACAAATGAGGTTGATAAGCAGAAGAACAATTCAGATGAGGCTAGTGAGCACTACATAAATGGCAAATGGTGTTGTTAAGCAAAAGAACAACGACAAATGAGTTGCTAAGCACAAGAACAATGTGAAATGAGATTGCTAAGCACGATAACAATGCAAATGTGGCTACGAAACACAAAAATAATGGCCAATGAAGTTGTTAAGAAAAATTACAATAGCTAATGAGTTACTAAGCACAAGAACAATGACAAATGAGGTTGTTAAGCTCAAGAACAATGCCAATGAGGAAGCTAAGCATAATAACAACAGAAAATGAGTCCGCAAAGCACAAGAATATTGCAAATGAGGCAGCTAAGCATTAGGACAATGGCCAATGAGGTTGTAAAGAAAAAGAACAATTGTCAATGAGATTGTTAAGCACAAGAACAATGGCCAATAACATTGTTAAGCACAAGAACAATACAAATGAGATTGTTAAGCACAAGAACATTACAAATGAGGCCGCTATGCATAATAACAATGGCCAATAATGTTGTAAAGCAAAAAAACAATAGTTAATGAGGTTGTTAAGCACGAGAACAATGCAAATGAGGTTGCTAAGTACAAGAACAGTGCAAATGAGAATGCTAATTACAAGAACAATGCCCAATGATATTGTTATGCAAAAGAACAATGGTCAATGAGGTTGTAAAGCAAAATGACAATGACAAATGAGTTGCTAAGCACATGAACAATGACTAATGAGTTTGCTAAGCTCAAAAACAATGAAAAAGATGCCAGTTAGCACAAGAACAATGACCAATGCGGTGCTAAGCACAAGAACAATGACAACTGAGGTTGCTAAGCAGAAAAACAATGCAAATTAGGCAGCTAAGCATAACAACATTGGGCAGTGGGGTTGTTAAGCCAAAGAACAATGAAAAATTAGTTGCAAAGCACAAGAACAATGATAAATGAGATTGCTAGGCATGAGAACAATGCAAATGAGGCTGCTAAGCACAACAATAATGACAAATAAAGTTGTTAAGCACAAGAACAATGAAAATAAGTTTCTAAGCACAAGAACAATGACAAATGAGGTTGTTAAGCACCAGGACATTGCAAATGAGGCTACTAAGTACAACAATAATTGAAATGAGACTACTAAATGCAAGAAAAATGGCCAATAAATTTGTTAAGCAAAAAAACTATTGCAAATGTCTAGCTAAGCACAAGAACAATGACAAATGAAGTTGTTAAGTGTTCCAATAATTCAAATGAGGTAGGTAAGCAAAAGAACAATGTAAATGAGACAGCTATGCACAAGAACAATGACCAATGAGTTTGTAAAGAAAATGAACAATGACCAATGAGGTTGTTAAGCACAAGAACAATGCAAATGAGGTTGCTAAGTACAAGAACAATGCAAATGACAATGCTAATCACAAGAACAATGGCCAATGGTTTTTTTACACAAAAGAATAATGATCAATGAGGTCATAAAACAAAAAAACAATGACAAATGAGTTGATAAGCACATGAACAATGACTAATGAGTTTGCTAGGCACAAAAACAATGGAAAAGAGGTTGCTAAGCACAACAACAATGGCCAATGAACTTGTAACAAATGAGGAAGCTCAGCACAATAACAATGGAAATGAGTCCTCAAAGCACAAGAACAATGGCCAATGCGGTGGCATTACAAAAGAGCAATGGTAAATGTGTTGCTAAGCACAAGAACAATGACAAATGATGTTGATAAGCAGAAGAACAATTTAGATGAGGTTGCTGAGCACTACAAAAATGGAGAATGAGGTTGTTAAGCAAAAGAACAACGACAAATGAGTTGCTAAGCAGAAGAACAATGTGAAATGAGGTTGCTAAGCATGAGAATAACGCAAATAAGGCTACTAAGCACAACAACAACGACAAATGAGATTGTTAAGCACCAGGACATTGCAAATGAGACTGCTAAGCACAACAAGAATTGAAATGAGGCTGCTAAGTGCAAAAACAATGCCCAATAAGTTTGTTAAGCAAAAGAAGAGTTGCAAATGACTAGCTAAGCACAAGAATAATGACCAATGAAGTTGTTAAGTATTAGAACAATTCAAATGAGGCAACTAAGCACAAGAACAATGTAAATAAGGCCGCTATGCACAAGGACAATGGCTAATGATGTTTTAAAGCAAAAAAAACAATAGTTAGTGAGGTTATTAAGCACAAGAACAATGCAAATGAGGTTGCTAAGCACAAGAACAATGCAAATGAGAATGCTAATTACAAGAACAATGACCCATGATATTGTTATGCAAAAGAACAATGGCCAATGGGGTTGTAAAGAAAAAGGACAATGGCAAATGAACAATGACTAATGAGTTTGCTAAACTGAAAAACAATGGAAAAGAGGCCGGTTAGCACAAAAACAATGGCTAATGCGGTGGAAAAATAAAAGAGTACAAGAACAATCACAAATGAAGTTGTTAAGCAGAAAAGCAATGCAAATGAGGCTACTAAACACAACAACATTGGCCAATGGGGTTGTTAAGCCAAAGAACAAAGAAAAATTATTTGCTAAGCATAAGAACAATGAGAAATGAGATTGCTAGGCATGAACAATATAAATGAGGATGCTTAGCACAACAACAATGGCAAATAAAATTGTTAAGCACAACAACAATGGAAAATGAGTTTCTAAGCACAAGAACAACGACAAATGAGGTTGTTAAGCACCAGGACATTGCAGATGAGACTGCTAAGCACAACAAGAATTGAAATAAGGCCACTAAGTGCAAGAACAATGGCCGATAAATTTGTTAAGCAAAAGAACAGTTGCAAATGACTAGCTAAGCACAAGAATAATGACAAATGAAGTTGTTAAGTATTAGAACAATGGCAAATGAAGTTGTTAAGTATTAGAACAATTCAAATGAGACAGCTAAGCACAAGAACAATAAAAATGAGGTAGCTAAGCACAAGAACAATAAAAATGAGGCCGTTATGCACAAGAACAATGGCCAATGAGGTTGTAAAGCAAAAAAACAATGACAAATGACTTTGTTAAGCTCAAGAACAATGCAAATGAGGTTGCTAAGCACAAGAACAATGCAAATGAGGCTGATATGCACAAGAACAATAGCCAATGAGGTTGTAAAGCAAAAAAAAAACAATAGTTAATAAGGTTGCTAAGCACAAGAACAATGGAAATGAGGTTGCTAAGCACAAGAACAATGCAAATGACAATGCTAATCACAAGAACAATAACCAATCGTATTTTTACGCAAAATAACAATGGCCAATGAGGTCGTAAAGTAAAAAAACAATAACAAATGAGTTGCTAAGCACATGAGCAATGACTAATGAGTTTGCTAAGCACAAAAACAATAGAAAAGAGTTTGTTAAGCACAACAGCAATGGCCAATGAACTTGTAAAGCAAAATTACAATGGCTAATGAGTTGCTAAGCACAAGAACAATGACAAATCAGGAAGCTAAGCACAATAACAATGGAAATAAGTCCTCAAAGCACAAGAACAATGGCCAATGCGGTGGCAAAACAAAAGAGCAATGGTGAATGAGTTGCTAAGCACAAGAACAATGACAAATGAGGTTGATAAGCAGAAGAAGAATTTAGATGAGGCTGCTAAGCACTACAAAAATGGCGAATGGTGTTGTTAAGGAAAAGAACAACGACAAATGAGTTGCTAAGCACAAGAACAATGTGAAATGATGTTGCTAAGAATGAGAACAATGTAAATAAGGCTGCTAAGTACATAATGGCCAACGAAATTGTAAAGCAAAATTACAATGGCTAATGAGTTGCTAAGCTCAAGGACAACGACAAATCAGGTTGTTAAGCACCAGGACATTGCAAATGAGACAGCTAAGCACTACAAGAATTGAAATGAGGCCACAAAGTGCAAGAAGAATGGCCAATAAGTTTGTTAAGCAAAAGAACAATTGAAAATGTGTAGCAAAGTACAAGAACAATGTAAATAAGGCAGCTAAGCAAAAGAACAATGTAAATGAGGACGCTATGCACAAGAACAATTGCCAATAAGGTTGTAAAGCAGAAGAACAATGACCAATGACTTTGTTAAGCACAACAATGCAAATGAGGTTGCTAAGCACAAGAATAATGTAAATGAGACCGCAATGCACAAGAAAAATAACCAATGAGGTTTTAAAGGAAAAAAAACCAATAGTTAGTGAGATGGTTAAGTACAAGCATAATGCAAATGAGAATGCTAATTACAAGAACAATGACCAATGATATTGTTATGCAAAAGAACAATGGCCAATGAGGTTGAAAAGCAAAAGGACAATGACAAATGAATTGCTAATCATATGAACAATGACTAATGAGTTTGCTAAGCTCAAAAATAATGGAAAAGAGGCCAGTTAGCACAAGAACAATGGCCAATGCGGTGCAAAAAAAAAAAAAAAAAAAAAAAAACACAAGAACAATGACAAATTAAGTTGTTAAGCAGAAAAACAATGCAAATGAGGCTGCTAAGCAACAACATTGGCTAATGGGGTTGTTAAGACAAATAACAACAGAAAATTATTTGCTAAGCACAAGCATAATGAGAAATGAGATTGCTAGACATGAGAACAATACAAATGAGGCTGCTAAGCACAACAACAATGGCAAATAAAGTTGTTACGCAAAAGAACAATGGAAAATGAGTTTCTAAGCACAAGAACAACGATGAATGACGTTATTAAGCACCAGGACAATGCAAATGAGACTGCTAAGCACAACAAGAATTGAAATGAGGCTGCTAAGTACAAGAACAATGGCCAATAAGTTTGTTAAGCAAAATAACAGTTGCAAATGACTAGCTAAGCACAAGAACAATGACAAATGAAGTTGTTAAGTATTAGAACAATTCAAATGAGGCAGCTAAGTACAAGAACAATGTAAATGAGGTCACTATGCACAAGGACAATAGCCAATGAGGTTGTAAAGCAAAAAGAACAATAGTTAGTGAGGTTGTTAAGCACAAGAACAATGCAAATGAGGATGCTAATTACAAGAACAATGACCAATGATATTTTTATGCAAAAGAACATTGGCCAATGAGGTTGTAAAGCAAAAGGACAATGGCAAATGAATTGCTAAGAACATGAACAATGACTAATGAGTTTGCTAAGCTCAAAAACAAACCTTTCGGGTCAATAGTCCATGTGCCATTGTCGAGCAGCAACATGTGCACAATGATATATATGTTACTTGCGGTTTATTTTTTGAATATGTAATTCATAAAAGAAAAATATAATTGATGTTTATTATAAATTGATATTGATGATCATGACACAAAATAAATAGTGTTGACCCAACAAATTTTTATATATTATAATTATTTGTAGCTATTTGATTTTGACTGAATATGATCTAGAAAAAGTGACTTTTATTCCATTTTTTTTTAATATTGTTCAATTTAGTGACTGAACAGATGTGGAAATAAACACACAATTTTACACTCCTTTACATTACATGAGCCAATTTTTATTTTTTGTTTATTGTACAACAGTTCTGAAAAAATGGATATATGCAGTACATCTATTCAAAGAGATTTTAATTAATTTTGTTGAAAACATTTAATTGTTTTGTGCTATCATTGATCTTCTAAGTTCTAAGTTCTAATAAGACAACAATTTATTCCTCAAGTTATATTTTTTTTTTCTGAAAATATTTTTCTATCAACTTAATCCATATTTATAAGTATATTGAAGTACAAGATTATTTAAGTATCTATTTAAATAGATGTTAATTGCTGAAAGAAGAAGAACCTATCATTACTAAAATCATTTTTGAATGATATCAATTAGTTGGAAAAAAAGATAAATAATCGCTCATCTTGATATATAAACAAGAGGGACAATAAAAAAAAGGAATAATTATAACACTACAAGTTTTCTGTTCCAATTTTTTTTATTTATATTTGAGAATTTTGAATCTTAACCACTAATAATTTTCATTCAAAAGAGATGTATTCACATAAAATTTTATAATATTTTAAACAAATGATGCTAAATCAAGTAATCCAAAAATTAACAAATCCTGTAAATTCAGAGTAATCATCACCCAATACATTGTTTAACAGGTTACAACAATCACAGAGGGAATATGTAAACGTAAGTTAGAACGCAACAAATGCACAATCACATAGGGAATATGTAAACGTAAGTCCCATATGGGGTATTATAGTAATAAGTAGGGAAAAAGTTGATGTGAGGTTGCTGATGAGTTGCATAAGGAGGGACATGATCCAAAAAATAAACATAACCATGTTGGATTATGTAGTATACTCGCAGAGAATATGGATTATATACGAAAACTGAAAACAACACGGGCATTACCAGAATATGGCATGTGCCAGTTATATGGTAGTTGTGTCACAGCATAAGATGGATTTGTTGTTTGTAATCTCGTTACAGGATAGTGGAACAGCGATGGATTTGAATCTGTTTGCCGCTGTGCACCAATATTCTGTACCAAGACAAGGCTTACGGGAACAATGCTAGACCGTTGAACAACATCAGGCTCATTTCGGTCTGGTGGAACCATGCCCAGGCTGGGTGCGAATTGGGGGCTATGTGCACGCTGCTGCTCCAAATCTCTGGGTGGAAATTGATTCGAAGCAAGACGAATAGTTGGCAGTTCTCCTCTTCCTTGTTGGCCCTGAAACATTCAATCAAATATATATTTCAAGCCCAGTGACTCTTCAGATTGTCAGAGGCAAGCTCTAGTAGTGAATCTACTTATTGAGTTGGCTAATAGTTTGTTTAAGCGACATGGACTAATAGTTCTACCCAAAACCATATGTCAGCCACGGTTTCCAATTATATATCTACTGTATTTCATTTGACCAAGCAGGTTTGTAAGCAGTATTATTGCTTCATGATTTGTTCAAGTAGGGGTTTTCACTTTTCAGGAAATAGCACATATCTAATATTTAATAAAAATACAGTCTATACACCCATTCCATTAAAAGTTATACTAAGTGGTCAATGCAAATAGAAATTAAATTAGAAAAAGAAAATACTGGTACCAGATTTGCAACATTTACATGCATGGTGCCAATAAGAATTGGATCCCGAATTTGCCTTGTATTTCCTGAAAAAAAAAAAAAAAAAAAAAACTAGATTAATTTAATTTAAAATTAAAGAATTCTAGCAGTCAATAGAACCAGCAACAAAAATTTAAACAAAACTCCTATAGGAGATTCCAGTTGGGATGTATTAGTGGTGGGTAAGCTCCATTGGTTCCAATTTCCGTTAGATTGATCTCTTGACATTCTGCCCATTTTCAAAGAACATTGTACAAGATAAATAGGAGGCAAAATCGGAAAGGGCTCTCTCTCTTTGGCCACTATTCCTCTCTCCAGCGTTTCCAAGAAACAAGAAAGCAAGAAGAGAAAAAAACAATAGAATAATACCACCAAATCGAAGGAAGAAAGTATGTAGTACAAACCTTAATTACACCTCAGTAAAAAGGATCGCCAGAGGAAGTAGTAAACCTTAATTACAAACCTTAATTAACTTAATTTTTTCGGTTTTGATATTCTAATAAATTACAACTGAATCTTACAAATTTAATATCTTCTTAAATATTTAACATGTATGTTTTTTTAATTTTCTCTGATATATAATTGTAAGATTCAAATACAAAGAAATAAATCATAGATACTAATACATGTTTATCAATTATTTAAGATATAATTATATTATTTGATGATATTTTTTGTCCTACATACAACAATTTATAGTTAGTATCACTTGCATACTTCATACGATATTTAAAATTATAAACAAAACATTCATGATAGATCATACAAAACTCATTTTCTCTCTTTCTTTACATGCAAAACTTCTTTTGATGTTATTTTTTATTTTTTGATGTTAAATTTCAAGTGTCTCCGAGCTTATTAGACCAGAGAAGAAAGTATTATTATTTTTTGGACCATACAAAAATAAGAAAAATTCTTAATACATAATGAAACCAAAATTCTTTACTTAATAAAAATAAGTATCAAATTAAATCTTCTAGTAATTCTAGTGAAATTTTCAAGAAATAGAAAAAATGACATACTTTTTTTTATTACGTCTTGTGCCATAAAAAAAATTAGGTAGACACAAACATGAATGATCTGTCATTTCTGTTTTTAAAATTTAATTATACGTACTCTCAAAAAGATAATTTGAAAAATAATTTTGGTTAAATAAAACAATTTCGGATTATAAAATATATTTAAATTGCATGATATTTGACAGACATATCTATGTATTGAATAATGTACTTGTTAATTTTTCTTGCAACGAGATCCCATCGCCAATTTTGATTAAAAAGGGGTTAATAAGAATTACAAAAATATATATGTGGATCATTTGTATTTTCATTATTTATAGATTGCTAATTTTCGAAGTGTATTTAATATGGAAAATATTTAAGATCTTACAGGTGTAGTATTGTTGGATTTTGAGATAATTGCATCCTTTGAGATGTGTGTTTTTTTAGAAAATCTCAACCATTTAAATACGTTATGCACTAATCTCAAAGCACATATAATACTGATCCTGTGCTATCCCTGAATAGGCACTGTACACATTGGTCACGCAAAAGTTGAGATATCTTAGAAGATACACACCGGAGGAATTCATATCCTCTGCATTAAGTTAAAGAGAATTTTTTGAATTAATATATCTAGACTATTCGTTTTAAAATCCGTACATATTAGATCCACACTAATATTAAAGGACTCCTGTATTAAAATGGGATTCTTTTCTACCTATTGATTATGTTTATTTGTGCTGAAGATAATGAATTTTTAGATAATTTTTTTTCCTAATAATATAATATTTATATTTCTAAAATAGAAAATTCGACGGCTTTTATCCGGTGATGTAAAGTATAATGCAGCAGCTTTTCTCTCACATTCATATATTTTCGACCTCCACGTCCGTGCGGCAACCATGCTGCTTTGCTGCCTATGCTATTGAGTATTGACCCATAGCACCACTGACAGCATAAAAGAGAATATAGCTAAAATCAGAAATGCGAATTCACAACTTGGGGGGGGGGGTCCGGGCAACCCGGGCACGGGCACAACCCGAGCACAGGTGCGGGCGGGCACGGGACGGATAAACCGGGTTTTTTTTTTCTAAGTTTCCAGTCTGTCCCACATTTTTACCCGTCCCGGCCTATCCGTGATCCGTGCCAAACCCGGGCACGGGACGGGATAGACGGGCAGCGGGCGCGGGCAACCCGGGTCACGGGCACATGGGTAAAGAGCAAACCTCTAGTTGGAGCTTGTCCGACGAAGTGAGGCGAAGAAACAGACTATAGGAGCTAAGTCCGACTTCGTGTGTGTATAAATAAGAGACTGGCCTTGAAACGGGATCCGTAAGAGGATGGGCCTCAAACTTTACGGTTTGAGATTAAATCTCAACCAGTTCGAGATTTAAGGGAACAGTATTATTGGCTTTGAGATTCGTGGCAAGCTAAAAAGAACGGTCTGGATCCACTAATTGTAAAAGATTATCTTTTCAGGTAAAGCACTGGATGTCAATTCCTAGAAACGGATATCAAGCTTCCATATCGGAGCGGTCGTATATTAACAAGAAGCAGCGATGCCCATCGGATCTAGGATGGTAAAAAAGTCCAATTGGCCCAGAGGACCGCTCATATCCGTCTGCCCTGCTCTTTATTCAGTCGGTCCGGCCCTGTGATGGGCAAGATAAGGCCAGACTCAAAGACGAACCAGATCAGGTTTGGACTTGAATTGAAGTCCACAAGCAACCCATTGGACTTATATATTATACAACAAATGAGTCTAGGATTTTATTCTTGCAAAAAAAATCTGCACAGTGACTCAGTGAGCCGCTCCTTTCCTCTCTTTCGTTGGAATCACATCCTCTGCGGAGCTTTTACCTACGGAGTTCGTGCGGTTCTTTTAATCTGGTCCGTTCGTTTTGATCGGACGGACTAAATAATATTTTGGCACGAATCTCAAAGGAAAGTTAATACTACCCCCTCCATTATCCCGAGCACTCACCGGCTAAGAGTAAATCTGGGCCGTCCGATCAGCTCTGCACCGCAAAACTCTGCAGAGGATACTCGCCCCTCTTTTGTTCCCTGTCACTCAAGACTCAACTCCGTCTCTTCCATTTCTCTCTTTGTTGCTCTCTCTGTCGATCGCCGCCGCTCCTTTCCTCTCTTCCATTTCTCACTCCGCCAATGGCCACCAGCCACGTCCTCAAAACCGATCTGCGTCACTGTTCTAAGTTCTATCAGGTTAGTAATTAGTTTGCTCCTTCTCTCTTCCACTTCGATTCTGTTGTTGCTTAAGTTTTAAAAATCAAATCTCCGTTACTAAAAATAAAGTCACAAAATTCAATTTTCCCTATCCAGAATTCCGTTCTATGCAGTTTTCGAGTTTTGCATACACTAATATTTTTATCTATTCCTTGATCAAATTCTGGCAACGCTCTGAATGCACTACACTGTTTCTATCATAAGGACAAATATATTTTAGGATTAAGCTAGAATATTTTATTTGACAACGGTTGAAGTTTACTTTATTCATACTAAATCAAAACATTTATAAATTTGTTCTCAATAATTTAGACATTTAGATATAAGATTTAAATGTAATCCAAAAATTAATTGGTCATTTATTAGGCAGTTTGGAAATTCTAGCAATATACTTTATTAACAGTTAATTGGCAATTAAATATTTTTGAAATTACACTAATTGGCTGATTAGCTTTGGTTAAACAGTGCTTTTAACCTTTTGGCTTATTTTTGTGGGGCTGATTAGGTTCTGAGGTTGTTTAGTTAAACAATGCGTTTATCTTTTTGTCTTACGTTCAGATGCTAAAGAGTTAAGTGGTTGATGAAAATTAATGAAGAAGGTTTCAATCATGCTAATGAGGTCTGGTTTTAATTTTCTGATATATTAGCTTACTAGCAATTGTCAATATTTTATTTTTGCAAAAACTTTAAATCTGATTTTTGCAAAATGTTGTGATATATTTTGTAATGACCATACAATATGTGAATAACATTTCCTGAGTTTAGGGTTGAGTCAGCGATGCTTTAGCGACAGCTGTTATTATGTCATGTTAGGTTATTATTTTGTTATGGTTTCTTTTTCAGGTTAGTTAGCACAAATTTATGTTTATATTATATACTTAGGCAAGCTTACATTTTATATGTGCAGGTAGTAGATCGGAGCAAGAGAGGTTTTAGGTGAAGAGTGGTTGTTGCTGAAGTGCTAAATACTATAGATTTCAATTTTCTGATTTTAATTTTCTCAAATTGTGTTGTCATTTGTAAATTCCAATTACAAAATAATTTTTAATTATCCATTTGAGACATACTGTGATGGAGAGGGAGATGAAAAACTGGTTTATAGAATTTAGAATTACAGTTTATATAATTATGATAAAAAATTTACATACTTTTAAAAAGTCGCCATAGTTGATTTGAAAAAATCATGGAGATTGAAGTTTGGAGACAATTAGTCGACTCCTAATTTTTATGAGTTGGAATTTCATGGATTTTGACTAAGAAAAAACCTCAAATTGGACGTGTATTCTTCAGGTCGGTAAAGACACTTGTAAGTTGTAACCTATATCTCGGGCATTTTCTTTTCTTTTCTTTTACCGAAGTAAATATATAGGGGCTTTCTGGATGGTGAGTTATATTGGGCTTTTAATATTCATGGGCTCAGTTCCTAACCCAGTCCTACAGACGCTTAAATTTGTAGTGTGACTTCTGATAGTAATTCTGAGAAAGATTGTGGTGCAAAAGACTTTTTAACTTTTCAGGAGAGAAATTTCTGACCCTTCCTCCGTTTTGATTTCATCTCATTCATTTCATGTAACTTCATATACTAGTGGGCAAGTGATAACAATATGTTTTTTTTTTTTTTTTTTTTTTAACTTATTGAGAAAAGGTTAATTAGACGTACGTCAGATTATTCTATTGTCTAACATTTACAAAATTTCATTTGAGTTTGGAATCTACGAAATTTGAAAAATATTGCGTTTTGTCTATGCATTCCCCCACAGCATCAATGATGTTCGTTTATTTAAAATACAAAACAAATTACACAAGTTAACGGACGACTTCCCACACTACTAGTCAATACGGAAAAAAAAAAAAAAAAAGATTATGTAGAACTGTGATAAACATCACAATAAAAAAATATTGTTTAAAGTTTTAATTTAACAAAACAGGTCATTGATCAAAATCCGAATAGATATCGGTTGTAAATTTTAAATAGGTGAATAAATAAACCTCCAATTTTACTGAAAAAAAAAACGAAACATAACGACCAAACTAGCTAAACCACCATGATTTTCTATTAACGCAGATTGGGCATTATCCAGGGACCATCCGCCGATGTCTCAATATTAAATTGGTGTGCATATGTTGTGCCGTCGTTTATATCATACCTACAGAGAAATTTAGACAAACCATTTTCCCCATGGAAGGGTTTGATGAAATAGATGCTATTCGCTTTCATGTCAGGATTGTCTTTGCTTACCAGAGAAAGTCCTTGCACCGCATCAAGAAATAACATGCGGTCACCAATGCTGTCGATAGTAACCCATCGGGGGCACCCACTGGCGTAATCCAACTGATATATTTCAAAGTAATCATTTCCCGAAATCTTGTTCCAAAACTTGAAAACTCTTAGAAGCTCTCCGCTCGACACAACCATATATTCATAGCACAACATATATAGCTCCATCCAAGAACCTTTCAGATTGCCAAACTGGCCATCCGGGTTTGGAACAGAAAATACAAATCCACCCGTCATAGCATCAATTGCTGTTGTTTTGCCTATCTCGAACTCATTGACAAAATACATGCCTTTGTAGTATGATACCCCCCAAATATTACTATCAACTTGGTATTCCACTGTCATCCATTGGTTGTCTCTTGATCGACAAGATGCCAGTAGAAGGATCCTCTGTGGTGTGAACCCTGAGATTGCCACAACCTCGCCAGCATAGATAAGTTTAGGTAGAGAGTATAAAGGAAGAGGGCTCCATTTGAGTTGTAGAGGTGGTAGAGGGAACTCATTGTATGTGAATGGGTTAATAAGTGATAACGTGAAGCGCATGATGTCATAGGCAAGCAGATAGCCATGCGAAGGCCCTGAAAGAAACTTATCACATGTTCCTGGTACATGTATGATATGAAACTTTCCGGAGGCAAGCGAGTAGAATTCGAGATGTGTGTTGAAACTATTAAGACGGCAATTTAACAACAATGGCACACGAGGAGAATCAGAGAGTGAAATCAAGGAACGCCACCGCTTGCATGTGGCTCTCATGCGGATGAAATCAGAGATGTCTACGAGCTTCCATATTATAAGAAAGAAAATATCACGAGGGAGGTCGATCAAACTGGTTTTCGCCATGGTGATGGTGCGATCAGAGTCGAGATCATGCATAGATTTCTCCATTAATTGTTTAATTGGGTAGAGACCCAAGGAAAGGATGGAAATCTATATATGCTGATGCTAGGCCGTAATTCTATTTCTGTCGCGCTCTTGGCGTTTCAAAGCGTGTAAATATATATGTAATATTAATTGCTGAGGTGCATATATGCTTAATGAGTCGTCCCTTCTAAGTCTCGCATTATTTTATTTAGGCCTATTTTTAATTATTGTAATCTACTTTAAATTATTCTATATTAATATATAATGTAAATATAGTTTGACAAACATATTATTTTGAGACATTTTAATAATTACAAGTAAAAAATGAATATTTCTCATGTAGCAAATGTATAAGTAAAGAGAATACCAGGCATCGTGAATTTTCTAAATATAAGAAAATAATATAACGCTGTACACATATATTACATATCGGATTGTATCTTTCTGTTCATTCAACAAAACATAATCGAGGACGCTATATTTTAGTAATTAATTTTTTTAAAGTTGAAGTGATTTCTGTATGAGGAGAAATAATCAAACACTATATTTATTTTTATTTTTAGAACTACAATAACAAAACTTAATTGTCAAAATAAAATCATTAGATATGATCAATATTGATAGGACCATCTACCAACAGTCCATAATAAAAGGCAGGCCTCGGACCATGAATAAGGCTTCAACCTCAAATCCGTGACCCGGACCAGGCCGAAGTCATGAAATAGTCCGGGCCGAAACCAACCTTCGCAACTCCATGAACAGTCACAGGCCGAATGCTGCTAAAACCAGGCCCCCACAGCAAGACCAGGCGAAGACGAGTAGGGATCGGCTAAAGTCGGCCTGACAAGACCAAGGAAATGATACGTCCGAACTAGGCCTCGGCTGGCACAAGCCCAGAAAGGCCCAGTTCGGTCTCAGCATTACGTTCACTGTAACTGTCCTCGCCAACAGTAACACACGGTGTTATTACCGCCCGTACAGACAACTTAGCCTATTTAAGGTGCTGAGCTCCACTTATTGCAAGGGGGACTCTCAAAACACACTTACGGAGATATGATAGGGAAGAGTTAAAATATTTCACACATGCGCGCGCACGACAGGCTCGAAGCACAGCATTCTACCTTCCACATCTCGGCTTGCTGCCCGAAGCGGACGAGCCCAGTAAGGAGAAGGTCCAACAATGCAGCCCATTCACACCTGAGTGGGGCGTATCAAATATTATTTTATCGATGCACATGTATGTGTAGAACATCATAATATTTTGATTTTATTTTCATTAGTATTCAAAACTTGCAAAAATAAACCGATTTGAATTTATATTGGACGTTGATTTTTCAACTTATTGATTTATATAAATTAAAATTGAAAAGTGATAAAATAATTTGTGCATGTAGAGAAAATGACATATATCACATCTAAATATTTTATTTTAATATATAAATTTTACAATTTTTGTTATTTGAATTTTAAAAATAAAGCATGCATGATGAAAACAAAAAAAAATAAAAGCATTTGAACCCTCCTCTATATAACACAATTCCTTAATGTTTGAGTGAAGATTACAAGATTAGTTCTTATTAACCACTTTCGTTGGGCAACCCCTTGGGAATAAAGGTTCATCAATATCAATTGTGCACGAATCTTGATATGGATCGGATAGTTCCGATCGATTATGAGACTGAATTTGATCTAATACCTATCGGATCCCCCACTCCCTCGATCTTCTCATTAAAATGGTTTAGATTTGTGAAAATAAATATCCATAAAAATGTTTTTTTTATTATTAATGGTTTTTTTTATGCATTATTATTAATAGTTGCGATTTATATTAGTTCAATATATAGCATATTTAAATTCATTTATTCATCATCTCTAGGTCTATTTTTAAACTGAAATGTAATTGGTTATATTTAATTTATATATTATAAATCTTAATTATCAAACTCTATATTTAGTACAGAAAATATTTAAGCCTAATCTTTAAGTGCATGTTGCCTTTTCTACGTTCTTTGGACTCGATCGAACAATAATTTAAGTTTAATAAAATAAAGAGTGCGCAGTCTCTGCGAAGGTTTCAAAAAAATTAATATAAAGAGTGAGACTATGGTACTATGCGTGCATTGCATATATTGTATTGTTTTATGAATTCAAACGGTCGATTCGAACTGTACAACAAGTCCATATAAATATGTATTTATAAACTAAATTTTAAATTCTTTTGAAATTTTTACTATTTTTTTTTTGGTAGAAAATTACTTGATCTAATAATTCTAGATCATCCAAAATTAAAAACAGTTATTTTCTACTCATTTAAAAAAATAGTAAAAAAAATTAAAATATGTAATATTTAGTTTACAAGTACATATGCATACAGAACTTGTTGAATAATTTACATGGACAATTAAATTTTTAAGCACCAAAATACTAATTCATAGTATAGACCAATCCGTACCTCATTCTAATATAAATATAAAACACTTTTTTGAGACGGTATAAGCTACTAAACATGAAAAAAAAACTCGGACCATCAACAATTCAGCCAGGTATATCTGATACAGATCGGATATTAGACGGATACAGATAAGGATATCTGTTTTCTATAATAGTGAATAACATAAATTTCTTCATAATATATATTAAACTATATATTTACTATTCGGATAAGGATAATTAAAATTTAAAATCATATCCGTATCCGGACGGATATTCAGATATTGGATATCCGTATCTAATTTTCGGATAAGGATTCGGATACAATCAACCTACATTTGGATCATCCTCCATTGATGCTCCTGAATACAATAACAAAAACAATGTCAGAAAAAAAAATATATAACAACAGTGCTAGCTAAGTGTGAAAGCAATGAATACGCATTAGGATTACAAAATTAACACTAGATGACAAACTTCACTTGAATCATCTTTCTTCCATTAAAAAACAGAATTTCAAGGATAAGCATATTTTTTTGGGAAAATTGTTTTGATGTCACTCTGAAAATTAGAAAACTGCCACTCCAAAACATGAAAATTAGAAATTTATCACTCTAAAATTATTAAATTTATGAAATTTCTAGAATTATACATCTAATATGCATATTTGATTAAATTTATTCTGAAAAATATTGTATAAAAAATGTATTTTGAAAGTTCCAAAATTATCCTTCTTCTTCTTCCTAGCCTTACTAACTCTGTTTAGCCTTACAGAAATAGAAAACTATTTTTTTTCAAGTTTAGTCTTTTAAAGTTTAAGAAAAAACGAACAAATAAACCTTAAACTTTCATCTCTACAAAATCATTCCTCGTTTAAAATAAAATAAAAAATAAAAACTATGTCCGTCTCTAAAACTCAATTTCATCATATGAGACAATAGTTTTTACTTTCATCTCTACTAGAGAATATCTAGCTGAGCGATGGTCCCCCTCTTAGTAGACGATAATTTTTACTTTTATTATTTTGTAGGATTTACATTTGGTCTATTGTGTTTGTCATTTTATACTTGTATTACATTATGTATGTTTATTTATATTTCTTACTTTATATTTGCATATCATCTTTCTCTTATGTCATTACTATCATACTTATAAATGTCAAAATATAAGCCATACTAACAAATCATAATAAATTTAGTCGAAAAAAACGAATCAAAATAAATCAATCAACAAATTTTGTCAATTAATCGTCTTAAAAACGAGAATTTCAAACGATTCGTAAATTATATACAACAAAATTATGTTTAAAATATCTCTTTCAATTTGATACTTACAAATTAGTCAAAAAAATATGCATCAACTATCCACATTTTAAAAAATGAAAAAAAAACTATTTTTATTAGGGACCGGTGGTCTAATAGCCAGTTTCTAATTTTTATTAGAAACCGGCAGTTTTATAGCCGGTTTGGGTAGGTTTAAAATTTCGAACCTTCTCTCGGTATATTTGGCTATTTGTAATTGATTATGGATATTAATAAAAATGGCGGGGACTAAATTGGTATTGTTAGAAAGAAAAAAAAATTAGTTAACAGATCTTAGGTTTCTTTTTGTAATTGTGGTCTTTAAAACCATAATGACTTGATATATATCTGATAATCACAAAATCTGTCAATACTATTAAAATATAATTTTAACGACAGGCATAAAACCTACTTTTGCATGAAAAAGGTAAAAATGTTAAATGCATTTGAGCATAATCACACTATATGCACAAAATAAGAATCACACTAAAATGATCATAATCAATTTTATTGCAGAACAGTTGCTAAACAAATTCTGAACTAAGCTAGTGACAAGTTGACTCGTTACCAGCTCAATTCAGTAATGAGCGAGTCAGGTAAGAATACGGATCGAGTCACGGGCTACGAGCTTTTGGACCACCCCTAACTCCAAGAGTCAAGGCACTTCCTAAAGAAGGTAAATTTCTTTTAACTTGCCTAAAATAAAATATTAAGATTTCTGACAAGGTTTACGGAAAGTTATTCTTTATAAATATGCCAACCAACTTTGTAATAAGCTTTAAAATTCTAAAAAAGCACAAGAATTATCATATTTTCAATCACACATCAAACTCAACATTTTCTAAACGGCATATCATTTCATATTCAACAAGTGTATGCAAACTAATGAGAAAAGAATTAAAAACAAAAGGACATTCCAAAAATTTTACAAATAAAAATTAGAACGGCCCTTCGAAGAATGGACTTTCTGTGACCTGATCTCCAGTTGCAATGCTTCACTCACACCTAGGAATCAGCGCGTTTCTGCGCTTGAAGTTCTGCAATTGCATCATCCATGCTCTTGCGTGGTCTCCTCTTTCTTCTTGCACTACCCGGAGGTGCCTGATATTGAAAGTATTTATCATGTAATAAAGCTTACAAATTGGCCATAGATATGTGATGGTTTATGAAAATAATTGCTGATCAAGCTCCTATCTGTTTTTCTTTCCATTTTTAATCTCAATCATCGGTGACTTATTAGCAAATTAGAAGAATAATAACAACTTAAAAGCCAGCTTTGGTCCACACTTATCCCCTCCCCAAACCCAACTATAAGGAAAGAGAAGAAATGTCAAATGATAAAGAGAGAAACCTTAGTCGCAGTTCTAAATGAATCCTGGAGATCACTAAGAGCAGGGATAGAACCTCCTTGCATGACACCCATCAGCTTCTTCATCCTTGCCCTCATTTCAAACAGCTGGGCCACTAGTTGGCTCACCTAACCATTCATGAAATTATTCACATGTGTGCTATGTTTTATAGTTGTGTCATTATAATACGCGTATGTACTGAAGTTTTAAAGGACATCAACATTTCCTCTGTTTACCAATGAGATGCAAAATGTTGGGGCTATTTGAAAATAACACCCAAGACAAGCCATAGAAACCACTTGATCAATGACAGAAAATGTTATCAGGGTCCAATTCAACTCTTGAAGTCCAGTATTTACTTTTAAGATTATCTTGAGCATAGTTTAATTTGAGCTTATTGTAAGAGAGAGGTTCTCTTCATGGAAGGCCAAAATATAAACATCCAGCATCTTATCCCAAAGCTGAGAAATATTGGGTACATATATGCCTACCCTTCTACAAGTTAAGAAAGCTTTAGAAACGGTAAAACAACAACCTGTTGTTCCGTCTTTTGAGACTCCTTGGCAACCCTAATTCGCCTCTCGCGCGATTGAGCTAACAGCTCAGGTTTTTCCCTTTCCTCTGTAAGTTTTTGAAAAAGCAAACTGGTTACCATATTTTTCAGTTTAGTCCCAAATATTTGTTACACAAGTTTGTCGAGGTACCAGGGTACATAGCATTTATCACAGATTCCATGAGTTCTAAATTTTTCTCTGCATCACGTATCTGAGCTGGTGACACCTGCAGATAAGGAAAAACAAAAGCTTATTTATTTTTTCTACCAGTGTCGGGAGCAAATCATAACCTTATAGATTTATTTGGCCTAAATTCACTCAACAATCAAATAACAGAAACCAAAGCGAGCCAAAAGAAAATGAATTACAACACAAACACACATGTAAATTCTAAATAAACCGGTATGCCGATAAATTTGTTCCCGTTCAACATTGCATGTACTGGCTCAAATTTGTGAATGTAACAGTCAATTTCTCAACAGAGACTGCCTTCAATGCTTGAAGTCCAGATACAAAAAAAGAAGTTTAAAAACCGGTACTACGGTACCATATGGCCATACCATACTAGTTCAGTAAGTCCCACTCAAGATTGCAATGGTTTCTACCAAGTACTACAATATTGTAGCTAAAACGAGGCAGTCTAACAAGGTGAAAGTGATTCTTGTCATTTCTCATTTTGAATTGAAGTTATATGAAGTTTTGGCTTGGGACAAGTTTAGAGTACAAAGTGCTAACCTTTTTCAAAATTCTTGGCTCAGTTCGAGTTTTGGTTCTTTTATATTTCAGTTTCTCAGGTCAGGTTTGGTTCAGGAAGGTCAGTTGGATCAAAGTTTGTCAGCTCTTATGTTTGATTATTTATTTAGGTTACAGGGCATTTATGCTCTGGGTTTCACATCAATCAGATTCAGATCATTTGGTTTAAAAATATTCAAGTCAGGTTAAAGTTCATGTAGATTTGACGGGAACTCTGAACAGGTTATAAGTATCAGTAACAATTGGCCATATAGATTTGTTATGCCATTGGCATTACCTTAGACATGCCAGGGATCATGCCAAGTATTTTGCTCATGGAACCCATCTTCGCAACCATTCGTGTTTGCTTCAAAAAGTCGTTAAAATCAAAATTTGCACTCATTATCTTCTTCTGCATCTCCTCTGCATCTTCTTGCTTCATCTGCTCCCAAAATTTGGCAATTAGCGACCAATATCACAATGTCAAATAAGAAGCCTGGTCACGTGCAAATGCAGTTACATGCAGGTGGAGCTAACAATAGGCTGTATCAATCATCACCTACTCAAATATTGCACAGGTAACTACCGAAGCTTTCTACTTTTTACTACACTTGAATTTGCACAGAAATTAAAACAATGGTCTTTATTACATGAAGTTATACAGAACGTAATTAAATCATGGATAGTTGTTGATCAGACAAGTTTGCTACTTGTAACTGCACTTGCATTAACTTATACAAGCAAGTATATGTATGCAGCCTTGGCTTTATGTCGAAGAACATTTACGTGCAATAAACATGTAGCAGCAAATCATTATTAGAATGCACTTTTATTTGCATGCAACTCTACTAAACAGAACTCACGGACAACTGTAGAGGACTTGCATACAAAGAGTGTGCTAAAACATTTACTAGGAGCCGCAAGGGTAACATATTTGTGACTACACTGGCAATGCAACTTCCCATAAAAGTAAAATACTTGTTATTATAAGAGTAAAGTTGGCATGCAGTACGCAGCATTTTCAGACTTGAGAGTGCATTAGTCAGTTTGCACTTCTTTTGTATATTTATCAGGAGATTTAAATGAGAATATGTGCGAATCAAACCCTAACTTCCAAACATCTGGCACGTCTCATATTTGTAAATAAATTAAGGAAATGGCATTATAAAACTTTTGTACCGAGTCCAATTTAAATAATTTCAAACAAGAGGATTTGATTGTTGGATTAAAAAAAACAGAGAACTTGATTCACTTAATATGAGAAAGTGAGGGTCAGTTTTCACTACACTCTAAACTACTAATTTTTCTAAGATAAACAAGCTAGTTGACTTACTACTTCTTCAGCTTTTTCAACTAAGGAAAGAACATCACCCATGCCAAGGATTCGACCTGCCATGCGGTCAGGATAGAATAACTCCAAATCATCCATTTTTTCTCCTCTCCCCACCAGCTTTATAGGCTTTCCTGAAACCTATACAAGCCAAAAGACAAATCATCTAACCATTTACACATGAGTATAGTTCATATACATTAAACAGAACTTATATATCAGTGGATCCATTATCATTCATAACACAGTGGCATCATTTTATGGTCCATAAAGCATTGCCAATGTAAATCTCCAGTAAAATCAACACTATTATATAACAAGGTTATAAACCATACCTCACAACTACCAAAGCATGTCAAGAAATGACAGACCATTCAAAAACATAAATAAATATAAAATATAAGAAAAAGAGACCTCCTTGACACTCAAAGCGGCCCCACCACGCGAGTCACCATCGAGCTTAGTCAGTATGGCACCAGTAATGCCGATCTCAATATTGAATGTTGTTACCAATGCTAATAGTCAATGAAACAATACAAAAAAGTATCAAATGAGAAAACACACGAGAGGATGTACATAAAAATAACTTCTTGAATTTTTCTTTTGACCAACTAAACTTCTACAATTTTTAAAATATAAAATATGTACCGGCAGCTTCTTGCCCAGTCATGGCATCAACCACCAATAACACCTCCGTGGGATTAACAGCTTGTTTTACTTCCTTTAATTCATCCATCATTCCTTTATCTATCTAGAAAACATTTGAGCAAAATATTTGAATCTTGTTTAGTATAATTCAAACTCAGAATTTTGTACAACTAGGTATGTAAACGGAACGGATATATATCAGCTTCGTCCATGTCAACATTCATATATTATCAATAAATATATTATTCATATATGTAAATAAATTATCCATATTTGTAATTATTCCTTTTTCGAAAAAATGATGCAGATACTGATGTGAATTTGCTTTTGAATTGTCAAAATAGTACACATATCAGGTTATCACAATCTGAAATAAAAGCAGATGCTATAATTTTCTTATTTGCAGGAAAAATGTCAAATTGTTAAAAAAAAAATTTGTGCTTCCATTTTTAATTTCTCTTTCCTATTTTTCTTCAAAGACCATATTTTATATACTAGTTATCTACAATGAACACCAATTAATATATGCATTTTTTTAATCAATTTTGCCACTTTTAATTTTTATTTTAATATTCTAAAATGCTTACTATTATTACAAGTGCATATCTGTTACTAATATCCATTACCTACATGTTTCATATCCGTATCTGAATCTCTCGATTATCTACTCCTTATCCGTATCTATTTAAAATTGGATTTGGTTTTCAATTTTGACATCCTATTAATATCCATATCTTTATCTGTATCTGCTTAATGAAACGGATACGCATATAATTTATCACTATCCGTTCCATTTATACCTCTATGTACATTGGCACAGGGGCGGAGGAAAAAAAAAAATCAATATCAATAATGCAAAATTATACCTTACAACTCCAAATTCTAATATAAAATAATCATACTTAGGCAAGTATTGCCAAGCCTAGATATACTAGTACTGTACCAGCTTTTCATTTTTATTGTTTGTATTGTATCAGGATAGCTTTTCAAGTAGAATGGTAAATTGTGGCTAAAACAATTCTTAATTTTGTGCTCACAAATAGCCCAATTGAAGGTCATTTGATGAAAGATGGATTAATCAGATGCCTAGAGAGTATGGCTCTGCAAATTATACCCAACGCTTGACCATATTGCATCCAAGACAAACATGTCTATATGCGCAGGTCACAGGAAACACTCAACTTTTCTCAAAAATATGTTTTTTTTCCCACTTCTTTGGAAAGTAACTAAAAGTATGAAAGTGTTAGCTGCACTATACATAATCAAAATGACAAAAATGTGTCTAGATTTTCATTGTCAGTGAGTGTGAAATTTCATATAACCATATTGCATTGTAGACAAACATGTCTATATGTGCAGGTCACAACAAACACTCAACTTTTCTCAAAATATGCCGTTTCCATTTCTTTGGAAACTAAATAAAAGTATGTGCCAGTGTTGGTTAAACTATAGGTTAGCATAATGACAAAAATGTGTCTAAATTTTCTTTATCAGTGAGCGTGAAATTTCATATCAGAGCTTCTTTGGCATTATTACAAGTTGTAATTGAGCTCACAAAAAGAATGCTTCTTAATGCCAGGGAAAATTTATCAGAAAAAATTACAGTATAGTAATTTTAATTTTAATTTTATGCTAGGGTTGCAAAAGGCATACAACATTGAGTCTTAATTAATAAGGGTGTAACTCTTAAAAGTATAAATTAAATAACCAAAGCTTACTAGGGGCTCAATTAAAGGTTGATTGGTAAAGAGTGACAAACTGAGAATATATATTTTTGGGTTGTTGTGTGTGTGTGTGTGTGTGGGTGGGGGTGGGGGGGGGGGTGTAAGATGAAGTAACACATTAAAACCCTACCTGAAGCCTACCGGCAGTATCAACAACAATCACATCAATTTGCTTCTTTTTTGCTTCTTCGACACCATTTCGAGCTATTTGAGAAGGTTTGACATCCGTACCTTCAGAATAGACCGATACTCCCACCTGTCATAAAGGGGCAATAAATCAAACATGAAAACCAAAGATAGTTTTCCTTGTGCACTACTGTTATAGCAAAGGAGCAAGAGACCTATTGTTACCCTGTGGTATTATGCCAATGTAAAATACAGCTACTTTACAAAATACCTATGTTAGAACAGAAACAGAAATTAAGAACAGTCACTCCACTCAGTATCTTATCTTGGTGAACAGCAACTGGCTGAGCCATGAAAACCATACTTTTATATGCTAATTTGAATATGCATTTAAAAAACTATGTTTAAACTTTTGCACCACAGATATTAAGGTGTTGTGCACTAATAACAAGGAGTTGGACATAATTACTGCTACAAGCCACGTTACATATCTTTAAATAAAAAAAGAATTACCTGTTCACCCAATATCTTTAGCTGGTCAATTGCAGCTGGCCTATAAACATCTCCTGCTACAAGCATACAACTCTTCCCCTGTTATCTGTCTGGCACTTATCAGTATCCTTATTTTCAAGGAAAGAAGTTTTTAAACCTAGAATTATTATGAATAACCAGAAAAAAAGAGGTAACCCCTAAGACATGGAAATAAACACTTCTATTTTGTTCTTGTATTTCCTTTGAAAGACTATAATACCCTATTTGATCTCTTATTGATCTCAAAAATTGAAGAACTAAAGAATAATTTGGGCATACATGGGAATATATTAGGAAGAAGTGTACTTCAAAATATCATATGCAAAATAAAACTGGCACAGAACAATACCAGCTTCTTCAAATAGAATGCGAGTTTTGCACAAACTGTAGTCTTTCCAACACCTTGTAGGCCAGCCAGTAGTATCACTGTCGGGCCTGATTTTGCAAACACTAGATCTGACACTTCACCTCCCATCAGTTGTACAAGTTCGTCATGTACTATCTGTCAGGAAAAGACAAAATTATCTTGGCTATGCACTGGAATAGATACCACTGGACAGCCAAATGAGTGTATAGAGGTCAGTAACATAGTAGTCAGGTTTAGCATCTCATACCAATATGTAAAGTATTCAGTATTGGAATGAACCAAGATTATACACTAAGTTATGGTTGATAGCACTAGATAATTGTGCACCTGCTTACATCAGTCACAACCTAATGAAACCAATCTGTAAAACTAATAGATGCATACCAATCAGGTTGCAATTGGTGTGCTTGGTTCTTTCCTATTTTTTTGCAATTATTTGCGGTCAATTGACAGTATAAACTGGAAGGTGCGGTAACTAATCATAGCATCTGAAAAAGAGAAATTATACATACTTTAACTAATTGTTGATCAGGTTTAACTCCTCTAATCACATCTGTACCAATGGCACGATCTGTTACAGATTGCACAAATCGTCTTACTACTGGCAAACTTACCTGCATAAATTTTCTAGTCAATACTAAGAAAGAAGGAGAACAAAATCAGAATTTCCACAAATTGTGAAATTATAGAATTGGATAGCTCGTGGGGTTTTAAGAATTAGCTCACATCTGCTTCCAAAAGTGCTCTTCTAATATCCCGCATTGGCTCCACCATGTTCTCCTTTGTCAAAACATCTTAAAAAACATAATCAAGAGAAATTTCCAAATAAATAAGACTAATTAGTACTTTCAATTAAAGCAATATACTTTTGTGTGTATGAAGATCATTGTGTATTGGCATTAACTGCATCAGCGTAAAAAATCATATATACAATAGAGAGTCTACCATAGAAAAGAATGGAAGAATAGAAGAATATACAAATTGCAATTCATTTATGAGAGAAATGACAACTCTTACCTTTATATTATTTTAAATTTCCCCTTGCAATAAAAAACAAATAACCACTTCCAAAAATATCAACAATATAAATATCCTATCTATCCATCATATATAAAGTTCACTAGACTACTGGGTCTTAACTTAGAAATTTGTGCACACATTCAAATTCTTCATAGTAATATCTTTATTTTCCAAAACAATCACAATGCATGCAGAAAACTGTTTAAAACGTAGCAGAAGCAACTAATAATTGTTGGAAGAGTTGAGAATTTAACGTAAGAATTAACATACCTACACCTCGGAGCTTATTCCAAGCCGTCTCAAAGCCAGTTGTAAGCTGCCCAAACATCTCAGCCCTCACCTTCAACCGGTTCCATCTGGTGCGACCTTGAATTTTGCCCTAGACAACCGACAGAACAATTATTAAATATAAACAATGTAGAATTTCAGGTGTCATCTCTATTAAATTTGGTTCAATTTGAAACTGAACTGTTAAATATTAAAGTCACTCATTTTACAAATTGCACCAAATTCAGCACACAACCTATCTAAACTACAGAAAACATATGTATACTTTCTTTCTTGATCTCGTACCGTTTGTGGGTTGTTAACAGGAATTGCCAGGTTAACTAAAACTATTCTTATTCTTTGAGGAAGGCCTTTTGCTGCTAGTCTACTTCCTCTCTCCTCAGCCGTTTTTCGAACAGTATATACCGATTCATCATTAAATCGTCTGTCAATAGAACCTACTTTTACAGTTTAAAAGGAAAAGAAATCTTACGAAGTTGGTATTTCGAGAAGAAGTTAGAAGCGAGCGGGTAGAACAGGTACAGGAGATCGTCAGTGCGGAGCTTCTGGAGGAACGAGAGGTTGCTCTCGTGGACCGGGTCCATGAAAAAGCGCGGGAAGCTACAGAGGAGAGGGAGAGTGTCTCCATGGATTGAAGAAGGAAATAGAAAGATAAGGCACCGTCTGTCCGTCTCACTGACACTTGGTAAATCACTTCAGCCTTCAGGCTTCAGCCCGCACGAGTTCAGATCCAGTGCGGTACCCGTCTGTGTATAATCAGATCTGCATCGTCTGTTTAAACTTAGCACGAATCTTAAAGCAGACCCGTAATCCAAATAGGCATCTACTATGATTTTGTCTCGGCGGGTTCCAGTCATTGCACTGCTCCAGATCCCCTAAAGTAACTTAATTTTTAGGTTCTGGATCGAGACCGTCCGATTCAAATCCGTCGCTCGAAATCGTCTCAAGATTGAATTCGTTCTCGGATGTGTGCGCTCCAGATCCAGATGAATTGTTCGGATTCAAATCGGACGGTCCCGATTTAAAACCCAAAAGTTTAGTTACTTCACTGGATCTGAATTCGTCACGGCACTCAACAGAACTAACTGAAGACCGTCCGATTTAGAGACGATTTGTGATGGATACTTAGCACGAATCTATATGGAAGTGGACAGGTGTCACAAATCCTTCAATCCTCTACAAGACTGCAGCATTTAGAAGGAATTTAAAAAAATCCTAGATAGTCCAGTTTTACAAGATTCTTTATGAAGTGGACTTTGCCTTATTAGTAAGTAGGCTGTAGCCCAATTCTAAAAGCCCCTTTTTAAGAAAAGATTTCTATCTCATGGGCCCAATCATTTAGGGATCCACAGCCACCAATGGGGCTTTTTTTAACACCCCTCTGTTAAATATTAAGTTAATCAAAGTTTTTATTTTAATTTTATTTTATTAGTTCAACTGATTAGCTTAAATGCCAATAATTATTAAATTTCTCTAAAGTTTATTTCTTAGGTAGTTAGTGTACAGTGTACACTGAAGGTTAGATGTTTAATTTTTTATGCTTATTTTCTATTGGCCTAATAAGAAAATAAAAGTTATATAACTATTGAGAACTTTTTATTACGCACTTTTCTTAAGTTGGATTTGCGTTAACAATCTTATATTACGCACTTTTTACTTTAATTGTTAACAATTTAATAAGAAATCTTCTTATTAAATTGTTATTCTTATTTTAATCAAGAATAATATGTCTGAGACGAATATTATGAAACTTGGTTTTGTAATTTACCATTAGTTAAAATGTTCTCATATCGACATAATAACACCCAAAAAAAAAAATCCTTTTAACTTTTGATTTTGATTTTTGTTTAAAGTGAATCATAACTTTTGACATAAATACATTTTATAAAAAAAAATCACCAATTCTAAATTTTCGTTTAAATTTAAGATTTGATATTTACTACAGAGTGAAAATGAATATGAGAAAGCACCCAAAAATTAGCTATTTAATTCCTCTAAATGAATAGAAACCAACTAATTTTTTTTTTTTTTGACAAATTATGTCCTACCCAAGCAGCCAAAGCCAGTACTGTATGCAGAGGCGGACCCACATGTCCCAGGAGGCAGCTGCCCCCTCTGAATTTTGAGTTTTAGTTGAGATCGAAATATTTCGATTAACTTTTCACCCATCTGGAAAAAAAAAATTCTCTCTCTAGATGTTTGATTTGTAATTCGGATTAAATTTAGGATTAAATAAAAATAAATCTTTTGAATTAGAATTATAAGTTAAAACATCAGAAATTACAATTCAGAGCATTGAAAAGTATAAATTAAAATATTATTTTTATCGAGTATCTAATTAGTTAATGAGTTTAAATATAATTCAATAATTTTTTACTTTCCGATGAAAATTCTGAGTCTGCCCTCAACGTATGTGCCACGGTTTTTTCCACATCTTTGGCTCTAAACTCTAAATTTATTCTTCATTTCAAGACATGAAACCATGAGATGAGAATATTCCAAAATGTCAATTATTGAGGAAAAATCTTCAAGAAAAGAAACTAGCGAGTCATATATGGACTTAACTGTATTCACAAGGGAAAGGAGCCGTCATTTTTATTCATGCCCAAATAATCATAAAATTCGTCAACTCTGCCCACCAAACTCAGATTCTATCAAAACTACCCAAACCGGCTATTTAATAGCCGGTTCCTAATTTTTATTAGAAACTGGCAATTAAACCGTCGGTTCCTAATAAAAAATAGGAACCGGCTATTAAATAGCTGGTTTCCAGATTTTATTTAGGCAGAGGCTTATAGAGACGTGTTTTCTCTCAAAACATACAGTAGTGTCATTTTTAGAGAAGGAGAAAAGAGGAGAGACAACGAGAGGAGCGAAGCTACGGTGGTTTACAGTATTTTTGAACAGTACGTACAGTATTTTTTGTATAGTAATTTCTACAGTATTTTTTGTACAGTAATTTGTACAGTAACGTTTTATTTTTTTATTATTATTTATCAGTGAATTATGAAAAAAAAATTACTAACAGGTATATGCGATAAGAATCCTAGCTCAAAGTACCAGTTTCTAACTAGTCCAATCCGAGAAAGCACAGGTGCAATTATACAAGGTGTTGAACACTTCGTTGCAGTAGCCTGGGCGTTTGGTCCATGTATTGCAGCATTTCGATACCTGAGACCAATGATCAGTATAGATACATGTTTCAGGTCTGGGCGTTATGAAGGGAGGCTTTTGATAGCTTGCGCATATGACTCCGAGAACCAGTTGCTGCCTCTTGCATTTGCAATTGTGGAGGAGTCTGGTCCAACATGGGTTTTTTTTTTGCAATGGCTACGGAAGGAAGTGATTGGAGTTAACACGTTTGTATGTGTTCTATCGGATCAACACTTAGGAATTAGAGCTGCGCTTACCCCAGAATACGGATGGTCAGAAGAACTTTTTAAACACAGATTTTGTACACAGCATATTGCAGCCAACCTAGTTTCGAATTGTGGAGGAGACAAGTGGTACGGCCAGAGGTTCAGACGAGGAGCCAAGAAGAAGAAGCCGAGGAGGTTGAAGGAGATGTTCGAAGAATTCGCTGTGGTAAGTACATTTTATAAATTTTCTTACATAATTCTTTAATAATTTATCATGCATTTCTTATATAATTTACCTAATGTTGTGCAGCTAAATCCAAAGTGCAATATTTATTTGAAAAAGTATGGCAAGAAAGATCCTAATGACCCGATGGAGTCGTCCAATTATGAGAAGATCTTCCAGACATGTGATAGAGGTTTCCGTTTCGGAATCATGACAACAAACGGGTTGGAGTCATTGAACCATGTATTCCAGAAGAGCCGGAGACTGCCCGTAGCTGCGATTGTTGAGGAAACGTTTTATAAATGCAATGTCTGGTTCGTACAGAGGTGGGCCCGAGCCATGGCACTAGCCAATGCGAATAAGCAATGGTCTGAATGGGTGGAAAAAAAAGCTCAGAAAAAGATGGGAGAAAGCTACAAGGATGACTTTGGTCCCGTATACGCAAGGTGAAGGAAGATACTAAGTCTCCTCTCCTGATGAGTATGTTCCGGTCTGCAAGCGCCCTGATGGCACCATGGACATTATTCATAGAGAGTTCCAGTACATTGTGACTCGTGGGCCCGGTAGAAATATGGAGTGCACATGCAGAGGTATCCAATTAACATCTATTCTGTGTGTTCATGTGTTAGCAGTTTGTCGAAAACGAAATTGGGACGAGAACTAGTTTATTGCTGATTGGTATAGTGTCAGCTATCTTCTCAGTACTTGAAATGGTATGTTTCACCCTTATAGAAATGAAGATGAATGGCTATTTTACGATGGACCTAGAATAATACCTAACAAGAAATGGATTAGAAAGGGCAGAAGAAAACACACCCGACTTGTCATGACCATGGATGAGTTGAGTGGTCGTCCAAAGGGGCATACTGCTCGCCGTTTAACTACCGACCGACGTAGGAGAGGTACGTAACACTCACAAAATCTTATATATCATTACAATTTCATGATTTAACTGACACATATATGAAATACAGAGGCAAAAAATGCAGCAGCTGCGGAAGAAAATGAACAGATTCTTATAAGTTCAGGGGGGTCATCTAGGTCAAGGCGTAGCACAGCCACAAGTTTCTTAGATGCATCCATTATGTATGCCGAGGCAATGGGAGATGTCTTCTCAGTGCCAGGAGAGGCCACTGGTAGCCATGCAGAGCCGTCCGTTACCCAACCAAGGAGGTCATCTCTCAAGCTGCCAAGAGCATCTTTTAGCCAGCCAGGGTCGTCTAGGACTGCAGCAGATCAATTTGGTGCTCATGTAAAGCAACCAAGGCGATCATCTCTCAGGATAGAAAGGACATCTATTAGCCAAGCAGCACCATCTGGAGAGCAGGTAGAGCCAAGTAGTGCTCCTGTACAACAAACAAGGAGCTTGTCTTTTAGACAGCCAAGGGCATCTAGTAGCCAGGCAGCGCCATCTGATACGCAACCAAAGGCATCAAAGAAGCCATCATTTGGTTCTCATCTGTTTAAGGGATTTCGTTTCAAAAAAAATAGTTGAACATAAGAGTGACTGTAAACTATTATTTTGTATGTTTTGAGAACTTATTATATGAACTTGTAATTTTTTTGAGAACTTAATTTATATTATCTTTGGTTTATTATGTTGCGTTTTTTAGGCGAAAACGATGAGCAAAAACACACCAAATCAATCGTGAGGTGGTGGAAAAGAGAAATTTCAGAAGTTGTTTAGTAAAAACCAAGTCAATAATGATGATGATTTTGCCGAAAGCCTTTACATAAAAATAAAACCAATGTTTCCAAAGAAAAATGCAGGTACGGCTATCTCTTCGCCTCGTGCGACTCTTACCGGCGAGGTCAAAACAAAAAAAATACAGGTAAGACTGGCTCTTCGTCTGCGGCGACTGAACCAGACTCAGACGATGATTTTGTTCCTTGTACCTTCCGTACGGGTTCTGAGAAGTAGTATTATTTCATGTCTGTAATAATTATTTTGCGATTGTGATGTACTTTTAATTACCAACAATTTATGCAGTACTTTTTGCGAATTTGATACCAAATTTAGTTCAAAAATACCAAATTGTAATAAATCAAATCAACAAATTTTATTAATTAATCGTTTTAAAAACGAGAATTTCAAACGATTCGTAACATATACATCAAAATTATATTTTAAATATTCAGTGCGAATTTGATACTTACAAATTACTTAAAAATTATACATCAACTGTCCAGATCTTTAAAAATACAAAAAAAAAACTATTTTTTCACAGAAACCGGCTATTTAATAGCCGGTTCCTAATTTTTATTAGGAACCGGCGGCTTAATGGCTGGTTTCTAATAAAAATTAGGGACCGGCTATTAAATAGCCGGTTTGGGTAGTTTTGATAGAATCTGAATTTGGTGGATAGAGTTGACGAATTTTATGATTTTTTGAGCATGAATAAAAATGACGGGAAAGGGAGCATGCACTTAAAAAAAAATTAAAAATTAAAAGTTGAAGAATCTTGCCTCCAATCAAGTGGATGGTACCTTGATATCTTGAGCATCCTTTCACTCTCCTTTATTGGAAAAGGATGGAGGGATACCTGTGAATCTCACAAGAGACATGTGACTCCTGTTGACTTTCTCTCACTTTGGGTAAACATGTGACACGTAGCTAACACCGTTGGTTCTGATTCCTCTATAATTGTACTTTAGTAGAATCCTTCTTCTTCTTCTTTTTTTTTTCCCCTTTTTAAGTTTTAATTCCTTTAGAATTGTACTGAGTAGAATCTTATGTTACTATGTCATTACACAAGATATCATGGAGCTCCCCTTCAAGCTAAATGTAAATTGAGCACAAAACATAGATATGTTCAAGTTTATTCTATTCATCATATGGGTACTTAAGCCTCCAGAGGCGGACTCAAAATTTTAGTCTAAATATCGAACCGGATTTAAATAGTTAATTGAGTTTTAAACTCATTAACTTATTAAGTACTCGATAAAAATAATATTTTAATTTATACTTTCCAATGCTCTGATTTGTAATTTCTGATGTTTTAAACTATAATTCTAATTATCAATCATAATTCAAGAAATTTATTTTAATTTAACTCTAAATTTAACTCGAATTACAAATCAAACATTTAGAGAGTGCAAAAACAATTTCAGAAATGAACAAAGTCAATCGAAACATTCTGATTTCCACTAAAACTCAAAATCCAGGCATGTGGGTCTGTAAGCCTCCACTAATTGACAACTTGATGATTATTTTAGTTGACTAGTTTATTTAAGTCTCATAATCATATTATCTTTAGGTTGCTTCCAGCGTATCTCCAAATTTATATACATTCAGTTGATATTTTAAAAAAAGTTATTAAATTAGAAATTTGATATTGTAGAAATGTTCTTCATTTTTTTAAACATGTTCATATCAAATTCCAACGTAATTGCAAGATCTTTAGACTTCCAACAAGCCATTTTAATTTTTTTACAGTGAAGTTTTAATGATTTTTAATTAATTAATGATCTATCAATTTGATACGCTCTCTTTTTAATTAATTGAAAACCCATCTATAATGCTAATTTTTTTTAACAATAATTTTGTAAAATATCAAATGAATTGCAGAGAAAGCAAGATATATGAACGCTAGAATTATATTTTTTTTTATCATTATTTAGTTAAACCTCATATCAACGTGCTTTCCAATTAAAGTTTCTTTGTCTCCTCTTCCAAAATGTACTGTAAATTTGACTTTATTGATGGGGAATAAACATATCGCTTTCTTCCCTTGTAATAGTTTCACTTTTGGCCATAGAATCTAAGATATTACATACAAATTGTTAGGGTAGAAACGGGTCAGATATTATTCACCAAATTTGGATCCGTATTTGAAAATTTAATAGAGATATTTGATATCCGAATTTTCATGCAAATAGTGGTATATATTGTTTTGAATTTTAATTATCCGTATTCAAATAGTATATATATATATTATATAGTTTAATATATATAAGATGCCAGATCCACTTACACCATTTATTTTTTAAGTTTTCAAAATTCAAACAGTTGATTGAAACTGTTCAACATGATCTCCATATTAAAATATGCTTAGAGACCAAATTTTTTGTATTTTTTGAATTTTTTTACTATTTATTAAATATTTTACAAAATTATTGTTTTAAGGAGATTCTGGACCATCCGATAAAGTAATATTGTACCTATGAAAAAAAATAGTAAAAAATTTCTGAAAAATATAAAATTTGGTCTCCAAATATATTTTATTATGAAGAACATATTTAGCGGTTCGGATCGACTGTACGGACTTTTAAAACAGAGATAAACGATGTGGAGTATATTAGAGCATATTGTAGCACAAAATAAATAGTGCATAATAGCATATGAACCCTCCTCTACACACACGGATATTATATCCTATCCATATCCGTAAAAAAATTGAATACAAATATAATTCCGTTTTCATCCCTGCTTCAAGAAAGAGACAATTCGAATAACAAAGCTTCAAAAACTTGTATTGTAATTGTTGGATAGATTTCCTTTTGTTTTTTTGTGCATGTTGGATAGTTTTCTTCTTCAGGAAGCATCTATAAATAGAAATATCTTGTTACCAGGGGACTTTGTATTTTTGCAATTTGGAGTAGTGTGTAGGAATCAATACACTCGAATCTTAATGCTTTAATTTTTTTTTCTTGTTAATAGATTAGAAAAAACTTTTTCACCGTGTTTTAGAAAATAAAATTGAAACTATAAATCCATTCATCTTTTGACCAGATTTATTCAGTATACATATAGAAACTTCATAGTACATATATATATAAAGAGAGAGGTTGGCTATATCAAATCGATTGTTTCTGAGATTCTGTGCAACTAAATCGTTTTTCAAATTTTAAAGTCCAAAATGTCGATCCAAACCGTTAGATATGATCTCTATATTAAAATGTGTTTGGAGACCAAATTTTTCATTTTTTGAAAGCCACTTGAAAATCGGTGATCCAATAATGACTTAACCAAATAGTAAAACTAGAAGCGATCGTTGGATTAGCGATTTTCAAAATGTCTTAATAAATATAAAAAAAATTCAAAAAATGTAAAATTTGGTCTCCAAGAATATTTTAATATAGAGATCATATCTAACAGTTTGGATCGACTTTTTAGACTTTCAAATTTGAAAAACGACTTAGTTGTATGGGACCTCAAAAACAATTAATCTGATATTAGCCAACCCCTCTCTCTCTCTCTCTCTCTCTACATATATATAACAACGACCCCTTATAAATTCTCAAACTATCACATATTCACCTGCAAATACTTGAAATTGATTTCCTTAAAATCCCTGTAGAAGCCACACAAATAGGACAAAACGCCTCATTTGGTACTCTTTAACAAAAGAATGTAACTTTCTGTTATCCTAAAATTGATTTCTGTGCCTCAGAAGGAGAATTTAGAAAGAAAAGGAAGAAAGAATTATAAATATTTTGAAAGAATATCTAAGTAATTAATATTAAACTAAAATCCCTGTAAAAGCCACAAAAATATGACAAAAAGCCTCATTTGGTGCTCTTTAACAAAAGAATGTAACTTTCTGTTATCCTAAAATTGATTTCTGTGCCGCAGAAAAAGAATTTAGAAAAAAAAAAAAAAGGAAGAAAGAATTATAAAGGTTTTGAAAGAATATCTAAGTAATTAATATTAAATTAAAATTCCTGTAGAAGCAACAAAAATATGACAAAAAGCCTCATTTGGTGCTCTTTAACAAAAGAATGTAACTTTCTGTTATCCTAAAATTGATTTCTGTGCCGCAGAAGGAGAATTTAGAAAAAAAAAAAAAAAAAAGGAAGAAAGAATTATAAATGTTTTGAAAGAATATCTAAGTAATTAATATTAAATTAAAATTCCCGTAGAAGCAACAAAAATATGACAAAAAGCCTCATTTGGTGCTCTTTAACAAAAGGATATAACTTTCTGTTATTCTAAAATTGATTTATGTGCTGCAGATGGAGAATTTAGAAAGAAAAGAAAGAAAGAATTATAAAGGTTTTGAAAGTATATCTAAGTAATTAATATTAAATTAAAATATCTGTAGAAGCCACAAAAATATGACAAAAGTCTCATTTGGTGCTCTTTGACAAAAGGATATAACTTTATATTATTCAAAATTGATTTCTGTGACGCAGAAGGAGAATTTGGAAAGAAAATGAAGAAATAATTATAAAGGTTTTAAAAGAACATCTAAGTAATTAATATTTAGTAAACATCTAAGTATATAGAGAGGTGGACTATTAGAATCTACATTAATTCCACTATTTTTAATTTCTTTTACAATTGCAAATTAATGTTTTAATAATGGTTTTGTAGGATTAACCATCATCTCTAATTTTGTGGGGTTGTATAAATGCATGATATTTTACTGGTACAACATGTATGTTCACACTGTTGCCAGCTCAGTTGATTAAATTTTTTATTGCTTTGATCTTTGTCAGTATCATTTTACTGGCTTCATTGTTATTTATGAAATTTTAAGATCTCTGCATCTCTGGTCTCAACTCTCAAACTAATAACAAATTTGAACCAACAGAAGATCACTAATTTGTAAACCAACAGTGTACTTTAACAGGAAAATCCCCATCCCTGGTGTCAGTGATTGATCAGGATTGAGTGGCCCAGTAGTACTGGCATTCTCCGACCCCAGAACTGAAAAACAAATTTCAATTTGTGTCAAGAGGGGCCCCTGATGGGCATGTTCACCATGCCCCACCCCCCAAACCTTCCTATCTTATACAATTCAAGGGTGTTCAATTTCAACATATTCTCATGGAAACAAACCTGCTGTTATTCTAAAGGAATACAGGAACCTGTTATTCCGATCTTAACAGTTGAATTTCGTTAAGATTCTTGCAGGAAAATTTTTCTTCATTGAGATTCGCGCTTAGGAAAATTTGAATGGTTGAGATCGGAAGAGCAGCTTCCTATTATTCTTTTGGGATAACAGCAGATTTGTTTCCTATTCTCATAGCCTTTGGTGAATGCTTATCTGATGGCTCTGATGGGGGCAAGTGCCATAATGTTTGTGGTAAAAATGAGTGGTGCATTTGCAACATCATATTTACTATTCCTGTTCAAATCACAATTCATCTTCAGATATTCCTGTACAATTGATAAGACTGTAACTTTTTATACTTGATTTGTAATTTGAGAATAATTTTGTATATCTCTCTGAACGAAATAGGAAAATATTAAAAATAAATTTGAGTATTAAAATGTGGTTATTTTTTTAGTATTATAGATTATGTACGCTTTTATTATCTAAATTATCAAGAATCTCTAGATCAATGTATAAAGCTTATTACAAATTGATTGTTTCTGAGATTGGCTAATATCAAATTGATTGTTCCTGAAATCTCATGCAACTAAGTCGTTTTTCAATTTTCAAAGTCCAAAAAATCGATTCAAACTATTAGATGTTTCTCATTATTAAAATCTGCTTGGAGACCAAATTTTTACATCTTTTTAGAATTTTTTTATTATTTATTAAGTCAATTTGAAAATCGTTAATCCGACAGTGACTTCACCAATCAGTAAAACTAGTTTGGACAAAATGTTCTTAGCTAGACTTCACAAGTTTAAGTGTTCCTACACAAAATAGCAGTAGAGAAGCTGATAATAAGATCTGTAATTAATCTACACTTCAGAATATATTTTGTCAAAAACAAAATTTTGATGACTTCCCTCTTACCCACTTGAATTAAACACACTCCATCTCTATCTCCTCTACTTCATCTTTTGCTTCATCATCATCATCATCTTCTTCTTCTTCTTTTGCTTCATCATCATCATCTTCATCTCCTCCTCGTTCCCCTTCTTCTCCTTCGATGATATCTTCCTCGGGACAAGCAAATTGCAACTTCAACCTGCCGTCCTGCCTTGAGGCCCGCAAAATCTCCTTGCTCGGCATCCTAATTTCCCTCAATACAAACCTACCCTCCTCTCTATATGCCTTAAAAAACATCCGCGGCTTGCCGCTGCTTCCGATACTTGGTATTGGCGGTGGGAACCCTTTTTCATTTTTGACACTCAAACTATGACTGTTGTTGTATTTGTTGCTGCTAAGTTGTTGTCTTTCCATGTCCATTTTTTCTTTGAATTGCGCGTATTGCTCTCGATCATCTGATTCAATATTGGTCATGTCGTCTACATCGTCTGAGCTCTCCGAGCCAAGGCCTTCGGTGCAATGTTGCAGTGAGTCAGAGCTCTTCCAGGAGAAGATGGTCGATGCAAGCGGCGGCTTTTCTTGGAAGTGGAGTTCACCAAAGATCTCGGTAAAGGAGGCGGGATCGAGCGGTTTTTTTGGCATAAGGTTTTGCCATGCGGAGAGAGACTCCATGAGAGTCGGGTTTTCCGGCAACGGTTTTTCGAAGAGAGATCTCAAGCTCCCACATGTTGCCATGGTGAGGGGATGGTGGGGTATGGGTGGTGTCTGAATAATGGATAGAGGAGATGCTCAAAAGGTGAGGTCTGTTGTGAAATGTGAATGAGAGATCATGGGTGTTTATAATGGAGCAGTAAGGCTATCAGATAACCGTTAGATCCACCGCTCTCTGGATTAAACGGCAGTGATTATTCAACGCTTCAAAATGATTTAAATTGGAACGAGATATATTGGGGTCGGAAATCTTTAGCCTTTAGGTCATGTTTGGTTGGTGATATATTTTCTTTAATTTACATTTAAACTGTGAAATAAGAAATCAAATAGAATAAAATAAAAATAATAGGAGAGTTAATTGATTCGGATAATTTTACTAATTACTTCATTTTTAAGATTTACTGTCATAGGTGTGTGTATTTTTTTCATTTATCAACATTTTAGCTACTCTTTCGGTCATAATTTTAAGTTCTTAAACGAAATGTAAAATATAAAAAGTAAAATAAAATAAGTAATTTAATTCTCTTTAAATTTAAATTTACAGTTATGCCATAATAAACAAAAGTGAAAATAACCTAGGGTATTATGTATTATATATATGAGAGATCAAATACCTCATTGCTTCATGTCTCAATAGTACTCCAACATCTTTACTTTTAATTTTAAAATTCAAACAAACAGCTCAACATGATATCTACGTTAAAATATAATTGGAGACCAAATTTTATATGTTTTCAAAAAAAAAATTAATAGATACAATATCATTGTTTTTAAGATAGCCCTCCTCATATATATATATAAATATATTCTCCATTCTCCATAACAACATTAATTATATTAGATCAAGAAATCTTTTGTTAGCACTTATCAATTAGCACTAATAAAATGATTAATCAATCCAATTTTGCAATTCAAACTCCTCCATATATAATTTGCTGTCTCCATAATAGTGGTATCAGGTTCAAACAAAGACAGTGGAAAAGCTACTCGCTTGGCTTGACTGACAACTTTACAAGAGATTGATTCTTCAACAACAAGGCCGCTATTGCTATTGATATGATATTGATGGGGACAGAGAAATCTTCTGACTGTACGTGGTGAAGATAAGATTTGGCCCCCCTATGAAAACTGGAGTTAACAGGCCCATTTTTCAATTAATTTGTGGCTGCATGCTTTCCTATATATGTTCCTACTCCCTACACAAACACATACCTTTCCTGAAAGGTTGGTTTGTGGATACAAGAAAATACAAATTTGGAAATTTATAGAGAAAGAATATGCGCCTCACAAACACAATTCAATAATTCATATAATGTACCTTTCAAGGATGAGATAGGAGTAGGTCCGATGGGCTCCGGATGAGATAGGAGCAGGTCCGATGGGGCATCGGACCTACTTTTAGGTTCAATTAGCTCTAACACCGTACGATTAGCATTGAGATGTGTATGCATGAAAATTGAAACAAACATGCACGGATTTTAATTAGTTTGCACAAATCATAATACAGATTGAATGGTCACCCATCGAACCAAAGTAGGTCCGATGGGCATCGGACCTACTCTGAATTCTTCAAGGATAGGATCGAGCTGTTTCTTATTAGTATTAGGGATAGATGTTCACTTGAAATCCTTCAATTACAAAAGGTATAGTTCCAAGAGGAGGGCACAAATGCCCCATTTGTACCCAACACCTTTTATCTTCGATTTTAAAGTTCAAGCAGATAATCCGAACCGCTCAACATAATATCTACAATATGATTGGAGACCAAATTTTAGAATTTTTTTAGAATTTTTTTACTATTTTTTAACTTTAAGATAGATACAAAATCACTATTTTTCAGAAAATTGTAAACCATCTAAAAACAATGGTTTTGTACCTTTCTTAAAAAATAGTAAAAAATTTCCAAAAAATATAAAATTTGGTCTCCAATCATATTTTAATGTGGATATCATGTTGAACGGTTCAGATCGTCTGCTTGAACTTTAAAAACAAAGATAAAAATGTTAGAATATGATTGGAGTAAAGCATTGGAGCATTTGAACCCTAGTAGGAAAGAATCAAGGTTAAAAAAGAATTAACTGAACATATTTGATGGTTAGCTGTGGAGCTTCAAACCATTCAAACCTCAATTCCTCCGAAATTACAAATGGTTAGTGAAATCACACTCAAAACCAAATTGAAATTACAAATGTTCAAATGAAATGCACCCAAAACTCACATCCAAACCCTATTTTTCCAAAGCAAGTTAGCTGTCTAAGAACACAAAAGGGCCAACAAAAGGTACATTTCACATTTTTTTACCTCCATGCTTCAATCCTTTCATTTTTCGAGTTAATACGACTAACAATGCTTGTTCCTTTTGATTTCTCACCCGGGACCATGGTTCTTACAACAGACTGTCCCTTTCCTTTCCTTGATCTTCTGTGGCTTGGGCTACGCGGAGCCTTGCTCTTGCGTAATGAATTTAAATTTACATTGATGGCATCAGTAGCATCACTAGTCGAACCTTCATTTTGCAGAGGGCCACCAGAGAGTTCATTGTCATGGGCAATTTGAACATCTTTCATTTCAAGATTTTCTTTTTCATCAGGGTGTCTCGGAGAAGATTCGGAAAGACTGGGATCTTCTGAAAGGAAAGGTTTTTCAGGTTTTGGTTCTTCATTGTCAGTAGTGGGCCCGTTAAGAGGGAGTTGAGGAGTTTGATCCCCATTTTGGTCTGCTAAGTCAGCACCTGGTAAGGAGACGTGGTCTAAATTTTGTTCCTGCCTTTCTTTGATAGTTTTTAGTATGAGCATTTTGAGAAAGTTCATCACTTGTACTGCGTACATTAATGCTGTCAACGGATCAGCCATCTACAATATAGAATGCAATTATTAGTGAGTCGTTAATAGAGGGGGAGATATCTTGATGCACAGTATCTAGAACTAGAAACAACTTCAAATAAATTAACGAGAAAGCAGTCTTCCTTTTGCCCCATGAGCTGTTGCATGAAAAACAAATCATCTGAAGAATACATGCATGAAGCAACAAAGGCAAAAAAAAGAAAAAAAATATATATATATCATAAATCATTCTGGTTTTACACCAAATCAACCAGGGTTTGTAGCAGTATTGGTGATATTAAAAGACCAAGCTTCATTTCACTCTACTGATCTACTGTCAAGTTGACAGGATGGTTTCCCTTGCTTATCAGCTTTTATTTGGACGCTGCTAATTTGACCTTAGTAGAGGCACTGATCATTCGGCAAAAATAACAATCAACAGTCTAGACTCTAGACAAACAAAAACCACTAGTTTGGGGTCAGATTCTTATCTACAAAGATCTTGAAAGGCGTTCGTAAACATGTTTTGGGTAGTTATCAAAATAGTTGTGAAATAAAAAAACATTAATTTTTTAGGGGAGGGTTCAAATTCCTCCAATTTCATGCCTCCACTATTAAAATCATTAATAACAAAAAGATCTAGATTTTCAATTATAATAAAAATATAATTTCTCCATATTAATTATGTACAATTACATAAAATATTACGGCATTTCAAATTTGTTTTCATGGGAATCAAAATCTTGAAAAATCAACATCCAGAAATTGTTGCCATTATTGATATTTTGCAAGCTACTTATCTAACCCAAACAAATATCAGAATGTCATAGTTTTTATGCATGCATAGGAAAAATTACATAAATCACGTAGAACAGTTTTATTTTGAAATCTGAGTTCTAAATTTTGAGTTATTAAATATTTTTAAAATGGAGGCAAGTAGAGGGACAAAACTGGAGGCATTTGAGCCTTCATATTTTTCCAAAAGACCAAATTACCCTTAATGGTAAATTGCTTCGTAAGGAAAAAAAACTGCAGTTCATAAATGGATTAATAAAATGTAATGAAGCTCATTAAGTGGAGAAAAATTCATTAAAACATTATTAATTAGTTAGTTTAAATAAATGTTTATTTTTAATTCACATCAAATTAATTAACATCAGATTAATTATTTTAATGAAAACTAAGGTATACCTTAACAGCGCAATTTGAAAAATTATTTATTTGATTAATTTCATTTATATAATGACATAATCAAATAATATAATAGTACAAATAAGTTCGTACAATAAGCTTTATTCTTACAATTAGAAAAAATGACCAGATTAAATAAACTTTATTCTTACAATTAACAAAAGCAAGCTTTAAGTATGCACCTTCTATTTATTAGAAGCATTAAGGCCAACTTAAGTCCATAATGTTAAATAACTTTAAAATGATCACATCAATTCACAAAGCTAAAGAAATTGGGTTAATGAGAGAGTGCGCTAACCGTGAGCATTATCATCACTGAAGAAATGTGCATATCCAAATTATCCCTCAGATTTAGTTTATCCCCAACTAGCCCTCTAGTTTTCTGGCATGTTTGGCAGGATAAGAGTGATAAATACCCTCATCTCATTGCCAAATAAAGCCCAAATTAACTGGCTCAAAGGACATTTACACATGGAAAAAGTAAATCAGACCCAAGAATGATTTCTCAAATATCACCTCGAACATTCATCGAGGCCCGTAATAATTAGATTCATAAAAAGAAAGAGAAGAGAAGAGTAGTCAGCAATCCTTGGATAGTACAAACCTGGGTCATGTTGGGTGCGAAGACCATGGCAATATTGCGGGCATTCATCTTGTTAGTCTGTTCCTCCTGCACGACATCCGCCATAAGGTTGACAGCCCAGTCGAGCAGCTGTGCCTCAGTTGGGGGAAGGCATTTGGCCACTCGAGTGCAGTCATCCTCTGTCTGGCACTGCATCACCAGTTCTGGAGGGATTGAATCCAGAACACCCCGTGGAAGCTCCCTGAACCATGCCTACACAACATGATTTTAAGAAAAAGAACTCAATGATCAGCTATTCATGAAGAAGGAAAATGGTGGAAATATCTAAAGTTCGACAAATTTACCTTGATCAGACCGGCCAAGCAATGCACATCAATACCATCTGGCACGTGCCCCCTGTTGAGCTGATCTCTCACATATTCCTCCTGGCTATTTTCAGCATTTATTCTGAATATTCCTTCTGACTGATAGTTAAAAAAAAACATATGTTATAGATTAATCAGCAGTACCCCTTTTGTTGTGTGCCTATCATGAACTGGTCATGTAGTACATTTTATTTAACAATTGCAGTATCATTTCATAGTGATGGGCAGTTGTATAATGTTATTGTACCTTTTTATTTATTTATTCACTTATTTGAGCTGTTTTCTATAAGTTGACAGCAATTTAGGGCTGGTAACAGTAATACAGAGATAAAAAGAGTAATACCCGAAGGCCAGCTTGTTCATAGAGACGCCGTTGCATGAGCAAGAGAATGGTTGGTATACTGTTTCCCCTAGAATCATACGAGCATTGCATGGACTCAGTCGATACACCGAACACATTTGCACTGCACATGGCAAAACAAAAGGAAAAGGGTTAGAAGTTTACTTCATCTAAATGACACTTTTTATTTGCCAAAGGTAATTGGAAACATCACTTAGCATTGTATGGACAGTATTAAGGAAAAAATGACCATACTGCGCTCGATTTTTTATTTAGTTAAAGCAAATAGGACCCAATCATTTATAGATATCTTATTATATCTTGCATTATATAGAACAATTTTAATTCTTACTTAGTAAATAAACCAAATAAAACTGAACAACACAAAGAATAAACAAAGACCTAAAGTTTCTACTGCTTATGATAATTCAATGAAGGAAGCAAATTATACAGTATATAGCAAACAAAGGGAACTCACAGATAAAGAAGTTTGCAGAAATTTTAATCAGATTTAGGCTGATCAATGAAACAAGGCCAAATTATGATAATACAATGATGAATATGACAAACCTAAGAGAATGATTTGAGGTTGAACAAACCATTGTGAATTTTCACATAAATGTACTACTACAACAAATGGCCAGCTTGTATACAATATATCATAATGCTAAATTTTAACTACCATCATACACCTAAGTACACAATATTGCTTCTTTTGTATAAAAATATTTTATTCAGGGAATATTAAGTCTTTGAATACAAGTATTTAACACACTGTTCTTCTTATGTCTTTGTTATGCTTTTGCATAAAATATGTAATTAGCAAAGTTGATACCTAATGGATTTCAGAAAGACTATGCAATTAGACAGCTGTTAGTAAACTTTAAATTGATGGTATCATAGAAAGATAAAATTTGCACTCAAATTTGAAGCAGCAAAGTAATTAACAGAAAACAGAAAAACAGACATGTTAGAAATAAAAACGGAACGGTGCATGCATGGCTTGATGTCATAATTCACGCGGTATGATGACATGATGACCTCCTACCATTCAAATACAGAAGTGGGTATGTACTTCACCATTGCTAAAGGCAAAAACCTTTACATTTATCTTCTGCTAATATCATTGAAAAAGCTCACTTCAAATACATGGTTCTTATTTCTAAGAAGGTTTGAACATAAAAGGCACTTGTGGGGATTTTTTGGAACTATTTGATTAGAGTTTTGAAGTTGGAAAGAACAAGAGAAAAAAAAAAATTACAGAAGATTCTGTAGTACAAAAGAAGCCGGTATATTAAAAAAAAAGGTATACTAATTAAAACATATAAAAAAATGAACATATGCTACAGTGAAATATTCACAAAAATGTTTTGCATTTCCCCTTTCACATGGAAATAACTAACCACGATTGTGAAAAATGAGTTCATTAATGGTAACAAACCAATATCTTCATTTCTTCCCCAAATCAAATGTCACATTCGTTATGGTTTGCTTTCTCCATTTCCGTAAAGTTTTTTTTTTCAAACTCAAAAGTCAAGTACTTTTCAAAATGAGAACACGAAACAATTGAGAGAGATTTTGAAATTTTGCCAATTTTGAAATTAAACTCAGCCGCTCGAAATTAATTCCAACACGTGAACACCAATGAGATGAGAGGAGATGGAGAGAGAGAGAGAGAGAGAGAGAGACCTAGCACTAGGCGCACGGCGAGGCACCTCGGGCTCGAACTCCACTGGTAAACCGAGAAATCCATGAAAGCGATCGAAGGTAACATGCGCCACGTGACGGACATCGGTGGGCCAACCGATCTCCATCGTTCTCCGTGCGTCGCCTCCTCCCTCCGTCTTGCACCCGAATACAGACCTCCTCACTAGATCGAACACGAGAGCCCAGAAAGACCAATCCTGCTCCGCGATCTGCTGCTCTTGTAGAGAGATTCTCCTCCTTCGGTTGGTTCGCTTCCTGTCTTCGTCGCTTAAATGGGTAGCTGGGACAGTGCCATCATTGGAATTGGAAAGAGAGGGGGACCGAAGCGCCACTTCGGCCATGGCGGGTGAGTGGTGGGTACGTAGTGAGTGGGTTGGAGGGTCCCAAAATGAGTAACTATTCGAAAAAAAATTGGATCTTTACGCCATTGGAACTTGGAATTGCGGAATTGTTTGATTTTTTTTTTGCTTTGTATTGGAGTTGGATAGAAGGAAAGGGGATTTGTTAGGCGAGGTGGAGATGGAGGTGGAGGTGGTGGTGGGACGTGATAATCATAACTTGGGTTTGCATTGTTTTACAAGTTTTGTTTTCTTATATTTTTGGGGTTGTTTCTCTTACGCTAGAACTATTGGAGAAATTTTTACATTTCTCATGGTTTGGATTGTTGGGGGTTTGTTTCAAGTTGAAGAGACGCGGTGAGTTTTGGAACAAGTAACCTTTTGGCTTTTAAATTATTTCTGTTTTTTTGGGGTGAGATTGGTCAATTTGTTGGATTGACTTTTCTCTGTTTGGGTCGCCTCTCCAGTGCTTCTACGAACGGAGACATCAGTAGTGCATGTATAACTAATTTGTTAAAATATGTTATGACTTGGGTTATGTGTGGATTAGTGTATTAAAACGGACCGGACCGGGTTCAACCCGTCCGGGTTCACGGGTTGGCCGGGCACGGGTTCGGGGGGTTCACGGGTAGACGGGTAGGCAGGTACACGGGTCGAAATTTTGAAACTCTACCCTTACCCGCCCGTGGACCCTTACCCCCACGGGTTCACGGACCGGGCGGACCGGGTTCACGGGTTGGTCCGGACAGGACCGGGTTTTTTTTTTTCTGTTTTTTTTCGGTTTTTTGAAAGAAAATATTTGATAACAAAGAAAAATATGTGAAATATTTGGTAACGGTTTTTTTCTTTTTTTTCAAACCGAATTATTTGGAATTATTTGAAATATTTAAAAACAATTTAGATTTTTTTTTAAAATACGAAATGATGCACGAAGCAACACAGAAATTGCAAAAACAATGGAAAAGAGGAATTTTGTTTGAGATCACACAGATTCTCGAAATTTGATATAAACATCCAAAAGTCCCTTAAAACAACTTCGGATCGCGAATCCGAAGCGATCCTTGGCGAAATGGGTCTATAGACCCATTTCTGATCCATCCTTGAGCTGTGGATCTCCAGTTCAAATTTCAGCTCGATCCGACGGTCGGATTGAAAGTTACGCCTGTTTTTGTAAAGCATGCGCAGGCATATATTGCATCACGAAATATTTGATCTTTAAAACCGGGTACGGGTAGGCGGGCACGGGTACGGGTAGGCGGGTTCGTGTACGGGTAAGCGGGCGGGCGGACCGGACCGGGTAGGCGGGTTCACGGGTCACGGGTTCGGCGGGTTTCGATTTCAAAAACTGTACCCTTACCCGGATTTTTACCCGGTCCGGCCAACCCCCAAACCCGTGCAACCCGTGCACGGACCGGACCGGTACACGGGTCACGGGCGGACTAGACCGGGTCACGGGAACCGGGTATTTGTTAGAACACTAGTGTGGATCACTCAATTTTCCCTTTGTACCAAATAAATGTTGTAATTTAGTGCGCTCTTCAAAGCTAGGATAAACCTAGGCTTTACTCCAGAATTCACAGCCAGAATTGACAGAGAGGAAGAGAAACCAACACGACATCTCTCTAAATAGTAATTTTTATACTCTGAATATTCAGGAGTGATAGATTTTATCCAAAATTAATGTAACGTTCCTCTTTTCTCCCCTCCGAACAATAATTATTCCTCTCCGCTCCTTCTCTGTTTACCCTCTTGTGGAGCAGGTGAACAACGTGCCCTCTCTAGAGCACGCTCCTAGTAGCTGAAGTTCACCAAGGGTGACCCTAACTTTATTGAATTTGATACGTCGTAAATTCTAGAGAGATTAAGTCACAGTGTGTCGAGACACGCTCTAACTCGAGAGAGAATAGTACATACGTGTCTAGTAGTTATTTATTGCATGTTCAAGTGGAATCAAGTGCATATATGGTAGGTACATAACTTTATTCTCTATGTACCTCGTATTGCTGAATCGTGGACTTTGAGCTTAGTGAACTTCAGAGTATGTATAAGCCTATAGGTCGGTTTATACATTAGTCCTGAATGGACTTGCCGAGTGGATATGTAAATCAGTTTGTAAAGTGCAGTAGTTCTGGATAAACTTGCTAACTGAACTTGGTATTAAGTTCATAATGATTTTATGAGAGTTTTAGTACATAGTCCTATAAGAATTAATGATTTTCAACTAGTAATTTGAATAATTAAACTCGACTCTACTTGATAATCCGAGCATTCAACATTTTTATTTTGTTCTTTGTATTGGAAGTTCGCTTTGTATTACTTAACTAAAAAATTAAAAATAAATTATCTTGTGTGTTTAGATTTCAATAATAGAAAATAAATTCGAAAAGTTAAAAAAATTTAGTCATAGCCAATTGGTTCATGAAGTAGACAATATGAGTTATAGATCATTTAATTTGAACACTATAACTAATAGCAATGATGGTATTAACATATTTATTATATCAACTTCCAACTACAAAGAAACAATCTTTAGTAGGTGGCAAATAGCAATTTTTTTGAAGTTATAATTTTTTTGTCAAATATTTAAACGAAAGCTGGAGGAAAATGGAGAAAAAAAAATTAAGTTCTTAACCGTAATAAAATCTTAATAAATTCAAAATAGCTCTTAATTTCATCTGATTCAGCCTTACGGGGGTCATATCTTTGATCCTTTTTGGGTCTGCCACTACCTGTGGGGTCATGCTTGCAGCGGAACACCTATTCTCTGCATTAACTCAAAAAATAATATTTTGAGTTAATGAATCTCAATTATTGATTTTAAACGGAATCAATTCCGCTCTTGAGTTATAAGAGAAGTCTTTCAATAGTGCAGATTTAGTCCACACAAATCTTAAAATAAATCTTATAACATGAGAAGTCTTTCAATAGTACAGATTTAGTCCACACAAATCTTAAAATAAATCGGACAGTTGAAATTCATTTAATTCAAAAAATTCCTTTTTGTATTAATTACTGCATTGGATGCGAATTCCTTGCTGCGCCTCAGATGCACTAAAAGTTGTGTGCGCCTCAGCGCCTGGCCGCCTGCGGAAAAAAAACAGAAAAAAGTAGATGATTTCTGAGAAAAAAGGGGTGTCCCAATGTCCCATATTTTCCTGAAAAAAAAAAAGGTGGTATCCCATGTTTCAAGGTTGGAATGAACTTATGGAGAGAAATTTGGGTCCGATGTGCATCAGACTTAAAATGAGTTCGATGGATTCAATAATCGTTCGATCTGCTTTGAGATCTGTGCTAGTTGTTTCAATATCAGTGTGTGTTTGCTTTAATAATTGTGCACACGGATTTTAAAGTAGATCGGACGGTTATGGAGTCCATCTGACCCAATGAATCCAAATTTGAGTCTGATAGGCATCGGACCCAAACCGTCTCGAACTTATGAACATAGGCGGCCCTGGGGCTGGGCAGCTAGGGCGACCGCCCCCGGACCTCAAAATTCAAGGGGCCCCTAAAAAAAATAGTTTGTATATATATATAAAAAATTATGTATATATTAAAATAAATAAAACATTAAAGTTCGAATTTTTTATATATAAAGGGTTCAAATTTTTATGTAAATATGTATAATCTATTGACATATCAATAAAAAAAATAAGACTGACTAATAGACTTCCATAAGTACTTGAACACCATATGTTTATAAGTCGTTTTTGCGTTTTAAAAGTCCAAATAGTCGATCCAAATCGTTCAACATGCTATCCATAATAAAACGTACTTGGAGACCAAATTTACATATTTTTTAAGGAATAAGATTTGGTCCAAATGGTTTTGGACTGGACACCGTCCAAAGCCTCTAAAAATTGTACAATTAAAGTTTGAACAGTCGATCCGAATCGCTCAACATAATTTCCATACTAAAATGTGCTCAGAGACCAAATTTTATATTTTTTGGAAATAGTTTACTATTTTTTTAGATACATACAACAACACTGTTTCTGAACAGTTCAAAAATAGTGATTTTGTACGTATCTAAAAAACTAGTAAAAAATTTCCAAAAAACTAAAAATTTGGTCTCTAAGCATATTTTAATATGAAAATCATGTTGAGCGGTTCGTATCGACTGTTCGGACTTTAATCGTACGAATTTTTAAAGGTTTTGGACGGTGTCAGGTCCAAAGCCATTTGGACCAAACCTTATCCCTTTTTTTTAACTATTTTTTAAGATAGGCAGAAAATCATTGTTTTTTTATGGTCCAGAATCTTCTGAATCAATGGATTTTCTATCTATCTTAAAAAATAGTAAAAAAATTCCAAAAATTGTTAAATATAGTCTCCAAGTACGTTTTAATATGGATATAATATTGAACGGTTCAGATCTATTGTTTGAACTTTGAAAATACAAAAAAAAGACTTATAAATATATAGTGTTGAAGTACTTATAGAAGCGTATTAGCTGATCTCATAAAAAAATTATATATATAAAGGACCCAAATTTTTCTCCCGCCCCGGACCCCAAAATCTTCAAGACCGGCCTTGCTTATGAACCTCTGTAGTCTAGTACTTCCCTAAATTAACTCAAATTTTTTGTTCGAATCTGGACCGTCCGATCTACTCTAGAATGGATATCCGTACATTCCATCTCAAATGACTTGAATTCTAATCTGACGGTCCAGATCTAAACTCAAATTATGAGTTACTCTTCCTTGGGACTGGCGCATGTACGTCTAACACTTGTTTATTTTAACAAAAAAAACCAGTGCTCTAAATAGCTAGTTATAGTGGTTTTGGACCTTATAAGCTAAGCTACTGAATAAAACTGCGCTAATCAAGCTACTGCCGCTATAGCGGTAATAGCGGTCCGCTATAGCGCATAGAGTGTAGCGAAATAGCAGTCCGCTATGCTACATGAGCTTATTTTTATATATTTTTTTTCAATTTATATGGGCTTTGTGTCTCGGTCTGACTAATCTAAAGAATGATTGATTTGAATATGTAGTAAAATGATAGTTGATATATAATAGTAGGATATTTTGAATAGAAAATGTATCGATAGTTTATGAGTTATAGAATTAGAGATATTTTGAATGACAATTTGAACTTTGTATTGGTTCAATATGAATATTATAACTTCTTAATCAATTTGGTGTTTTTGCTACTCTATGAGATTTTACATAGATAATGTTTATTATTAGTAGAAATATAAAATATAATTTTTAAAAAGAAAAAAATGCTATGTAGAAAATATTTCGCTATAGTTTTTTTTTTCGTCTCCCCGCTACGCCGCTATAATCACTATTTAGAACCTTGAAAAAAACTGATATTAATATTTTTTTACTTTTCACAGTACTCAGCAAGTAATTATTTAATTTTTCTGAATCATAATTTGAATTATCTACGGTTAATAATCAAAATTACTAAAATAAAAAGTCAGTTCAACTAATTAAAATGCACACTTATTTAAATTGAAATGAAATTGTATCTGTCTTTCTTTCTTTTGAATCATGATCTAAAAATGTAACGATGGATCGCGCCGCTGACAAACATTTTAATAATAAAAAAAAAAAAGATGGCTAATTCGCTTTACTAAAATTGTTCTACACTTAGGGCTGCAAAAGGATCTACATCCGAAAATTAGATACAGATATTTGATATCTGAATATCTATGCGAATACGGATACAGATATAATTTTAAATTTTAATTATTCGTATCCGAATAGTTAATATATACCATACAGTTTTTATATATTATGAAAATATTTATGTATATATATCTGCATATATCTGATATCCGATCCGTATCTGTACATATCCGTCTAATATCCAATCTGTATTTGTAAAGCATTGTGGCATTTATTACCGCTATCTACACTTCTACTACGTTAATTAATGAAGACTTTGAAAATAGTTACTGCATTGCGGCATTTATTAGTTCATAAACTATTGTATTTATTTTTGTAGGTACTAAGTTCATCAAGTTTTTTTTTTTGTGAACTCAACTCTAAAATCTATCGGACTGATTTTAAATGATGAATCCGAACTGTTGAAGTTCTTTTACCTTATGAGTGATGCATCTACATGCAAAACATTTAAACTTTTGAATTAATTTAGTATTAAGTCAAGCGGTTAAATTAATTTTAATGCATTCATTTTTTGAACAATTTTTGACTACTTGACTCTATACATAATTAATTCAAAACTTAATGTTTTTTGCATGTAGACGCATCACTCGTAAGATATAAGAGTTTCAACGGTTTGAATTCGTCATTTAAAGTCTTCGATAAATTTTAGAGTTAAGTTAACAAAGAGACTTGATAAACTTAAGAGCACCTTAGTTTTACGGAAAGCGATCACCTGCCCTTCGGGGAGCAGGATTTTCCTGCCTCCAGAACGGCTGACACGTGGATCCAGACGAGTTTAAATATTTAAAAAATAGTTTTAATTTTGCTACAAGCTCATAAATCAATGACTCAGTGACAGGAAAATCATGTTCCATAAGAGACAGAGAATTCGGTTCCTAGTTTTACTCTTTATTTTTATATGGTTATGAACTTATGATGAAAGCAATCATATGTTGTGCCTCTTTGGCGTGCCCGCGTGAGATTGATACTTTTTAGGTCAAGCTAACTAAATTGCTAATTTAGTATGTTCCATGTCTCCATAAATTTGGGCCATTTAATTCCTGTAGAATCAATTTATGACAGGAATAACTATGCTGTCATATCAACAACATTTTAATGCACCATTATTGTGTGCGATAGTACTACTATTGAGAATCCACGGCACTTTCTCTGTATCGGTAAGATATGAATATGGATTTTTCTAATCAAGAGGGGTAATAAAGTAGGTTTTGAAATCATGGGTTGAAGATTTTGAAATCTAGAGTCAAGATGCTAAATACATTTTTAAATTCATGTTTATATTACATATGATATTTTAATTTTTTAGATTTTAAATTCATAATCTCTTACATAAAAATTATGTATCTTTAATTTTTTAGATTTCAAACTCATAATCTCTTACATAAAAATTATGTATTTTTAATTTTTTAGATTTCAAACTCATAATCTCTCGCATAAAAATTATGTATCTTTATTACTAGCTTAAAATCTAATTCTCGACAACAAAGTAGTTAACTTTCAGCTACACAATATTTTTCATTTCCATTATAAAACAAACACGTTTATGAGCCGTTTGGATTAATTTCCTATATACCCTCACAACTTGTGTAGTTTCTTATTTGTTTGAATTATCTTATTAATCTCTCAATTCTTACAATATTTTTTTTATTTACCCCTCATATAATTAGTCTTCTATTAACTTCAATTAAATTAAAATTATTAAAAGAACTTAATTTATTTGTGATTAAAAGAACTTAATTTATTTCATTTTTGTTATCAATTTTTTACACTGTTTGCGGTTAAGTCTAACAATGTCTAACAATAAATTGTAAAAAGAAGAAGTGTGTGAGAATTGTCAAACCAATTTTCCTAAAACTTAAGAATTTTACTCTTTAGTTAAATAATATTGTAATTAGGTGGATAGTGAGACAAGAGTATGACCAGTATGGACTTCTTTTTCTTTACAATCAATCTAATTTGTTTTCATGCATGCATCAAGCTTACGGACATTAAAAAAATTAAATTAAACAGTCCCATAGTCAATACCATGCTAATGGCCATTTCGTTAAAATGAAAAACATTAGAAAATTTGTCGTAATCCTGATAATTGATGAAGATCAGCGAGTACTTTTACCAGTGAATCAGTAGGGTGAGGCTTTGGCCAAACTTTTACCCTTTAACACTCTTGATCAGCAACAAACTGAATTGAACATAATTAAATAGTTCTCAGTTTGAGCGAGAAACAATAACAGTAAATTAATTCCAGTGAATTAAGTTTTTTTTAATAATTTAATTAAAGTTAACATGGAACTAATTCCGTGGAGTAATAAGAAAAGATTGTAAGAGTTGAGAAGTGAATAAGATAAATTCAAGTCTTTAGGTGTAAATAAGAAGAATAATTATTTCAATTTCTCACTTCAGTATTCGCATCATATCTGTAACAACAATATAGGAAAGTTGTACTTTGGCCTCCACTAATTACACGGTCTCATTTTTCAGTATCCGCACTCATCTCTGCATCAATTTTCATATGTATAAATACTTGAAACATAAGATATTAATACTTATATCGTAATTTGATATAATTATTATTTTTTTCAGTTCTCCAATTATCACCGAGTCAACTTTCTTCCAATAAAGTAGTAGGAACCTGTATCTCCGCATCAATTATTTATAAACATTAATTAATTGAATTACTTAACCTTTAACTTCACTCAAAAAATTTATATCATCGACAACACTAGAAAAAGGTGAAAATTTATATCATTGACAACACCAAAAAGCTTATGTAGTCCTCTCTAGAGATTTCACGTCATGCAGCAGCAGCAGCACTGTAAATAAATGATTGGATTCATGATACTGATTGGGTCTCTAATCTTTGTAAATCATTGTGGATATATATGCTTATAGCTTCAACTCTTTTTCTTTAATTACATAAGTCCGGAGTGAAAAATTTTCTCTCTAAAATCACTGGCACGTGTGTCAGTCAGGAGTGGATGTCTATGTGACTTTAAAAACATAAATTTTCTGAGATTCGGTTCCAGTTATCAAACCTTCTTTTTTATTTAAAGTACTACTTTATCGGTATTGTTTAACATTGCTGTGAAAAGACGTAAACAATTAGATTTATTTAAACGACGTCGAGGGAACAAACGAAGTCCAACAATCTTTTGCAAATTACCAGAATTAACATGGCACTGGCAGCAACAGCGGAGAGGGCCATTAATTTCTCGCTTCCATAACATTAGAGCCGTTGAAAGTTGAAACTGGAACCTATCCATAAGTTTTTTTTTTTTTTTTTTCCCTTCTTCTTTTTAAATATTAGAGTGATGCTTCCATGGACCCAAGGACCTATTTGTAAAATGAACATATCTTTATTTTCAAAGTTCAAACAGTCGATCCGAACCGTTCATCTTGTTCTCCATATTAATATGTGCTTGGAGACCAAATTTTACATTTTTCTGAATTTTTTTACTATTTATTAAGATGGTACAAAATTCAATGGTCTGAATTTGATATTTTTTGTACCCATCTTAATAAATAGTAAAAAAATTCAGAAAAATGTAAAATTTGGTCTCCAAGCACATATTAATATGGAGAACAAGATGAACGGTTCGGATCGACTGTTTGAACTTGAAAATAAAAATATGTTCATTTTACAAATAGGTCCTTATGGTCCATGGAAGAATTTGCCTAAATATTATATTGAGATGCAGATTTCTTCCATCAAGGGAAGTAGGGGACATTCCATTTCTGTGTCTTTAGACGATATAATAAAAAATATACGGTCAAAAGTCAACCAAATAAGAACCTTTACTCTCAAGATCCAGTTGTCAATTTATATAATATATATATTTATTGTTTGAAATCAATTAGAATGAAATTCAAAGAAAAAAAATCAATTAGAATAACAAGAACAACTGTACTAGACTTTATTTAATATTTAAAAAATAACTGTACAGATCATATTAAATTTTGGCAACAAACCAACTTGCCCATTTTTAGGAAATAAAAGCATGGTTTGGATAAGTTCGCCATGAGATATTTTAATCCTTTCCGACGTATTAAATTCATATTAGCAATTTTAACTGAAATCTCAGAGTATAGTCTCTGTTGAAAAAATTGGATGATATAATTATACTATTTCACTAATATGAAATGGGCAAGTCTTCTAAAAAAATTTATCAGCAATTATATAAGATGCATCATTATTTGGTGTTGACACATGGGTGCAGAGGCAGATGTAGTAAGGCAGTACAGAGGTCTATTGACTCTCATTTTTTTAATTTTTTTGTATTATTATGTAATTTTGTATATAATTTACAGTAAAATGTTATGAAATGATAAAAATGATCTCTATTCTTTGCAGAAATTTTTTATATGACTGACCTTCATATATATTTGACTCTAATAGTTTGAAAGTCTGACTCTATCCTTACATGATTGATCGCCAGATAATTAAATTTTGAACAATAATTCTCATTTTCCTTTCAAATATTTCTTCTAGAATTTATCTTTCTATTTAGTGCATGCACTTGATTAAAATATAAATACATCATTAAGGAAAGTAAACTTGCTTTGCTTTTTATAATATAACAGCATGAGTGTTTGGGTGCACGACCATGAAGCAGCACATTAATCTTATCCTCTCTCTCTTCGGATAATTTTTTTAGGAAGTGGAATAATTAATTTAGTCTCCGGTTTATTTATCAATGACAACTATACACTTTATTCAAATATTTTTGTACATAATTCACTTCATGTTTATTTTATTTTTCCATTTAATACATGTTTTGTTCTCAATTAAAATTAGTGACCCATTTTATTCATCCACTACAAATTTCAATTTTTTTTTATGATCTTTAGTGGGCCGTTGGAGCCATCGTAATAAAATGTTTACCTTTAAGAACAATACGGGCCAAATATGGATCAAATATGAAAAAAAGTTTTCGGCCCAAGTAAAAGTTGCGTGGAAAACCTTGGGAAAAGTTCCGTTCATCATAACTACAAACAGTGGAAATATGACAATTTAAATTTAGCTAGCAACTTAAATTTAATGAAAATATTTGACAAATCAAAATAAAATTTTAGGGCCGAATTTGTTTTCCATCATATATTTTACCAAAAGAGAAAATCATATTTCCTTTAAAATTGCAAAATAATTTCTCCAACTTTAAAACCAGCGTTCATTATCTACATTTAGGTTCAACGTACCGTCTGCTTCATCTAAAGATCTGTGTACACAAAAATTAAAGCAAATTTGCAAGCAATTTAAAATATTTTACACGAATCTTAAAGCAAATTGAACGGTGATTGAACCAGGTTGGATACTTGGATGCCCGTCATATTAAAAAACCTCACGCTTGCTTTACCGTACAGTTAACAGAGAATCTCAATTCATTCTCATTGTACGGTTCCGCCTCGCTTTTGCTCGGAAACATTGGCGGGAAATCTGAAACCCTGGCCTCAACTCTCGGAATCACTCTTCTCTTGACCCTCTCCCTCACCGCCCAATCTATCTGAAATCAATCAATTGCTATGGGTACAGTTCCGCTACCCCAATGGGCTTCGGAGCCATGTATTATGGGCATAGACGAGGCGGGTAGAGGCCCCGTTCTAGGTTTCCCTCTCTATCTTCTCTCTCGAAAAAAAAATTGGCTGTGGCTGCCAAGAGCTCTATCTCTTTCTCTGTCCGTCTGATTAACAGCGATTTTTTATTGAATTGGTTTATTTCACAGGTCCAATGGTCTATGGTTGCTTGTATTGCGCACTCTCTTACCAGAAAACCCTGGCGTCCCTTAACTTTGCTGGTAATAATTCTTCTCTACCAGTTTGATTTTTTATTGTTTAAATCAAAATTTTATTTTTTATGTTAATTACATATCAGTTATTTCTTTTTATTTATGGGCGGACACAAGCATTGAAACATAAAAAAATTGTTGGTGCTGAGTTGGTTTAGGAAAATCTAGCTTAAGTTTTCTTCCTTAGTTCCTACCCAATATCTAATTGAGCTGCAGTTGTACAATTAAGCCTAACTTAATCTAAATTTAGAACAGCTAACCCTAACTATGCAATTGTAATTTGATGAAGACTCATTTTCACCCAATTTAATCAATGGTTGCAATTTCTTTTATTATTTCTTATTGTAGATTCAAAGACTCTGAAAGAGGAAAAGAGAGAGGAGCTTTTTGAAAATTTAAAATCAGACCCGTCTCTTGGATGGGAAGTTGATATCATTGATCCTAGGGACCTTTCTGCCAAAATGCTTCAAAGGTTTCTTTTTGAACTGAAAAAAATGAGTAAAATTAATAAATGACCAGGATGGTTGATTATAAATTTTATTATTGTTTTGTCTCGTTCTAGATGCCAGTATGCAATCTGGCATGACTGGAAACTTTTCTAAACTGTACACATTTTTAAAGCACATATTTACAAGTCAATGCACATGTGTTTCTCTTTTGAAATTCCAGAACTAAAATAAACCTAAATGAGATATCACACAACTCAGCTATGGGTCTCGTACGGAGGGTGCTGGCCTTGGGAGTTTTCTTAACTGAGGTAACATTCTAAATTTTTGCCTGTGTGTGTTTCTTGCTTTGTGGGATACTGTTATACTGTCATTGGACTGGGTATCTATTTCACCTTTTGAGTTTTGCTTCAATGTAGTTTTTGCAAGCACTGTCTTAATTAACTATTGCTATAAGTACAATTATGGAAATTTACAACAGCTAATTGCTTTCAAAGGTCTATGTGGACACAGTGGGAGATGCAGACAAGTACAGGGAAAAATTGTCAGAAAGATTTCCTGGTGTAAAATTTGTGGTTGCGAAAAAGGCCGATAGCCTCTACCCTGTCGTGAGTGGCGCAAGTATAGTTGCAAAGGTAATTTTCGCTTCTTGGAGTTATGCCCTTGTTAACCTCAAAATATCACTTACACTGCTCATAAATTGAGAACTGTTATTTTGATTACACAGTGCTCCTCTGGTTCTTTCTCCAATAATTATTTGAAATTCCCTTCTTCTCCCTCATTAAGCTACTGGGGGCAATGGGGTTTATAAGCTGTAGAGATTATATAAGTTACATATTATTTGGGTATATCTAGTACTTTAGATGATATGAGCTGTACAAGCGTGCGTGATATTTTGAGGCTGTGCAGGAATAAAATAACGTCGTCCTATATATTTCCTTTTTATTTTGTAACATGATGACCTTTAGGTAATATTTTTCATTCAACTAAAAGTTTCTGTTATTGTAATATTGCTTTTATAATTTTTTGTTTGTGAAATTGACCAAGTTTTCATATTGTCTAAAAAATAAAGGTGACAAGGGATAGATCATTGCGGGATTGGGTACTTGATGAGACTGTGGTGAATATAAACAGAAACTTCGGATCTGGTTATCCAGGAGGTAAGGATTCCCTTTTCTCATTTGTTTTTGAGGGGTATATGGGACGTTTCTAACTTTGCAATTGTTATGGGATATATATTTTTACTTTCTTATGGTTTCCATAAATTTGAAGACTTCTGTTTTAATTTTAAGCAATTCTTGCTGGTATAGTGGTACTATCACCTTTAGGAACCCACCTGTGTGGAAGGTACAGTATCCAAAAGTTCTCAATCTTTCAAAAATTAACCATGATGATGCTGAAAATTGAGTTTCTATCAAGTCAGTTATAAATCATTTTTTTATTGTGTCCATTTAGCATCAATGAAGTGGGGCAACTCTGTGTCAACTAAGAATCAGTTTCTCAATCCTTAATTGACCCAAATTAGAATATATCATCTGTTGCGTAGCTAAGCTAATCACCTACAAGCTAATCGAGTAGAGAACATAAATTTTGAAATGCACCGGTCTAATAATTACTGTTTGACAAATTCTGGAAGTTGCCGTCTACTTTTACATACTGATACAAGACTTACCAGAGCAGCAAAAAAATTTCAGCTCAATACATTCATGAATTTGACTTCTGCTTTGTAAAGCTCATAGATTATATCAACTGAATTTAGTGTATTCATCAATTAAACTTGATTTGCTCGCAACAATACCCAACATTCTTTTGGTGGGTTTTCACAAGATTCTACTGAGTGCAGCATCTAAGCTTCTGAATTCAATATTGATAAATGAAACAAAAACTATCCCATATATATTTTTGGTCCACACACATTTGAGTTTTGGGTGTTAAAAGAAGTTTCAGCGGTTGGGATGTTGGTCCTATTCACAGTCAATACTTGTTGAATTTTGTGGAGTTATGAGATATATTCTGTGTTATTTGCATAAAGTGGGACTCAATTTTAATAAAAGGTATTCAATATAATTAACATGGAATGAAATTTTAGACCCAGATACGAAAGCATGGTTGGTGGAAAACAAGCACCAGCTTTTTGGGTTTCCAACATTGGTGCGATTCAGCTGGGGCACATGCACTCCCTTCTTCAAAGATTGTATTCAGGTTTTATGGTAAGCCTGTTTTACACAATGTAACTTCTTAATTATTCAACCTACTGTATGAATTAGATGTAAAATCCAACTTAGCACAGTTTGTTTGCATTAAAACCAAAAGAAGATGTTGAACTATAGAACCTCAAGAAACACAATTTAATAAGAAAGGAAAAAGAAGACCATTGCCCTGTGGTACCATAAAGTTCATGAATAGTATAAAAATTATTAATATAGGGGGTTTGACATATAAACTACGAAGCTTCATCATTTTCATTAAATTTAGGGAGTGTGATAAGGACGAGGAAGAAGGTTCAAATGCTTGCAATAGCAAGAAGCAGCTGAAACTATCAAGTGTCGGCTTTACAGGATACAAGAGAAAGATTGAAGATATTGAATCAAGTGGAAAAGGCAGGTGCAAATTCTTCCAGTCCCGAAAACTTGAACTAGTCACTAAATTTCACTGATTGCTTCTTTTCCTAATTTTCCATCTACCAGTTTACCTGAACATTTTTATCGATAATCGTTTAAAATAGGTCTCTTTTTCCTTTTATCTTGTAGTTGTACTAACAAATGTCAAACATAATTGAATTTGTAGTAATCTCACATGAGCTGTCTAAAATTAGAAAAAAAATGTCCTATATTGTAGTCCAATTATTGGTAAAACGGGATATACTTCTATACTTCAAATTAGTAGTCTCATTATAGGTTAAAAACCGGTATTCCGTACAGCCATCTTAAAAGGGTTCCATCTAGTACCTTTGAAGTGCCATTTTCTATCTCCTGCCTCTTTTGTTTTTTTATATATAAGACCAAATTACTTATCTTTCCAATTTCCACTCAGCATATGTTGATTTATTGCTATGCATAATTGTGTTAGAAGGGGGTTTGAGAATGAATAGGGATGGACCCAATGGACCGGTATGTGAACATTTTTCATGTTTTATTGGTCATCTGGAGGCCTTTTCGGAAGCTGACAAGGGGGAAAAAATTGCTCCAATTACTTTTTTCAGGGTTATTTTGAAGAATTGCAAGAACAATGTTTTACAAATATTACTGAACAAAAAAAATCTTCATTATTTTTATTCCGAAGACAAAAACTTCACAGACAAAACCACTAAAATGGCAACCCAATCCCGGCACGAAGTCCCGATTTTTTTATTAATCGAAATAAAATAAAAAAAATATCGAAAAAGGGGTTAGATGCTGAGTTTTTTCGAAAACTAATAAGGACGTTAAATTTCTTAGCGTCCCTACGGACGTTAATTAAATTAACGTCCGTGCTAATCACAATCCCAACTAATCTAAACTCTGAAAAAAAAAAAAAAAAAAAATATTCAGGGACGTTGAATTTCTCAACGTCCGTGAACAGTAAAATCCGTGAACAGTAAAAAAATTTAGGAAAAAAAAAAAATATGTTTGATTTTTGGTTAAATAAAAAAAACTTAGAAAAATTATATTTCAACTATAAAAACAATAATTTATTTTTCAACTAAAAAACAATAATTTAGTTTAGTAATATTTTTAAAAATAAAATTTATATTTAAAATTTAACATTATAGATACGTTTATATTTTAGATATTATGTCTATCAATATAATGAGATTTGATTTATGTTTAGCTAAATCAAATGACTTGAGAACTCCATTATTAATCAATAGTTAGTGTAGTTCTAAAAAAAAAAAATTTAGGTTTTTCTAAAAAACATAATTTAGTCATTTGATGTAATGGAGTTCTTAATAAATTAATAATGGATTCTCTATAAATTAAATTAAATATAAATATAGGTTTTATGTTGGTACATTATTAATCAATAATTAATTGCATTAAATTGGAATTTAATTGGTAGACTATCTATGTATCCGATAACATAGACATATTTCTCAAGTCATTTGATTTAGCTAAACATAAATCAAATCTCATTATATTGATAGACATAATATCTAAAATATAAACGTATCTATAATGTTAAATTTTAAATATAAATTTTATTTTTAAAAATATTACTAAACTAAATTATTGTTTTTTAGTTGAAAAATAAATTATTGTTTTTTATAGTTGAAATATAATTTTTCTAAGTTTTTTTTTTTAACCAAAAATCAAACATAATTTTTTTTTTCCTAAATTTTTTTTACTGTTCACGGATTTTACTGTTCACGGACGTTACTGTTCATGGACGTTGAGAAATTCAACGTCCCTGAAATTTTTTTTTTTTTTCTTTTCAGAGTTTAGATTAGTTGGGATTGTGATTAGCACGGACGTTAATTTAATTAACGTCCGTAGGGACGCTAAGAAATTTAACGTCCTTATTAGTTTTCGAAAAAACTCAGCATCTAACCCCTTTTTCGATATTTTTTTTACTTTATTTCGATTAATAAAAAAATCGGCACGAAGTCACATCTTCTCCAATATTGCACAAGGGAATCTTTTACAATTGGTGAATCTAGACCATTCTTTTTAACTTGGCACAAATCCACATCTTCTCCAATATTGCACAAGGGAATCTTTTACAATTGGTGAATCTAGACTATTCTTTTTAACTTGGCACGAATCTCAAAATTCAATAATACTACCTTGGCACTAGCCCGAAGCCCAAAGCGGTGAGATTTGAGGCCCATCCTCTACAGTATTGGAGAGGATTTGAATCCTCCTGGCATGCCATTTCCTCGCTATTTTTATTTATATCTAAAAATAAATATAAATTGTCAGATATATCTATCAAAATTAGGTTTTATTAAATCTATCCAAACGTCTAATAATTATGTGGTCTTTAACTTTTTTTTTTTTTGGAAAAAGTTATAATTTATCTATTTTTTTATTAAAATATTATAATTTTTTGATGGGTTTCTTTGAAATTGAATAGAATAATATATAATTTAATTTATTAGGAATACTAAAACAAATAATCAGGATCAATATTTTTCAGATCGGATTTTTTATGGCTATAAGAAAAATTAAAATATTTCTTTGTGTGTTATTAGAAAAAAAAATATATTTTGAATCTGAGTTGTTGATTCCAGATAAAAATCACTTATAGGTAAATATAGAAAATATTTGAATCTGAATTATGGATCTCGGCTTATGTATCAAAATTGGGGAAAAAATTTCTGTTAGTTTATCACCTTCGCAGTGGAAAGAGATGATGGGATGACAAGAAAAACGAGACAACAAAAAATGTCGATTCCAGAGAAAGTCCATCTGGCAAAGCCGAAAAGGAACTTACAGCTCCTTTCCCAAATTAAGAGACGCGTGGCCTTTGGTTTTGTAACATCTCGCTTGATTTTGTAAGTAAATAAATTTAAAACTTTTAAAATTATACATGTACATATATCACTAATGAAGTACATAGATTTTAACAGTTTAGATTAATCGTTTGAAGTCGATCTGATATACTTTTCAAATTGTGCTCATCAAATCTTCTTGGTGAGTACATCACACCCTAACTTTGCACTCTCTCTCTCTGTATATATATGATAACTATTAGAAAATTGATTTCGAGTAACTTTTTTTTCTTCTCACAATTATAGATGTTGATATCAAAATCATAAATTGTACCCCTCCTACATTATAAATTATTTTACAATTTACCACGAGTAAGAATTTAATTACAACAAAACTAAATCATTTTGCAACTTAATCTATTATGATGTCCATTGGGAATTTCATTTCATGTAATTTTTTTTTTCGTATATGTCGATATGGACACTATAATTTTACTCTCCTTATAATATAAATTATTTTACAATTTACCATAAGTAAGAATTTCATTACAACAAAGCTAAAACATTTTGCAACTTAATCTACATATGATGTCCATTAAAAATTCATTTTATGTAATTTTGTTTCATAATCATAAATGTCTGACAACACAAAATTTGCTCTCCTTATATCATACAGGGTGTACGCGCGCACCTCTTTGCAGGGGCGGATTCATATGGTTCTAGGGAGGCATCTGTCTTTCTTGGATTTTGAGTTTTAATGAAGATCTTCAGTTTGCCTTCTCTTAAAGTTTTTTTACCTCCCTCTGAATGTTTGATTTGTAATATATTGCGCTTATTCACAAAATTCACTTACTTTTTTTTAGTTAACGTCTCAATATATTTAAAAAAAATTAACATATCATTGGTTTCTAAAAATTTTCACTGCTCTCTGTAGGCGCCTACAGGGAGTGTTGAGGGTTTTTTTGGTTGTTGTAGAAATTGTGTATTCTAAGACAGTTAATACAGGGTATAAGACATCAATACTTATAAATATTTTTGTAATGAAATATGGATGCACTTGTATTGAAATTATTAAGGATATAAAACATCAGCGCATTAATTATTCATCCAGAAATTTTATTTAACAATAACTATATCATCTTTAAATTAAGTACTAATATTTGGAGATTTTTATTTATTTATGTCATCTATACCATATCTTAAAATTAATTATTTTCAGAAAAAAAAATTCGTGGAACCCCATTTTTTTTTTAAGAAAAAAATTGAGATGACAATTAAAAAAATTTCGGTTCCATCTGCTATCATTACATAGTATTCAAATCTTATTGCAGTAATATTGCACTGTCATTCAACTATACAACAGTTTCTATTTTAAAATTTTCTATTCCAGGTGCCCGAAACACCTACAATATTAAAAGTTGTACCTACACAATATATTGCACTTTCATATATTAATGTTATTCGACTTATTTCCCATGAATAACAAAGTCGCATCATATATAGAACCGTTAGCGAAGCAAACTTAATTTATAAACCATCTCATATATATGCCCAGAGAAAACAAAGTACACCTTGTACAAGTAAAGAGCATAAACAGTGAATTTTTTTTAAAAACGGCCACTCAACATAGAACAAAAGAAAAACTTTACAAAAAAAAAAAAAAAAACTGTTTGACAAACTCATTAAAACTTATTACGAAAGTTTTAAGACTTTTTGCTCTAAAAAGTTCTAAGAAGAATATACCAAACCCTACCATGATTATTTACATAGAATGACAAATGAACTGAGACCAACAGCAAGAAGAGAAATTGCAAGAAAATTGCTTCCGAAGCAAGTCGATGAACTGTTCATCTTTCGGTGATGATTGCTGTTGCCGCCACCAGCACCTACAACACCCCAAGGATAAGTGCTGCTGCCAGAATCCCCACCAGGATCATGACCTGAATATCCGTGGCCACCGCTACCACCACTTCTTAGCACTCTTCTAATATTTTCTGTGCTATTATGAATCACTTCTGGGCTCTCTTTCTTCCCTGCACTTGGGAACAAATCTCTCACTTTATTTCAAAAATTTGTTTGATTTTTTTCTTTTGGTAAATCCAGTTTCAAATATAAAGTTTCCTTTGATGAAAGAGAAACAGCAAGTGCATGGTCTGATAAATATTTAATGTTCTTTTATTTAAAAGTATGAATGAGACTATGGTACTTTGCATAACGCAGAATGGTTTGTACTACGAATTAATATTTTTATTTTCAAAATTCTAACAATCAATCCGGATCGTTCAACATGATATATATTTGAATATGTACTTGTAAATTATATGGAGATTATATTGATCGGTTCGGATCAATTGTTAATTAAAACTTTCAAACTAAAAATTTAAGTCCATAGCAGCAAACCAATATGCACTATGCATAGTACCATAGCCTCACTGTAAAAGTACACATGAAAAACAAGTTTTGCAATCACTTATGAGGAATAATTTAATATGGATTATTCCACTATAATTAGACATAACAATCGATGTTCTAGAAGGGGGTAATACCTTCCAAATCCTAAAATATTACCCAGTATATCTTGCAAATGAATTATAAACATCAATTTCATGATATTCACACAATAGCTTTCCTTTTCCTTTCCAGGGACTTAAAGAAACAGCTTTTTGTTTTTTGGAGGGGAAGAGGGGTGGTGCCGTTGAACCAACGCTAATGGAAATAAAGTTTTATTCTGATGTTCCGAGGAAAACAAGGGAAAGAGACAAGTGAGCTACTAACCTTTGATAATAGTATCTAGGGATGAAGAGAGATGAAAAAAGCATAAGCAAATAGCTATAATTAAAATGGTAGCACATTTGTAGCTCGCCATGTCTCTCCCTATGTAATTCTCAAAATTGAGAAAATTTATATTAATTCATTGCACCTTTGTAGAGGAAAGAGATCATTGATGTGAAGATAAGAATGTCCAAAGTCAAAGATGTCGATCTTGCAAAGCAAAAAAGTTACATATAAAATCTACTTTCCCAATTTAAAAGACGCGTGGGCCTTTGGTTTTTCTATTGTATTTAAGCACTAATGCTTTAACATTCCTTGTTATGATGGGTACTGTTGTCATTTTTGCTTTGCAAGATGTGTTGGAATAAATTTTCGTAATACTTCGATAGTATATAAATTAAAAGGAGGGTTCAAATACACCAATTTTTTGTGTTCCAATACCGGACCACGCCACGAGAAGCAACGCAACAGTCTCTATATTCCTTGGTCTTCGGTATGGAAGCTGTTACACCTCTAGAACTTATCGAGCCGTCATTAAGGGTGTCAACTTATGCCAACGAAGCAAATACAGAAGAAAGAAAAACAGACCTTGAACTCATCACGGAAGTAAGAGACAAAACAAAGGTGCGCGTGACGGAATATCAACGAAGAGTTAAGAAGGCGTTCGACAAACGTGTCGTACCCCGCGATTTCCAGATGGGAGACCTAGTCCTTCGAAAGGTAGAAGCCACGGGCAAGCATGTCGGTAAGCTAGAACCCAACTGGGATGACCCTTATCGTGTCATAACGGTAAAAGGGAAGGGAGCATATGAGCTCGAAGATCGGGACGGTATGACACTACCAAGACCATGGAATGCATGCCATTTGCGCAAATTTTATGTTTAAAGTAAACTGTATGTCGTTAAATTTTATTTCTCAGTCATGTTTTTATTTAGTATGTTTTATGTAAAAGTAACGCGAGGATTATACTAACTCATGGGTATCAATGAAATTTCTCATATAATTTTGGCCGAAAGATAACGAGCGAAAGCTTATAAGCAACATACGATTCGAGCTGAAAGCCTACGCAATAACCTACGAGTCCTATGCCGCGATAGCAACATTATATTGTGCAACAAAATCGAAGCTCATGTCGCTACGGCGATATTAGGATCTAAGTGATAACCAACACGGCATCACACATGCGACGAATGAGTATTCATGACGCTAAGACAAGACACTATGAATCCAAAACCCGACAGGGGACCTGGGTTGCGAAAGCAATACCAGTTAGCCTACATGGCAATACATTCAACACATGTCGCGACAGCGATATCATACAAAAATCGAAAGCCAACACGGCAACGAATATTTATTCATGCCGCAACAGCGGTATCATACAAAAATCGAAAGCCAACACGGCAACGAATACTTACCCATGTCGCGAAAGCCACAACGCAAACAAATCGAAAGCCGACAAGGCAACGAAAAATTATGTCGACAGGCAAAAATAAAAACATTCGGTGTCTTGACACAAGGACCAAACAAATCCAGAACCAAAGCAAAGCGAACACCTTTGAGAAAACAAATATGCGCTCTATCAACATTATTCCCAAATAAACACATATGCCGATATAAAAAAAAAAAAAAAAAAAAGATACAACATATGGCTACAAAAAACAAACTTACATTACGAAACATAATCTGTTCAACAATCTCGAAAATAACTGTTCTTACACCTACAACATCATCTGTAGCAAGCCCCCACATCTCGGGGGCCACAAATACAATTGTTTAGAATCCGGCCCTCACATCCCGAGGGCCATAGGCACAAAATCTAAACGAAAGAAGAAAAAGGAAAATAACACCGTGCGACATATCTGCAGCTCGGTCACAACCACCCGCGGCATCCCCCTATTAAAAATTAAAAGCACAAGTAAGAAAATCATACTATAATTCTTGCCAAATATACTATAAAAGTTACCTCAGGAAGATGGAGGAACGACACTAGGAGATGTCCCTTCTTCCTCTCCTCCCTCTTCTTCCTCCTCGGCCCCTTCATCATCTTCCTCAGGAGGTGGCAGAGGCATATCGGCAGGCCAAGGAGCGACATCGGTCCATACATACGGGAGACCAGTATTCTTACCCGTAGCAAGGGCAAGCCTTTCAGGCACAATAGGCTTACCCTCGATGTCTAGCAATACGTCCCTTTCGGGATCCCAGGAATATCCGGACAGCGACATCACTGCGGCATCCTCAATAGGAATGGGGGGCATACCCGAGGTCTTCGGGAAGGAAGGGAAACGACTTACTGAGATTCTTCAATTGTTCATAAATAGAATATCTCAGCAACTGCACCGATGCCACAGAGGCTGCACAACCAAATGACCGACTTCCAAGGAAGTTGGTCGTCCTTTCTTTAAGGAGCCGAGCAATCTCTACATCCTTAGCAGCCAGCTCGACATCCTTCGCAGCCAGAGTAGCATTTTTATCGGCCAGCGCCATCTCATTCCCTATAATATCGGCGTCTTTGGCCTCAATCTCACCTTCCAGCTCCGATATCTTTGCCCTGCAAGACGCAATGGTAACTTCACTGACCTTTTTTCAGGGTCTTCATAGCCTCGACTTGCTTGGTCAAAGATGACGCTCCCACCTCCACCAACTCACATTTCTTTTTATAACCCAAAGCTTGCTTAAGAAAGTAATCCCTTTCTTGCAACGCCTTTTGGATAATAGCAGGGTCGGCACGGGAGAAGTTCACCCCGGACTCTCCACTTTCATAAGCGTCCTTGAAATGACCCACGGCAACGCCTATGTCGTGCAGAGCGCTCATCACGTGGCCCAAAAAATCACTTGGGTCACTCTCCAACCTCTCCTTTTGTTGAGGAGTGGCAGTGGCACGATAGATTTCACGCGCATACTGGGCACGATCTGAAGCCGACCCTTCCCCCCTTTGCACCATCCCGTATTTCGGGATGTGAGCAGCGATGCCGTCAGGATTACCTCTCGGGAAATCACTCTTCCACACTATCCCGATATCCTTATCAGGATTACCAACCAAGATTTGCTCGGCTAACCTCTCCTCATCTAGGAGAACTATGTCGCCGCCTTGAGAAGATGGGGCTACGGCCCCTCCAGCAAGAGCCAACGGAGGAGAAGGAGGCTGGGATATAACTCCCTGTAACTCAACAGGAGGAGAGGAAGTCAAGGAATCAGCAATGATATTCTCCTCATGGCGCGGTGGGGTACTTTCCGACACGGCTTTTTCTCCCTTCCTCCCTCTTTTCTTCCTCTCCTCTGCTTCAGTCCGAGACCGAGATGAAGAGTCCTTTGGCCTTTTGGCCGTGGCCCTCTTCTTTAGGTCCTCAGAAGCTTTCCTCTTGGCCGGGATAGCCGCTTGCTCCTCGCTGCCCTGACCAGCCGCTATGGCAGGATCTGAAGGAGACGTCCCGGTAGACGGACCAGCTACAGCCTCGGACTGAGCGCCCCTCCTCTTGTTCTTCTTCTTGGTATGAGTGATTTTGAAGGGAACCAAGTTGGAGGTATCATGGGCCAAGGTAAAACGTCCCTTATCTGCACACACAACCAAAGAATTAGTCAAAAACCAAATATATATCGACATTCATATTACTGCAAATAAATAAATGTATACGACATGCTAGAATACTAACTTAGGACTAGTTTCTTTATTGTCCTGATGATCTTGTCATCAGAAGGATTGCCTGATCTGGGCTTGACGAGATCCCTCACTCGCCCATTGGACTGGCCATCAGATTACCCTTCTGGATAGACCGCCACCGGTATCTGATCTTTTCTAAGGTAGCGACTTCCTGTGGCCGCTCGACATATACCCAACGCTGTTTCCAGTCGTTGACCTTCTTCACACGAGAGAGGTCGTCTATAAAAAAAAGACCCTCCCATTTTTCCGCCTTACTAGTCCTTTGGCGGAGAGCGAGATGCTCACTAGAGGTGAAGTAGAGAGTGTAGAATGAACAAAAGACAGGCACTGAAGGCTTGTATTGCTTCAGTCTCGGGATCTGCTCAAACAACTGCTGAAAACTGGTAATATGATACCAAGTAGGAGGAGTTAGTTGACTGGGAGCGAGATCCAACAGTCGAAGCAAAACCCGCTCAAATTTGGTCAAAGGAAGTTGGAGACCGCAATAAGGAAGAATCCAGTATAGGCATAACCCCTTCCTATAATGATGAGCCCGATCATCGATACCAGGAAGGACTATGCCGGTGTCAGCGTAGTCCGCATAGTTACCACAGACAAATAACTTGTGTAAATTATGCAAATGGGAGTCAGATGAAGTTAATCTCGGTTTAATACCCTGAGAGTCCTCAAACAGCCCTATTCGAACGGCATAGGTCCGATCATCTGAGTCGGAATCCGAACCATAAAAGGGAACGCCGGGATTATCATGACCAACGGCATCTTCATCACTAGAACTTTCCCACTCTTCTAATTCTTCGTCCCCGACATCATCGGGATTAGATTCCCCCTCAACTATTTATGAAACTCTATGCCTCGCAACACGCCCGGGGTTGGATTCAGACGAGGAAGTAATAGGACCAAGCATCAACTCTTTGCCTACGCCTGGGCCATGAGGGATAGGAACAACTTCTAATCCTTCCGCTGGTGAGCCCCCCATGTCTGCTAATGAAGCAACAAAAATGTCGGCGAACATTCAAACCTACATGTCCTAATGAAGTATTGACAGACAAAGCCTACACCTTGATGGTTGCCAACCAATGATAATAATCAATTTCATTACATGTCCATGACCAAGAATTTGGTATATGTCCCTACAGCCTATATGTCGTGGCCTTATAAGCGATATACCAAAAAAGAAAAATTAAACAATAATAAGCTAAGGAAAAATTACCCGACATTATGATCCCGAAGTAATAACAAACAACGACTTCTAGCGAAAGATCTTTTCTCCGAGATGAAGCTTCAGAGTTCTTTTCAGAAAGAAAGCGAGAATGGAACAAAATGAATAATGGCGGAGAAAGAGGTATTTATAGCCTTCGAGACGACTCTGGCTCGACTTCCAATTAATAACACGCGTCAATCCACGACTGGCTCCTGCGCATGTCCTGTCGGTAATTCCCGCCATTTTTCATCGCGACGCTTCGTCACCTCACCATATCCAACCCGTTGATGATTAAATAAAGGGTATAGATTTCGGCCCAGAAGCCGAAGCGACCGAGGGAACTTCTTCGTTCTTATAATAATCCCCCTGATCAAACATAGGAACAACTTAGTCCAAGCCCACCATCACATACCAAGTCGACATGAGTAATCCCAGTTATAAAAGCGATGCTACCTTTAGGCCAAAGACTCCAAAACACAATAGCGCCAGGCGTCATCTCGTATCTCCAGCGACATGGGATGAATCTGATCCATTAGAGTGGAACAAATGCTTTCATTGTTCTAAGAGAGGACAAGCCAAACAGATGTTTACCTGTGATGGCTGTGAAGAGTTGTTTCACCCCAAATGTATCACAAAGCAGCTACCATGTCGACCCAACGATGCATGTTATACTTCGTTTATTTGCCCAGGATGCAATTAACGCAAGGAGGACTTGGCGCCATTTTTAGACTAACTTTACCCTCTTATCTGAGGAATACAGTTTATCACATCAATGTCGCTTGATACGTATCCGATATATGTATTCGTTTTCTTTAAAATATGAATTTCTGAAGTACCAGGCAAGGTCGATATTAGCATCATTAGCCATAGAATTATATCAGCACATGTCTCGAGATTTGCAACACATGATGTGGCAGTCATCTAACGGCTAATCTAAAAATAAAACGAATCCCAAAGTTAACGCATTTAACCGACAGTTGAGAGAATCGCATTTATGGAAGGCGGTTTTCGTTTCACCGCCTATAAATATAGAATCACCTCAGTGAAATTGGAGACAGATAAATCCTCCTACCTAAAAACCCAACACAATGCCTTTCAAACGTCTAGCTGGTAAAAAGAAGATCCCGCGATCCGACATGGTTGAAACATCAAACCCTCAGTCGGCATCACGAGATAATGCAGCACGACGCATTCTTACTGAAGAACAACGAAAGAGCCTTCTGACGATATTCTCCCAGGAAGCCATCGACTTCATGCTCGAACATGAGACGACAAAGATGAGGGACTTCCTGGATGATGCTCTGCATACATTATTTGCACAACAACTTGAGAGCACTGCAGAGCCCTGGGAGAAAGAGATGACGGAGCTTTGCCGACTTTGTTATAAAGAAGGGCAAAAGCGGTTCATGTCTAATTGTCGCATATGTAATTATTGGTATCATGAATTGTGCCTTAGGCATCTTATCCCTCCCCTCAACGCTACGACCTGTCCGTTTGACAATTCTGTCCTAACGCCGATACTAAACCCCGACATGAAAGATAATCACCCCAAACCTCCAAACGACAATTCCAACTAGCCATATACATATCCCGTCATCACGACATGACTAAATTGTCCTTCCATTATTTACACTGGACATGATTATGGGAAGGTCAATCTAGTCATGTCCTATTATGAGATATGGTTAGAATCAAGAGGGTAATATCTTTAATAAAATGGGCGTGAGAAAGAATTCAGATGAATAATGTAATGTCCCTTCATAGAATGATTATGTTATTAATGTCGCTTGTATCGAGCACTTTTTATTATATAATACAATATTTATCTTATTCCTGTGTGGTTAAAAGCTGTGTTACTAATGTCTAATGACTAACTTTTCCCATTAAAAAAAAAAAAAAAAAAAAAACATCACTAACTCTGCTAACATTTGTGTAGATTGACTTATTTACATGTCGATCCATATCGCATAACGTACTATTTTGCCAACTGTCTAAAAAGTCAATATTTTTATACATCACCGAGATGACACTCGGCCAAATACCATGTCATAAATTGACAATTGCGGTTGAAGTCTATATCGACGTATCGCCATAAGAATCTTTTTATACCCTTTCTTATACTTTTTATCTTATATTGTGGTATTACGTTATAGTCGAAACACCGACATCCTTAAAGTCGAAAGCATCGACATGATGCATTCCGACTTCGGGGGCAAATGATAGGGCCATGTTACACAGACCCTAAAAAGGCTTAAATAACATATGGGATTCGGACCTTGCAATTGATAGGCCAACCCAGAGTATAAAAGAAAAGCCCAATTAAATAACATGCCGACATACCGGCATAACCGGCATAACCGGCATGACTGGCACAACCGGCATAACCGATATAAAACCGCTATACGCGGGATAACCGTAACACACGGCATGAAACCGCTACACGCGAGACAACAAATAACCGACTTCCTAACTGCTCCCAGAAAACCGCAGAGGAGACGGTTAGGAAGGAGGATATAAAAAGCCTTAGATTTCCTGAGAAACGGATCGAATTTTCTATCAGCAAAAAAAACTACGCTAAGAGAGATATCGATAGGGAAGAGTAGAATATCTCATATCCTCGTTCCAATTCCTTAGCAAAATCGGCTTGCATCCCGCAGTAAGCCGACCCGTAACCATCTTGAATTATCAACCCAGATAAGAAAGGATTCAGCCCAACCAGTTGATTTCTAGCATACGGGCTATCCACTCCAGATAGGCCGTATCATGCTCCATATTCTTTATCTCTGTTTTCAAAGTCCGAATAGTCGATCCGAACCACTCAATATGATCTTCATAATAAAATATACTTGGAGACCAAATTTTATATTTTTTAGAATTTTGTTACTAATTTTTAGATAGATATAAAATCACTGTTTTAAGGAGATTCTAGATCTGTACCTATATAAAAAAATTCTGAAAAATATAAAATTTGGTATCTAAACATACTTTATTATAAAGATCATGTTGAGGAGTTCGGATTGACTGTTCGGACTTTGAAAACGAATATAAAAGATGTGGAACATATTAGAGCACAAAATGATGGTGTATTTGAATCCTCCTCATAAATGAATTAAAATAAAATAAATCAAGTTTAAACAATATACCATAGACAATATTAGAGGAGCGCTAAGAGGTGGAGGTAGGGGTGTTCAACCGGTTGGTTCGGTCCAAACCGAATTAAAAAAATCAAACCAAGCTTTTTTTGGTTTTTGAAAACTCAACTGAACCGACCGAACTAAAATAGCAAACCGAATTAAAACTAACCCGATTAAACCGATTTAAACTTCGGTTTTTCCGGTTGAACCGAATAGAGGAATAAATAAATAGTTTGGTTAAACCGAAAATAAATGTTTTAAAATAAATGGTTTGTCCGGTTGAACCGAATAGATGAATTCAATCTCAAAAAATCAAAACACATATATTCAAAACCGAATATGAACCAAAATAATACGCGAAGTCTCAAACTATTAATAAAATTGGTCGGTTCTGTTTATTCGATCTTGAGAATTCAAAACCGAACCGAACTATTTCATAAAATCAACCGAACCGAACTATTTCATAAAATCAACCGAACCGAACCATTTAAACTGAATATTTCTGGTTTGGTTTAAAACCAAATAAACTGAACCATTTGAACACCCCTAGGTGGAGGTGGTAGTGGCGGAGGGGGCCATGGTGCCTTTGGATGGGGCCACAGTTCCAATAGTGACCATGGATTTTCAGGTGATATTTTGTACCTATCTAAAAAATTGTAAAAAAAATATAAAATTTGGTCTCCAAGCATATTTTTATTATGAAGATCATATTGAGCGGTTCGGGTTGATTGTTCGAACTTTGAAAACGAAGATAAAGGATGTGGAGTATATTGGAGCACAAAATGATGGTGCATTTGAACCTCCTCATAAATTAATTAAAATACAATAAATCAAGTTAAAACATTCCGAAATTTTTATTAATATCCAAAAAATTAATAAATTCACAATCTATCGATTGTTGCTAGAATTTTAAAATATGTCCAAACCGGCAATACAATAACTGGTTTTAAGCACTATTTCCGCCAAAAATATCACAGGTTCTACACGGTTTGAAACCATCAATAAAACACTGGTTCTACAACTAGTAATAAGTTCCCGGTCTATTGAAATGTAATCGGTAAAAATAATAGGAATGACTAATAGTCCCCTCCATTCTATCCCCTAAATGTCCTCCTAACTAACTGATGTATAAAGTATGATGTGGACCACTAACTAACTGAGGGAAACAATAACTACTTGCGGGACCACTTATATTTGAAAAAAAATTACAATTGGCCGCTCATGTATGAACACTTATGCGGGCAAGTATTCATACCTAACACATTAAGTATTTAAAAGAAAAATTGGACATCAACTTTCTTTTCTCTCTAGTCACACACCCATCTTTTACACATTTTTAGAAGTGTTTTTTTTCCCTATGTTTAGAAGCACTAGAACAAGTGCAAGTGAGGTTGTTAAGCACAAGAACAAGGATAAACATGCGAACAAGGACAAATGATGTTTCTAAGCATTAGAACAAGGGCAAAAGAGGTTGAGAAGCATATGAACAATGACAATTGAGGTTGACCAGCACACGAATAAGGGCAAATGAGGTTCCTAAGCACAAGAACAAATGCAAATGAGGTTCTTAAGCACAAGATCAAATGCAAATTATGTTGGAAAGCGCAAAAACAACGACAAATGAGGTTGTTAAATACAAGAATAAAGGCAAATGATGTTGCTAAACACTAGAACAAGGGCAAAAGAGATTGACAAGTATATGAACAATGATAATTGAGGTTGTTAAGCACACGAACAAAGGCAAATGAAGTTCCTAAGCACAAGAACAAATGCAAATAAGGTTCATAAGACCAAGATCATGGGCAAATTATGTTGCAAAGCACAAGAACAAGGGCAAAATAGGTTGACAAACATATGAACAACAACAATTGGGGCTGTTAAGCACACAAACAAATGCAAATGAGATTCATAAGCACAATAACAAGGGCAAATGAGGTTCTGAAGCACAATAACAAATGCAAATGAGGTTCATAAGTGCAAGATCATGGGCAAATTATGTTCGAAAGCGCATAAACAACGAGAAATGAGGTTGTTAAGCACAAGAACAAGGGCAAAAGATGTTGACAAGTATATGAACAACGACAATTAAGGTTGTTAAGCACACGAACAAGGGAAAATGAGGTTCGTAAGCACAAGAACAAATACAAATGAAGTTTGTAAGCCCAAGATCAAGGGCAAATTATGTTGCAAAGACAATAACAACAACAATTTAGGCTGTTAAGCACAAGAAAAAAATGCAAATGATGTTGATAAACACAAGAACAAGTGCAAATGAGGTTGCTAAGCACAAGAACAAAGACAAATGATATTGCTAAGCACAATAACAAGGGTAAAAGATGTTGACAAGCATATGAACAACAACAATTGAGGTTATTAAGCACACGAACAAAGACAAATGAGGTTCATAAGTACAAGAACAAATGCAAATGAGGATCATAAGCACAAGATTAAGGGCAAATTATGTTGCAAAGCACAAGAACAATGGCAAAAGAGGTTGACAAGCATATGAACAATAACAATTGAGGTTGTTAAGCACAGCAACAAATGCAAATGAAGTTCATAAGCACAAGAACAAGGGCAAATTAGATTCCTAAGCACAATAACAAATGCAAATGAGGTTCATAAGCGCAAGATCATCGGCAAATTATGTTGGAAAGCGCATGAACAATGAGAAATGAGGTTGTTAAGCACAAGAACAAGGGCAAAAGAGGTTCACAAGCATATGAACAAAGAGGTTGTTAAGCACACGAACAAGGGCAAATGAGGTTCCTAAGCAAAAGAACAAATGCAAATGAAGTTCGTAAGCCCAATATCAAGGGCAAATTATGTTGCAAAGATAAGAACAATGACAATTGAGGCTATTAAGTACAAGAACAAATGCAAATGAGGTTCATAAGCAAAAGAATAAGGGCAAATGATGTTGCTAAACACAATAACAAGGGCAAATGAGGTTGACAAGCATATGAACAACGACAATTTAGGTTGTTAAATACACGAACAAAGGCAAATTAGGTTAATAAGCACAAGAACAAATGTAAATGAGAATCATAAGCATAAGATCAAGGGCCAATTATGTTGCAAAGCACATGAACAATGACAAATAAGGTTGTTAAGCACTAGAACAACTGCAAATGATGTTGCAAAGCACCAGAAGAAGTGCAAATGAGGTTGCTAAGCACTAGAAAATGGGCAAAAGGGGTTGATAAACGTACTAACAAGTGACAAATGATGTTGCTAAGCACAAGAACATGGGTAAAAGAGGTTGCGAAGCATATGAACAACGACAATTGATATTGTTAAGCACACGAAAAAGGGTAAATGAGGTTCATAAGCACAAGAACAAAGGCAAATGAGGTTCATTTGCACAAGATCAAGGACAAATTATGTTGCAAAGCGCAAGGACAACGACATAAGAGGTTGTTCTGCCCAAGAACAAATGTAAATGATGTTGTTAAGCACTAGAATAAGTGCAAATGATGTTGACAAACGTACGAACAAGGGTCAATGATGTTGCTCAGCACTAGAACAAGGGCAAAAGAGTAGAGAAGCATATGAACAATGACAATTGAGGTTCCTAAGCTCAAGAAAAAATTCAAAAGAGGTTCTTAAGCACAAGATTAAGCACAAATTATGTTGGAAAGCGCAAGAACAACGACAAATGAGGTTCTTCAGCATAAGCTCAAGGGCAAATAATGTAGCTAAGCACAAGAACAAGGGCAAAAGAGATTGACAAGCATTTAAACAACGACAATTTGTTAAGTGCACGAATAAGGGCAAATGAAGTTCCTAAGCACAAGAACAAATGCAAATGAGGTTCATAAGACCAAGATCATGGGCAAATTATGTTGCAAAGCACAAGAACAAGGGCAAAAGAAGTTGACAAGCATATGAACAACGATAAGTGATTTTGTGAAGCACACAAACAAATGCAAATGAGGTTTATAAGGAAAAGAACAAGGGCAAATGAGGTTCCTAAGTCCAAGATCAAGGGCAAATTATGTTGCAAAGACAAGAACAACGACAATTGAAGCTGTTAAGCATAAGAACAAATACAAATGATGTTGCTAAACACAAGAACAAGTGCAAATAAGGTTGCTAAGCACAAGAACAAGGAAAAATTATGCTGTTAAGCACAAGAATAAGGGCAAAAGAGGTTGACAAGCATATGACCACCGACAATTGAGGTTGTTAAGCACACGAACAAAGGCAAATGAGGTTAATAAGCACAAGAACAAATGCAAATGAAGATCATAAGAACAAGATCACGGGCAAATTATGTTGCAAAGCACATGAACAACGACAAATAAGATTGTTAAGCACTACAACAACAGCAAATGATGTTGCAAAGCACCTGAAAAAGTGCTAATGAGATTGCTAAGCACTATAAAATGGGCAAAAGGGGTTGATAAATGTACGAACAAGGGCAAATGATGTTGCTAAGCACAAGAACATGGACAAAAGAGGTTGCAAAGCATATGAAAAACGACAATTGAGGTTTTTAAGCACACGAACAAGGGTAAATGAGGTTCGTAAGCACAAGAACAAATGTAAATGAGGTTCATAAGCACAAGATCAAGGGCAAATTATGTTGCAAAACGCAAGAACAACGACTAATGATGTTCTTCAGCACAAGAACAAATGTAAATAATGTTGTTAAGCACTATAGCAAGTGCAAGTGAGGTTGCTAAGCACAAGAACAAGAGCAAAAAGAGTTGATAAACGTACGAACAAGGGCAAATAATGTTGCTAAGCACTACATCAAGGGCAAAAGAGATTGAGAAGCATATGAGCAACGACAATTGAGGTTGACCAGCACACGAATAAGGGCAAATGAGGTTCCTAAGCACAATAACAAATGCAAATGAGGTTCAGAAGCGCAAGATCATGGGCAAATTATGTTGGAAATCGCATGAACAATTAGAAATGAGGTTGTCAAGCACAAAAACAAGGGCAAAAGAGGTTGACAACCAAATGAACAACAAGATTTGAGGTTGTTAAGCACACGAACAAGGGCAAATGAGGTTCCTAAGCACAAAAATAAATGCAAATGAAGTTTGTATGCCCAAAATCAAGGGCAAATAATGTTGCAAAGACAAGAACAACGACAATTGAGGCTCTTAAGCACAAGAAAAAATGCAAATGATGTTGCTAAACACAAGAACAAGTGCAAATGAGGTTGCTAAGCACAAGAACAAGGACAAATGATGTTGCTAAGCACAAGAACAAGGGCAAAAGAGGTTGAGAAGCATATGAACAACGACAATTGAGATTGTTAAGTGCACGAACAATGGAAAATCATGTTCATAAGCCCAATAACAAATGCAAATGAGGTTCATAACGGCAAGATCAGGGCAAATTATTTTGGAAAGCGCATGAACAGCGAGAAATGAGGTTGTTAAGCACAAGAACAAGGGCAAATGATGTTGCTAAGCACAAGAACAAGGGCAAAAGAGACAAGCATATGAACAATGACAATTGAGGTTGTTAAGCGCACGAACAAAGGCAAATTAAGTTCCTAAGCACATGAACAAATGTAAATAATGTTCATAAGACCAAGATCATTGGCAAATTATATTGCAAAGCACAAGAACAAGGGCAAAAGATATTGACAAACATATGAACAACAACAATTGAGGTTATTAAGCACACAAACAAATGCAAATGAGGTTCATCAGCACAACAACAAGGGCAAATGAGGTTCCTAAGCACAATAACAAATGCAAATGAGGTTCATAAGCGCAAGATCATGGGCAAATTATGTTGGAAATCGCATGAACAACTAGAAATGACGTTGTTAAGCACAAGACCAAGGGCAAAGGAGGTTGACAAGCATATGAACAACGACAATTGAGGTTGTTAAGCACTCGAACAAGGGCAAATGAGGTTCCTAAGCACAAGAACAAATGCAAATAATGTTCGTAAGCCAAAGATCAAGGGCAAATTATGTTGCAAAGACAAGAACAACGACAATTGAGTCTATTAAGCACAAGAAAAAAATACAAATGATATTGCTAAACACAAGGACAAGTGCAAATGAGGTTGCTAAGCACAATAACAAGGGCAAATGATGTTGCTAAGCACAATAACAAGGGCAAAAGAGGTTGAGAAACATATGAACAACGACAATTGAGGTTGTTAAGCGCACAAACAATGGCAAATGATGTTCATAAGCACAATAACAAATGCAAATGAGGTTCATAAGCTCAAGATCAAGGGCAAATTATGTTGGAAAGCGCATGAACAACGAGAAATTAGGTTGTTAAGCACATGAACAAGGGCAAATGATGTTGCTATGCACAAGAACAAGAGCAAAATAGATTGACAAGCAATTGAACAACCACAATTGAGGTTGTTAAGCACACGAACAAAGGCAAATTAAGTTCCTAAGGACAAGAACAAATGTAAATAAGGTTGAAAAGACCAAGATCATGGACAAATTATGTTGCAAAGCACAAGAACAAGGGCAAAAGATGTTGACAAATATATGAACAACAACAATTGAGGTTGTTAAGCACATAAACAAATGCAAATGAGGTTCATAAGCACAGCAACAAGGGCAAATGAGGTTCCTAAGCACAATAACAAATGCAATTGAGGTTCATAAGCGTCATATCATGGGCAAATTATATTGGAAATCGCACGAATAACTAGAAATGAGATTGTTAAGCACAAGAACAAGGGCAAAAGATGATGACAAGCATATGAACAATGACAATTGAGGTTGTCAAGCACAGAAACAAATGTAAATGAAGTTCAGAAGTACAAGCACAAGGGCAAATGAGATTCCTAAGCACAATAACAAAAGCAAATGAGGTTAATAAGCGTAAGATCATGGGCAAATTAAGTTGGAAAGCGCATGAACAACGAGAAATGAGGTTGTTAAGCACAAGAACAAGGGCAAAAGAGGTTGACAAGCTTATGAACAACGACAATTGAGGTTGTTAAGCACACGAACAAGGGCAAATGAGATTCCTAAGCACAAGAACAAATGCAAATGAAGTTCGTAAGCCCAAGATCAAGGGAAAATTATGTTGCAAAGACAAGAACAACGACAATTGTGGCTGTTTAGCACAAGAAAAACTGCAAATGATGTTGCCAAACACAAGAACAAGTGCGAATGAGGTTGCAAAGCACAAGAACAGGGGCAAATGATGATGCTAAGCACAAGAACAAGGGCAAAAGAGGTTGAGAAGCATATGAACAACGACAATTGAGGTTGTTAAGCACACGAACAAAAATGAGGTGCATAAGCACAAGAACAAATGCAAATGAGGATCATAAGCACAAGATGAAGGGCAAATTATGTTGCAAAGCACAAGAACAAGGGCAAAAGAGGATGACAAGCATATGAACAATGACAATTGAGGTTTTTAAGCACAGAAACAAATGCAAATAAAGTTTAGAAGCACAAGCACAAGGGCAATTGAGATTCCTAAGCACAATGACAAATGCAAATGAGGTTAATAAGTGCAAGATGATGGGCAAATTATGTTGGAAGCGCGTGAACAACGAGAAATGAGGTTGTTAAGCACAAGAACAAGGGCAAAAGAGACAAGCATATGACCAACGACAATTGAGGTTGTTAAGCACACGAACAAGGGCAAATGAGATTCCTAAGCACAAGAACAATTGCAAATGAAGTTCGTAAGCCCAAGATCAAGGGCAAATTATGTTGCAAAGACAAGAACAATGGTAACTGAGGCTGTTAAGCATAAGAACAAATGCAAATGATGTTGCTAAGCACAAGATCAAGGGCAAATGATGATACAAAGCACAATAACAAGGGCAAAAGAGGTTGACAAGCATATGAACAACGACAATTGAGGTTGTTAAGCACACAAACAAATGCAAATGAGGTTGCTAAGCACTAGAACATGGGCAAAAGAGGTTGCGAAACATATGAACAACGACAATTAAGGTTGTTCATCACACGAACAAGGGTAAATGAGATTCGTAAGCACAAGAACAATGGTAAATGAGGTTCCTAAGCCCAAGAACAAGGGTAAATGAGGTTCTTTAGCACAAGAACAAATGTAAATGATGTTGTTAAGCTCTAGAACAAGTGCAAGTGAGGTTGCTAAGCACAAGAACAAGGGCAAAAAGGGTTGATAAACGTACGAACAAGGGCAAATCATGTTGCTAAGTACTAGAACAAGGGCAAAAGACGTTGAGAAACATATGAACAATGAAAATTGAGGTTGACCGGCACACGAATAAGGGCAAATGAGGTTCCTAAGCAGAAGAAAAAATGCAAATGTAAATGATGTTGTTAAGCTCTAGAACAAGTGCAAGTGAGGTTGCTAAGCACAAGAACAAGGGCAAAAAGGGTTGATAAACGTACGAACAAGGGCAAATCATGTTGCTAAGTACTAGAACAAGGGCAAAAGACGTTGAGAAACATATGAACAATGAAAATTGAGGTTGACCGGCACACGAATAAGGGCAAATGAGGTTCCTAAGCAGAAGAAAAAATGCAAATGAGGTTCATAAGCACAAGATCAAGCGCAAATTATGTTGGAAAGCGCAAGAACAAGGGCAAAAGATATTGACAAGCATTTAAACAACGACAATTGAGGTTGTTAAGCACACGAATAAGGGCAAATGAAGTTCCTAAGCACAAGAACAAATGCAAATGAGGTTCGTAAGACCAAGATCATAGGAAAATGATGTTGCTAAGCACTAGAACAAGGGGAAAAGAGGTTGAGAAGAATATGAACAACGACAATTGAGGTTGACCAGCACACTAATAAGGGCAAATGGGGTTCCTAAGCACAAGAACAAATGCAAATGAGGTTCTTAAGAAAAAGATCAAGCGCAAATTATGTTGGAAAGCGCAAGAACAACTACAAATGAGGTTGTTAAGCACAAGAACAAGGGCAAATTAGTGCAAATTATGTTGCAAAGCACAAGAACAAGGGGAAAGAGAGGTTGACAAGCATATGAACAATGACAATTGAGGTTGTTAAGCACATAAACAAATGCAAATGAAGTTCATAAGCACAAGAACAAGGGCAAATGAGATTCCTAAGCACAATAACAAATGAAAATGAAGTTTGTATGCCCAAGATCAAGGGAAAATTATGTTGCAAAGACAAGAACAGCGACAATTGAGGCTGTTAAGAATGAGAACAAATGCAAATGATGGTGCTAAACACAAGAACAAGTGCAAATGAGGTTGCTAAGCACAAGAACAAGGGCAAATGATGCTGCTATGCACAATAACATGGGCAAAAGAGGTTGACAAGCATATGAACAACGACAATTGAGGTTGTTAAGCACACAAACAAAAGCAAATGAGGTCAATAAGCACAAGAACAAATGCAAATAAGAATCATAAGCATAAGATCAGGGGCAAATTATGTTGCAAAGCACAAGAACATGGGCAAAAGAGGTTGCGATGCATATGAACAATGACAATTAAGGTTGTTCGGCACACGAACAAGGGTAAATGAGGTTCGTAAGTACAAGAACAAAGGTAAATAAGGTTCCTAAGCCCAAGATCAAGGGCAAATTATGTTGCAAAGAGCAAGAATAATGACAATTGAGGTTGTTAAGCAGAAGAACAAATGCAAATGATGTTGCTAAACACAAGAACATGTGCAAATTAGGTTGCTAAGTAGAAGAACAAGAGCAAATGATGCTGCTAAGCACAATAACAAGGGCCAAAGATGTTGACAAGCATATGAACAACGACAATTGGGGTTGTTAAGCACATAGACAAACGCAAATGAGGTTAATAAGCACAAGAACAACTGCAAATGAGGATCATAAACATAAGATCAAGGGCAAATTATGTTGCAAAGCACAAGAACATGGGCAAAAGAGGTTGCGAAGCATATGAACAACGACAATTAAGGTTGTTCAGCACACGAACAATGGTAAATGAGGTTCTTAAGCACAAGAACAAAGGTGAACGAGGATCATAAGCACAATATCAAGGACAAATTATGTTGGAAAGCACATGAACAACGACAAATAAGGTTGTTAAGCACTAGAACAACTGCAATGATGTTGTAAAGCACCAGAAGAAATGCAAATGAGGTTGCTAAGCACTAGAAAATGGGCAAAAAGGGTTGATAAACTTACGAACAAGGGCAAATGATGTTACTAAGTACATGAACATGGGCAGAAAAGGTTGCGAAGCATATGAACAACGACAATTGAGGTTGTTAAGCACACGAACAAGGGTAAATGAGATTCGTAAGCACAATAACAAAGGCAAATGAGGTTCATAAGCGCAAGATCAAGGGCAAATTATGTTGCAAAGCCGAAGGACAACGACAAATAAGGTTCCTCAGCACAAGAACAAATGTAAATGATGTTGTTAAGCACTAGAACAAGTGAGGTTGCTAAGAATAAGAACAAGGGTAAAAAGAGTTGATAAACGTACGAACAAGGGCAAAAGACGTTGAGAAGCATATGAACAACGACAATTGAGATTGACCAGCACATGAATAAGGGGAAATGAGTTTCCTAAGCACAAGAACAAATGCAAAATGAGGTTCTTAAGCACAAGATCAAGCGCAAATTATGTTGGAAAACACAAGAATAATGGCAAATCAGGTTGTTAAGCACAAGAGTAGGGGCATATTATGTTGCAAAGCACAAGAACAAGGGCAAAAGAGGTTGACAAGCATATGAACAATAACAATTGAGGTTGTTAAGCACAGAAACAAATGCAAATGAAGTTCATAAATACAAGAACAAGGGCAAATGAGGTTCCTAAGCACAATGACAAATGCAAATGAGTTTCATAAGCACAAGATCATGGGCAAATTATGTTGGAAAGCGCATTAACAACGAGAAATGAGGTTGTTAAGCACACGAGCAAGGGTAAATGAGGTCCGTAAGCACAAGCACAAAGGTAAATGAGGTTCCTAATCCCAAGATCAAGGGCAAATTATGTTGCAGAGCGCAAGGACAACAACAAATGAGGTTCTTCAGCACAAGAACAAATGTAAATGATGTTGTTAAGCACTTGAACAAGTGCAAGTGATGTTGCTAAGCACAAGAACAAGGGTAAAAAGGGTTGATAAACGTACGAACAAGGGCAAAAGAGGTTGAGAGGCATATAAACAATGACAATTGAGGATGACCTGCACACGAATAAGGGCAAATGAGGTTCCTAAGCTCAAGAAAAAAAAAATACAAAAGAGGTTCTTAAGCACAAGATCAAGAACAAATTATGTTGGAAAGCGCAAGAACAATGACAAATGAGATTCTTAAGCATAAGCTCAAGGGCAAAAGAGATTGACAAGCATTTAAACAACGACAATTGAAGTTGTTAAGCGCACGAACAAGGGCAAATGAAGTTCCTAAGCACAAGAACAAATGCAAATGAGGTTCATAAGACCAAGATCATGGGCAAATTATGTTGCAAAGCACAAGAACAAGGGCAAAAGAAGTTGACAAGCATATGAACAACGATAATTGATTTTGTGAAGCACACAAACAAATGCAAATGAGGTTCATAAGGAAAAGAACAAGGGCAAATGAGGTTCCTAAGTCCAAGATCAAGGGCAAATTATGTTGCAAAGACAAGAACAACAACAATTGAAGCTGTTAAGCATAAGAACAAATGCAAATGGTGTTGCTAAATACAAGAACAAGTGTAAATGAGGTTGCTAAGCACAAGAACATGGGCAAATTATGCTGCTAAGCACATGAACAAGGGCAAAAGAGTTTGCGAAGAATATGAACAACGACAATTGAGGTTGTTAAACACACAAACAAAGGCAAATGAGATTCGTAAGCACAAGAACAAAGGCAAACAAGGTTCATAAACACAAGATAAATGGCAAATCATGTTGCAAAGCGCAACGACAACGACAAATGAGGTTCTTCCGCACAAGAACAAGGGTAAAAGAGTTGATAAACGTACGAACAAGGGCAAATGATGTTGCTAAGCACTAGAACAAGGGCAAAAGAGGTTGAGAAGCATATGAACAACGACAATTGAGGTTGTTAAGCACACGAACAAAGACAAATGAGATTCATAAGCACAAGAACAAATGCAAATGAGGATCATAAGCACAAGATGAAAGGCAAATTATGTTGCAAAGCACAAGAACAATGATAAATGAGATTGTTAAGCACAAGAACAAATGCAAATGATATTGCTAAGCACCAGAACAAGTGCAAATGAGGTTGATAAGCATATGAACAATGACAATTAAGGATGATAAACACACGAACAAGGGCAAATGAGATTCATAAGCACAAGAACAAGGTCAAATGAGGTTCCTATGCACAATAACAAATGCAAATGAGTTTCATAAGCACAAGATCATGGGCAAATTATGTTGGAAAGCGCATGAACACCGAGAAATGAGGTTGTTAAGCACAAGAACAAGTGCAAAAGAGGTTACTAAGCACAAGAACAAGGGCAAATGATGCTGCTAAGCACAACAACAAGGGCAAAAGAGGTTGACAAGCGTATGAACAACGACAATTGAGGTTATTAAGCACACGAACAAAGACAAATGAGGTTCATAAGCACAAGAACAAATGCAAATGAGGATCATAAATACAATATCAAGGGCAAAAGAGGCAGGCATATGAACAATGAAAATTGAGGTTGTTAAGCACAAAAACAAATGCAAATGAAGTTAATAAGCACAAGAAGAAAGGCAAATAAGGTTCCTAAGCACAGTAACAAATTCAAATGAGGTTCATAAGCGCAAGATCATGGGGAAATTATGTTGGAAAGCGCATGAACAACTAGAAATGAGATTGTTAAGCACAAGAACAAGGGCAAAAGAGGTTGACAAACATATATGAACAACGACAATTGAGGTTGTTAAGCACACCGACAAGGGCAAATGAGATTCCTAAGCACAAGAACAAATTCAAATGAAGTTCGTAAGCCCAAGATCAAGGGAAAATTATGTTGAAAAGACAAGAACAACGACAATTGAGGCTGTTAAGCACAAGAACAAATGCAAATGATGTTGCTAAACACATAAACATGCAAATTAGGTTGCTAAGCACAAGAAGAAGGGCAAATGATGCTGCTAAGCACAATAACAAGGGCAAAAGAGGTTGACAAGCATATGAATAACGACAATTGTTAAGCACACAAACAAAGGAAAATGAGGTTCATAAGCACTAGAACAAATACAAATAAGGATCATAAGCGAGGTCAAGGGCAAATTATGTTGCAAAGCACAAGAACAAGGGCAAAAGAGGTTGACAAGCATATGAACAATGACAATTGAGGTTGTTCAGCACAGAAACAAATGCAAATGAAGTTCATAAGCACAAGAACAAGGGCAAATGAGGTTCCTAAACACAATAACAATTGCAAATGAGGTTCCTAAGCGCAAGATCATGGGCAAATTATGTTGGAAAGCGCATGAACAACGAGAAATGAGGTTGCTAAGCACAATGACAAGGGCAAAAGAGGTTGACAAGCATATGAACAACGGCAATTGAGGTTATTCAGCACACGAACAAAGACAAATGAGGTTCATAAGCACAAGAACAAATGCAAATGAGGATCATAAGCACAATATCAACGGCAAATTATGTTGCAAAGCACAAGAACAAGGGCAAAAGAGGTTAACAAGCATATGAACAATGACAATTGAGGTTGTTAAGCACAAAAACAAATGCAAATGAAGTTCATATGCACAAGACCAAGGGCAAATGACTAAGCAGAAGAACTAGGACAAATGATGCTGCTAAGCACCACAACAAGGGCAAAAGAGGTTGACAAGCATATAAACAATGACAATTGAGTTAATTAAGCATACAAACAAAAGCAAATGAGGATCATAAGCACAAGATCAATGGCAAATTATGTTGCAAAGCACAAGAACAACGATGAATTAGTTTGTTAAGCACAAGAACAAATGCAAATGATGTTGCTAAGCGGAACAAGTGCAAATGAGGTTGATAAGCATATGAACAACGACAATTGAGAATGTTAAGCACACAAACAAATGACAAATGAGATTCGTAAGCACAATAACAAAGGCAAATAGGTTCATAAACACTAGGTAAAGGGCAAATTATGTTGCAAAGCGCAACGACAACGACAAATGAGGATCTTCAGCAGAAGAACAAATGTAAATGATGTTGTTAAGCACTATAACAATTGCAAGTGAGGTTGCTAAGTACAAGAACAAGGGTAAAAAGAGTTGATAAACGTACGAACAAGGACAAATGATGTTGCTAAGCACTAGAACAAGGGAAAAAGAGGTTGAGAAGCACATGAACAACGACAATTGAGGTTGTTAGGCACACGAACGAAGACAAATGAGATTCATAAGCATAAGAACAAATGCAAATGAAGATCATAAGCACAAGATCAATGGCAAATTATGTTGCAAAGCACAAGAACAACGATAAATGAGATTGTTAAGCACAAGAACAAATGCAAATGATATTGCTAAGCACCAGAACAAGTGCAAATGAGATTGATAAGCATATGAACAATGACAATTGAGGATGATAAACACACGAAGAAGGGCAAATGAGGTTGATAAGCACAAGAACAAGGGCAAATGAGGTTCCTAAGCACAATAACAAATGCAAATGAGTTTCATAAGCACAAACTCATGGGCAAATTATGTTGGAAAGCATGAACACCGAGAAATGAGGTTGTTAAACACAAGAACAAGGGAAAAAGAGGTTGACAAGCATATGAACAACGACAATTGAGGTTGTTAAGAACACGAACAAGGCCAAATGAGGTTCGTAAGCACAAAAACAAATGCAAATGAAGTTCGTAAGCCCAAGATCAGGGGCAAATTATGTTGCAAAGACAAGAAGAACGACAATTGAGGCTATTAAGCACAAGAACAAATGCAAATGATGTTGCTAAACACAAAAGCAAGTGCAAATGAGGTTACTAAGCACAAGATCAAGGGCAAATGATGCTGCTAAGCACAATAACAAGGGCAAAAGAGGTTGACAAGCATATGAACAACGACAATTGAGGTTGTTAAGCACACGAACAAGGGCAAATGAAGTTCCTAAGCACAAAGAACAAATGCACATGAGGTTCATAAGACCAAGATCATGGGCAAATTATGTTGCAAAGCACAAGAACAAGAGCAAAAAAAGTTGACAAGCATATGAACAAGGGCAAATGAACAAGGACAAAGTTGACAAGCACACAAACAAATGCAAATAAGTTTAATAAGCACAAGAACTAGGGAAAATGAGGTTCCTAAGCCCAAGATCAAGGGCAAATTATGTTGCAAAGACAAGAACAACGACAATTGAAGCTGTTAAGCATAAGAAGAAATGCAAATGATGTTGCTAAACACAAGAACAAGTGCAAATGAGGTTGCTAAGCGCAAGAATAAGGGCAAATTATGCTGCTAAGCACAAGAACATGGGCAAAAGAGGTTGATAAGCATATGAACAACGACAATTAAGGTTGTTAAGCACACGAACAAAGGCAAATGAGGTTAATAAGCACAAGAACAAATGCAAATGAGGATCATAAGCATAAGATCAAGGGCAAATTATGTTGCAAAGCACATGAACAATGACAAATAAGGTTGTTAAGCACTAGAACAACTGCAAATTATGTTGCAAAGCATCAGAAGAAGTGCAAATGAGGATGCTAAGCACTAGAAAATGCGCAAAAGGGGTTGATAAACGTACGAACAAGGGCAAATAATGTTGTTAAGGACAAGAACATGGGAAAAGAGGTTGCGAAGCAGATGAACAACGACAATTGAGGTTGTTAAGCACACGAACAATGGGAAATGAGGTTCGTAAGCACAAGAACAAAGGCAAATGAGATTCATAAGCACATGATAAAGGGCAAATTATGTTGCAAAGCGCAAGGACAACGACAAATGAGGTTCTTTAGCACAAGAACAAATGTAAATGATGTTGTTAAGCACTAGAACAAGTGTAAGTGAGGCTAAGCACAAGAACAAGGGTAAAAAGAGTTGATAAACGTATGAACAAGGGCCAAATGATGTTGCTAAGCACTAGAAAAGGGCAAAAGAGGTTGAGAAGCATATGAATAACGACAATTGACCTCATTTGCATTGTTCTCATGCCTAGCAATCTCATTTATCATTGTTCTTGTGCTTAGCAACTAATTTTTCGTTGTTCATTGGCTTAACAACCCCATTGGCCAATGTTGTTGTACTTAGTAGCCTCATTTGCATTGCTTTTCTGCTTAACAACCCCATTTGTCATTGTTTTTGTGCTTAACAACTCATTTACTATGGCTCTTTTATTTTTCCACCGCATTGGCCATTATTCTTGTGCTATTTCCATTGTTTTTGAGCTTAGCAAACTCACTAGTCATTGTTCATGTGCTTAGCAACTCATTTGCCATTGTCCTTTTGCTTTACAACCTCATTGGCCATTGTTCTTTTGCAGAACAATACCATTGGCTATTGTTCTTGTAGTTAGCATTCTCATTTGCATTGTTCTTGTGCTTAAGAACCTCATTAACTATTGTTTTTCTGCTTTACAACCTCATTGGCCAATGTTCTTGTACATAGCAGCCTTATTTGAATTGTTCTTTGCTTTGCAATCTCATTTGTATTGTTGTTGTGCTTAACAAAGTCATTGGCAATTGTTCTTTTGCTTTACAACCTCATTGATCATTGCTCTTGTGCATAGCGGCCTCATTTACATTGTTCTTGTGCTTAGCTACCTCATTTACATTGTTCTTGTACTATCCTAAACATTTGCAATTGTTTTTTGCTTAACAAATTTATTGGCCATTGTTCTTGCATTTAGCGGCCTCATTTCAATTTTTGTTGTGCTTAGCAGTCTCATTTGCAATGTCTTGGCCTCATTTGTCGTTGTTCTTGTGCTTAGCAACTCATTAGCCATTGTAATTTTACTTTACAACTTTGTTGGCCATTGTTGCTGTGCTTAGCAGCCTTATTTGCATTGTTCTCGTGCTTAGCAATCTCATTTCACATTGTTCTTGTGCTTAGCAACTCATTTGTCGTTGTTCTTTTGCTTAACAATATCATTGACCAATGTTGTTGTGCTGTGCTTAGCAGCCTCATTTGCATTGCTTTTATGCTAAACAACCTCATTTGTCATTGTTCTTGTGCTTAGCAACTCATTTACCATTGCACTTTTGGTTTGCCACTTCATTGGTTATTGTTCATGTGCTAACCGGCCTCTTTTCCATTGTTTTTGTGCTTAGCAAACTCATTAGTCATTATTTATGTACTTAGCAACTCATTTGCCATTGTTCTTTTGCCTTACGACCTCATTGACCATTGTTCTTTTGCGTAACAACACCATTGACCATTGTTCTTGTGCTTAGCAACCTCATTGACATTGTTCACAATTGTTTTTTTGCTTTACAACCTCATTGGCCATTGTTCTTGTGCATATCGGCCTCATTTGCATTGTTCTTGTGTTTAGCAACCTCATTTCCATTGTTCTTTTGCTTTACAATCTCATTGGCCATTGTTCTTGTGCATAGCGGCTTCATTTACATTGTTCTTGTGCTTAACTGTCTCATTTGAATTGTTCTAATACTTAACAACTTCATTTGTCATTGTTCTTGTGCTTAGCTAGTCATTTGCAACTGTTCTTTTGCTTACCAAACTTATTGGCCATTGTTTTTGCACTTAGCGGCCTCATTTCAATTCTTGTTGTGCTTAGCAGTCTCATTTGCAATGTCCCGGTGCTTAACAACCTTATTTGTCATTGTTTTTGTACTTAGCAACTTATTTTCCATTGTTCTTGTGCTTAACAACTTTATTTGCCATTGTTGTTGTGCTTAGCAGCCTCATTTGCATTGTTCTCATACCTAACAATCTCATTTATCATTGTTCTTGTGCTTAGCAACTAATTTTCCGTTGTTCTTTGGCTTAGCAACCCATTGGCCATTGTTATTGTGCTTAGCAGCCTCATCTGCATTGTTCTTCTGCTTATCAACCTCATTTGTCACCACATTGAACTTCTGTTTTGCCATTGAACTTCTTGTGCTTAGCAACTCAATTACCATTGAACTTCTGTTTTGCCACCACATTGGCCATTGTTCTTGTGCTAGCCGGCCTCTTTCCATTGTTTTTGTGCTTAACAAACTCATTAGTTATTGTTTATGTGCTTAGCAACTCATTTGCCATTGTTCTCTTGCTTTACAACCTCATGGACCATTATTTTTTTGCGTAACAACACCATTGGACATTGCTCTTGTGATTACCATTCTCATTTGCATTGTTTTGGTGGTTAACAACCTCACTGACTATTGTTCTTTTTCTTTACAACCTTGTTGGCCATTATTCTTGTGCATAGCGGCCTCATTTGCATTGTTCTTGTGCTTAACAAAGTCATTGGCCATTGTTCTTTTGCTTTAGAACCTCATTGGCCATTGTTCTTGTGCATAACGGTCTCATTTACATTGTTCTTGTGCTTAGCTGCCTCATTTGAATTGTTCTAATACTTAATAACTTCATTTGTAATGTTCTTGTGCTTCCAGCAATGGCCATAGATTTTCAAGTGATAGTGATGGGTAGCTGAACAAAAAGCTCGTAGCTCGTGATTCAATGAGTTGCATTCAAAATTCATAATTAACTCTGTTCGAAATTAGTTTGTTCTGAAACAAATCAAACCAGCTCGGTTCAAAATTAATTCGAAGTCGAACTCGAATTGGGTTAAGTTCTATTCGAAACTCTTCTTTTTAGTTATAAACCATTCATTAAATTTCGAACCAGTTCGGTTCGAAACTGGTTCGAATTGATTCGAATCAAACTCGAACTCTTCTTTTCAGTTCGAAACCGAAATTCAAATCAAACCAGCTATGTTTGAAATTGATTCGAACTCGAACTCAAACTGGATTAAGTTCGATTCAGTTTGATTCGTTTGTAGCCCTAGTGGTGGGTATTCTAGCAGCAGCACTATTTTCTGGGGTGCTGCAACTGCAACTTCGCGAATTTCAATTTATTGATGTCCGTTTACTTGTAACATAATTTATAATGTATATATAATATCCATTTCCTACAACTTATCAAATTCCACCAACTTTTTTTTTTTTTTGTTAATATCCAATGTTAAATGAAAAATGTCAAATATGTCCACATTAGCTTGGTATTTATAAAATACTCAGACTGTCCAAAAAATGATCGGTTACTATTTTATTCGCAACTAGCCATTTTCCATTTTTGGTCGTTTGAGAATTTTTTTTTAGAAAATGTATAATTTATTTATTTTTATATTGAAATATTAGAAATATTGTTTATATTGAAATATTAGAAATATTTTTTATATTTCTTTAAAAATAGATAAAATGCTATATAATTTGATTTTTTTAGAAGGACAACGACAAATAATCCGGATCAATATTTTTCAGACCGGGTCTTTCGAGACTGTGAGAAAAATTAAAATATTTCTTTGTGTGTTATTAAAAATAAATAAAAATGATTTGAATTTGAGTTATTGATCCTGGTTTAAAAGTCACTTATAAGTAAATACAGAAAAAATATTGTAATCCTTTTAGTAAATTTAAATTTTATGATATTGTATCTTTTTTGAAAAAAATTATAAGTAATAATTTCATCTGACAAAAGTCAGAGTAAATTTTTATTTTTTCAAAATAGAAAGACTGCAATATTTTCTATATTTATCTAGAAATGAGTTTTGAACTAGAATCAATAACTTAGATTCCAAATATATTTATTTTTTTTCAATAACACAAAGAAAATATTTTAATTTTTCTTATAACCACAAAAATTCGGCCTGAAAAATGTTGATCCGGATTATTTGTTGTAGTCCTTCTAATAAATCAAATTATATAGTATTCTAACTATTTTCAAATAAATATAAAAAATACTGCTAATATTTCAATATTAAAAAAATAATAATATTTTCTAAAAAAACGTTTCTCAACCTACCAAAAAATGACCGGTTGAGAAAAAAAATGACAACTGGCCTTTTCTTTGCCAGGTATGGACATTTTATAAATATCCAACTAACATGGACACATTTGACATTTTTTATTTAACGTTTGATATTAATATAAAAGTTGGCAAATTCCGCCTGCACGAATTTCAATTCCACCTTCTCTTCTTCCTCCCGCAGTGAAATAGGCTATTTTAGAACCAATTAAATTGCGAAGAGCTTATTCACAAAATTCAATTTAATTTTTTTTAGTTAACATCTCAATATATTAAAAAATTTAACATATCATCGGTTTCTAAAAAAATATCATTGCTCTCTGTGGGCACCTACAAGGAGTGTGGAGGTTTTTTTTTTTGTTGTTGTAAAAATAGTGTATTCTAAGATAGAGTTGATACAAAGTATAAAACATCAGTACTTTATTGATGTTTTTATAATAAAATATCGATACATTTATGCTGAATTATTAAGGATATAAAATATCAACGCGTTAATTATTCATCCGGAAATTTAATTTGACAATAACTAATATCTTATTAAAATTAAGTACTTATATTTGAAGATTTTTTTTATTTTTGTCATTCTATGTCATATCTTAAAATTAATTTTTTTTCGAAAAAAAAAAGAAAAAAATTTTGGAACTCCATTTTAAAATATATATGTGTATGTGTAGGTTGGCTAATATCAAAACGTTTGTTCTTAAGCTGTGAAACTAACACTTCTATTTTTACATTTCAAAGTCTACAAAGTTGATCCAAACCGTTCAACATTCAATCTGTATTAAAAAGTACTTGGAGACAAAAAAATTCATTTTTTATTTTTTTTACTATTTATTAAGCCAATTTTAAAATCGTTATTTTCAATGTTTATTAAAATCAGCAATTTTAAAACTGCTTTAATAAATAGTAAAAAAAAAAATTATTCTACAAGCACATTATAATATAAAGATTACATCTAACGGTTTGGATCGACCTTTTGGACTTTGAAAATAAAAATAAAAAACTAATTGGTTGTACCACCACTCCGGAAAAATAGTATTTTTCAAAAAAATCAATATTAAGTTAAAAATATTAATATTGAGATGATAATTAAAAAAATTTCGATTCCATCTGCTATCATTACATACTATTCAAATCTTATTGCAGTAATATTGCACTGTCATTCAGCTACAACAGTTTCTATTTTAAAATTTTCTATTCCAGGTGCCCGAACACCTACAATATTAAAAGTTGTACCTATACAATATATTGCGCTTTCATATATTAATGTTATTCGATTTATTTCCCATGAATAACAAAGTTGCATCATAGAAACTTTATAAACCATCTCATATGCACATAGAAAACAAAATACACCTCGTACAAGAGCATAAACAGAGAATTTATTTTTTAAACGGCCACTCCACATAGAACAAAAAAAAATTAAGCAATAAAAAAAAAACATGCTACCTATATAATTCCAGTGTTGTAAAATGCTATGCGGCCGCATATGCGTATGCAACCCGCTACCGCATAAAAAACACTTATCCAGCCTGTAAACGGGTTCAAAATATTCAAAACCCATTACCGAACCCAATAATATGGTGAAAACGGGTTAAAAATACCAAGAACTCATTATCTGAGTCCCAAGTCCGAATCCAGAACCCATTATCTGAGTCCCACGTATGCAGCGCCTCAATGGCTTGTTTTATAGGCTCTCCAGCTCTTTGGTTTAATTGTTTTGAAATTGTGGGACAAAACGTGGGAGTAAAAACCGGATTGGTGCTTGATTCTATTGGGCACTAGGCTTTTGCTGGGCCACTACTTAATTGCTTGAGCTGCCTTGGAGCTATTGGGCTGCTTGAATGCGCTGGGCTTCTTTATGAAATTCAACTCATACTACAAATTGAATAGTTTTTTTATGTAGCCCATTTCCTATATATGAAAATCCACGCATATATCTTTTGGGCTGCCTTAAATTATTCAACTCAGGTGATGAAGTTCTATTTCTTATATAACTAAAATTATAAATTTTATGAATGGGTTGTAGTATGAAACTGCAAATACTATTAAAATTCACATATGTAAGTCCACATTAAAATCCGCATATGCGGCCGCATACCGCATATGCAGTGACTTTCCGCATACATGAACAAAACCGTATTTTACAACACTGTATAATTCAACCCAACATATATTCCTACTACCCATCTAAAACTCTACAGATCACAAAAATTTTACATTACTGATGGGTGGTGTTATGCGAGTTGAGTAGGATTAAATTTCAATTTTCTGATAAAGAAGAGGTGTTCGACAACAAAAAATTAAGAAAGTAGGTGCTTAGTTTCTTAAGGATCAAGGAGAATGACTCTTTAAAAGTTTGAACAAGTTAAAAAATATGGACAAAAAGAAGTTTAAGGAAGTGGTTTTAAACATTACAAAAAAAATTAAAAACTGTTTGACAAACTTCTTAAGAAGGATATACCGAACACTACCATGATAATTTAGTTAGAATGGCAAATAAACTGAGAACAACAGAAAGAAGAGAAATTGCAAGAAAATTGCTTCCGAAGCAAGTCGATGAACTGTTCTTCTTTCGGTGATGATTGCCGTTGCCGTGAGCACCAGCAGCAGCTGCCCCCGCAGCTGTAACACCCCCAGGAATAGTGCTGGTACTAGAATCCCCACCATTATCATGACCTGAAAATCCGCGGCCACCACTGAAACTGTGGCCCCCTCCGGAGACACCATGGCCTCCTCCGCCACCGCCACCGCCACCTTTTAGCACTCTTCTAACATTTTCTGTGATATTATGAATCCCTTCTGGGCATTCTTTCTTCCCTGCACTTGGGAACAAATCTGTCACTTGATTTCAAAAATTTGTTTGATTTTTTTTCTTTTCGTAGATCCCGTTTCAAATATAATGTTTCGTCAAAGCAGCAAGTGCATGGTCTGACAAATATTTAAAGATCTTTTATTTAAATGTACAAGTGAGACTATGGTACTGCGCATAATGCAGATTGATCCGTACTATGAATTAATATTTTTATTTTCAAAATTCTAATGATCAACCCGAACCATTCAACATGGTCGAAATAAATTTTACAAGTACATATTTATATAGAGATCATATTGAACGCATCTGATCGATCGTGAGAACTTTCAAACGGAATTTGAGTTCATAGTATAGTGACAAATTAATTATTCGGGTTCAGTTCAGCGAGGTCAAAAATTCGTGATTCGGGAATGATTCGGTATTATTCGGATCAGAGATCTCAGTTATGTAAGGGAGCAAAACAAAAAAAAATAACAAAAAAATAAAATTCTGAGAAAAATTCGGAAATAATTCGGAAAAAAAAATCATAAAATTCGGTAATAATTCGTAAAATTTGTGAATTATTTAGAAATTATTCGGTCAAAGTTTGGTCAACTAAATAATTCGGCTTTCGGTTCGGCATCACAAAAAAATGAATAATTCGCGAATAATTCGGATATTATTCGCAAATCTTGTCACTATAGTTCATAGTACTGACCAATATGCGCTATGTATAGTACCATAGCGTCACCCTACAAGTATATATGAAAAAACAAGTTTTGCAATCAGGTATGAGGAATAATTTAATATGAATTATTCCACTATAATAGACATAACAATCGATGTTTAGAAGTAAGGGGGTAATGCCTTCCAAATCCTAAAATATTATCCAGTATATCTTGCAAAATGATATTCACACAATAGCTTTCCTTTCCCTTTCCATGGACTTTTTGGAGAGGGGAAGAGGGGTGCCTTTGAGCTAACGCTAATGGAAATAAATAAATTTATATTCTGATATTCCGAGGAAAACAAGGGAAAGAGACAAGTGAGCTACTAACCTTTGATAATGGTATTGGTATCCAGGGATGAGGAGAGATGAAAGAAGCATAAGAAAATAGCTATAATTAAAATGGTAGCACATTTGTACCTCGCCATGTCTCTCTCTCTCAAAATTGAGAAAACTTGTATTAATTTATTGCAACTTTACAGGGGAAAGAGACCAATGTTGGGAAGATAAGAATCATTCCAGAGAAGTCCATCTTGCAAAGCAAAAAAGCAAAGAAGCTACTTTCCCAAATTAAAAGACGCGTGGCCTCTGGTTTTTCTATTGTTGTCTGAATTTTTGCTCCAATTTAAGAGTGAATTTATTGCGTGGAAGATACCCAAAATAAGAGACGCGTGGCCGCGTGGGCCGTGGCTTTGTTTTTTCTGGGAAATAAATATGCTGCGATTCCAAAGGATCGCAGAATTTATGCAATTTTTATCTTTCATATGTTTTGAGATTCGTGTATAATTTTTTTTTTTTTGAGATGGCTGCATTTTAATAAATAAATGATTGATATTAGAATCGCTGCATATTTGCTTCTGTTTGTTACTGTTGTTGTTGCACTTTTGCTCCAATTTAAGTATGAATTTATTGCAATTAAAGAAAGAAATTTTACATCTACATACGCAAAATCTCGAATATATCTGTTACGATCTTAACAAAGAAAGAAATTACGGATAAAAAATAATGAAAAAAATTCAATTTTGTGAATAAGCCATAAAATGAAAGGAATTTCATGTTTACCCCTTAATTAGGAATTTCTTTGAGTTTGTTGTTTGGAATACATAACAACATTGATTTTATGTTATATTGATTTTATGTTATTTTGATCATGTGTTTTGTTGTGTTGTGTCTCATGTCTCCTATTGTGTCTTGTTGTAATCATAGTGACAAGATTTGTGAATAATTTTCAAATTATTCGCGAATTATACGGATTTTTGGTGATGCTGAACCAAACGTCAAATTATTTTGTTGACCGAACTTTGATCGAATTATTTCCGAATAATTCATGAATTTTACGAATTATTTCTGAATTTTTCCCAGAATTTTATTTTTTTAGTTTTTTTTCCCTTACAGAACTGAGATATTTGATCCGAATAATACCGAATTATACCCAAATTATTTCCGAATCACGAATTTTTGACCTCACCGTACCAAACCCGAATAATTGATTTATCACTACGGTTGTAATTAGATCGGTTAATGTGTTGTATCGTACGGTGTCATTTTTTTCTTCTAAAAGTGATCATGACACGTGAATGCATTAGATGAGTATTTTAATTGCGAATTTTTATGTTGTACTTGTAGGAGAACAAAATGCAAGTTAATTTATTGGTACATTTTTTGTGCCATTAAGTCTGACCTCATTTTCTACCTATTTAATGTACATTCTATAAAACTTTCCAAATTATTTCTGTCACCTAAACAGAATCACTTTCAAACAACGGAGATCAAATGTGAATAAAATCAAATCAAACATGTAAAATTTTTATATTTAAAATGAGAATCAATTTTACAGTATTAATACATTATTCTAAATTATATAGTAAAACACATCTAAATACAAAAAAATGGAAAATTTAATTTAATTAAATAAGATGTACTTCCAGTTCCATAACAAGAAAGGCACCTTGCAGACAGAAAACTACTCGTTTCATACATAAATGTTCCCTTGAATACGGGCCCACTAACCACTTTGCATGGGCCCAAAAAGGCCCGTTAGAGATCCATTAAGTTAAATCGGTACGAAGTCCCAGCCGTTTAATTAGCAGGTTTAACAGGATGACAATCCAAACAATCACAAATCCAAATTTGAAAACATGAATAATAATTGCAAATTTTGGAAGAATTTGTTAAAAAAAATCAACACGCAATTAACAGGCCAAAAGCGCAGCAAATCCTAACAGGAAGGTGGAAGAAAGAGCCAATGAGGGATTGCCACGTGAAGAGGTAGCTGCATTCTTCTTCTTCTTCTTCTTCTTTTTGTCTTTTTTAGAGAAGGATTTCTTCTTTGAATTCTCAGTTGATTTGAGAATTGCTCGCCTCATTGATTCATGTCCATCATTATCAATTTGGGTAAAGTTTGTTGCCAAATTGATTTTTTTGCCTACAATAAGTCATAACATCAAATTTAATATTAAAATTTGGAATAAATTGAGAGAACCCAAAACGTGAAAACTCTAAGAAGAAGAAGAAGAAGAAAAGCCTGACCTGAGTCATTAATGGCGTGAGCGGATTGAAGAGACCTAACATGGGCCTGAGTTGCACCAAAAAGAGTGAAGAAGAGGAGGAGAAATGAGAAAAACAGAAGAAATATACAATTTCTATTGACCACCATTTAATATTTTCCGGCTCTAATTCCTAAAAAGCTGTGCAAAATTTTTAAGTTCTTTGCTTTGTTTAGGTGGCTCTCTCGGTGTTATCGAATTGAAGTCTTTTAAGTTGCTGTAATTTGAAAGATTCATTTTGTAACGTGTCCCCAACGACATGGATATATTTGGAGAATATATTGAGCATGCATGAAGGCAAGAATTTTTTTTTTTTTTTTTTTTTAAATTGGAAACATAGGGCTGATAATAACCTGAAGCAAATAAATAAATAAATTGGGACCTGACTGCTAAGCATGCCACATTGCCACGGAAATAAATTAATCTGCTGTTATTCCGAACCAACCGTTGATCTTTGTTGAGATTTGTGCCTAGAACAGTTTGAACGGTTGGTTGGGATCCCATTGCCACTGCTGCCAGTAGGGGTGTAAACGGAGCGGATTCGGAGCGGATAATACTAATACCATATCCGTATTCGTTTTTTAACAAGCGGATACGGATACGGATATGGATAGTAAACGGATATCAAAATTGAAAACCATATCTGTCTTAAACGGATACGGATACGGAGCGGATAATTGTCGGATATTGAGTAATTCTACTAAATTTCATAATTTTAAATTACCTAATTTGATTACCTAAATTGACAAAAATTTAATAGACTTTTTAAGTTTGCACAGTGATGATTATGCATGACTAATTGTTTATTGGTTCAGAGAACCAATTCATTATCCTAATAGATTATATGATTTTTCTATCAAGATTCTTGGATTTAAACGAATATGTATGTTTTTTGGAAATTTCGCAAGGGTAAAATGAATTGAAAGCTGCTGAAAGATTAAATTTCGGATCCGGATATATACGGATATCCGCTCCGTTTATATCCTCATGGAATTATCCGTATCCGTATCTGTATTATTTTTCCATATGCTAAAATTATCCGTATCCGTATCCGTTTAATCCGGATACGGATAATAAGCGGATTCGGAGCGGATTATCCACAGATAATCCATATCCGTTTAATCCGGATACGGATAATAAGCGGATTCGGAGCGGATTATCCGCGGATAATCCATATCCGTTTACACCCGTAGCTGCCAGACGTACAGCTGGGACCTCATTTTTATATTGTTTGAATTATTTTGTTCGTAATAATAAAAAATTTAATAAGTCAGTAATTACTTCAATGAACTCATGACCCCTCAAATATTGTCAATACAATTTTATCTATAATAAATAAATCTACCCTGTATATTTTTTTAGACTAAAGTTGAGATCCCTATAGTAAGGGACAAAATTTAATTAACGCATAAACATCTGTATAATCACTTTTGATTAATCGGATTTTGTAAAGGATTTCAATTTGATGCGTAATAGTCGGAATGTCGGATTGTGATGCTTTTAATTCATCACCAATCATCATAGCTTAATAATCATTAAACTCGTACCTTCTTTTAGGTGATTGTGTTTGCAGGTTTGGAGGATTTTTTTTTCTCTAAAACTATTCCATTAGTTTTACTTGCATCTAATAGAAATACAGCTACACCTACAAAATTGTATTTTCCTTGCACATTTTGTGGCATTAATTATAATCCTAAAATAATCTTCCACTCTCATTTTGTTTTATAACTGCTAAACTATACATCCTTCAATACCTTGTCATTCCAAATTTTATTACAGTCAGTCAGCATGTGTGGAATAACACAATAGAATTAGAATAAGAATTAATTGGTTAATAAATAATAACATCTACATTGCTGATCTCATCGTATATTCCAACACAAGCTGTGAAAACAAAGACGACTCATCTTCCAACAGTAGAGTTGGTTTATCATGTTCCACAACAACACCTGTTTATAATAAATTAAAAAAATTGTTTAGAATTCACAGAAAGTATAGAACAAAAGATAATGCACAACATTTTTGTAAATATACCAATGCGAAACAAAATTGCAAAACAACGAACAAGAATCTTTAGCTTGAAATATAACTTAAAACCTTGATTCAATTAAACATTATTTCCTAAGAAAATGATCCAAAATATAATTGAGGGAACACTAACCATTATCAAGTAGGAGCACCATATGACTATCGAGCACGGAGGTGATTCGATGTGCAATAGTTATCACAGTCGAATCTGAGAACTGCTACCTCAAAGTCTTTTGAATCATGCTATCTGTTGCTGTATCGACTGAAGCTGTTGCTTCATCAAGAACCAAAATTTTGCTCTTTTTCAGAATCACATGCCCAAGGCAAACCAGCTGACGCTGGCCCACACTCCAGTTCTCTCCGTTCTCTGCCACTGAAAATAGAGGGTTGCTAAGATTGTTGCAAAATTAAGACATGCTGAATAATTCAGTTTTAATTAGGCCCCTCGTTAATTTGATTGAATTGTTATGAGAATATGCTATCTTAAGTTTACAATTAAGGGATATTTGTTTCCCAGGCTTTACGAAGGCCTCAAATATTGGATGCTGTTACAAGTTATTGGAGAATGCAGTTGTGATGTCCTCAACAGGAGAATTACTTAAAGCCTTGACGGCTAAGAGGAAAATTACTTATAAAGAGATGAAATTGATCATTCTTAGCATACTATTACAACCCTAATTTGTGTACTTAAACCTCTGGCCACAGCAGGGTCCAGTCTGCCATTATTGGATAGTTTTGATAGTTTCCTTTATTAAATTTATTCTCTAAGATATAAAGTAAATAGATATCTGTTATTGATTCATGCCAAAAACTGCTTCTAGACAGTAACAGGCCCATTCTCCTCCTACCATCAGCCCATATGCATTTTTTCTTTTTATTTCTACTTAACCCATAGCTAACTCAATCCCTCTCTACTTGATTAGTATAACAAAAACAGCAACAAGCAAATATGATGCAAACCTGGAGAATCGAGCTTCAATTCCTTCTTCCGGACTTCATCTCCAAGCTGACAACAATCCAAAGCCTACACCAAAGAGATAAAAGAGTAAAGTCAATTATTAAATTATTGGGTGTCACTAACTTCCTATATATATATATATATATATATATATATATATATATATTCTTTTATAAAAAAAAATAAACAGATTTACTTTGCAAAATTGATACAAAAAAGATTAAAAGGTGGAAAGTGTATATTATTTTTTTTCCTTTTGGGAAACTCTGAGAAGTATGCTTTCAAGAATTGAAAGCTATTGAAAATTTTTAAATTATGTACCTCCCAAATCTGAGCATCAGTATACTCCCCAAGAGGGTCAAGGTTGTTTCTAATTGTTCCTTCAAACATGGTGGGGTCTTGTGGTATGATGCTCAATCTGGACCGTAGATCATGTAATCCGACGGTACATATGTCTACATTATCTATTAGTATATGTCCTACAGTGGGATCAACTATGAGAAATAGAGCCTGGATCAAAGTTGACTTGCCACTTCCTGTTCTCCCAACGATACCTGTTTTCATGCCACCAGGAAAGGTGCATGTGAGACCTCAGAGTACAAATGGAAGTTGTGGTGCATATCGAACCTGTTCAAAAAAAATATGAGAAGGATCCTTAGAATTGCCTCATGTATGCTAAGAAGGCTAGATGTCACTTTCAGATTGGATTGAAGTTACATAATCAATTTCATGGCCTGATCATTACAATAGGACATTTTGGGGTCTCACTCAGGTTCAAGTCAAATTCATTTTTTAACACATTCAGGTAAGATAATTTTGTTTTGGTTCCCTTTCTTTCTGTTTTGGAGTCATTTTGGCCAAGAGTATTGACTGGTACTGATCATCCACTTTGATAACTTTTGAGGTAAAATTACTGACTTTGGAGTCTCTAATACACAAGTTACATGAGAGAAAAACAAACTTTTCTTTAAACCTAATGATTTATTGAGCCACAGCACATGCAAGACTTACAGAACTTAGTTTTTCTAAGCATTATGTTCAGGATTAATCACATCCAATGAAAATATAAGCATGGGAAAAGGAATTAAGTGTACCTGTAGGTTTTCAATCATAATGTTTCCTTGCGCTGGCTAGGATTGATCAAATGACAAATCTTTTGGAGTGGAAAGTGGAGGTTCACTAGGAATATTTGTGTATTGCAATATTCTCTCAACAGATATTATCTCATTTTCTAGATTGCACAAATTCCAAACAACCCAGGTTTGTAGCATGTTCAAATTAAGCCCGTAAGTCACTGCAAGACCCGCAAGCCCTGTATTCAAGAAGAAAATTTAAAGGCAATGTAAATTTCAAATAATAAATTTGCTGCAATTTTAAATAAGACCAATGAACCATCTTTACTTTTAAGTCTTATGGAAATGAAAGGAAGAATGTAAGGACTAACGAAAAGGAAAAGCATCATTTAATTATTTGAAAATGCAGAGGACTCTCCTATTATATAACAATTGGACTAACTAACATTTTTTATCACAAATATGTAGCTATCCTAAATTGCAACTACACTTTGTGAATATATTTACAAAATGGCCTACCTGGATCAATCACACCAGCTGGTATAGTCACTATGAACACCAAAGAAAAAGCAACGGTGAGAGACGAGATCATGTCAAGCCGAAAACAGAGCCACTCCATGGCACCGACATTGTAGAATTTGGGCCGGGAATAATCATCTATCAATTTTCCGTTTCTCCCCTTGAAACCAGATTCTTTGCCAAAACATCTAATCGTGGTAGAACCTGTCAGAGACTCGGCAAAATGTTGTATTGTTGGAGCCTTGCACACTCTTGCACACTCCTACTAGCCTTGCCAGTTCTCTTGCTGTTTCTATGTAATATCTCTGTTTAAAACAGAAAATTATATGAGCAATGAATTGTAAGAGCAACAACGAAATTCAAAATCCCTCTACTACCGTAGATTTGCAGAACACGCCAACACTATTCATCATAAGCATGTTAGTTCTTTTATCAAGAAATCTAAATTAATCCCGTGTTGTATTGAACAGCGGTATTGTATTGTCTACCTATATAACTAAAACCTTCAATTTTCCAAAATTACATACTTATGAAGCATATTTAAAAAGCTAAGCTTGCTTTTAGAACAGAAGCTTTTGTCATGTACTAATAATGAGGTCACAAGAAGGAAGTTTTATATATTGAATAGTTAGAAACTTAGAATTTTAAAAATTCTCACGAGAAAAAAAAAGGTACCTGGTACCAAAGGCACAAGGCAATCATAGGAACAAACACTTGCCATGCAACTTGTGACATGACGGCTATGATACCAAGAAGTTGTATCATTGTAAAGGCATAAGTACCGATCTGGTATGGTATGCTTGTATCAACCTCACTCTGATCTGTATGCATGACAGCAAACTTGACTTACCCGACCCCACTATACCACACACTGCAACCTTCATGCCTTGCATCACCCTAAAGTTCAAATCTGTTAATGTCGGTTCCTCACTCCCCAAATTCCATGAAAATGTACCACTCTGTACTTCAACTGCCACATTAGAACTCCCTTTGGGAACTCTATGTACCACATTATCTGGCAAATCCTCTAAACACAAGAAAGAACTTATACGATTTAGGGAAACTTTAATTTGAATTATCATGGAAATGGTATCTGGAAGGCAATATATTGGCTCTTGCAACACCCTAAAAGTAGCCAAGGCCGAAAGCACTTTACCACTAGAAAGCGGTATACCAAAAAAAATACACGTCCCGAATGTGACGACAGCCACAAAAGTCGGTGTTCCCCAGAAGAGAAACTTCACACCAGCTTTAGCGTACAGGAATTTTTTGATCCAGCTAGCCTCGTTTTTCCTCTGATTGATAATTTTTTGAAGAAATTTCATCTCCCAACCCTGGAATTTTAGAATTCTCATGTTGCGTAGCACTTCTGACAAAGCTTTCATGCGGACGTCTTTAGCCTCCATCATATTCTCTTGAAATTTCTCTTGCACATGGCTGACTGGTAAATTGACCAGCATTATCACAATTGTTGCAGCTAGAGCTGATACTGAGGCAAGACCGATGCAGGAATACAGTACGATCAGAGCAAGGGCAATTTGTATCGGTACTAACCAGAATTCATGCATGTACAAGCTGAAGAGGCTGACTAGGTTGGCATCTACACTCATTATGTTTATCATCTCACCGCTGGTACGGCTCTGTCTTGACCGGCTGGAGAGAGTGAGCCCCTTTTGATATATCGTACCCACTAGAGCCGCTCGTGCCCGTACCCCAGCTTGCTCCATCCGAAAGGACCAATGCCTCATGGAGAGGCATTCAATAATTTTACCAACGATAAATGTCAGTACCAACAAGTAACCTTTTTTTGATGATCGTTGAGTACCATTTAGGTACTGCACAAAAAAGTCAATCAGATATGGCCCAATATAGGCCGAGATATTGTACACCAATGCATAGATACCTGTTAAAACAACTTGCCCCCAACATGTGAAAACCAAAGCTTTTATGAGTTTAAAGGGTGTCACTCTACCATTAGCACCAATTTGTGATTCTAGCTTGGTTTTGAAGATAGGTAAGACATATTGATTGAATCTCTCTCATCTACCATTGGTATGTCTTCCTGGTCCAATGTTTTTCTATAGCCGAGAGAGAGCAAGGGACCAATCCAAGAGAATGTAAAAATGCTAAAGAACCCAGCATTGGTGAACAGAGAGGCATTTTTGGAACTACTGCTGGTACTGTTACCAGTACCAATGCTGTTACAGGAACCATTTATGAGGGGTTCCTGGAGATGGGAATCATCACCTTCATTACCTTCATTTCTTCATTTACCGTAGAAACCAGCATACCTAAGCAATAAACCAGCAAAAACTGACCCAAAATCAAAGACCCACAAATCTGAGTCAACAATTGCATGATTTTTTAACGAGAGGAGATGTAGAACAAGAGAACAAAGAGAAATTATAAGGAAGATAGCAAACCATACTCTAAGTAAAACAGGAAACTTTTTTTCTCCCAATCTTCCAAATTCAAATTGCATGTAGCAGAAGAAAAGAAACCAAGAAATGGTTCGGACCCCTAAATCCAATTTAATTAGGAAACCTGAATAGGGAAATAAGTACCTGAAAACAAAGAAGAGAAGGTAAAACAAGCCAAGACTAAGAGAGCTTAGATGGGTCAGTTTGTAATACAAGAAATTGTTGCTCTCTATTTTCTCCCTGGACCTGCCCTCCTTGCACCTTCTAGAAAGCCAAACTATAGAGAGGAAGAGGAAGAGAAATACATGGAATGAAACAGAGCAGCAGTAGAAAGCAAAATCAATGGAGTGTTGAATCGCCATTCTCCTCTGCCCTTTCTATGCGGGTTTATAAATTGCGAACGGAGGAGGGAAGTGGAACAGGGCTAAGTTTTGAAAGTAGAAAATTCCATTTCAGCATATCAGAGTTATTACATCGGTATCTAAATATAGAGTATAGAAGGTATTTATTTATTCAATTAGATTTTATTGGCTTTGTATGAGCTGTCGCATTGGTGAGTTGTTGCCTTTGATGTAGGGGTGTTCATTGGGTCCGGTTCAGTCGGTTTGAACCGAACCGAATTAGTTTGGACTAAACGATTTATTTTTTTTGTTTAATGGTTCGTTTCAGTTTGCTTTTTAAAACTGAATTATAACTTTAAATTTAAAAAAATTGAAATAACCGAACCAACTGAACTTTTATATATTATGAATTTGGTCCGGACCGCAATACAACAATTCGGTTCAGTTCGGTTGCAATGTTAAATCGATTTGGTTCGGTTCTATTTTTAAAACCAAATTATATCTTTAGTTTATCTAGTTCGGCTTGGTTCAACTGAACCGAACCGAACCGAACCAATGAACATCCCTACTTTGATGAATGATTCAGATTATGTCCATTGAATATATCACTGGACATCTCCATTCCAACTCTAACACACATCATCCTGCGAAATAATAACTCTATTACTCTACAATAAAATTCGCCAAATGAAATTTAATTATAGCTATAACAAAAATAAAGAAAGAATCCAATATCAATTTCTCACATCCTCTATATATGTTTGATTTTCACAATAATACATCAAACATAATTTTTGAACTTAAATGTGTAGTCAAATATAGTAGTCATATATAAGTACATATTTTTTTAATAAAATAGTTTTCTTATTCTCGTTCAAATGTTATAATACAAATTCTTTGATTTGCTCTGATATCTTATTATAAGATTACAAAATATATACACACATAATTAGAGAAAAGGTAGTTTGTCAAACTTTATTTATTAGTACATAAAAAATACATGTATTTGCTGATATTTTTTGTATGCAAAATATCATAATTAGCATCATTTGCGCCCCCCCCCCCCACACACACACACACATATATATGAGGAGGGTTCAAATGCGCTATAGTTTTGTGCTCCAATTATGCTCCACATCTCTATCTCCATTTTTAAATCCGAACAGTCGATCCAAAAACCAGTCAAAATAATTATTACAACAAAATATGCTTAGTGACCAAATTTTACATTTTTTTACAATTTCTTTACTATTTTTTTGGTAGGTGCAAAATCTCAGTTTTTAAGAGATTCTGGACCATCCAAAAAAGCTATATTGTACCTACAAAAAAAAGAGTAAACAAATTCTAAAAAATATAAAATTTGGTCTCCAAGCATATTTTGTTGTAATAATTATTTTGAGCGGTTCGGATCGACTATTTAGATTTTGAAAACAGAGATAAAAATATGGAGCATAATTGGAGCACAAAACTATGGTGCATTTGAACCCTCCTATATAAATATTGACTGATATTATTTCGGTAGCACTTCGGCTGAAGTGCTATCGAGCCAAATTTAAAAATTCTATATTCGAAACTTTGACCTAAGTAGCTCAGTAAATATATTATTTCATAAACTTGTTGAGTACCAATTTTTACTATTTTTAGAATTTTTTTACTATTTTTTATGATTTATAAAAGTTGACAAAAAATAGCCAAAATGGCCGAAAAATACTGGTAATTGCCAATTATTTTTAAGCCATCTTTTGCCATCTTTTATTAATCATACAAAATAGTAAAAAAAAATCCAAAAATAATAAAATTGGTATTCTACAAGTTCAATATATAAATAATTTACTAAGCTACTTAGTTTGAAGTTTCAAATATAAAATTTTAAAATTTGACTCGATAACACTTCGGCCAAAGTGCTACTGAAATCATATTAGTCAATCTCTCTCTCTCTCTCTCTCTATATATATAAAGAGAGGGGGATCCAATTACACCATTTGATGGTGACGCATCTTGACACCATATTTTTATAAGTTATTTTTATATATATTTTGCAAGTCTAAACATTCAATCCAAACTGTTCAATATGGTTTCCATATTAAAAAGTACTCGGAGACCAAATTTCACATTTTTTTAAATTTTTTAGTATTTATTTAGAATTTTTTAAAATCGTTGTTTTTCAATGTTTCAGAATTGTCTTAAAAGAACAATTTTGTACACATCTTAATAAATACTAAAAAAAATTCAAAAAATAGTAAATTTAGTTTTCAAGTATATTTTAATATAGAGATAATGTTAAACAGTTTGGATCGATTGTTTTGACTTTAAAATCGCAAAATGACATATAAACATATGATGTCAAGATGTGTCACTATTTTATGGTGTAATTGGATCCCTCCTTGTGTGTGTAGTGCATATTTATAACAGTAAATAAGTAACACATGCATGAATTGATATGCATTATAGTTCATGCAAATCGCCCCTCTTTCGATCCACATGTAAATCATTTTTTTTATGTTGATTTGATGTTATAATGTGGCACTAAAAGCTTATAGTTCTGGAATATTTCTCGTAATATATTTGAGATCATAAACAGCAAACTTTTGAAATATTGAGTATAACATATTAATTTATTTATTTAACTAAAAAAGATTTTATGTATTTAATATAAAAAAAAGAAGGAGAGATTCACTTACATTATTTTTATAATACATTATGTTTATAATGACTTATCGTTATATTCTATCTAGATCATTAAATTTTAAACATAATGACTTATCTTTATATTCTATCTAGATCATTAAATTTTGCTTATAAATAGTGCACTCGCCGCAATAATAGACACGGCCACCATACACACGCCGCAAGAGAGCAAACTGGTTTCAAAACCCTAATCTCAAGGGAGAGGAAGAGAGATGCTCGCATTGAAAGAAGCAGGGTCACTCTCGTGAGAGGTGCTGGCAGAGGCGGATCTACTGTACTACTCTGAAAATTCAAAAATAATTTATAAAGACGAAATTTTGAGTGTTTGCCCTACCCTGAAAATTGATATGCCTTATCCTGAATAGTTGATTATCTGAAAGTTATGAAGTAAATTGTGTTAGAATACTATTTTATTATTTTTGTTATTACTTTTTTTATCTATTATCCAATTGTCTAATGGGTTTGGATCCGATTATTTATTTAAATCCAATTCAATAATTTCTTGTCCTATTCTGATCAGAATCCTGTATCTGCCCGTGCTGGTTTCATATCTCTATTTTATGTTAAGCACTTTGGAGTTCTTATCCTACAACGGCTGTGATTGATTGATTTAAATTCGGATTGAATCTGAACCCTCCAATTAACTAATCTAGCTTCTTTTGATTAAACTAGTATAGTGCCCGTGCGCTGCAACGGAGACATTATAAGAGAACAAAAAAAATATTTTCATACAAAATGATATATTTTAATAAAAAAAATAGACCAATGAAAAGAATAATAATTCAATAATATCTAAAAATAATATTAAAATTTAGTTCTTAATACAAATTATAAATAAAGACAGAAAATGAGAACAATTTTTCTTTGCTTTGGCCCAAAGTCAAAAGTACCAGCAACAAGAAAGACTAAAAATTAAAAAAATAAAGATTAAAACAATAATCACCCCGATCAAACCAATATTGCATATTATTATTACCCAGGTAAACCCTCTATAAGTATTTAACATTCACTGGACAAAATATAGATTGTCTCCATATTGAATAGAGATCTTTTAATTTCAATGGATGAAGGACAATAGCCTTGGCAAATAATCAAAGATAACAACTTGCAACGGAGTTGAAGTGCCCTGAGCAACTTTTGCAGTGATAACTCCAATATCAAAACTGGCTTGTTGGTGCCAGCACAAAACTCAAGACTCTCTGTTGTGACCGGCTTAAAAACCCTCTCTGCATCCTGCTCTATCACCTCTGCTAGCCTCGGACACAGCTGCGCACTGGCAAACCATGAACCATCATTTTTTGGGCTCCTCAAAATGGTGAAGGAACCAGATGCAAGCCGGGCCGACCTCACCCAAGGCAATGCCATGACAGGGGAACCAAACCGAAAATCAATTCTACCTAAAATGGCAAAAATTAATTAATCAAAACAATCGGGGCTCCTAATCCGACCTCTATTGTTTCGATCCATTTACCAGCAACTTTATGTTCTTCCATCCAATCCACCAGCTGCTCGAACCGTTCTTCACATGATACTTCTTCTATCGCCTCCTTTGCCAAACTCACACCATATACCAGTGACTATTTCTTAATATCATCTACATGTGCTTCTCTTGAAGTGTAGGATATGACATTACTTAGGTAACCTTGTATGGCTTGTCATATTTGAAGTTGGGATTTAACATCCCTATGGATGACAGGCCGGTGATTTCCATGATCATGCAGATAATTCATTGCACTGGCTACACCTAGCTCAACCTTATATCTCTCATTCCAACCAAATGTATCCTTGTGTTCTTTTCCACCTGACAAATAATAAGTACAGCAAGTAAATAAAAATCACTTTGCCATAAATGATGAAATTTAAATTAAAGGGAGCTGTCAACTTAAAAATAATTCCTTCCCATAAAAAGATAGCTACATATTTCAAGACATACATTATAATAAATTGAAAGGTATCAATCAAAATTTAAGACTCGCCATGCATAATTTCTTCCAGAGTACCTCTTGGCAAGTACCCATAGACCAAAATCAGACTGTCATTTTCAAAACAGAAAACCACCAATGATATAATGTTGTCATTTTGTAATTCTTCTAATATCTCAATTTATGAAATAAATTCTTTCATATTCTCTTCAAAAAGTTTCAAAATCTTCACGGCCAACTCTAGATTGTCTGATGAACAACCTCTATATACACCTACTGCCTCCTTTACCTATTATTCTCCTTGCAAAAAAAGAAAATTTACAATTATACCTTGCATTCTGAAATGACATGATTCACATATCAAAGAATTAGTTTCTTGCCAAATTAGTTAATGGATCAGTACCAAAATTATTATACTTGGCAGCTGTTGCCAAGGTTTAAAAAAAAGATCAGTACCAAAATTAAAGATTAAAATCCAAATATATCAATTAAGAACAATCACGGCAAACATATTCTGTTTTAGAGCTCAACTGGTTCCACTCAGTATAGATTGGAATATGACAATACTGGTCTTTACATGCGAATTAGTACTCAGTAACTTTCATAAACCTAACTTTTCCTTTTTTTCCAGTATATATATATATATCAAAAATCAAACAAGTAAGAAATTGATAGTTTGTCAATTTCTCACTAAATCACAAGCAAGCCGCAATCAGGCAAAAATGAAAAAAAAAAAAAAAGGGTTAAGAAATACAGCTTCTCAATTTTGGGAACTCCAACAATAAAATTCTTGTGATAAAGCATTTCAAAGGATAAAACTAATTCCAATTGAGAATAATAGAAGATTACCTTTGAATTTGGTATGTGATACTATATCTCTCCTGAAAATAATTTTGCCATTGCTCATTGCAAGAATAGAGCAAGTAGCTGACAATCTCTTTCCACATGCTTGGCTATAGAAGCATATGGTGAACTATTTCAAAATCAAATTGCAACTATTAGTAAGAACATAACATTATCTATACCCTCAGAGGGGCTCAAAATCTCAATATACTTGCAGGATGAAAAATTTCATCTATACCCTACAAACATATTAAGTTTACAAAAGTATATCTGTGAACATCTAACTACAATATACAAAACTATTCTATATGTAATTATGTTGCAGTACTCTATTTAATATGTTCAAGTTCTTAAGCAAAAAAATAGTATGTCAGAGATTCGGGACTGAGATTGTCCAGCATCTAAGTGCCTATTGTGCTTGTTTACCAGTATACAAATAAATAGAACAGAACAACACAAACTAAAAGACTCAAAAAGCAAATACCACACTACTGATCCTGACAACAGAACGACACAAGATATCCGGACTGTTGTCTGTGATATAAACATTAAAAAATTGATAAATTTGTGAAAGAGTTGTGGAAGTTAAGTTAAATTATAAAACCTGGTTCTAGGTCGAACTTGTAGCTGCTCCAAGTTGTAAAACGGCGGCCACCACCTCTCTTTGTAAACCCTCTCTAAAATTCTAGCAATGGTTGTCGCTGCCTCTCAAATTTCTAGAGTTTTTTCTTCTACCGTCATCGCGTTTCTTGGTGACCTTTCTAATTTTGTTTTATTTCATGTCCGTATAGATTTGTATAGAAACAATAGAAACAAAATTGATAATTAGAAACAAAGAAGAGAAATAAGGAAGTCTCAAGGAAATCAAGGAAATCAATTTACGCAATAATTGTCATAGAAATAAGGAAACAAGCGAACGTCAATATCTATAGAAATAAGGTGAATCGGTTCAGGAGAAATAAGGAATGAAAGAATTAGGAAACAAAATTATATCGCTAAAGAGTCTGTTTAATTTTAATTGTAATGCATCGGCGGTATGTGCGGCGAGTGTGATTTTAGTTAAATTACGACTTCTATATATATAAAATAGATGTATTTAATCAAAATAGGATATATTATATGATTGGAGGACTGATATTAAATCTAAAAATTCATCTTTCAATCTTAGCCGTTGGCAGATCAGAACAACTAAGAATGGAGATATAGCTATTTTATGTGTAGAAGTCAAAATATAGTTAAAATTATACTCATCACACAAAAGACTACACGAAACTGTCAGCTGTTGTCGCGAAACTTAATCTCTCTTTTCTCCTTCCCCACGCCACTTTAATTTTCTCATTTTTTCCTCTGTCACGACTCACGACTCATGACTATCTATCGGAGATCAATCTCCTTCCTCTCTAAAAAAATAAAAACTCTAAATCTGTCTTATAAGAAACATCTCTCTAACTCCTCTCTCCCCTCATATGCGGCTTTCTAAATCGTGTTTCTCCGGCGCCACGGCTCCTCCCCTTTCTGATACCGTCTCTCGCACCATCTCCCTTGTTCTCTCGCTCTCTGGCCTTAGACCCCGATCTGGCACAAACGCACCCCCCGTCATTTAGCACAGACGCTCGCCCCTTTTCGTAAATTTAAGCATTTCTTCGGTAAATCCCTCTATGCCTCTTTCCTTACTTCCTTTTTGCTTATGTGGTGCCTTGTAAAGCTTGAAATCTGAACTTGTGTTGAGTCAAATCTGCGCCTTTTGCGAATTACTCACTGATTTTTCTTGATTGAGGCTCGAATCAGAAATTCTTGTGTGCTATGAAATATCGATTGCCTTAATACATGGTTATTTGGATATTAGAAAATTCTTGTGTGCTCTATTGTAATAAAATAATATGTTATGCCCAATTAGATATAAGAAATATCATATCTGGCCAAAAAGCATCGGATAGCATATACTCTTCCGAATATTACTCTAGGTACTCATTTCGTCTTCCGAATATTGCTCTAGGAACTCATTATTTTGCGGTTTATTAAAATTTTCTAATTTAATGCTAATAGTATATGCTATCCGACGAAAATCATTTTATTCCAGAAATTATGTAAGAGTTTTTTTTTTTCCAATTTCTTGGTAGTATAGTACATTAAAAATGAACCCTACCTACGTACCAGTATTATATGTATCCTGCTAGCCGGTACAGTGCTGTGGTGAGATATAATGACTCTGATACCGTGGTATGTTGTTATCATGATATAGGTCTTATTGTACTAGATGTTCCTTTGGAGGAGAATGAAAACCTAAGAACTGAAGCTGCTAATTAAACACGGCATCAAGTTGGCAAGCCCCTATGCAGAGACAATTTGGGAAAGTTGATGCGATGATCGAGGTCCTCACAATTTGATTAGAGGAAAGTTGACGTGGAGACAATTGAAAGACTGGAAAAGGGATGATCGTAACAAGTTAATCATCAAAGTATTAATATCTTATTTTTCAAATGTTAATATCTTATCTTCTAAGTATTTATATCTTTGAAGGTTGATGTGGGATGAGTGTAGGGATAGGGCAAGGGGGGACCATAGAGGAAGAGCGTTGTAGGAATTCTAGGATAATAATTAGTGGGGATCATGTAATATCTTTTTAGAATAATAATTAGTAGGAACCATAGTGCATAATTTCTTTAAATGGGGTGCGGTGATTTTGAGGATCCGAAATAAGAGTACTCAAATAATTATTCTTACTTCAAAATAATTTTTTTTTTACTTTTAAAGTTGTCAGTTAATTATTAGAACAGCAATATTAAAGTGTCCGTTAAAAACTTTATTCAAGATTGTATTGTTAAAATAAAATTTCTAGGAGTAATGAATTTTAGTTTTTATGGTATGATTTTTCTAATTACTTTTTATGTTTTATGATTTAATAGAATATCTGAAAAAATGTTACTTCTAATGTAATTCATAACTCATTAATCACAGCTCTTGATATTAGGCGTCAAGTTATCAATTTAAGATTTGAATATTTTTGAGTGAAATTGAGCAAATTTGACAAAAGGAAGATGCTCCATATCTCCATTCTCAAATGGTATTCTAATGGTGGAAAGTTCTCCATTATTATCCCTAAGACCAAACAAACAGATTTTGCTATTAGGTTTTATTATTAATTATTTAACAAGTAAAAAGTTCATGAACTAATGGTTTCAAGGAAATTGGTGGATTTTATATACCACTTTTAACAAAAAAAAAAAAAAAAAAACTAACAAAGAGTTTTGATTCAGATAATTAGAAAACTACAGAGGTCGTATAATTAGTTTTTGCATAATTTAATCTTTGTAGTGGTGTATCAAGCCAAGGAATTTTGAATATTTTCAAGGAAGATGCTCCATATCTCCATATTTTTGTATACAAAGTGCATTTCTTTACTGTTTTGATTCATTTTTTTTACTGACTTGAGATCAGTGTTGCATTAGCACCAATCTTAGTATATGATGGTTGCTAGATGAGTTGCCCTTAATTCAATAAGCTTTTCTTCATAATAAAATAGTAAAACAAGAAAATAAAAGAGTTTAAGTGTAAGAATGCGTGACAGTGGAAGATTTGATTATCAGATGATAACCTTCACTGTCTCATATGAAATAATTGAAATATTTGAATAATAAGGAATATCACATTCCTATGACATCATCAATTGAATAAATTAGAATATTTTTTTCACCATTTGTTGAATGAAGAAATAAAACAATTATTGATTTATATACATCTTCATATTTAGTACATATTTTTCATTTGTGTTGTAAATAATTTTAAAAAATATATTTGTATGCTTTGACATGCACAAACGGTGTACAATTGAAGTGGTCATTTGTTGATATCTCTTTTATTGTTATACATTATTTGTCTATTTATTCAATTTGAATGTTTAATATTATAATATGTTTCTGTTGCAACGCACGGGCACAATACTAGTATATAATATATGCTTCAAATGAAATAATTAACCTTGGTCATATAGATGCATATAAAACAATAGTAAAAACATAAGATTTTGAAAAAATATAAAATTTAATCTGCAAATATATTTTCATATTGAATAATTCAGACTGACTATTTGAACTTTGAAAATAATTAATATACAGTAGCCTACAACTCCCTGCATCGTGAAGACATGCCAATGCAGCCTATCCTCTGAGGTACCAAAATGTTTCTGTTTAGATTCAGATCGTCTAATTAGAACCCTAACTGAGGTGAAATGTACAAACTCTTTTAATATTTGTGCAGATTCTGATCGAACAATATGAATCTAAATAGAAATATTATTTACCTTAGGTGATATGAATTCTCTCTTCGGCTCTTTTCCACCCTAGGCTATTTTTTATTGTTATTTCAATTTCTCAAAGCCTTTATATAAAAATTTACTTTTCTTATAGACAAATTTATTAACATACAAACAAATAAGTGTTGCAAAAATGCATGACATACAATAAATAAGTATCTTAGATGTCTTGAGAGAGAGAAATGAGACCTGTTGAATTAGCATCAAAACATGCACACACGGAAATTGAACACAGATATGTGCGGATTTTAATATAGTTTGCATGAATTTTGATGCAAATCTGATGGTCATTGTACTCATCAAACCAAAGTAAGTCCTATTGGCATCGGACCTACTCTCAAATCTCAATTGCTTGAGGGATACTTGACTGATATGTATTGTACCAGGAATTGAAAATAAGGGTGATCAGAGTTTGCTTTCTCTTCATGGACAAGGTTTACCGAGATTTGGGCTATATGGGCCGGGAAGGCAGAATATGTAGGGATTGTCTAGCACATCCTTTTTGTAAATTCGGTCTAATAGGCATGTGGATAGATTGGGCTCTTAAACATGGCCCAATAGGCATGTGGGAACTACTGTACAATTTCTTATCTCCCTGGATCCCAATTTGTACAAACACAACTGACAACACTTTGTCTAGCACTGTATAGGATATAGCCTGCCATCTAACTTATTTTTTTTCCTGCAGTTCACCAATTGTACTGTATCATTTTAATGGTTAAAAATTCATTTGAACTGTATCATGTTAGATCCGACTTTGTATGTCGGATGGTACAGATTAAATAGTTTTCATTTCATAGATCCAATGATAATATTTGGAAGATATATTTTCATGAATTCCAAATATTAATTAAATTATAGGTGCTAGATAAAATTATGAAACATGCTCAATTTTTTTTGTAGATTTAAGTTATGAATGGCCACACTAATTTAAAAAAAAAAAAAAAAACAAATGTCTGAACTATATCAATTGATTTTGAATGCATGCATTTACATCTGTTGTCAGAAATATATGTGTTTAGATTTTCATATATACATTTCATACTCTTGAGATTTTTATGTGGATGCATGGATATGCTTTCAACTAATTAAACTTTTCTAATATACTGCATGCATGCAAAGTTTACATATATTTTTTTTTAAATCAATTAAAGATATTGCTGCTATTCTTAATAAAAGGAAATTAGGTGTGAAGAATTGAATGACGAGAATAACAAAATCTGATATGATGTTATGTCATGTGTTGGTGTACAGTTTTATTTAATGACTCTATTGTAACTGTACAAATGGATGACCAAAGAACTGAAATTTTTATTTATACCATAATCCCCAAAAAAAAAAACTAAAAAACCACAAAATATGAAAAATTCTAAAAATATCAGGGCCGTCAATTCAATATGTAGATCCATTAATGGAGGTACGTACGTAGATTGAATTGGAGGACCCAAAAAAACCCCAATTTCAATATATTACAGTAGAATTAATGAGCTTTCGGGGAGAAATCCCAATTTGATCTGCGGACCCGTAAGATTAAATTGACGGCCCTAGTATTTTTTGAATTCTCTAATTTCAGTGGTGATTTGGTATTTTTTTTTTTTTTTTGAAATGGTAAAAATAAAAATTTCAGTCCAAAGACCGATGCATGACATTTGATAGCCATGATGACCCGTTGCACATTGTACAACATCTGATACGTCACATTATATCAATACAAGCTAGTTGAGGGACCAAAAGATGGGTCCGTGTCCTCTGAGATATCTTAATTTTTGCGTGACCGACGTGTCCGGTGTCTATTCGGGGAACCGTAGGGGGCCAGTATTATTTTGACTTTGAGAGTTTTTGCAGAATGTATTTGAACGATTGGGATATTCCAAAAAGTCACGCAAAGTTTAAGATATCTCAGAGGAAGCGAATTCCCAAAAGATTAGTTCATTGGAAAGAGAAGACACGACACAAATATTGACTCTATATTTGGATTTTGTAATTACTTAATATGTGCATGACTCCATGCAACAGCAAAATTCATTGTGAACTCAACCTAATATATACTGTAGGGGTGGCAAAAAAGCTTGTAACTCATGGCTCGATCGTGACTTATATCTGTGGCTCGTTCGTTATTGGCCCGAGCTGTTAATGAGCCAGTTCGCTACTGGTTCGGTCTAGAATTAACGAATTTGAGCTGGGACTTAGCTCGCGAGCTAGCTCGGCTAGGCATCAATTTGTAAATTTGTATGAATTTGTGTACATTTTATACTGTCAAGCTCGGTCAATCTCAGTCCAACTCAGTCCAACTCGGTCCAGCCAAACCCAGTGAGCCAGCTTGTTAGCTCGCGAGCTAGCTCGGACTAGCTCGTCATGAGTTTGAGCTGAGGTTTTAGCTCAGAAGTTCTAGGTCCAGCTCACTCGGTCCATACTTGATTCAGATGTAACGAGCTGAGCTAAGGTCCAGCTCAGCGCGAACCAGCTCGTTTATAGACCAAATATATTGTATTGTTCCGTAAATGCGATTCAAATTTATATTATCTAATTAATTAAAATTTTCTTGTTCTAAAGCCAAAATTTATAGGCATAAATAAATGCGGCTCATCAAAATCAAACATAATTTCATTAAGCTGATAAAATTTACTTTTGATGATTAAGATTTATACACGTCAATTATCAATTTCAACCAGAATAAATTGTGTATATCATATAGTCGATATTGTAATATAAATATTTGAAAAATTAATGAGTTGTTATAAAGTTCATAATTGATAAATAATAAGCATATATATATATATATATATATATATATATATAGTATGGCTAATATGCTTTTGGTTGTATTTCGACCTAAATACAACCGATTCATTTTTCAATTTTCGAAGTCCAAAAAGTCGATCCAAACCATTAGATGTGTTCTCCATATTGAAATGTGCTTGTAGACCAAATTTTACATTTTTTGGAATTTTTTTGCTATTTATTAAACCACTTTGAAAATCGCTGATCCAACGGTTTCACTGTTTGGTTGAGCCACCTTTGCATCAGCGATTTTCAAAGTGGCTTAATAAATAGTAAAAAAATTCCAAAAAATGTAAAATTTGGTCTCCAAGCATATTTCAATATGAAGAACACATCTAACGTTTGGATCGACTTTTTGGACTTCGGAAATTGAAAAATGCATTGGTTGTATTTCGGTCGAAATACAACCAAAAGCATATTAGCCATACTCTATATGTGTGTGTGTGTGTGTGTGTAGGGTTGTTCGGTTCGGTTTCAACCGAACCGAACTAGGAAAACTAAAGTTATAATTCGGTTTCAAAAATAGAACTAAACCGAACCAAAGTTTTATTTCGGTTTGTTCAGTTCAAACTGAAATATATTATTTTTTTATTTAAAGCAATTGTTTTGTAATAAACCGAAATATATTAAGAAATTAATCGGGATATTAAAAAATAAACCGAAGTATTTAAAGCAATTGGTTAAGAAATAAACCGGGTATTCAGAAATAACTAGGGCCGTTCAGACAAAATTTATAATATATAAAAGTTCGATCAGTTCGGTTATTTTGGTTATTTCAGTTTTGAAATTTTGCTAAACCGAACCGAACTGAACCAAATTATAATTTGGTTTTATAAAACAAACCAAACCACACCATTAATCTAAACAAACCGAATTGTTTAGTCCAAACTAATTTGGTTCAGTTCAAAACTGACTAAACCGAACCCAATGAACACCGCTAATTGTGTACAAGCATATATATGGCTTTGTTTGAAGAATTAAAGCAGATCGAAGTTGGTTATCATGGAGAGCCAACTCAAAATCGAATTAACTAAAATGCAACACGTCCCTGTTTTGTGAGGGCGTGACTTGAAATTAATTGCTACCAAAAATAATTAAAGATGTTTAAAGTACACTTAACTTCAGTCAACTTAAAAAAGCTCGATGGTGCTTCAAATTAATTTAAAGCACCAATTAGCATTAATAAATATATATGACTTAGAGCAACCAACTTAAATGAGTTCATTAGAAAATAGGTCTTTCAATATATATATAATTTATGGTATCCACGAGAGGGTAAAATGTTTTACCGATGGTATCGTTGCGGATACTCTTGTCGGTAATTTCGATGCGCTCAGAAAATAATACATTTTTGTCAATGTATCTTCAGCAATAGTATTTTTTTTATACTCATGGATATTGTTCCATTCTTATAGTCTGAAGTGGATTTTTTCTTCTAAATGATTAAGACAATTGGTTAGGTGTTCAAATTTAAAACGTCAGTTAATATTTTATGAAAAGTAGACATTGGTTTAAATAGTTGTTCTAGATGTAATTAATTCTCAACATTTAAAATAATTTTAACCGTGGATATTTGTTTTTTGTACATAACACATGAAAGTAATTTAATCTTAACAAGTTAATACTACATGTAATTACATCTTTTTCTATTATATTATGGCACGCTTATATTATTTTTTAAAGAAGAAACACTAATAGTTAAAAAGTGAAATACATTTAATTTTGGTTTTCCATTTGTATGACTTAAAATGATTATATTATTAAAAATAAAGATTAATTAGTGTACACTAAAATATAATGTGTGTATATATGTATGTAAAAGTTAGAGTGCACTAAATTTTTTTTTTTTTATTTCTACCAAACACACGTCTAAAGTTGGTGACTAAATATATATATTTTCCATTCCTATATATTGTGAAAATTTTCCCTTGAGAACTAATGCTCATCTGGTTCTCTATTTTAAATTTGCTTATGTTTGTGTAAAGGAACCTTATTTAGGTGTAGTTGACAAGGCATTGATGTAGACACATCAACTAGGGATAATTTCAAGTAATTAAAATCTTATCAAGCATGGATTAGATTGTGGGGCGAAGCGCTATTTTGGTGTTTTTAGTTGAAACGGGCATGCTCCAATATTTTATGAGCATTTATTTGTCAAAATAGCAGGAGATATATACACTGAGAAATTTTATTTGGAGTTTGGCCTAGTATGACTGTTGATCATAAATGGGTCAAAATAACATGAGTAGAACTAGGGTGTTTGTAAGTTCATCACACTTCTTTGTAAACTTAACTTTAAAATCTATTGGATTGACTTCAAATGACGAATTCAAACTGTTGAAATCATTCTATCTTATAAGTGATGTGTCTACATACGAAAATTTTAAAATTTTAAATTAATTTTATATAGAGTCAAGTAGTCAAAATTAGAAGGTTTACAAATTAATTTTAATGTATTTATTTTTTGAACACGTTTTGACCACTTGACTCTATACATAATTAATTTAAAATTTTAAAATTTTCACATGTAGACGCATCACTCATAAAATAGAAGGATTTCAACAGTGGAATTCGTCATTTGAAGCCAATTCGATATATTTTAGAGTTGAGGTCACAAAGAGATTTGATGAACTTAGAACAACCTATTTCTACTCAAATAACATAAATAAAATATATTGTAGTCTTCAGTGAAAAAAATATTCCCTATATGCGTGGTTGCATTCCTCTTCAACTATATATTAATTTGATTTTTTTTTATTAGCTTTGCAATTTGTATCTAATGAGTTCCGCTTTTTTATTTATTATTATGTTTTTTTTAAGAAATTCGAATCAAGTATAATTAGAGATATCCAATCCGATTTTAATTATTTAGTATTTATGTTTATATTCATCATGTAATTGAATACTAGTTTACCAGGATAATTCATCATATTTTTTTATTCAACTTGCTTAATTTTCTGAAGCATATTTTGCCAAATACGAATCTTATTTTCCCAAGAATTTAATTCCAATTCATCTTATATATTCAGATTTACACCATATATCAAACCGATCTAATTTGTCACCTCTTGAGTTTTAATCATGTTCTACAATTAATTAATATATAGACGATATTACATGACAAACTCCTTTAGTTGTGGACTAAAATTAATGAGGATTAAATTACTTACTCTGTGTTATTCTTTATATTTTATATTTTGTTGTTTGGTAATTGAAAGTATGACTTAAATTAATTCATTTAGTGAAGTAAGATGTTGGAAAATGTGTATTTTTTTTATGAGTAAATTAATTTATTTAGATAGATAGAGTAAGTTAGTCCTGATTAAGTCACTTCTTATTTCATCTTATATTTTTTTTACTCTTTGTTTGACTACTTAAATGTGGAGCAAGAAATTTACTCCACCTCTTTTTTTTGTTGATGGTTAGTGGTTAAAATTACCACTAACAAATATATTGATAAGAAAAAGTTACAAAATTCTAAGTTCTATCATTTCATATAACATAAAAATAAATATTTACATTCAAACTCAATTTTAGAATTTATTTTCAATCTCGTTTTACGACTGGATCGGCTTCTTACTCCACCTCTTGTTTCACAACCAAACATGACCTTATATATTAGACCACAGATAATCCCATAAAACTGTGAAAGGAAATTCAATCCCTTAATTAATTTCTATCCCTTTCTTGGTGCACAAAAGGTGAAGAAGACAAAATTAATGTGGCCCCTTGTTACATCATAGTAGTATGATATTGGAGGTGCTTTGTCCCCTATTAAATCCTTGTTTTTCTTGTTATTTAGTTCTTTCAGACTGCTACATCGCTGTGCACAAGTCTACTCTGATCAGAGATGCAGTAATAATAAAAATAAAAAAATAGGTTCCAAAAAAAATAATAAAAAATTAAATATTATATAATATTTTCTTATATTTTACATGTCATATTTTAAAAATATTCTCACATTTATCCAGTATTTTTTAAATATCAAATATAACCAATTTTTAAATTAGCAATTGCTATAAATCATCGAATAAAACCATTGAAAATTAGAATTCTTATTAGTTGTGTAACCAAGGGAGAATTGTAGTATTTTCCAATTTTAAATTACCATAATTGTTATCATACTTATCAAAAACTTTCAAATATTTAATTTTCACATCAAAAGTAAAAATTGCGTATTTTCCTACTAAAAATAAGTAACATTTCTGGTTTCTTCTTTTCTTTCATCTATTTTAAACTTTTATTTCAGTTTATTATTAATTTTTAAATTTAAGATGAAAGGACTAATTGACTCTTCTTTTCAAACAAAAACATTCTTCCTCATGAAATCATATCCTCTGCCGAGTTTTTACCTGCGGAGCTATGCGGTTCTTTTAATCTGGTCCGTTCGTTTTGATCGGACAGACCAAATAAGATTATGGCACAAATCTCAAAGCAAAATTAATACTGTCCCCTCCATCATCCCGAGCACTCCCCGGCTGAAATTAAATCTGGGTCGTCTGATTAACTCCGCACATCTCCACAGGTTAAAAACTCCGCAGAGGATACTGGTCCTCTTAGTCATATCTAGCTATAATCAATATTATTTTGCATTCTAATCAATCAAATGTTAATGCTAATGTGCAAGTTTAGCAGCTAATTAATTGGTATTTATGGAAAAATTGGGTTTATTTGTTTAAAACCTTAAAACTCTTCTAAGTTTAACATGAATTAATCTCATGAAATTTCATAATTCCTAGTATTGTTAATTTTTTTTTTTAGAAGTCAACTGGCAGAGGCTTAGGATTTAGAATTTAGGGTTGAAAGCTCACTCTATGGTTTTGGCAATTTAGATTGTGCGTTGGTATCGCTTAATTTGTTCTTAGGCCGCACAAGGTTTTGTTCAGTTTTAAGTCTCAACAAAACTAAAATCTATATGTTGTTTGATAATACTTTCTTAAACTTTTTTAAAACTAAAGAAGTCTCATTTAACTTCCTTAGCTACTTAATCCTACTGAATACTAGTTCTTTAGTACATATTAAAATCACCTATTCACATTCCTTAGTTTCATTTTGTCCAGATCTCTGTCCGGATATTAAAGCACTTCTATCTCTTCTTTTAGTCTCCTTAACTATCACCTACAAATTAAAATAACTAAACATCAGTTTCTTAAGCCACCTTAAAATTTAATCCTATAAGAAGTGTTGTCGAATAGTCCCATATATAGCTATTCGCCTCTACTACAAGAGTACGTTTGACAGTACTCCAATTATTGTGGAATGTTTACACTAAAATCCTCCCGCGTACAAGTAATTAGGACATTAATTAAGGACCTAATTAAAAATTGTATCAACGGTTTACTCCTAGTTCAAATTAATCACTTGTATTGTTATGCCTTGTGTCGAGTCACTCGAGTGCCGACATAACTATCTCTATCTCTCCTCTCTTTTTCTCCTCCGATTTATTCAAAATTTACTTTTCATGAGATATTTTGTATTTAGAACTCTTCATACAAATATGTAGTGGGTAACAACTCACATAATAGCGAATGAGTACGACTCGTTTCACATTGTACTGCACGTGGGTGGGAACCACAGTACGTACGTACCACACAACTTGTGATATGAATGATTTTTTTTATATTGTCTTCTGTGTACAAGGAGGTTATTAGTTAATGAATCATCCGCCACACGAAAAGAAGTAAAGTTTCGTTCGCAAATACGTTCTGCCATGTACTGTACATGTCTGTAATTACGAAAAGTTAATGCAATTTCATAAGTAAATCGTTAAAGAGTTGTCATCCAAAAATTATTTTAAATAAAAAAGGTAAAAAATGTTTTCATTTTTGGTCCGAAATTTTTATTTATGCCATATTGAAAATAATTATAAACCAAAAACTCATTTTTTCTGAGAAATTATAAATCTGTCATGTCCGCCAATTAATTATGAGGACCAAAATAGACAATTTTGCCAATTAAAACAACAAACACATTCTGGATCCGCCATCTTAAATGGCGGACAATCTTTTTTTTTTTGTTCAAACTCAGTTTTACGCCACTTTTAACATAAAAATTATATTTTAATATAATAATCAATTCAGGGCACCAACGGACAGGGCTGCCAAAAAAGCTCGTAGCTCGTGGCTCACTCGTGACTCGCATCTAGCTCGATCAGTAACAGCTCGTTCGATAGTGGACCGAGCTGTTAACGAGCTGGCTCGTTAATAGCTCGGGCCAAAATTAACGAGTTTGGGCTGGGGCCTAACTTGCTTGCCAGCTTGCGAGCTAGCTCGGCTAGGCATCAATTTGTGAATTTGTGTGAATTTGTGTGCATTTTATACTGTCAAGCTTGGTCCAACTCGGTTCAGCTCGGTCCAGCTCGGTCCCAAAAGATTTGTAAAATTTATTTTCTTCTTAAAACAAGGTCCAACCAAACCCAGTGAGCCAGCTCGTCAGCTCACGAGCTAGCTCGGGGTGGCTCGTCACGAGTTTGAGCTGAGATTTTAGCTCAGAAGTCCAGGGTTCAACTCGCTCGATAACAGCTCGGTCCAGAATTAACGAGCTGAGATAAGGCCCAGCTCGGCCCGAGCCTACTCATTTACAGCCCTACCTACGAATGAAGTCCGAATCCTCCAATTAAATTGAAGTCATATTTGACTTTGGTTTAGCTGTTAGTTGTAAAAAAAAAAAAAAGTACGCATTTTCAATTGGCGGACACAATCTGGTGTCCGCCAAATTAAATGACAGAGCTTCATTTTTTTGATCCGCCATTTAATTTGGCAGACATGGCAGATTTCGAAATTATAAAAGAATTTTTTTTTTAATATGGTACAAATAAAAATTTCGGCATTTTTGGTATATGTTCAATTTTGTTCGAAATATTAGCATACAAACTTAATTGAACCGTTCAATTAAGTTTTTACATTTATTATATATACATAAGTGTCTAAAAATTATTACCAAGCTTGATGACAAAATATATACTAATCAGTAATTCTAACTAAATTTTAAGATGCCTATCAACTTCTATTGATCATTAAATTTTAAACATTTACTTTGAATAATTTCTATCTAACTTTCTTAGACAAATTTTAAATATTCTTAATTTGATAGTATTTTTTACTTTGAATAATTTCTATCTAACTTTCTTAGACAAATTTTAAATATTCTTAATTTGATAGTATTTTTTTACTTTGAATAATTTCTATCTAACTTTCTTAGACAAATTTTAAATATTCTTAATTTGATAGTATTTGGAATTCGAGATTAGACGGTAACACAGTTGGCTAAGATCAGAAAAAGTTCTAGGACTGTGGTCAGGAGCGGATACAAAGAGGCCCTGGTCCAGCAAAAAAAAGAGAAACACGGTCCAACTAAGATCTGCACCGTAAATGAGGAAAAATCGAGGGGGGGGGAGGGAAAAATTGAGAGCAAATAAAGAAGAATATGTTATCTTGTTCATAGAAATAAAGTAGATAAAAATAAAGAGAAGAAGGTGACATGTGGGACCAACATTTACAATTTAATTAAATGGGTCGGCTTTTGTTTTTTTTTATATTGGGCCATATCTAATTTAATATTTATTTTAAGTGTTTTGTTTCAATTTTGATCTGCTGCGCAAGTCCTGTAGGGCTCAATCAATCTAGAGCTTAACACATTGCATTGGGATTAATTTTTATTCATTCAATTTAAAATACTGTATTTTATTTTTAATTATATATTATTTATATTAGTGAATATTTGAATCTTTTCTTGTCTTATTAAAAATTTCTTAATTACAAATTAAAATTATATAAAATATTTCTTAATTTTCTAAAACAAAACATTTTTTTTCAAAAAATTCGAGCCAATCAATCAGTACAAGAGAAAAACCACAGGAACTATCTCAGAGAATAAACTAATTTGTTGAGTGTAATAATTTGTCTTAACATAATTTTTGCCAAATTAAATTTTTTTTAATCATTTATTCCTTTTTTTTAGTTCAAAACTTTGTCTATAAATCTTGTGTGCTACAAAGACAAATATAAAACTTGTTTTAAACTCTGGATTTTAAATAAATTTTAACATAAATAATTACATTATGTTTTTAAAACTAAACATAAATAATGTGCGTCTAATTTTTTCATGCCAGTTTCGTATAGACTGCTATTTCTTTTATGTATAAATTTCAAATTTGAAAATGTGTGCATTTTGTACTTATTTTTGACTGAAATTCTGAATTCGCTTCTGGCTATGGTTATTTAAAAATCGAAAATTTGAATTCTTCGTATCACTTTGCAGTCTCTGAAAGGGCTAAATTATATTCATATTTTTCTTTTCTTTTATGACACACTATGTCTTGCTATTGCGGCTATGTTTAGCCATTAGTTTCTTAAATGTAATTAATGACTGTGTTGGTATTGCGGCAATGTTGCTATTGCGGTGTAAAAACATTTACAGCGGTGGTGTACCGGTTATTTGGTACTATATATGCTGCATGATTTCATGTCGGTGATCGAAATCGGTGGACGCTCCCTCTACTTAACTATAAGAATGAGACATTATCCACAATGAATTATGTCAGTACTGTTACTAATAGAAAAAAAAAAAAAAAATTCTGTCGGTATACCCTCGTAGATAGTCACTATTTATTCTTGTGGATAGTCTTCCATTCTTATAGTCTTATCGAAAGATAATTTCCAACTTTTATGATATATGTATGAGAGTAGAATTAGGGTGCTTCTAAGAGTATCAAGCATCTTTGTACTCTTAACTCTAAAACATATCGGATTAACTTCGAACGATGAATCAAAACCATTGAAATCCTTCTACCTTATGAGTGATGCGTTTACATGTGAAAATTTTAAAGTTTCGAATTAATTTAGTACAAAGTAAAGTGGTCAAAATTAGAAGATTTCTAAATTAATTTTAATGCATTCATTTTTTTTTAATCCTTTTGACCACTTGACTTTATACTAAATTAATCCAAAACTTTAAAATTTTCATATGTAGACGCATCACATGTAAGATAGAATGATTTCAATGATTTGGATTCGTCGTTCGAAGTTAATCCAATAAATTTTAGAGTTAAGAGTACAAAAGAACTTGGTACTCCTATGAGCATCCTAGTTCTACTCCATGTATGATATCTCAAAATATAGTTCAATTTTATAAAAATAATACAAAAATTTGTTCTCCATCATACATACATTACTAAATTTAAACTAATTGTTGGATTCCATGTTCATAAAAAAATCGTTTAAATTCAATAATTTCTTTTTTTTTGTTAAAAGACTTTGATAGATTCAAGAATTGAACCTACGTGACTCGTGCCACTGTATTAATTCTACAGTTCTTATTTCAATAAAAACTTCAATTACTATAATTTTAAGTTAGCCTAAGTTCTATACTTTTAATAATAAAGAAATTAATATCTATAATTATAAATTTTAATTTAATAATTATTTCAAAAAATACTGAATGAATTTAACAAGACTAGAATTGCTACTCTTATTCACTTTTTGCATCTGTCCCGTACGTCTTATTTTACGAAGACCTAAATGTAACCGAGGATAATTTTTTTTAACTAGAATTAATTTTAAATATTTTAATAGAATAAGCACTATTAAGTTGGTTTTTACAAAAACAGCTCTACTAATTCTAAAAATCAGTAAAGACAGGAAACACATTTGCTCCATCTATCTATCTATGATACATTTGTATAGAAGGGTCATAAAAACATGGTTTGGAAACTCGGCCAATGCCAAGTCAACTCGGTATCGGATGTGACCGGTCCGAGTTTCACCAGAGTCTCACGCTCATGCGAGTTTTACAGTAAAACTCGGTTGAACAGTACTTGACTCGGCCGAGTCAACCGATTTTCAGGACGAGTTAGGCCAAGTCTGACATTTTTTTTCAATTAAAAAAGTCTTATGTAACAATTTTTAGATATTATTATTTATTATTTTAGATATTATTATTTATTATCTTCCTGTGTTGACAAATTACAAATGATTTCTATTTGTCTTTTGCACCATTTAGATACGGATAGTTATGATCAAATTACTTTAACATATTATTTATGTGCAATAATTTATTTTTAGGCCTAGGTGTTTCAAGAAATACATATTACTAAAGTTCTGGACAAAACCTTTTTAACTAACAGAAAAATATGTACTAATCTAACATTAAATTTATACAAATTATGATAAAAGGATCAACTCAAGTTCTGCCAAAAACATCCGAGTTTCGGAGTCAACTCAGCTGATTCTGACTGATTCATCTGATTCTGATTCCACAGTCAAGAATCCAATTCCGATTCTAATTCCAAGTTTCAAAATCATACATAAAATTACTTTATCGATCCAGCAGATCGGTGAAACAAACGTATTTCTGCCCTAATCGGTGAAGTTTTTTTTTTAGAATCTGATACTTAATTTTATTAAATATATTAAATTTGATTCTATTTTAAAAAAAAATCAGGACAGAGGGCGTAGTCGGTTATGAGTGAAGGAGTTGGTGAACTCCAGTCCCATCCTGCCAATCCTCAAAAGAAAGTAGAGAGTAGAGAGTAGAGACCAACCCCCAACCCCTCTCCTTTTCTCTCTCTTAATTCGCTCAGGGACAAAACTTTTGTGATTAGCTTAAAAAGGTGAAATTATTACTACTTCCTTAATTAAATCTCAGTAATCTGCAGAGAGAGAGAGAAAGTAAAAGAGGTGACAAGAAATCAAAGTCTGAGACAGAAGACAGAGATCAGAGAAAGAGAGAGAACCCATGAACGGTCAATCCCTCACATCAGCCGAGATATATACTGTATTAATTTCTGAAACCCTTGGAAGATCTCTTGGTTACACTTGAATCAAGCTGACAACCGACGAAACCAATTCTACATCCATCCTCTTCAGATCTCTCTCTCTCTCTCTCTCTCTCTCTCATACACACTGCTTGAGTTGTGACTGAGGAGAGATCTATCAAGGTGATATCAGATAGAGAAAGAAGGAAAGAGATAGAGAACGAGATGGGAAGTCATGGAGTGGGTGAAACGGGTCCATCAAGACAACCTCTTGGAGTTGGATATGCTCTAACTACTCCTTCCTCCCATTTCTTGTAAATTTCTAATTGTCAATCTCTTCTTTCCTCTTTTTTATTTTATTTTGACATTAATTTACTTTTTGTTCTTTTCATTTCTTGCTTATTTTTGCATAATTTTGTTTGTTTCCTGTCTCCAGAATAGAATATGAAAAAAGTATTGCAGTTATTTGATAATTATGTACAAAGCTACACACACACACACACACACACACACACACACACACAATTAGTTAAATAAATGAATGCCCATGGTTTCCTCATAAAGCAAACCAATTTTGCTACAAAAACTTTCTATTTTCTACTTAAAGAAAAATTAGACTTATTCAAATTTCTAAATTTCTGCTGCAAAACAAAACAAAAAATCTCTTGCTTTTGGTCATTTTTTGTTCTCTCTCTAGTCTCTTGATAATTAAGCATCCAAAAGTTTGTAACTTGGAAGGAATTCCTAGATTTTTATTGGTTCAACGTCTACTATAAAGCCATATCTTGTATATAAATTAATTTACATATCCGTTCACATTTTTATAATTGGCTTACTTTGCCATCTATAAGCATTATTCAAATCACATTCTTTCTTCAAAAAGTAAACTTTTCAACAATTATTATCATGTATTTCTTCAAACTAAACACAAAAAATGTTTATGTAATCCCACCGTCTTCTTTTTATTATTATTTTTTAAGAGGTTGTATAGGTCATTACACCATTGACTCTTTAATTATTCGCTTGCTTCATTCTTCTTCTTCTTCTTCTTTTTATTTTTACTTTGGAAGAATATGATTCTTTGCAAAATAAAAATTTTCCTTTGTTGACATTTACAACTTTTCTCTTTTTTCTAACTTAAATTAACACATCCTTTTCAATTTTCGACTGTTATGCGCACAAAAAACATGTGTAACTGTAGTCCGTAGATTCCTTGAAAGACATAAAAGAATACAAAAAGGCAACCAGAAAGTATATCATTTAAGATAAGATTGCTACCATATCAATGCTTTCTCCAACATATATATATATATATATATAAGATATTTTTTTCTACCTTGTGTTGATCTTATTCTCCTTTTTTTGCTTTATCTTACTATGCATGATTTTTTTATATCTTTTATTTAGTGACCATGAAGGAGGTACATATTTTGGAGAGTTGGAAGAAGCTCTCATGCAAAGTGTCACTGGCATTTCCACAGGCTCAAACAAAAAGCGTATGTCTCTATCTCTCTCTAGGTTGCATCTCTCAGATAAGGAAAATACCCCTTTCTTGGTTTTTATAATATTTTTGGTCAAGTTTGTAAAAGGTAACATCACAGAAGACAAATGGTGTGATCTCGTCCTGGCCTCTCTCTCTCTCGACTCTCTCTCTACTTGAGTTCTTATAGTACAAGTCCACTACCACTTCTTGGAGCTGGTGCAGAGAGAGAGAGAGAGAGAGAGAGGGAGGAAGGGAAGGAGAAGGGGAAGGCCAGAAACAGAACAAAAGTTTCTTTACAAACACTGACATGCATCTTTGAATAACTTTTCTCTTTATTATTTTCTCTGATACGTCTGATACGCATGCAGCTTTTCTTCATTTTTCTGATTCTTTTTTTTTTTCTCTCTCTCCCTCTTTATATTTCAGCCTTCTTTGCTACAAACAGACCTCCAACCCTAGAAATCTTTCCTTCTTGGCCAATGAGATACAATCAAACAGCCAAGGTATGTCTAAATAATTAATTTTCACATGAAAAAGTATATATACAAGAGTGAGAGATATTCGTACAAATTATAACTTTCATCATATACGTATTGTCCAATATCTCTAATTTAATATTAATACATGCATATTAAATATACTGATAAGAATTATATATATCATCTATAGGAGAGTGGGGAAAGAGAAGAGAGCACAACGGACTCTGGTTCAGGCCAGAACACAGCATCACAAGTTGAATCAGAATCGCCAGTGAGTCGAAAAACGGGCGGTGGATTGTCGGAACAGGAAGAGATGATGGCAAGCAGAGCTACAGTAAGTAAAGATGCAGGAGGAGCAAATTATACTGTCAACAGGAACCAAGAGAAGGTACATTGAGTTTGTTACTGTTACACTGTTACTGTTTATTAATTTCCTAGATGAATGAATGAACGAACGAACGAAACGAATGTTTGTGTATATACTATATATTTGTATTTTATCATTTCAAGGTAAGGCTCAAATCCCAATAAAACTCCATTTTTTTTAAATTGTTTGGTACGTTTCCAGTCTTTAATTCCTACCCACTTGATCTTTGTTGCCATATATACGTAATATTTATATATTTTCTAGTTATATGCTGCAGAAACAATGGTTAATATAACATTAATTAGAAATTAATTAAGATAACTTTATATCGGAGAACAATGGTTGATATGTCTCTTCTTTAACTTACCGTGACAAATGAATTATTTGGGTAAGTTCGGCGAGGTTAAAAATTCATGATTCAGGAATAAGTCGGGCACAATTCGTGAATGATTTGGATTTATCCGGATCAGAGATCTCAGTCCTGTAAGGGAGCTAAAAAAATCCCAAAGAAAAATCTAGAAAAAAATTGTGAATAATTCGGAAAATTCAGAAAAAAATTGCAAATTTTTTGCGAAGAATTTGGTCAAACTTCGGTCGACCGAATAATTCAGTGTTCAGATCAGTATCACCAAAAAAGAATTATTCGTCAATCTTGTGACTATGCTTTTTCACCATGATAAGGTCTTGATATGAAGCCTTCATATTTCAGAGCACAAGAGACTGCAGAAAAGAGTCCACAAAGGAACAAATAAGAAAAAGGGGAATGCATTAACCTCTCCTATTTAATAGTGAACAGTTCTATTGTAGTGGACGTATCCTAACAAAGTTTTTTTTTTCTTTTTTAATTCTAACAAAGTAATTGTTGTCGTTCCAGAGGTATGTACATTTATAGCACTATTAGTTGCTACATTGGCCTCTTAGCACATTAGAAGTATGGTCAGTGTGTTGCATTCATATTGTAGTAACTTCTGTAGTGGGTCAGTAACCATGAATTTCAAACTTAATTTAAATATTTTGTTAAGAAAAGGAAACAAAAGCAGTTCATTCGTTTTGTCAGTATCGACCTGTTACATGAATATGATTAATTTGAGTATTATAGAAGATCTTATATTTTGACTGAATCTTTGTGCTCAGGCGTTTAAGTTGATTTCTAACTATTTCTGGCTTTTGGGGCAACCTTTGTGACTGTTTATGGATGTTATTTATTTTTCAAGGCACATTTCTCAATTATGTATATATATTCAGAAAACTGTGCTTGTCCTATAGAATATAGGGGAAAAAACACATAGCAATATATCCTGTTCTTTGCATGTGTTGCTTCTTTTATTTCTCTTTTTTATGAATGTTAGCATTTATTACTGAATTATTATATATAAGAATAAAAGGTGCTACCTCTTTTATTGCATGACCTAAATTCTTGGTTATATTTTTATCATATCTTATTCTTGATTACAAACTATTGTATGTTAATACATGCATTCTATTTTATCTGAATTGCTTCTAACTTTTGCATCCCTTAATTGTATATTTAATCTTGCAACAGAAGATAATTACTGGGTCAGCTGGAGAAGAATCAGGAAAGATACTTGATGCCAAGGTATTTTTCCTTCTTCTCTCCTAGTATATCTCTCTTAACCAGAGTTAGTTGCTCAACCAAGAATAAAATTCATGCTATTTCAAAAATATCTTCAATATGGTTTAGCCACCCTGCCAAATAGCCTATTATATACAATTCAAAAGAGTTTGGTCACCAACCGAAAAATAAAAAATATAGCAGGTATTAATTAAGTTTTACCTAGTTTAGCTCAATAATTGGCTTAACTGAGCTCCGATTCCACTTAAATGGAATTGCTCATTTAAACTACTGGTTGCCAAATGGGGCAAGCTATCAGTGGTTGGACCATTTTTGCCATTAGTGGATTCTAATAAGCATACATGCAATTCCACTAGCTAAATATATATATAGTTCTCAGAATATAATACTAATGTAGATTGTTCCCTTCATTAAATGGATATATGAAAAAAAAAACAATATTTGTACAATTCATTTAAACCTTTTCCTCTATTATATATTGATAGACATTGAGAAGATTAGCTCAGAATAGAGAAGCAGCACGCAAAAGCCGGCTCAGAAAGAAGGTTTTTTGAAACAATTTTACATAATTAATGTGTTGCTTTTTTTCCTTTACATATAATGGTATGACTATGATATGTACATGTTTGTTATATTAACTCTCTCCTAATTGAAACAGGCATATATACAGCAGCTAGAGTCTAGCAAGGTTAAGCTAGCTCAGTTAGAACAAAATCTTAATAGAGTGCGTTCACAGGTATCGATCAGCTGTCGCATAAAATTAAACATAACAAATTTCTTAAAAGATAATAAAATTCAAATGCATGGATTGAGTACTCCTTCCTATTTTATGCAGGGTCTGTTATTAGGAGGAGCTGCAGGAGGAAACCCTAGTCCTGGTATTAGTTTGATCATTTTCAAAATTAGAAATTGAGATCTAAGAACTTTATTTGAAGTTTTCGATACATTATCATTCTAAACTATTTTAAAATTCACCATAATATCATGCTAACCGTAGTTCACCAACCAAATATATATCTTGTTTAGGCGCAGCAATATTTGACATGGAGTATGCCCGGTGGTTAGATGAGAGCCACCAGCATGTAAACGACTTGCGAGGTGGCCTAGCAGCTCACCTCTCTGATGGGGACTTGAGAATCATAGTCGACGAATGCTTAACACACCACGATGAATTGTTTCAACTGAAAGCTGTTGCGGCTAAGGCCGATGTTTTTCACCTCATAACTGGATTGTGGGCCACCCCCGCAGAGCGGTGCTTTCTTTGGATGGGTGGATTCAAACCATCAGAGCTCATCAAGGTCTATATTAATAAGCTAACATCCTTTTTGATAAATCCCCTTGAATAAGGCGTGCTTTGTCTTAATTTTTTATTTTGGTGACCACCTTCAAAGAAAACTATATATAATGTTGATAATTAAGAAGGTTCATGAAGAGAAACCCTAAGGTTAATGCAGCTGTGGTGGCTCATTGCCATCTTTACCTGGACGACAGAAAACATGCATTATTTCAATATGCACAACTTGTATCGATCCCGAGAGTCCCGCTCATGAACCCATCAAAGTGCATAAACCTCAGTTACAATACCCATGTCTTAATTTAAGTTTATGATTAGTTCTCACATAATTCAACAATCATGCTAAACATTTTAGCTAAGTAAAACTTTATTAATGTGGCATTTTTCTTTCGCAGATACTACTACCGCAATTAGACCCATTAACAGAACAACAGGTAATGGGGATATGCAGCTTACAGCAATCATCACAACAAGCTGAAGAAGCTCTTTCGCAAGGACTCGAACAGTTGCACCAGTCGCTTGCGGACACTGTGGCAAGTGAGTCACTCTATGAAGTCGCCGATATGGGGAACTACATGGGACACATGGCCATGGCTTTGGGGAAGATTTCTAACTTGGAAGGATTTGTTAGACAGGTATAGTTTCCTTTCCCATGCCTGGGTGAAGTAATAATTAGTTTATGCATCATGTTTTATCTCTTGAGAACACATCTTAATTAATTGTGGGGGTACTTGTTCATCATTTATTGTTGTGTTCTCCAATGGAAGAGCTCATGCACCAAGGAGGGAGTATCCAGGAAAACACTGTTTTCCTGGGGATGTTAGATGTATTGTTGGTTTGCGGTCCTGTCTCTGACGAGAATGTTTTTTACTTTGGCGTTATATAGATAGGCATGATAAGTTAGGAAATAAATCTGCTGTTATTCCAATGATAGTGTTGGGCAACTATATGAACTTTAAATTTTAAGTTGCACTGAGAGCATCCGTTCCACAATAAAATTGAAAAGTAATTTTTTTTAAAAAGCTTTAATCTTGATAAAAATATTTAAGTTATATGAAACTATGACTTAAAAACTTGAGTAAGCTTAAAAAATATGAATAAAAAGAGCACTAAGAAAATAGCATTAAACTTGAGAAAGAAGTACTCATTCAGTGAGCTTAAGTCTCCTTAGAGTACTAAGGAGCTATAAGTCATGATTGCTGAATACTACTAATGAAATAACAAGTTCATGTTATTCCGATTCCAACCATTGAGATTCACGCATGAAAAAATTTCTACATTGAGATTCACACATGAAATTTTTTGAATGGTTGGGATTGGAATAACAGCACATTTATTTCCTGATAAGTTTAGAGACAGGACTTGAAAATATCTATATATGATTTTTATTAATTGCCTTTCCCTTTAGGCAGTTAGTTCATTGAGTTAAGACTTGGCTACAAATTAATGTAAAAGTTCGGATGTCAAATACAATATTCAAAGTCAATCCCTTTAATTATAAATGCACATGACCAGAGGCGGAGGGAAATAAATATGTTGATTCTGGGAAATAAATATGTTGATATTCTTTGAGAATCACAGGATCCTTTATTTCAAATTCATCTTTTTATTTATTTCGAGATTTGTGCAAAAAACATTTTTTTTGTAATTTGTGCATTCTAAAAATCAAGGAATAGGGTCCTATGATTCTCAAAAAATCACAACATATTTATTTTCGAGGCGGAGAGACAGAATTGACCCTAATTTATTTTCAATTTTTTTTTTACTTAAGTACGACTTTTATAGAGTTTAGAATAAAATGCTATGCGAATTATTATACAATTGGCCTTCATTTGTAGTATTAAAATTTTATTTGATTGATCTCGATCACGTTTGACACTCATAACTTAAAAGTCTAACTTTGCTTCTGCACACAAACAAGAGTATGTATTGTTGATAGAATAAACAATAATTCATTTTCAAGATTATATATGATTGTGTTTTAATTTAGTAAGAATTATATTATTTAGCTAATAATTAAGTAGCATGGAAGAAAAGCTAATGCCAATGATTGGTGAACACCAATGATTGGGGGATTAGATTATAGTTAATGTCACATCATGAAACAGTAGTTACCTAATAGTTATCTTTTAGTTTAGTTGAGAAAAGGTAGATTGCAATCAACTTTGATACTTACCCACTTCTCAGTTAGGTATTTTAATTAATTATGAAAATTAAAAAGCTGAAAGTCTTGGTCCTTTTTGTGACCTCAAATTTATTTTACTAAAATAGGGTTATGACTTGGTCCTTTTTGTGGCCTGAAAAAAATATGGGTTTAATTTGTTGTCACTTTATTAGTTTACATGTACAGATTAATGAACTGCACCACAGATCCACAACATATCCTTCTCAGATAAAATTAATTAGTTCTAACTTCTGATTAGAGTTGCACCTCATGTCCCTTTTTTCAATTTTGTATTGATTATCTCTTAAGAATAATTGAGGACCACCAGTATCATAAAATGTACTTTTCCAAATAATGAACAATCTCTACCACAATATTAGTTGGCCTTTTAATGTTAATTAAAACATATTTGTTACTAAGAGTATGGATTTTGGTTGGCACTGGAAGTTTGTTCCTACCTTTTGTTCTTTGTTCTATACTTTTAAGTACATGCATATAGAGCATATTGCTTAGAAACAAAATATTCTTTTAATTGTATATGTGATATCACTTTAGTATATAAAGTATGTTGTTATTTACATAAAACATTTAAACTTATGCAGGTACCTGCTTGGTACTAATTTTCTGCACCATCACATATATATTTAGTTGTACATATGTAAAAGCAAAATTTTATTACAGGCTGACAATTTGAGACAGCAAACGCTTCACCAGTTGCACCGGATTCTCACAGTCAGACAAGCGGCACGATGCTTCTCAGCAATCGGAGAGTATCAAAATCGACTTCGTGCCCTTAGTTCTTTATGGGCTTCTCGTCCCAAAGAGTACATCTTATTCTTCTTCTTCTTCTTCTTCTTCTTTTGTAGTAGGCGAAAAGCTTACTACTGTATATTCATTAAACATCGATCGTGTTCAATTATTACCTAGTCTTAATTTTTTAGTGGTAGCTTTTCCAACATATATTAAATGTAACTAGGAGTACTATAGGACCATCGAATTAAGTCATTACTAAATCTCAGAAAGTTGATACTATTTTGTCAGAGTTTGAAGTTAATTGATCCTTCTGGTCCCACATACGATATCATGAGATTATAGGTTAAAACTAAAAATTACCTCATTGAATCAACTGGTTTTTACTGGTAGACATTATTATTGTTGATGCTTGATGTGATTAGGACCCCCCCTACCACCACCACACACACACACTCCCCACAAAAAAGAAAAAATATATCTGACACAATAGAAAATGAAAAATGAAAAATGAAAACAAAAGGCCTAGTGTTAAGTAAGAATTAGTATAATGAATCCTGAATTTGTCAAGATGGATAGTTGGAACACTTGTGTCCCTTTTGCTCTTTTGGTCTTGTTCGTTGTTCCTTTTGGTCTTGTTCGTTGTTCGTTGTTCGTTAATTAGTTGATCTAACAAGAAACAACCCATGATATAATCCTTTTAATTGTTTAGTGAACTAGTTGAAAAGGATGAAAATGGATAAAAATTATACTCCATAAGTACTGTGATGAAAATAATGTATGATAAAAAAGTCTTAGATGTTGAATATAATCTACAGAAAGAACTCTTATGTTGGAACATTTCAACTAATTTCTTGATGTGACATAAGTTAACATTAATTATACTTGCTTTCCACAGGACAATGGTAGGAGATGAAAGCAATTGCAATGAACTTCAAGCTATTCACCAACCAACCTCAAACCAATTCCAGGCTTTCTGATGAAGAAATTAATATAACTTAATTTAGCTAATTGGCAACCAATTTTGTTGGGAACTGGTTCAAGAGATGGAGTCAATGGAGGATTGCTATGTAAAATGCTAGGTTTTTAGAGAAGCCAATTGTTATGTAAAATGCTAGGATTTTAGAGAACCTTAATTCAAACTTTCTCGCAGAGAAGACTTGACATTAATCAATCATAATTGGCTTCTTATTGAACAGCCATTTTAATATCCATTTTATTTTCATATTTCATGTGATTTAATAGCGGTACAAACATTAATTTTCCTACACTGTATATTGCTGCATAGTAGGCATCCTCAACGCTGCAGGTATATATCACAACAAAAATAAGCATCAGCTTCTTCATGTCTGTTTGTTTTTTCCTATTAATGAGCATGAAATGGGGTTAAAATTCTCAACTCGTCTCTAATAGCATGTACTTAGTTTCATGCCTATATATAATTAGCCTACTATACAAGATGTGGCGCTGCATGCCGGTATTTGTTTCTCTTATCAATATACAATTAAGTTCTTTGATCAAACAAACTTGAGTTGTTCCTTCTTTTTTCTTTGCCTTGTAAGTATATATCTAGGTAGGGTAAAAATTTCAATAATGCCTGTGAAGTTGTTGGAGTTAATAAGATAAGAGAACTGAAATATTCCAGTTTACGCTCTTCGTTCTGGTATTACATTACTTATCCGTCTACGTACCCTCATCTTTTCATAAAATCGCAGTTGCCGAGTTTCTTGAAGGTACCATCTATGTATTTTCTATCATCGAAATATGTTTGTACACGAGAACTATACATATAAACCCATGGATCTTTGGAAACATTATTAATTTTCGGACTGCCTTGGATATATATACCATAAAATAGAACATATATAGTTTGGTTAATTAGTTTACCAGTAGCTTGCAACTAAAGCTTTCCTGCAACCAATTATTCACCTTATCCTCTTTTTACATTTTATGCAAGAGTTTTCGCTCAGAGCTTTGAAAAGCTCCAATTAACCAGTGCATGTATTTGTTTAATTTTGCATAGTGACCAAACTAATCAGATTTCCAAGCAATATTTCCAAATTTCAATTTAATTAGGGTGCACTAAATTACATAGCCTTAAGTTACTGTGTACTTAATATTATGATGCCTGAATTGCCAGGGGGGTCATAATTAAATTAGTCAGAGAAAAAGTAAGGAAGTTTCTTTCCTATCCTCGGAGAAACTCCACAAAAGGCCTTAAATTAAATGGTAGGCCCATGAGGAGGGCCCATAACACTTAAAAAAGGTTTAAAAGTAAAGCATCAGACATGACACAATGGCCACTTGTGGGCCCATAGATACTAAATAAAAGGATGTCATGTCAGAGATCAGAACAGCCCAAAAGGTGGTCCTAATCCAGAACACTGTTTAGGCAGCTAACCAGATGATTTGTTTTCTATGCAACGTGTGGTTGGGAATCCAATGCAGAGAGAGAGACACCCGGGGTGTGTGGTGTGTGTGTGTGGGGGGGGGGGGGGGGGCGTTCCGTCCTATTGCTGCACAAGCACCAATGGATGGAAAATGTAAATTGGTGAATGATAGATTAGCATAAATGAATAGTGTTACAAATCAGAGATGGTCCATTGTTGTGTTTCAGACTTGTGAGGTGACATTATTTAGGATCAGACCCGTGTTGGGTACAAATGAATGTCAAAGAATGTTAGTTATGCTTCAATTTAATTTATACTATTTTACAAGGAAGAATACGCTGTTCTTGTGAGAATGTACATTTATAAGATTTGTTAACATAGAAAAAAGGTAGCTTTTGCAGTCAAACTTGGATATTGGCTTGCTGACTACTATTGAGGAGACATGACATAAATTTAAAGGCGGTATAATATTAAATAACAATATGTGTAATCCAAAAAATATTTGTTGATTTTTACAATATAATATTGGAAGGAGGTATATTATATTTGTTTGGATGCAACTCCGGAAATAATAAGAATAGCACTATTCTATCATTTGAATGGGTTAACAAGAACAACGCTAATTCCATAAATAGCTATATTTTTAGAGTGATCCAAGCGTAGAATTAAGATTCTATATACCAATTATTGAGTCATCACGTAAAAGCTAAATAAAAAGCTATCGCAAATAATATAGCTATAGCGAAAGCTATCCTACATAGTGTTTTTATTTAAAAAATTATGTTTTATATTTATACTAATTATCAACATTATCTAAAGTCTCATATAGCAATGAGTAATGCAAAATTAATTAAGGAATTAGAATATTCATATTGAACCAATACAAAATTCAAATTGTTATTCAAAATATCCCTAATAATATCATAAACCATATATATTTTTTCATTCAAAATAACCTAAGCATCATGGCATAAACTATATATTTTTTCTATTAAAAAAACTTAAGTATCATGGCATAAACTATTTATCTTTTTCTATTTAAAAAAAAAATAATCCAAACCTTGAAAAAAAATTGATCCTTAAAAAAAAATTAGTTTGGACGTTTAAATAAAAGCCTATGTAGCATTGTAGCATAACGTGCGGTATAGCGCGTAGCGTGTAGAGCAAATAGCAGACCGCTATTACCGCTATAACGGTCGTAGCTGAAATGATGCACTTTTGTCTCATAGCTTAGCGTTTAAGCCTTCTGAAATTGCTATAGCGCCACTATTGCTAGAGAAAGAAATTTGTCATGGCGTGACTAGTCACGTCACGTCACGTGTGTCGATTACGTGACGTGACTCGCGTGACGCGTGACGTGACCACATTCTAGTGAAAATATACGTTACGTCATGTCATGTCACGTCACGGTATGAAACATAGAGTATTCAACTTTTTTTTATATGTATAGAGTATTCATATTTTTATTTTAGTGTAACTCCAGTGATATTGGTACTCATGTAATACTGGTTTATTTTCTTTAGTTTAGTCTAATGAATGTTTGTAATTTGAATTTTTAAAGTAATATCAGATGCAACATTTCCTAAAAAATAATCTTTATAATATTATTTACTTATTTTAGAATTTTTTATATCTTTTTTTTCTAAATTTTCAACAATTTAAATTAAAATATAACAAAAATTGACATGACTAATTTACGTCACGTCACGTATGGTTACGGCGTGACTACGCGTGACGTGATCATTCGCGTGACGTAACCATCCGCCACCATTTGATCACGTCACGTGAAAAAAAAAAGTTGATCACGTCACGTCACGTCACGTGACCAAATCACGGCGTGTTTGTCACGTCACGTCACGTCACGGCGTGTCACGTATTTCCTTCTCTAACTATTGCGTCGCTATAGCGCGTTATTTAGAACAATGCGTAGAATAGTAAGTAATTTAAAAACAGTGCTAACTTCATACTATTTGTGACGATCCGAAACGTACCCTTAAAATAACAGCAGCACAAAAATCCTAAAGTCAAGACTAGAGAGCAAAGATGGTAAAAGCTATGGTACATCTGGTGGGGCTTCTAGGTTTCCGCAACCAGAGGAAATGAGGAACCCAAGGTTTTAGTATGGGCGCTGCTGTGATCAGAAGAACATGGGAGAAGTAAAGACCTTGTTCTTGTAGTAATCAAAGAAGTCTTTGTTGCCAGAAATAAAAATTTCTATAGCATCATAAGTACCTGTTGAACCATTACTGAACACTTCTGCTGCATATCCGTAATAATAGCGCTACTAGTGCATACTGAGTGCTGACAATAACAACGACAATGGCGGTGATGGTGATAGTGATGATAAATGCCACCACACTAATGCCCAGCCTTGGTTCCCAATTTGTTTATACATCAGTTATATGAGAGCAGTTTGGGTCCGGTGGGCTCCATAACATTCCGATCCGCTTTAAGATCTGTGCATGGATATTATAAAATGTGCACAGATTTTAAAGCAGATCGGATGGTTATGGAGCCCATCGAACTCAGTTTGAGTCCAATGGGCATCGGATCCAACTTGCTCTCCAGTTATATAGACTTATATAGTGCCTATTACTGTACGAAATCACAAAAACAAAGTAAATTGTATGTGATGGCTAAAATGAGGTCGCAAGTGATATATAAAAAATAAAAAATATTTCCAAGAGTGAAACAATCAAAATTGTGATTGATGCATATATAAAAAAAAATTACAGAATCCTGGAAAAAAAATTAAATCTATGAGGCCCCAACATCACAATTGTCAGGAAATTAATTTGTTATAATCAATACTTAACTTCCCTTGTAGCTCTAGTAACAGAAAATTGGAAGAGTTAGTTAGGTGAGAATATATCCCTTATATTGTTCTATGAAACCCTAATTTTGGACCATTCTTCTAAGGTGCTTCTGTGAAGCCTATTCATTTTAATTCTAGGCCTCTTTTTGCAAATAATTTTCTCAGCCTCCTTCCAGTTCTCGGCTATGCCCAATGCAACTAGCAGTGCACACATTACACATGCGCTCCTTCCATGGCCTAGATTATGATAAGGTATTAATGACGTAATTTATCATTGAAGTGTGGAATACACAAAATATAATCATTAGGCTAATAAGATATTTTCTTTTAGCTTTCAACAATAATTCATTACCAAGTGCAAACTGGTGTGATCCAAGAGAAAATACCATGAGTTCCACAAAGTTCCAAGAAAACATCATATGATCCCAATCCAACAACAAACATCTTAAAATGGGTCAGATGATCAGATCTACCTAATGGATCTAGTCAACGACTGCCGGCCCTAGTATATGGGAATATCAGTTCACGGGTCCTCAAATATTTCAAACAGAACTTTCAATGGCAATACAAGAAAAAAAAATGTTGGTTTTGTCACTAGGTTTAATATAGGTACCAGTACATAGTGGGACGCTTTGAATCATGCCTGATGATACCATACTGGTTCCCATTTCTTATTGCAGCATATCGTTAAAGGTATAATTAGGTCTAGTAACAAAACGTAACCCCAAGAAATTCAAAGTTGGACTTGGAATTGTAATTCCATAGAACTAACCAAATGCACAATGGATGTAAATTTTTCTTCCTGTATCCCTTTTGGCACATGCCCATCGAACTGCAAATTCAATCTGCCATGGTAGTGGGGCCCGCGTGTCAAAAGCACCTATACATATGTAATCTTCTGGGTCAACTAGGCCACTATGTGGCAGGTCACAAGTGCAATCAATGACTGACAAATCACCAGGCGGCATGTCTCCCTTGCTACGCGGCCAGCCACCCAGATATAACCCATCACATATCTCATTATACAAGGGCTCATCTCTTCTCTTTATTCTTTTGATATGGTAGTACAATCGTGAGAGTAGTAAAAAGGGGAAGAAGAACAGAATTGACCACAAGGGGAACTGTCCGGTTTTGGGGCTTTTGCTCAGGATTAAGGGGAAATTTATGGCAGTGTTAGAAACGATTGTGATTATAAATAGAATGAAGGAGGCATAGAGAAAGGGGATGGCGAGTAGTGGCAAGCCAGCTTTTGTCAGAAAAAAAGATGGTACAAGGAAAACAATTGCGGCTGTTCCGACAAACTTGGATATTCCCATTTTCTTTCAGAGCCTTATTTCTTCTTTTACCTCTCACCTGCATAAATCATATGATAAGAGAAAAGAAAATGTAAAACAATGTAATAATTTTCACGAGTAGTCTGCAATGTTCCAGCAGGCCTCATCAAGCAGTGGACTGATAACAAGGCAGCACTAACATTTTCTTTGAGAATGTTTTTTTTTTCAGTAAAGGCTTTTTAAGTGATTTGGATCTGCCAAAGGCTCCCACGTCTCCGTAGAAGCTTTGGTCAAGACTAACAATAAAGAAAACTAATATAATTAATTCTCTGTGTACCAGTAGGAGCACCATCATTTTTCTAGACAAAGAGAAAGTACAAGTACTGATTGACCAGTACAAAACTAGTACCGAAAGACAATTTTCCTGGTACCTATAATAGACACGCTATGTCAAAAACTAGAGAGAAGGGGTGGATGATGGCAGTTTTCCTGTCTAATAATAATATATGTTTAATATTCTCAACAGTTTTGCATATCAGACTCAATAATTCAACATGTGCGAGTACAGATAATTTCTGATATCAGCAATTAAAACAAAAAAACTGCAACTATTTGGCAGATAACAGGTGATAATTGTAATGAAACACGGGAACTCAGATCTGCCACCCCCACTTTTATATTCAGGTGGATTTGAACCTGCAACTCTTGGAGAAGAGGCAAGGCCCATCACCAATTGTGCTGGGCCGCAGTGCTCAATAACAGGTAATGTTAGATAAGTGTTCTGAAAAGAGATGCTTTTAATTTAACATATTGTGCACCCAACAAACCCCCAACCTCACCACCACCCAAGTTGAACTGAAATAAATTATTATATGGTGTTTGGTTGAGGCCTAAATTTAAGATGGCCTAAGCTATTCCTTGTTTGGTTGAGGCCTATTAAGCTATTCCTTGTTTGGTTGAAGTTTGTGAAATAATTCATGGCTTAAGATGAATTTTCCTTTTCTTATAAGCACCTTAAGTAAGCGTACTCAATACTTAAGACCATAGTAGAAAAATGCTCACATTATACCGCATAATGCCAAAATAATTAGATAAATTAGATGTGCACCTATTGATTCATTCAAGAAACAAAAATGTTATTGTTTTAAAAGCATTTCAAGTTATATTCCGGTAATGCAAATATTTCTCTAGGTAGAGGTGCTAATAAACTACTTAGAGCAAAAAAATATCTGAAGCCTTACAGATTATGACTAAATTACCCCTATAGGTATATCAAATGGATATTGTCTATTTGGAATGGAAAAGTATAGGGGTATGTACTGTGTAATCTATGTATAGATAATAGTTGTACCAGCAAATCTGGTACAATACCAGCAATACAAAACAAAATGTACCAGAAAACCTGGTACAGTACCAGAAAGCGGATCCAATAAAAAAGCACATTATGTTGACAAAGTCTACGGCATACCCAGAAAGAGGTTATTTCTCCTTCTTCTGACTATGAAATTATGGAAATGAAAAACACACAACTTATTGTGAGAAATCCTTGAATACACCTCACTCTCAGTTGTGCTATTTCATGCCCAATATGATAATCAAGTTTCTCTCTAAACACATGTGCATTTGTGAGCTGCAAGTTCCTGAATTTTATTAGTAATAGAATGGGCCCTATGGCCTTTTTTCCAAAAAAAAAATGACAATCAAGTTTCTACCAACACTAACCAACAGTGATCACCACCATACAGCTTTCGGAAAATATCAATTTCACAAGATTTGCATTCTTATCACATTGAAGAAGCCAAATCGAGAGCAACAATAATTCAGGCTGAATAACTAGAATGAGTTAAAAGTCTCTTAATTAGGTAATTTGAGATAATTTAGCAATTTTCTCATTAATTCCGTTTGGACCAACCTTATCATTTTGAATCAATTGACCTCAAATGAGCAATAACGTAATTCACCAGGATCAATTTGGCCTCTAATTAGCATAAAAAAGAAAAGAAAGAAAGAACGAAAACAGAGCGAAGAACATTAAACAACACAGTGAATTTTAACTGAAATGGTTCGAAAACTGGAAATGCAATCTTACAGGACCGTCATTGACTTTTCAAGAATGATCTTAGATCTCACTTGAGTAAAAGTAGCTTGTTCTTTACTTTGGCGCGAAGCAATCTGCTATTAACACAGCTCAGGGAGGAGGGAGGGAGCGTGTGAGATAGGGTGACAGAGAAAGAGCGGAGAGGAGGGATCGGATGTGGAGGCGTCGGAGGCGGAGGTGGGGAAGAAAGGGGCCGAAGCGAGGAGGAGGAAGGCTTGGGCGGAGGTGGGGCGGGAGAGCGAGAGGCGAATCCGAACTATTCCGATAACAACAGGAAAAACGACTTAAAATAGAGAGAGAAAAGAAGAAATAAGTAACCATAGTATCTGACAGGTGGGCGCGGAATAAATTTAAGCCTCCTCTTCCGATGGAGCTTAAGTTTAAGCGCTTTAGTCAGTTTGTGTCCGATGCCCATCGGACTTAAATTTGCGTCCGATGGGTCCTATAACCGTCCGATTTCCTTTAAAATTTGAGAGCGCCGATATTAAAGCTCTGCGCACAGATCGTAAAGAGAATGAACGGTTATGAAACCATCGAACTCAGTTTGAGTCCGATGGGCATGGGACCCAACCTGCTCTCGTGAGTGCGGAATAAATCTAAGCCTTCTCTTCCGATGGGACTTAAGTTTAAGCGCTCTAGTGTTACACTTACATCTAATTAGATTGACTTACTTATTCCGCATTTGACGGCTTTATAAATTTCTTATTCAACAATTTAGGCCTCAAATTAAACATGACCTGTATCTGTATGTGTTTTTATTTCTCTCTTTAATTTTTGAAAAAATAAGCTTATGAGTGTGTAGAGGACATAAATTGGATATATAAATAAGAGGAGGTTTAAATGTCTCAATTTTTTGTGTTTCATCATGTATTTATTTTTTAAATATTAATAACTTAAAATTTTAAATTTATAAGTGAAAATAAAATCGTTAAATGCATAACAAATTTATCACTTTTCAATTTTGTTTTTATATAAATAAGTTGAAAATTCAATGTCCATAATCTATCTGTATCATTGTATTAACCTGTGCTCATCCAATTAATGCCGGTCCCTTCCTCCCATTCCCCAACCATAGATTTGATTAACCATTTAGTATCCAGCAACTGGTATCGATTATCGACCTACTCTCGACCTCATTAGTATCCTGCAACTGGCACCGAGCTGTCCATCTTCTTTGTTGTATCGACCATGCCTACGCCCCATTCCATCTTTTTTGTACTAGTCATTTCAGAGAGGCCGCTTGAAATGTCGGCCATGCTTCCTGCGAGGCTCAAAAGAAGACCGATTGTAGTACTCCATGTTATGAAGAATTTTAGTGTGACCACACCGATCCTAACTATCATAATTTAGCAGCTGCCCACCTCCATAGCCACAGCATATGGTTACTAGAAACTCAAATCCAACAAAATGTATTACACTTTATGTCAGTCAACTTAAAATTTTAATTTTCAATGAGCCATGAAATGAAACAATTAAGACCAACTTCCACAAAGCACCAACATGTCTGGGAATAAGTATAGTTTCAATTAAATTACTAGAATCAGCTGTTAATTATGCCCCGGATAATCTCCGAAAAGGCCAAGCAAGTAATTAGATAGATACTTCTATTATTTTTGTATTTTTTAAATGACCCTTGTTTAGTAACTCATTTTATAAAATCCTGCCAAGTAGTGCTAGTCCTAGTGATTTTGAAAGAATCTAATATTGCTATAGAACTGATACTGTTATGAATAAAGAAAGAGCCAAATTGTGTTGTCTTGGTATAATTAATTCATCAAGTTCGTGTAAAATAAAAGCTATTATGTTGTAATTCCAACCAACTATGTTAATTCTTTTTAATGATTTGTCCTATTGATTCTTTTCGAGTTGGCTGAAAATTGCTACAAAAAAAGCACTTGGCATAAACCACACTCGTGCTAACCAGTACTGGTTTTTATGTAACAAATAGAAAGAAAGTTGCATATGACGAGATGATAAAGCTGATAGAGAAGGCCAAGAATAATGTATCGACATTTGAAAAGTGATCCAAGTATTGTGAACCTGAGAATGCCATGAACGATCTCAAATTATATATTTATTTATTATACAGTGGAGAAGGAGAGATAGGGGAGAGAGAAGGGTATATTTGTCAATTTTGATTTTAAAATAATTAAATAAGAGGTTAAACAAATGAATGGGGATAAAAAAAAAGATGTCAAGTTTTTATGGAGAGATTGGATATTATGGTGGTTTCATGGAGAAATTGGCTATTTTAAAAGTTTGCATGGCTACAGTGAAAATTTTCCCTTGAATATATTAGACACTTTCGATGATCTTTAAATAATAAATGAAACTGTAATCCATTAAAAAAAAAAAAAACATGAGCAAACACACACCATGATTAGTAAATGCATTTTAAACTAATTATATGGGTAATTCTTGAATAATCTCTTAGGCTTTTGAAATTAAATAAATTTGTGAGCATGTAGAGGACATAGGTTGGATATTATATGAAGTTTTTGGTGATCTTTGAATCATAAATATAACCATAATTCATTTAAAAACACAAAAATACATAAAATTAATGCATTACAAATGCGCCATAGAAGAAATATAGGAGTAATTTCTAATATATCTTTTTTTTTATTTTTGAAAAAAAGTTATGAGATGTATAGGAAATATATTGGACAATATCAACAAATTGTGTTATTTGAATCATAAAGGATACTACAATTCATTAAAAAAAAAACACCTACAATACGATGTAAATGCATTTTAGAAGAATTATAGGCGTACTATTTCATTAAAAACAAAAAACACACGCACAACAGTTTGAATTTATCATTTGAAATCAATTCAATAAATTCCTAGTTCTACTCTCATACAATTGCTTATATCCGTTAGAAAGAAAGTGAGAATTGGCTAAAGAGCTGTTGAGAAAATAATAAAATATAGAAAGGATCGAGAAAGGGAGAATGAAAATATTAGACGGTATATTTGTAAAATTTTATTTTTCAATTTTGCTTGGTGAATCTAAGATAGCATCAATTTATGTGTTTTATAATTTGTTCATCTTCAACAACAACAACAACAACAACAAAACAAAATAAGACTTTCAAAATGCTCGTCTAAAAAGACAGTTTAGATGTCAAACAAAGAGTTCAAGACCACTCCAAAATATATGAAAATATCAAGTATTATGTATTCACATCTAATATATGGAGTTATAAGTTTTAGGTTCCAGAGAGACGACGAAAATGATTTTTTATAGTTACTTTTTGAGCCATAAAAGCATGTATAATATGTCATAACCAAAATTAAGTTTACGAGTTCATTATTTTCGTAGACGACTATATTAATTTAAAGATTTAAAAAATAATTATTATAAATGTTTTTTTCAACTAAAAATACATAAAAATTGACCTACTTGTAAAATTATATAATTCGTTATGTTATAAAATAATAGATACGTGAAGTTAGATAATTAATCTATTCACATCTGATTAGTAAGTAGGTGGATTTTTTGATTTTCTTCTCTGAGAATTCAAACACATCAGTAACTTGTTCATATATAATTATAGTATATACTACGGGGTGGTACAAAATTAACAACACCCTCAGTCGAATCTGTCGAGACAGACAGATCAAGCAACGAGCGGCATATATGTTAGTCAGAATCATTTGCTTAAACAGAATGAAACGAGATTAGACCGGACAGACGAAAGAGGGCAGAGGAACTAAGCGAAAAGAAGTGAACCGAACGAAATGGACCGGACAGACAAAATCAGAGGTTCACATATAAGTAAAATTATTATCATATATGCTCGTGGCCTCGTGCCAATAATTACTTATATATGTGAACCTCTGACCTCTACTAATACCGATTTTTTTATTAATCGAAATTAAATAAAAAAATATTAAAGGGCATGACACTAGGGGTGTAAAAGGATACAGATAATCCGCTTATTATCCGTATTCGGATTAAACAGATGCGGATACGGATAATTTTAGTATATTGAAAAATAATACGGATACGGATACAGATAATTCCGTGAGAATATAAACGGAGCGGAATCTGTATATATCTGGATCCGAAATTTAATCTTTCAACAACTTTCAATTCATTTCATCCTTGCGGAATTCTCAAAAAACATACATATTCGTTTAAGTTCAAAAATCTTAGTAGAAAAATTATATAATCTATTAGGATAATAGATTGGTTCTCTGAACCAATAAGCAATTAATCATGCATAATTATCAATGTGCAAACTTAAAAAGTCTATTAAATTTTTGTCAATTTAGATAATCAAATTAGGTAATTTAAAATTATGAAATTTAGTAGAATTACTCAACATCCGACAATTATCCGCTCCATATTCGTATTCGAATCCGTATCCGTGGATTATCTGTTCCGTATCCGTTTAAGACGGATATGGTTTTCAATTTTGATATCCGTTTACTATCCGTATCCATATTCGTATCCGCTCGTTGAAAAACAGATGCGGATATGGTATTAGCATTATCCACTCCGAATCCGCTCTGTTTACACCCTTACATGACACCTATATTTAAAATTAAAGAGCTCATTGATCTATTTAGGTTTTAAAATAATAAATAAGTATATTTTTTTTATATTTTCTTAGAGATATTAGATATTATGAAAAAATGACTATTTCAAAGTTTACATGGACTCACTTGAATTTTTTTTTCTTTTATAATTACTGGGAATTGAAATGCCGATTTTTTTATTAATCAAAAATAAAAATAAAAAATATCGCGATAAGATAACGTTTTGTTAGAAAATCGAAATATAGGAAAAATGAATGGTTTATCCCGTCTAGACACTATAGCTGAACGGGATAAACCATCCCGTCCCGTTAATCTTGATTTAACTAAAAAAAATTCTTGACGAGATAGATTATTCCGTCCAACACTATAGTAATTTTTATTTTTATTTCTCCTATATGAAACAAACCTTAAAAAAAATGCTACAGTGCTGGACGGGATAATCTATCCCGTCTAGAATTTCTTTTTCCTACTGAACGAAGTTAAGAATTTGTTTTAGCAAGACATTAATCTGGACGAGAAATTTATACTGTCCGGTAGACGGAATAATTCCGTTTTTTCTATAATTCGATTTTCCAATAAAACGATCCCGTTCGAGATATAGATATATATATATATATATATATTTTTATTAGTAAAAAAATTGGAATTGAAATGTCCTCAATTGGGGACGTGATAATAACAGTTTCCAATTATTAGAAGCTGGATGTATGCCAAAAGAATTTAAATCTGCTGAAATTCCTGAAATTTTATATCTCAGCCATTCAATTTTTTCTGTACACGCATCTCAAAACAGTTTGACGGCTGGAATCATAGATTTCAGAAATTTCAGGGAATTTAGGATTTCAGCAGATTTAAAAAGCGCGTGTCTCTACGTTCGGGCACAGTCTAAGTCAAGTCGAGCCAGAGCCCACCAATCCCAAAACAGCCGATCGATCCATTGACACTTCCTCGCAAGCAAAAAATAATAATTTTATTTTTCTCTCCGACAAATATTTTATTTTCTCCTGATTTTCTCAAATTTATCCTGATTCAACAATTAGCTCGAAATTCTATTTTCTCTCTCGTATTTTTAGGAATTGCGCCTGCATTGGCCAAATTTGTTTGTGATCGTTCTCAATTGGGTAATGCAGTGGTTTGTTTGACTACTGGTGAAACCCTAGAATTTGGGGAAATTGGGTCTAAGGTGGTCGTCAGGGGTTGAAAGCGGTTGATCGAGCTAGGGTTTGATCTGGTTCGACTTCTTTAACGCTCGACCTTGGAGTTCACTGTAATTCGATGCTGTGCTCTTTCACGTAGTGGAATTTCAGTTGGAAATAAGGTATGTTCAATTCAATAATTTGACCCGCTTTAATGCCTTTTATTTTAATAGTACTTCAGAATTTCGATTGTTTGGTTTTATGATGCTTGTTTTGGTTACAGCTGTGAAATGCGGATACGGGTAGCTCTTAATGCCACTATTGTTGGTTCACTGGTGGTTGATGTTTTCTCGATTATTAGTGAAGCAATTTAAATTTCATAAACTGTGTAGTAGCTCGCTAGAGTGTTTTTGTAGGTTCCAATTCTAGTTCTTTCTACAGGTGCTAAATTTCCAGTCTGATTTGCGCTTTTAGTTTGCAGTGAATACCCATTGTCTATTTTTCAGATAAGGCACATTAGTTTTCTAATTTGAGTGCTGGCATTTTACAGTTCACAATTGAAATGCTAGTATCTTTCTCTGTGATCCACTTCTTTGTTTACTTCTGTTGCATCAATTAGATTTGCATGTTCAGTAACAACATTGTGTCGGTATTTTTGAATTTCAAAATTTCTATTTAATTTATCCTTTTCTGCTCTTAGTTCTAATGCATCATATATTTATTATTTTGTTTGTGAAGTAACATCACTTATTATTATTGATATTGATTATTCTAGGCTGACTATTTAGTAAAATATAGTAATGTAAACAGCTAACTATTACAACCTTTTAACATAAAACTGGGAATCTTAAATAAGGTACTATTTGATCCAATTATAAGGACACTTAGGGGAGCCAATTTCAGTTGTTTACTGAATTTACTTTGCTAAATCTATCCCTAATATTAATTTACAATTTTGTATCAGGTACCAATGTTACATACCTGAGATACGAAGAGGTATGGCACGGAATTCAAATAACCTAGAGGGTCCCTTGTTCTCTAGCCAATACACAAAAATGGAGAGGTCCAGTAGCTTTCGTGAGGGCCTCGAAGGCCGGGGGGCAGGTACATCGAGGAATATGCAGCACCCGGCTGAGATCCCTCCCTTGACACAGTACCTAAATCTTGAACTACCTATGAGGGAACAGCAGCAGAAGTCTAGGTCAGCTGAATTGAGACGAATTCTTGGTCCTGGCTTAGATGACCATGGGTTTGGGTCGGTACAGTCCAAGGCTCCACCGGCAGTTATTCCAGAAGAGCTAAAGAAATTTAAAGCTGGTCTTTTGGAGTCTTCATCAAGGGCCGGGTAACCTTTTGTTTCTTAACTTGTATATTGGTCAGTCTTGCATGATAAACACTTGCCTTATGCTGTTCATTTCCTCAATTTTACTTATTTTTAGTTTATACAAGCGAAGTTGAAGTATTAACTTTTTTTTATAGCTTGACTTAATAGTTAAATCTAGTGGCTTTTGAGGAACCACTTAGTTGTATGCATCTCAATCCATCTACTATAAATGGTCTCTGCTAGAGTGCTAATCGAGCTTTTTTCTTTTGCCAATACTATTCTAGATAGTAAGCTCTTTTTTATTAATTTTCTTCCTGATCCTGATTATGATTTTTATGCTAATATCATCTTTTGGTCAACAGGGATAATGCAAAGTTTTTTCAGGAAGAGGCGACAAAGGTAGACAAATACAAAAACATAGTGGCAAAGAGACGGCAGAGGAGCTCCTCTGACATCTCTGGGGACAAACCTGGGGGCTCTAGCTTTTCTAAAATTGGGGGATCTCATTCGAACAACCCAGCCCATCAGGTCTCTCCAGGTGAGCATTTGGGCCAGAGGCAGGAGGATAGGCCCAAGAATCTGATTCCCAACAAGCGGGCCCGCTCGTCATTGGGTGGTGAACCACGGGTCTGTATCTACTATTATCTTTTTTTAGTTTTTGTTATTTCATTCTTAGTCTTTGTTTTAGCTGTCAGGAAGTTCTTTGTATCAGTGATTCTCTCTCTGGATAGTGTGGCTCATCCAATGAAAATGCAGAAAAGTACATGCACATTAATGTCACCTGGTCCTGTTTGTAAATTGGCTCATGAATTACACTATACACATGATCTTTAGAACTTGAACTAATTCTATACTACTTTTTATCAATTTCTTAATATGTTGATATGTTTTGAGGTGTAGATTAGCTCATGATTTTATTTGTTTGATGCAGTCTGAAGGGCGTGGCCTGAGCTCTATGAGGCAAGCTCCGACCAATGCTGATAAGGAAAAGGGCATTTTCGAAAAGGAAAAGAATAACACTAGTAGACTTTCTGGCAATGAGGGGCCCACACCTTCACAAGAAAAGCCACGTGGGCTCACCCCTGGTGGCGATGGGTGGGAGAAAAGGATAAAAAGGAGGCGATCTATGGGATCAATGGTAAACCGGGCCAACGATGGGGCCCATGCGGACTCGAAACAGTCAGCCCCACCAAGGCCAAATATTAACACTGAAAATAGACGGTCGAATGATAATGGTCTTAGTTTCAGGTTTGAATTATTTTCTTATTTCTTTTATATTTGTATGTATACCTCTTCGAATTAATTCCTTTATATATGTATGTTCAGAGGCGGAGCCACAGCCACGCAGGGGTAGGCACTTGCCTACCCCTGGATTTTGAAAACTGTCACCAATACCATGTATAATTTGTTTGGATCGAGATTTTTCCTACTCCTGACTTGGCCTCTGCCTACCCCTGGTTTGGATCAATATTTCAAGATTTCTTTAGAAGGATTTGATTTCTTCTCTTTCGCCATTTTTCCTTTTAGTTTTCATGTTTTTTTTCATTCTGTTGTTACCCCTGATTAAAATCCTGGCTACGCCACTGTGTATGTTGTATGTTTTGGTTTACCATATATACTAAATGTCATTCAGCTGTAATTTATATTCTTTTGAGAAACAATAGGAGTCTTAGATCTTTTTGCACGATCTTATATTGACTTTGCAGATCAGGACTCCCGAGTGGGACTGTAGGGGGTAACAAGACAGATGCAAGTTCCCAGCAGAGCAGTGGCAATGGAACCCGCAGTACAGTCAAAGCTGACAATGATAGCAATCCTAATGAGAGAAGAGAGCAGCGCTCCTCTGGCTTAGAGAAGGATCGGAATATCTCAAAAGGAAACAAGTATACTTATATCCCTTCACTTTCAACAGCTGTTCCTTTTCTCATCTCCATAATATCTCTTTTGGAAGTTAAAGCCTTCTGGATGTTTTATCTGGTCGTGAAATTTGGTTGGCTTGCTGAGCATGAAACATGTGTGCATATTGTTGGATTTTACTAAACTTTTAATTTCCCTTTTGGGAGCCATTAAAATTTATTGTCCCGATCAGGTCACTCTTCCTCCTGTCTGTCAAACAAACAACTGAACTAACACTTCTCTTTACTTCTCTCCTTCCTACTTCTCCATGGCCTGCTGCTTCTTTATATCTCCTTCCTGCTTGTCCATTCTCGCCTCTCTTTTCGACTTCCTGGCATTTTCCATTACAGTTGAAAGAGAGGATCCATGATGGTGATGGAGATGGGGCAAGGAAATAGGGAATTAGAATGAAGTGATTGTTCCATCCTCTTTGGTTGATATTGACGAAGTGATCTGATTGGTACAAAATTAAGCTCAGTGGTGATGGGAGACAGTTTAGTGACCTTTGGTCATGAATGGAAAAGTTACTAAAATACAATATGCCAAGGATTTAGTCCAAGCATCAACTATTATTAATTAAGGATCATATTTGAAATGCTTTTGTGTCATGTTGTTGTGGGCTTAATATTCTATTTTATTCTCTCTCTCTCTCTCTCTCTCTAAATTAATTTTAGGTTGGTTTCAAGGGAGGAATCTCAAGGAGGTGCCTTAAATCCAACAACCAAGGCAAAAGCTTCCAGGGCACCAAGAACCAACTCATTTGTGGTCATGAACTCATCTCCCAGCTTTCCGCGATTTCCAGGCTCGTCAACTGACGGATGGGATCCTCCTGCTACTTCTAATAAAATACAGAATGCTACTCCACCGGGTCCTACTGCCTCTAATGCACCTGCCGCAACAAATCGCAAGCGCCCCCTGCCATCTGGCCCTCCGTCGCCTTCCCCTCCAGTCACGCAGTGGGTTGGGACACGACCACAGAAGATTCAGCGCACTAGGCGTGCCAATGTTGTTTCTCCTGTGTCTAATTTCGATGAAATTCAAGCCTCTAATGATGGATCGGTGCCTTCTCCTTCGGCAAGCAATCAGAACAATACAGGTAGTAGCACAATGTTGCAACAGAAGTGCAGAGGCGATGTTGCCACGTCATCTCCTGCTGGTTTGTCAGAGAGTGAGGAGTCAAAGGGAAAAGGGGTTGAAAATGGAGAGATGGTGGATAACAAGGCTTCTATTTCAACTAATAAGAAAGCTAATAGGGTTTTGTTGAAAGAAGAATTGGGAGATGGAGTAAGGAGGCAAGGACGTTCCGGGAGAGGCAGCGGGCCTGGTCAAGGAAGGTCCCTACTGCCATTGCCAAAAGAGAAGATTGATGGTAATGACAGTACCACGAAGCCGCCCAAGAGTGGACGGCCTGCATCTGATAGGAATGACAGGTGCTAGGGCCTCTTCTTTTTTGAACTTATGTTTATCTTGTTTGTTAAATATGAAATCTGGAATTTGATATTGTGTTTTTATTGTTTGATGCAGTAGGATAGGTAGGCCTCCATTGAAGAAGACAGTTGATCGCAAGTCTCAAGGTCGGCCAGGGCAAAATTCACATATTGTCCCCTCAGATATGATGGGTCTCCCTCTCTCTCTCTCTCTCTCTCTCTCTCTCCCCCTCCCTCCCTCCCTTCCTCCCCTTCCTTTTTTTTGTTATATGATTGCTGATACCTAGAAGTTACTTCTGTAGGTGAAATGGATGATGACAAAGAAGAATTAATGGCAGCTATTAATGCTGCTCGCATTGCTTGCTGTGAGAAACTTTATATCTTTTTGAAAACTATGTTAACTAAGGAATTGCATTTCACCTGTATGCCCATGAAAAATTGATAGGAGTAAATTTTGTCAGTTTTCAAATATTGTCCTTAAAACCTTTGGTATTTTAGGAGACGTGCTACTGTCGGCACAGAATTCAAATGTATAAGGGTTAATAAGGGTCACATGAGAAATATGCAGTTCCTTTATTTACTCAATTTGTAATGTGCTTCATCTTTTTTAATTTCTTTGCTTGTGATAGTTGATGCATGCACTGGCCCTTTCTGGAAGAAGATGGAACCTTTGTTCTCCTCTGCATCCAATGACCTAACCTTTTTGAAAAATCAGGCAATCTTCTTCTTCTTCCTTTTTTTTTTTTTTTTTTTTTTTTTTTTAACTATGACCTTCATTTATCCTTTCCCCTTATATTTTTACTAGCTATAGCAATGCAGTGGATACTATTAATTTATTGAAAAAGTAACCAATGTAATCAACATAAATAATAACCAGTCACAGATAAGAAATCTTAAATGTTAGCAGCCAAGAAAACAAAAACAAAAAATAATAACCAGATAATAGTTGAATTTTTAAAACAGCATTACTTTTTTTTTCATCGTAACATATAAGAAACATATTTTTATTTACAAACAACCATCTCTTATTTGTGGGCAGATTGCTTTTGGGGAAGCTCTTGATAGAAGTGCATCTGAAGTTCTTGTTGATGGTTATGACCATGAGGTAGCACTGATTTTTTTCTCATTTTGTACTTCATAACCATCCGAAGTTCCTTAATTTTAACTTTTTACTTTTGTGGGGTTAAAAACTTCCAGTAGAGATGTATGTGTAAAGTTTGGTCCGAGTGGCAATTCTGGCCTTATTCCAAGTGCATCATGATTCTGGTTTGCTTCAATGACTCCACTGTGGACCTGTGACACCCAGTCCAGAACTAGAGTTCAAAGCCTGGATTCTGGATTGCTTCAATGGCTCCACTGTGGACCTGCAACACCTAGTCCAGCTATTCCAGATCAATGCATAAAATATTTTAATTTTTTCTTATCATGTTGTTAATCTTTTCTTTGAAAAACTTAAACGTCCAGGAAAAGGATCCTAGTCAGTTGCTACCCTCATCTCATAAATCAAGCATCGTCAGCCCCACATTTGTAGGTTCCTTGGGGAGAACCAAAACTGATGATTGGTTTGAGCAAGCAGTTCCCTTATCTCAGATGCTGCTCTCAGCCTTCATTTCAATTGATGACTCTGAACTGCTCCTAGATTCCAGCAATTGTACTGCAGATGGTAATGGCGATCACTACGCCTTTGAAAAAGTTGGTAAGGGACAGTGTAATGGTTTCTTGGATGCGAGTCTCCTCACTTCTCACTGTCAGAATGGAGCCTACTCGCAGAGTATCTCACAGAACCATGAGATGGTTTTGACTTCAGCCCGTCCTGCTCTTTACGAGTGCCAGTATGAGGATATGTCGCTTGATGATAGGATCTTGTTGGAACTGCATAGCATCGGCATTTACCCTGATACTACGGTATGCATGAAACTATTAACTTCCATTATTGCTTAAATTGTTAATTCTAGGGTCTATACGTGGGTGTTTTGGCAGTGATAATTTGGTATTTTTTCTGGAGTTTGATCTTGTTGAGGCTTTGAGAAGTAGAGATGAACCAAAATGCATTTTTTTTTGTGTGTGTGTTTGATATTTATACATGGTCAAAAAGGGTTGATTTTTGCAGGTTATTTTTTATTAATTTCTATTTGGTGTTTGATATATTAACTTGTAGCCTGAGCTTGATGAGGGAGAAGGGGCGGTTGATATGTCTGAGTTACAGAAGGAGCTTGCAGAAAAGGTGTTTATTTTATGTATTCATTAATTTGTTGCTGTTATTATTTTTAGTTAGTATGGCTCTAATTATTGCTACTAATGTGGGTTCTTGATAGTACTAATGATATATTATTATTGGTGCTGCCTTCTTGCTATTATCATGACTGTCATCCCTGCCACTATCATTATGGTCATTATCATTATATTCAGTTTCCATGGTCAATGTTCTTGATGCTGTGCTATGTCTATGCATATTTGTTCACATAAATTCATGCATATATATACGTTTTGATGTGTGTGAATTTTGACACAGGTTAAGGAGAGGAAAAACACCATGCAAATATTGGAGAAAGCCTTCAATGATGCCAAAAAATCTGAAGAGAGGTACTTTGTTATAAATCTGGTGCAATGAATTGTAGAATTCATGCTTTGTTAACACCTGACAGTGGATTTGTATTGATTAAAAAATTGGTTTCCAGGCACATCGAGCAACTTGCCATGGATAAGCTACTTGAACGGGCATGCAAAAAGCTTTCGGTACTATCCCTTTACATTTGATCATGAATTGCTAGGCTAACCTTACCCAACCTTTACCTTTGCAAAAAGTAGGTCAGACCGGCCATAATACTGGTTCCAATCGTTTTGACCTTGACTATGGTATTGGTAGTGGACTGTCTCAGCTGTTATATTCACTGAAACATTTTATGTTTGGGTAGGATTCATTCTCTTTAGTGTTATGTAGAGCTATTTGAAAGCCCAAACAAACACCAAACTAACTTAACATTATATAACTGAACAAATGAATGAAATATTTTGTCTGCTATGAGCTTTGTCATTACTGAACCTATGTTGCTTCATTACTTAAATCCTAGATGAATACATGGCCTAAATTCCACCTTTTTGGCAACTCATGTATCTATTTAACATGGATAGATGGTTTGGCTGGGGCGTAATCTACTCCTGATAAGTTTGTGGGGCCATACCTATCAAACTTCATATTTTCAATGATAACCTGCAACACTCATTAAACATTGGAGATACAATATATATATTTTTTTTTATAAAAAAAATCCAAGTACCCCGGCCTTCCTCTTGATTATCTGATGATAGTGAAGAGGTCATTTTTGCTCATCTTTTAGTTAAATGAAATTTCCTTTCTTGTATTTTTTTTTTCCCAGATAATAAGTCTTAACAAATGATATTTCTGTTAAACAGAGTGGTAGGGGAGGATCAAGCCACAAGGGTGGAGTAAGCAAGTTGTCGAAGCAGCTGGCTCAAGCATTTGCAAAGCGTGCCCTTGACAGATATCACAAATTTAAAGAATCCGGTCGCAGCTGCTTCTCCTCTGACCCTGCATTGTGTGATACTCTTTTCACACCACTTCAGCACCCTGAATCCAAGCAACCTGATGGTACATCATTTTTTATTTATTTATTTATATTATGCTGTCCAACTTCTAGTAGATTGGATGGCAAGCTCTGTTCAATTAATATTGGGTGTAGGCACTGGTTTCTTGGGATCTGTTTAAATTTATTTTAGATGTGTAGGTCATTGACATCATATCTCCTATTATCCTGCAAAACAATCAATTTTGATGGTTAAGCTTTCTGGAAGTAGTCGCGCTATCTTACTTTAGTTCGGGGCTTATAATTGCATTCCTAACTTTTGCTGGGTTGTGTAATCACAATTCAAATATGACTTAAATTTACTCTAAAGGTGGAACTATTGAAAAATACGAACTGAATTACATCAATCATTATCAATGATAAAATTGATAAGACGTGGCAGTTATGTTTTCCAGGAACAAGTGGGGTTTTGTTTTTGGCATTAGGTGATTATCCTCTGTTCACTGCTTTTGCTTATTATTCTCCCGTGTACACTTTATTATCATCTTGTGAAGAAACCTGTTAATTCTTTTTCAAAGTACTATGAGTGCCCATTTAAAAAATGAAAATGTCAACTATGCCCATGGAAAACATGAATATTCTACCTAATAATGCTCATTTTTTCTTTGTTTCCCCTTCCAATATTGAAATATGTTGTTCCTTTTATCCTTGTAGGTGTCAGCGAGCGCCGGAAGCTTGACAGAGGCCCATCAGATCTGTTTGAGCAGGCTCAAGTCAAAACTGATCAGATCTCAATCAGAGGGAAAAAGAGAGAGGTTCTACTTGACGAGGTGTCCCGAGGTACCACATCAGCATTTGGGCAAAAATGGAAAAAGGACCAGGCCAAAGATGGTTCCAACAAGAATTCTAGTCCTAATACTAATGCTAAAGGAGGCAGAGGCGAGAGAAAAAACAAGACAAAACCCAAACAAAAGATGGGCCACCTGTCATCCTCTCAAAATGGTGTTGACAAGGTAACTACTACTGACTCAGGCCATGTGGATGCGGGTAGTGGATCAAGTAACAAGCCGGGTCAACATAAGGCGGAGCTGCCGGGCCCTCCTAACGATGCAAATGATGGATTGTTTGTGGGTTTGCCAATTCCCTTTGATGACCTTGATACAGTGACAGGGGATGCCAATGATTTGGGCTCATGGCTGAATGTTGATGACGAGTCGTTACAAGATACCGATTTGGTAGGCCTACAGATTCCCATGGATGACCTTGCAGACCTAACCTTCACCTGAAATTTGGGTGCACATGTTTCATGGGGTGTGTTGTGTGTTAATGTGCATACCATTTATGAGCTTCTAGGTCCGGTGTCTGTGTAGGTTTTAAGGTTTTACTGGATAGTCGGCCGTTTAGTTTATATCTAACTGGGTAGGATCTCGGGAGCTTGGATCAGGCCATGTGCATTCTTTTGTACATACCTTTCATTTTATTGTTTTGCCGTAGTTTTCGTGTCTTTTAGGTTATTGACAGATCGAAATTGGCCTCTGTCATTAGGAGAATAATTTATTTCTTTTACTAAAATGTTAATTAATTAAGCTTTGTTCTTCTTTTGTTTTATGAAAATGTTCGCATAATTCTTGTCCTTTGGGCAATCTCAACACATTCAACAGCTTACGAATTTTTATTCGTCACAAAAAAAAAGACAGCTTAGGAATAATTTTAAAGAATGTACTATTATCAATTTAACCTTTTAAAATTGGTTGTGAATTTTTTTCCCGGTTGGTTTACAAACAATAGGTAGAAATTGTGACATTTTTGGCTGGAGGATAGGGACAGCTTATTTTTAAGATAATTGTACAAAACTTTACCGTTATTTGCTACCAGTTTGGTTCATTAAGCGCTTGCAATTGGACTTATTATCTCTAATGTATTCTTCAATAATAAAGATATAATAATACAATAATTCATAAAAACTTCTTGATTTTGATCTGTATTTTGTATATAGTTGGATCTCCAGAAGGTTAAATAATTAAATTCAATTAACGAAGTACTTGCTTTGTTGAAAGAGTGAGGCTATGGTACGAGTACAGACAAAATAAAAAAATATAGAATTTTTTTTATTATTTGTTTAGTTAGGTAAAAAATCACAAATTTTGAATGGTCTATGGATCAAGTGATTTTTTTATGTATCTAAAAGAAATAGTAAAAAATTCTAAAAAATTTAAAAATTGATTTATGTATACATTTTCATATAGAAATTATATTGAATGGTTCATATTGATTCTGTGGACTTTAAAAGAAAATATTGATTTATAGTACAACCAATATGTGTTATGTATAGTACCATAGCCTTACTCTTGTTGAAATATAAACAAAGAAATAAATTATGAACAATTGGGCACATAAAATCCATTGACCAAATTCAAAAACTCAAAATGAAGTTCTATCTGCATATCAGAGAGTGAAGAAAATTATACGATGTTATTAGTTTCATTACTGATGTGGTATATTCAGATGCGGAGTTAGATTTTCGACCTATAAAGTCAAACACATATGGGGTCAATTTTGTAATATCATGCCGTTTTATTCTAAATTATATATAAAATTATACATAATTATAAAATATTGATTGACCCCATTGTTCCTTCCTCACACTGCATCTGGGTACATCACATCATGTTATGTATGTCGCTCACGTGACATGATTTACTTGTCACATGACGTGTTCATTTGTTTAATGTGTCACTCTTCAATTAAAAATAACACATTAGATCAGGTCATGCAAACTAATTTGGTTACGTTACATGATTAGATTTTCAACACTGTTTCTTTATTTAATTTGATTTTATAATTTGTTTATATATTGTAGCATGTTTATCTTATTTTTTTCAACAAACAAATTTAAAATTTGAAAAATAATTAAATGTCCTAATTACATCGTGAAGTGATCGTTCTCCACTATTTTAATTTTTTAGTTATGTCAAGTAAAATAAATTATCATGTGAATATACATGTATTGCTTTTCCCAGTGCACCACTTCAGATTTGGGACTAAATTGTCCCTCATTATGTGAATTTGGATCTCCTAAACCTAAAAGTAATCTTAATTTTGAATTTGAACCTGGACCTTGCAATATGATTTGACACAAATATAAAAAATTGCCTTGTGCATTCACTTTCGAACCAATTCTGATCAGATGATCCAAATACAAACTAAAAGATTGAATTATTTTTCAGACTGGTGTAGTCAGGATTTTCTTCTTAATTTGTTATTATTATTATTTTATTTTATTTATCATTATTTTTTATATTAAAAAGTAAAATCGCCAACTCACTCACCTATCTCTATTTTAAATTTTGGATGGAGATGTTACTGTAGCTCTACATTACTGCTACAGTAAACTCTCTATCTCATTCGTCTGATTCGTATCTGATGGTTAAAAATGATGCTCTTCTCAAGCTGACACTTCGCCTCTCTTTGCCACGTGTCGCTCTGTCAAGTTGACAGGTTGATCTGTTCCGAAATTTTTATTAATAAGAATATAAACAAAGGCTGCAACCCGCAATATAAGAAAAGTATCGGGTTCATTACTGGGGATTTTCTGGGTATTTTTGTGGGCCTTCAAATCCATTCCTCCACTGATGGAACATGTATAATAAATTGACAAGTCGTCGTATTTTTTTAATTTTATTTTATGAGAAAACCATTGACCGACCCTACCTACGCCTAATTGTGGGCCTGAATTCAGAGGTTTTTGACGTTGCTTTTCTTTCAGTTCGCGCTTTGCTGAGGCGGCTGGCGCGTTTTTGCCATTTCCAAGAAGAAACTTATCAACTCATTACTAGGTTCTTCGCCATTTCTCCTACGCGCATTTCCTTAAAAAACATGCACTAATCGGAATTTCCCTACTATATATTACCTATGGTTGATTCAGCCATGCATGACCAGATATCAGAAAAACCAAACATAGGAGATCAACAAAACCTTCAAAAATGTCTACATGCACTGCAACGGCATGCATCACTAGTTCTTCCACCTTAGAAATAACCGTCATCTCGGCTGAGGACCTGCGCCAGGGCCACCACCACCTTGGCCGAGGCGCATTCGTCACTGTTCGATCGGGGCCCTCTGTGGTCTCCACCACTGCTAGCACAGAAGATACCCATAACTATCCATTGTGGAACGAGCGTCTGCATATCAGAGAACCTTCGCATGGTGGGTGGATACAGGTCGATGTCAGCAAGAGAAAAAATGGTGATGCATCTAACGCGGTGCATGTTGCTGGTGTCAAAGTTCCTTTGTCAGATTTCTCGTACGGGCCAGCCGGGTACAAACATTTCTTGAGTTATAGGTTAAGAGATCAGGAGGGGAGGGGTAATGGGATAGTGAATCTTTGTGTGAGGAGATTGGGAGGAAATGTGGAGGGGCAGTTCAATGTAGGGACTCATGCAATGGGTTATCCTGTGGCTCCTGTTGGTGTCGGTTATGATTATGGGCACAGTGCTTATAGGAAGTACTAGCTAGGACGGATCTATAAAGCCATTCAAAAAGTGACTAATTTATCTCTCTAATTTTAAAACTAAAAGATAATTTAAAAAATTTTAGTTATGTATGCTAAGTTAATTGATTTTTTTTTTTAGAACAATTTATATAGTCTAGCTTCTCAGGGGCAGATCTACTGTAGCACAGGGTAGAGCAACTGTTCTACTCTGAAAATTCAAAACCAATTTATAAAGACGGAGTTTTGAGTCTTTGCTATATTCTGAAAATTGATATTGTTCTACTCTGAATAGTTGATTATCTAAAAGTTATGAAGTAAATTGTGTTAAAATACTATTTTTTATTTTTGTTATCATTTTTTATCTAGTATCCGATTATCTAATAGGTTTGGATCTGATTATCTATTTAAATCCGATTCAATAATTTTTTGTCCTATCCTGATTAGAATCCTGCATCCGCCCCTGCACCCCCCTCCCTCTTATAAGTTATCACATGTCTACTTGTAGTCTAGTAGTAAGAGCTTATGTTGTGATTGTAGAGAGCTTTGGTGAATTCTCACAAGTCACAATTTGTACATTTTAATTTTTAACTACTCTTATTGAAATTTTCTAGTTTTTTAAAATAGATGACCCTTTTATTTCTAAACAATTTAATAAAAAGTTCAAGTAAAAGTAACTTTCTACTAATTGTATCTGCTATTTCATGTTTCATCCAGAATAGCAGATACAATACTATTCTTGAACTGTTTTAAATAACAATTAGGTGGATTGTGCTCTTTCGGAAATAATAATGTTATTTTTGCAACAGTGCTATTCTTACACGATCTAATTCGCATATTAAACATTAATTAATTCATTTATCTGAGATATAAACCGAATTATTCAAAATAATCTGAAAATAATAAAGAGGGACCGAAATTCGCTTACGTTATTTTATTTTATTTTCTAAAGCCTATCAAATTCACGCTTTTTTCTTCTCATTATTCATTTTGTTTTTTCCGGCCGGGAATGCGGTTCACCATGCACAATTCAAACATAAAATTGCTCAAAGTAGGTTTGTTCAATTGATTTATTATGAAGCACAAAATGTTATATATTCCGGGATTTTTTGGTTAATTTAACGAACTAATTACATCGAATTAGAGAGAGCAATGAGAGAAATTATAAAATAGTCGATTCGTTTCATAAAGAGAAAATTTATTTTCGGTAGAGTTTCTTTTGGGATAAGGTTTGGTTCAAATGGCTTTGGACCGGATGCTGTTCAAGACCTCTAAAAATCATACGATTAAAGTCTGAATAGTCGATCCGAACCGGTCAACATGATTTTCATATTAAAATATGCTCAGAGACCAAATTTTATATTTTTTGGGAATTTTTTACTTTTTTTAGATAAATACAAAATCACTGTTTTTGGACCGTTCAGAAATAGTAATGTTGTACGTATCTAAAAAATAGTAAATAATTTTCAAAAAAAATATAAAATTGGATCTCTGACGGTCTGACCACATTTTAACATGGAAATCATGTTAAGCAGTTCAGATCGACTGTTCGGACTTTAATTGTATGCTTTTTAGAGGCTTCAGACGGTGTCCAGTTCAAGGAAGGAGATCACCTGCCCCCAGTGCGGATGACACGTGGGTCCAGACGGGTTTAAACATTTAAATATTGATTTTAGTTTTGTTGCAGACTCACATGTCAGCGACTCAGAGACAGAAAAATCCTGCCCCCTGGAGGTAGAGGATTCGGTTCCCAGTCCAAAGCTATTTGGACCAAATCTTATTCCGTTTCTTTTTCTCATTAAAACACACACTAGCGTTATGATGAGAAAATAAATGACAAATTAGTTTAGAATATATGCACATCGTAACTTTATCATTTAGATGTTTAAGTTTAACCATAAAAAAATTAAAATTATTTAAATTCCCATCTAAACTTATTTATAATATCTTCATTTTTAATTTAATCATTTCAAAATAATTAAAAGCTTTTGTTAATACAGAAATAGAACAATTTTGCCCATCAAAATATTCGCTATCTTTTTCTCCGATCCTTCTTTTGCTAAGAACATCTAAACGCCACACTATAGACTATTACAACTTGATCTGAAATTTTTATTTATACCATATTAAAAAAAATACGTGTTTCTAGAGAATTCCAAATTTAACAGGGCCGTCAAGCCAGTTTGCAGCCTCAAAACGGGGGACTGCCCAATTAGGGGGGAACCAGAATTTGAGTATAGGGGGAGACTAAATAAGAAGTCCTTTACTTTGAATATTATTATTGAGGGGCTTTTACTTATAAGACAAGCAATATAATATGATCTCTATATACATGATAATAAAAAAATTCAAAGTTAGGGTGGCTTAGCACCCCCAGATACAACTATGTTTCGCCCCTGCGAACTTGCCAAAACTAACAAAACCACTTCTTTGTTTGATTTTTATAATAATTGTTTAATAATTTTTAGAAATAGAAATAACACACTAATTTTTATATTTATTAGAAGTGACTTTTGAGCGGAGATCGATCATTCAGATATAAAGTATTTTTTTTTTTCCAGAAATACTCCAAGAAATAGTTTAATTTTTTTTACAACTAGAAAAAAATCATACCTGAAAAATATTTCGGTATCCTTCTAGTACATCTAAATTATAAGATGTTTTCTATTTAATTTAATTTTGTTTCTAAGATATTTAAATTATTAATTATTCTTTCTATTTTTGAAAATTATTAAACATTTATTATTTTCTTGATCATAATTGTTTACTAATTTTCAGAAATAGAAAGAATACAATAATTTTTATATTTCCAGTAACACACACTTCATTGAAATTGATTCTTACCAAATACCTCTATTTTTTCACGCAGTTTCGCTAATCGAATTTTTCCTTCTCAAATCCTGCCGAACTTCGTGAACACAACATAAATTATTTTTCCATTTCGCATTTGATAAAAGCGTATTTACCAAAAATTTACCGAAAGCTTAAGAAATTAAATCAAGTCCTAGAAGCCTTACAAGTTTCATCAACGAATGGGTTGGTTGAACCTTCAAAAAGAAAAAGAAAAAAACTAATGGGTTGGTAGGGCAAAAAGATTTGTAGCGACTTGAAGATGAAGCGCGGATGAAAGTGACAATTAATATGATAATTTGTAATCGTTGATGCCATTGATGTAGCTTTCCTTTCTTTTTCTGATCCGACTACGATAGATACTGGCTCCTCTTTTTACAGCAATTCTGCAGCTGCTTAGAACAAGATTTAGATAAATCTTGTTCTATTTAGTCTATTCTGTTTTGTAATATGATTCTGAACTATTGTTTTTATTATTTTACTTTTTTAGTTGTTTCATAGTTGCTTCACAATCAGTAAAATCCTTTATTATGTTTTAGTATTTTGTATTTCAGTATTTCTGATTGTGTGAATTTTAGCGGTTTTCAGATGATTTTGTCACTATTATAAAAAAGAAAAGAAAAGAACAAAACATGATGATTTGTACGTAGGCATGTCACATGTGAGTCCAAAAATATCATGTTAGAGTCGTAATATAAATTAATATTTTTATTTTTTAAATTCTAATATCGATCTAAATTGTTCAAAATAATTTTCATATTAATATATATTTGAAGATCAAATTTTATAGTTTTTAGAAATTTTTTACTATTATTTAAGATAGGTAGAAAATCACTGTTTTTGGATGGTCTAGAATTTTTAGATCAAGTGATTTTCTACCTATTTAAAAAATAAAAAAAAATCTAAAAGATATAAAATCCAGTCTACAAGTAGATGTTTATATGAGGATCGTGTTGAACGGTTCGGATCGATCATTGAGATTTTGAAAACGTGCCAGTAATAATAATTTTTTTTATCAATATAAATTGTTGAGAAACATATAAATTGTTGGTGTTTCTCGCCAACCATTTAAAACAAAAAAGAATATACATTGCAACTTGCAAGTGTTACCTGGCTCCTTTCTACATTGCATGTGATTAATGTCTCAATTTAACATGTATGCCCTTTGGTAATCCTAAAAAAATGATTGATTCACCGTAAATGTGACTATCAGCATTGGGTCAAATTTTATTTATAAAGAATAGTGACTCTTGAGATCACTTAAATGACCCTTGAGATCACTTAAAGAATAATGTAGTTGTTGATGTGTAAAGTTTAAGTTAAAACATGAGTCATTGGTTTAGATTTTTTGTGAGCCCCATCATTTTTATATATTTTAAATGAATAGTTTGATTGAGTAGTTCCATCATTGGTTTATATTTAGGGGTGTTCATTGGGTCCGGTTTAATCGGTTTTGGACCGAACCAAATTAGATTGGTTCAAACGGTTCGGTTTTTTCGATTTAATGGTTCGGTTCGGTTCGGTTTGCTCTTTAAAACTGAATTATAACTTCGGTTTGATTCGTTTTGAAATTTTCAAAACCGAAATAACCGAACCGACCGAACTTTTATATATTATGAATTTGGTCCGGACCGCCCCGGTTTATTTCTTAATCAATTGCTTTAAATACTTCGGTTTATTTCTTAATATCCCGATTTATTTCTTAATACTCCAATTTATTTCTTAATATACTTTGGTTTATTACAAAACAATTGCTTTAAATTAAAAAAATTGATATATTTCGGTTTGAACCGAACAAACCGAAATAAAACTTTGGTTTGGTTCGGTTCGGTTCTATTTTTGAAACCGAATTATAACTTTGGTTTGCCTAGTTTGATTCGGTTTGAACCGAACCGAACCGATTAACACCCCTATTTATATTCATGTTTTGTCCATCAGCTGTCCATTCATGTATATGTTAATTAATATTATGATGTCTACCAATTAAGAATATATTATTATTATTATTGTTGCTGCTGCTGTTGTTGCTGCTGCTGTGTTTACACGTCAAATTTATAATTTTTCGAACTAATTTAGTATAAAGTTAAGTGGTAGAAAAATAATAAAAAATAGACGTATTAACATTAATTAAATCATCTTTTTTTCACCGCTTGAACTTGTCTACTCTTTTTTTGTGAACTCAACTCTAAAACCTATCGAATTTGTTTCAAACGACGAATTCAAACCGTTAAAATTCTTCTATCTTATGAGTGATGTGTCTACATGTAAAAATTTTAATGTTTCGAATTAAATTATTATAAAGTCAAGTGGTCCGAATTAAAAGGTTTATAAATTAATTTTAATGCATTCATTTTTTGAACGCCTTTTGACTACTTAACTCTATACAAAATTAATTTAAAATTTTAAAAATTTTGTATGTAGATGCATTACTCATAAATTATAAAAAAATTAATGATTCATCGTTTAAAAATGATCTAATAAATTTTAGAATTGAATTCACATAAAACCTGAGTGAACTTAGGAACACCATAGTTCTACTCTACTCTTTTAATTTCATTATAAATTACTTGGGAGGAGGAGACAGGTTAAAACTGGAGACATGCCGTAGAAAATTCGTATCCTCTGCATTAACTCATAAAGAAATCTTTTGAGTTAATACATCTACATCATTCAATATAATTTAAGATCCGTGAGGATAAGATCTGTAATAAATTTAAAGAATCCTGTGTTAAATCAGACGGCCAAGATGCATTAAGTCAAAAGATTTTCTTTTGAGTTAATGCAGAGATACGTGTTTTGCCGTATCTCTCCAAATGAAAGATGAATTCGCAACCTCTGAGATATCTCAAACTTGCGTGACTTTCTCGAATATCTCAATCGTTCAAATACGTTCTGCAAGAATCTCAAAGCAAAAATAATACTGGCCCCCTACGTTCCCCCGAATAGAGACCGGACACGTCGGTCACGCAAAAATTGAGAAACCTCAGAGGAGAGTACCCAAAGATTGAGACTTGAGAGAGCTTTAAAATAGCCGTCCCATCATCGTTCTCCAAGTCTGCGTCAGAAAAAGCCAACCCCTCTCTGCCTCTCAGGCCCTCTTCTCTTTCTGAACTGGAACTGGGGAGTACTTGCTTACTAGAGTAGTAGTGACTATGGCTATGGCAAGCTTTTGCGTTTCCTCCCCCACTTACGCTTCTCCGACATGTTCTCTGAGGGTTAATCGCCACTTGGCGTATCTCCGACCTCTATCGCTTCCGATCGACCTCACTTTGACTTCCCCTCTCCGCCATGGATTCTCGAAAGATAGCATCAGGTTAGGCTTAGCTCAATTTTTTCTTTGTTTCTTCAGTCTATTACTGTGGTATTTGATGGGGTGATCACATCTAATTCTGATTGACATGTGGGAATTAGTTGATTTTAATCTGAATTAAATATTCAAAAGTTACCATCATCAACTTGTGATTTCGACTTTAAGAGCATCTCTTGGGGAGATGAACTTCTTAACTGTATTGATGCTTCTTGATTGGAAATAATTGCTTCTTTGCAAGCATGAGCGATTTTTTTTAATTGAGAGACTGTACTCAGTTGACGATTTGCTCGAATTTTACTTTCAAAAACTTGTAACAACAACGGGTGCTTCATTGTTCAAACTTTTTCTTTCGTCAATCATTAGCAATTTTTTATTTTTTTTATTGAGAGACTGAATTCACCCTAACAATTCGCTCTGATTTACTTCCAAAGACTTATAACAGCAACAGCTTTTAGTTGATTATAGTTCGAGAATAGCATCTTTTATTCAGCCTTAGAAGCTTGAATTTGCATGTGAAACTTCCACTCCAATGACAAGCGTTTATTTTATTGATTTTCAGTTGGGGATGAGATAGCCATGTAGCTATTCAGTATTGAATTTTTTTTTTAATTGTGTTCATATCTTTGATTTATCTCAGTCTAGTTTCTTTGATTGGATGAATTTCAATAGAAATAAGAGGGAATCACTCATTTAGACTAAATTTTTAGTTATATTGATCAGTGTTGTAAATAACGATATGCGGTCGTCGGACGGATATAGTACCGTCAAACGATTAATCGGGAATAATTCAGAATAATCAACCATAATCGGAAATAATCAGAAATAATCGGCCGACTAGTTGGGGAAATCCGTGACGGTTTGGTCACTGTTAACAACTAATTGACCGATTAATCGGCCTAAACGAACGTTTTTTACAACACTGATATTGATTAACTTCTGTTTCCTACTTCTACATAAGTCGTGCTACGCATGAAACTGTAGTCTATTTTTCCTGATATTCTCATGAACATTTTTTGTAGGATTTTTTCTAAACCCATTGATTCTGCTGATTTGCTAGCATCTGTTTCAACGGTACATGATATGAACAACTCGCTTATTTTTTCTACATATATATATAAATAGGTCATTTTCTGATGATAGGTTAACTGTATAAAAAAAACTATATTATAATGCCTACGTTTATAGTGACAATTTCAGAATGGACATAGTGCCCGGTCCTAAATGTTTCAGTTCAAAGTCAATTTCATGCAAATTTGGTTTTGATTAGGCTTCAAGCTTGCAATTGAGCTTCAAGTTATCCATTGTTTAACTGAGTTTAGTTTAGCCTGAAATCTGAACCTTTCTTGCAGTTGAACTTTAGTCAAGGCACCAATATAAAATGAGTTGATAGACTGTAATTGGCATATGCTGGTTTATATCAATACTAGTCTGACATGTACACTTTTAACATCTAACATGTTATTCCTTAGTTAAATCATCACTTTTTGTAAATTTATGGCAGGAGGATTCTGTACCAGTGCCAGTAGTACTAATTGACCAAGATTCTGATCCAGATGCAACAATCGTGCAACTCAGTTTTGGGGACCGATTGGGTGCTCTACTTGATACGGTCAAAATCTTATCCACTTGAAACCCTGCATATGGTCATATTTAGAAATAGGTTGATATACATTCACTTTTTCAACAAATCAGGTAATACTTTTGCAGGCATTACCTATTATTGTTTGGTATGTTGGAAGGGTTATGGTATATTACATGTTGAAAATTTGCTCGCAACTGTTAAAATATCTTGTTCTTTGCAAATGTCACATTAAAGTTAGTATTAGAGTGTTGAGTATTAATTTTGCTAACACAGAGTAATAGGTGGCATTGCAAAGAAACAACCATTCCTCTTTTTCCTTAACTTTTTCACAAAAGGATAAAAGCAAAAAGATAGAAAAATTCTCCACAAATTTCTTGGTAGTTCCATTAATTCAGATTTTGGGTGAGTTTTTATTGTCTTTTAAATGATGGGCAACAAGTTGTTCTTCACAGGAAGCCAATACTCTGACAATAATTTATGCTTTTTATTAAAGCATCAGCATTAGTTGCAAACTATACTCTTCAAAAGTTTTGATGTAACAAATAAATAATATATTTTCTACCCATTTCTAATTATAAATTAATTCTGTAAAGTTACAGCATTTTGTTTGATCTTTACCTATAAAGTGTAAAATATTGATCTGGGTTCATTTCACATGTGATGTACTCCTATGGTTATATTAGCTCTTTGGTTTCTGCTACATTCAGATGAAGGCACTTAAAGACCTGGGACTTGATGTGACCAAAGGAAATGTCACTACTGAGTCGGCTGTTATTAAAACCAAGTTCCACATCATGCAAATGTTAGTTCCTTCTTACCTTTGTGGGAACACTCTTTTTCTTTTTGTTTATTCTATAATAAACTTCATATTTTCATACATATGATGGAAAACTACATTGGAAGTTATAAATGTCCTAACTGTCAACTCATGTCAATCCACTGTGAAAATACACAAAATGACTTATACAGTTATAATGGTAGAACTTCCGTATATGTTATCTTGTATTTAGTCTCAAAATGACTCAATCCCTTGTATTTAGTCGCATCTCTGATATTCTTGCTGAATAACATTTTACTTGTTCGTAGGGGGAGAAAGGTTGAGGATCCAGACATGCTAGAGAAAATTAGACTCACAATAATTAACAATCTTCTTGAGTACCATCCTGTATGTTCTCAGCTTCTCTAATGGTTTATAAAATTTTATTTGAGCTACACATTCTATTGGTCAAGCTCCTCGTGTTCTAAACAATCATATTTTGCCATATAGGAATCAAGTGAAAAGCTTGCAATGGGGGAGTTCTTTGGAATTAAACCTCCTGAGAAGAAAGTAAACTTTGTTCATACTTCATTTGTGCCATTGGCACTTCTATGATAATGCAACTTTCCATAACCAACTGTAAATTGTAAAATTATGCCTCAATTATGATGCCTAAGATGTGTAATTCATCACTTAGGATAGTCTCAGTTCATATTATGCTACTAAACAAGTAGCAAGTGACTAAATTCAAGCAAAAAGTAAGAAATCAAATTGAAGTTGGTAGCCAACTGTTACAGTTGAACCCAAATGAAAAAAATGTTACTGATATCTCATGTTATTTGTCTGATAATAGTGGAGTCAAAATAATACCAGAGATGAAATTGAGCTCAAATTATTTTATATTTAGACTCCTTAGTTGTTTGAAGCATCTTATTCCCTGCAAAATATAGCTTGTAGTTTATATTCTGAGCATCACGATTGTATTAGACTTTTTATTGTACTTTCTCAACCTTCATATATTTATTTTAATTTTGTTTTGAGCAGCTTGATGTGGATGTTGCCACCCATGTACATGTTGAAGCTGATGGACCTAAAAAAAGGTATGTTGCTCTTCAAGTAGCTTGTTACCTGTATGTTTGGTATAGCCCATATCACTGTGGTACCTACCTGTGAACTAATACTAAATTTCATAAACTCATGGAGGGAATTCTCTATCGTTCTGGCCGGTGCTGCCCAAAATTTTGGTCTGTGCATGCTGGTTTCTGTATGGCTACTGTTCATACAGGCCTTACCAACCTATGTTTCCTTGTACATTTTATTTCTTGATGTCCCCATTGTCCTCTTTCTTAGTTTTATGTGCACAAAAGTTCGGAAAAGGATCGGTAGTTTGAATATTTCTTGAAGAAATGACAAGTGGAAATATTATAGTTGATGCTTCCTATAATTTCCCTGTTCAGGAGAATTGTTATTTAAGGTTTTTTAGGGGGGGACCCATGATATGTTCTCGTTATTAGTTTACCATCTAAGTTCCTGCATGATATGTTTTGTTTACTATTTCAATATCTAAGTTCCTCAAACCATACTCTCATTCTCTCCTTCTATCCAGCTTGCTGTACATAGAAACAGCTGATCGACCTGGACTCCTCCTGGAGATTTACAAGATTTTAACTGACACCAACATTGATGTTGAATCTGCAGAGATAGACACAGAGGTATATTGAACACTATTTTCTGGACTGAGCATACTTTGCTATTTAGACCCAGCATTTACTTGGTACATGTTAGGAAAATGTGAAAAATGTAAGGGTAATGATGTGTAACTTTGCAATTTGAGGTAGTGTTGAGTGCAATTTTCAAAACCTTTAATCTTTCAATTTTTGAAAAAAAAGATGCATTTTCCTTTTTTTTTTAAATGTTTCTCCGCTGTTCTTAATGTATTATGATATTATCTTAGGGGTTAATAGCAAAAGATAAATTCCATGTGAGCTACGGAGGTGCTGCTCTAAACAGCTCTTTATCCCAGGTGTGCTTATCCTTTTTTCTTTGTATAACACTTTAGAATCTTATTGATCCATGGGTTTTGTTTCTTTTTGCGGGGTTGATAGGAAGCTGAGAGGTCATTTGGTGTTTAATTGTACAAATTGAGGCAAGTTGAATTTCATTGGGTCACACTAAATCAGAATTGCACAAGGGTTACTTGAAGCAAAGCTAGGTCTGTTTTGCAATATACGTTCATTGTTACTTGGGACTGTCAGGTTTTGAAACAGAATGACGTATTAAAACATTTGCACTAATTCCAGTCTTACCTATTCTTTTGCTTTGTTTATTATCTTCTATTCTGTTTAGTTGCACTTGTGGTATTTTTGGAAGGATTGGTTAATCGAGGGTTTTGTCAAAGTTGGTTTCTAATTGAGGCATAGTTAATTAAGAGTGCCAAGTGTGGTTAAAAATGGTGTCTGTTTACTTGGGAACTGTTATCATTTTTTTTTGATAATCTGGAGCATTAGCACCATTGTTTCTGTATTAGATAGGGCAGTGTCATGAAATTCTTTTCTTGAGGGGCTGCTCTGCATATTGTCACAGGTACTGGTTAACTCCCTGCGTTATTACCTAAGGCGCCCTGATACAGAGGAAGAGAGCTATTGATATTTAAAACTCCAATTTAATAAAATATAAAAGGGAGCCAAAATTTATTTTACTGGCCCCCCTTGAATGTGCATTTGTATGTATCGGATACCAGTTGTACTGGTTCATTCTGCAATGCATGTGGATGATCACTGATTATATATTCTTGTATACCTTAGGTTGTATCATTGCATCCTTAAATTTGTACTGTGTGCAACTTTAGATTGGAATGTTGTGAATGATCTTTAATCAAACTCAAATAACAGGATTGTATATTAGTTGGCTTTTTAAAAGGTGTTAAGCTACTTTCTGATCTATGCCCATCACAAGCAAATTGAGCATGGTGGAATGGAATTATTATTTAAAAGCAGGATACCAATTAACCTTTTGAGATATCAAGCGAGCCTTTTTTTTTTTTTCCAGGTGTTTAAATCGTCCCCATTTCTGTTTTTGCATTGACAATTAAATATCAAATTCCAAATGAAAAATAGGAACATTGGTTCTCTTTTTTAAGAAAATTATATCCATAATCTATTTCAGTTAAGACATAATTGTTGATAACTATCACGTGTTTTTTTTTTTTGAGTAAAGGTTGGAGGTCAAGCTACCCAACTATTTAATACATTTGTTATAATAACAAAAGATTTTTCCCATCTGAATTTCGAGTCATGATCTCTCACATAGAAATTATGTGTCTTACCCACTAGACCAAAGACTAATTCTCACTATCACGTGTTTTTGATCAATTAAAATACATTATGACTGCTACCAACAATTATTTTGATCTCAGCTCGTTTTCCAAACCTTTAAAATACATCAGTAATTTTTCAATACATTAGTGTCAATAATTCATATTCGTTGTTACTATAACACTTTCCTAATGCCTTCTCCAATTAGATACCAGCAGTCCTCTGGAAACTACAATTGATCATCACTATGTAGCTATTCTCAAAATAAGAAAAAAAAAATCTTTTTGTACAAAAGCAATTCAATCATATAATCAAATTTAAATTTGAAATATTGAAGCTATGTCACCAGTGGAAAATACATTGACAATCTTTATCAGCAATAAGGCAAAGAATAAGCATTTTACTTTCCCTTGAATATATGTCTAATTTTCTCATACAAATTTTCATTTATAAAATTTACACATCAGAGGTTTCGTCTCCTAACAAAAGAGACTTAACAATCCTATCTCCGAATCCATCAGCAAAAATAAACATGTGCCCCCCATCAGATACCTCATGGTATCTAATCCAGGGTAACTTCTCCGAGAGGAATCGTTGCAACTCGATCCGTACCAGTCTATCGTGATATCCCTGCCAGAGATGAACAGACCCCTCATTTTGAGGAAATGGATTGGTGATGTTCATTGGGTCGAACTCCCAGTTCCCAAACATTACAAGCAAATCTCTGTGGATTGATTCGTAGATGCCTTGCTGCCTGGATTTGTTCTAAAATAGAGAAAAAGAAAGCTTTATGTATTAATTAATTTATTCATTCATTCTTTAATTTGCTACCAAAAAGAAAATTTTGTATAAATGTGGGATTCAGCCATCCAGTTGTAAATGATTAGAAATAATCATTACTAACTAAACTATTGAGCAGTATTTATTGTTGTGTGCACTTCCAAATACACCATTTTGGATTATTTATTTATCCCCTATACATGAGTTTGAAAATTTGACCACCAATAAAGTGATGACACTTTCCAACCCAGTACCCTCAGTTCAAAAGCTGTGCTAGCATTGTACCAATATCTGACATTTGATCATATATATAGTAGCATTATACTAACAAATAAGCAATCAACCTCAGATTGATCCATGATTATAAAGCCTCATGAGAACAAAATTTGAACTTAGCCTCAATCTATCATTAGCAAAGCCTCTATTGTGCAACATCAAGAAAAACAAAATGAATGAGAAACTGAGAACCCAAAGCCCTAAACCAAAACCATACATCTAATTATTCAAATCCCTCTCGTACCTCTGTGAATGAATGGGAGGATAGGAGTTTATGAAGCACCTCCAAATCTGATTTGCAAAAGATCCCTGGGTCACGGGATGCGGCTGCTGAAGAAGCGAACAATTTCTGAGTCATCCATGCATACAACAAAGAGGGAGCATAATGTGCCACCAAAAGCGTACGCTGCTCAGCAGGCTCCACCTTTTTCATTGCTTCTTTTGATAGCTCCCTTGGAAATGATGGCCACCAGTAGTTTATCACTGGCACCACCAGTGTGACCCCTGCCAACCTGTTTGTTTACAAAAAGGACATAATTTGCATTGGCAAATTAAAAATTGGGCAAAGAATCTCATAATTTATTTTTAAAAACACCTACGTCTTTGTCAAGAGAGAAACAATGAGTGCTAATGTGATCATATTATGAAGCAAATGGGAAAGAGAGACACTGCTATGATTTTTCATTCTAATGCTTCCTGTGATTTGTAGGGATCTGCATTACAGTGATCCCTTTACAGGGTTATACAAACATCTTGGTAATTTAAAAAGGTTGTGCCAACATTTCGTTCTATTTCCATTTTCATTCACATAAACTTCAGTTCACTAGGAATATTCCTTATTACAGTTTTCTTATGGTGGTGCTTGGAAAGAGTGGAATTGGTAATAGGAATAGAGACCTTTTCCACTTTATTCTATTCGTGTGTGGCAAAGTGGAATAGGTCCGATTCCAAGGACAGTTGAATATCACTCATTGTAACCCATTATTCCTATAGAATATGATTTTTCAACCCCCCCCCCCCAATAGAATATTGTAGAGAGGGGTCTAATTGCAATATTTTTCCTCTATTCTACCTTAGCTATTCCACATAATTACACCTATTCCACTCAATTTCAAACATGTTCAGCACCTATCCACCCCTTTCCACTCAATTCCACTCTCTTCCATCCTTTTCCAACCCTGCCGGACATGCACTTTAGGATTGTTCTTTGTACGTTTTCATTTGGAGAAGGATGCCATTGTCGTCAATTCTCTACTCAAATTCACCCTAAATGATTTAAAGGTTTGTCCAAACCATACCCCAAGCACAGTTTTCCTTATAATTCAATGAAAATTTTAAGTTTTTACCAGGGATGTCTAAAGTACCTTGAACTCTATTGGAATAAGTACTACAAAACTTTTTTCCATTTTACAACTAGCACCGAACATATTCTGAAGATCTTAAAAAATAAAAACTGCCGAACATCAAATGAACCAAGCAAAAAAAGACTCCATAGCCCCTTACATATTTAAATTCCAGTTCACTCTATTTGATGTAAATTTGTACCCCAGCTCTGGGTTTCCATATCTTAATTTTGCGAATTCAGAGTAGGTCCGATGCCCATCGGACCTACTTTGGTTCGATGGGTGAAATGACCATTTGATTGCATCAAGATCCGTGCTAAGTACATTAATATCCATGCAGGTAAGTTTCAGTTTCCATGGAGACTAATCTTGATGCTAATCGTACGGTGCTAGAGCTAATTGAACCTAAAAGTAGGTTCGATGTCCATCGGACCTACTCTAATCTCTAATTTTGCTCCAATTCCTCTTCAGGAACAGGAGCTCAGTGAAGTTAGGGGCACAAATGTCAATGATATGTAGTATGCAACTTTTCAATTAGTCAAATAATTTGTTAATATTTGAGAATATCTAAAAAAAATTTGCTGCTTGGTGGACTAGAAACACTAGAAACACTGAGTCGTGACACAAAAGGAAACTGATAAAAGATAAAATAGACCCTTGAAGCAACTTACCTGTGAGGTATGTATTTGAGGCAGCCCCAAGCAGAGTAGCCCCCCATTGAGACCCCCATAACATAGAATTTTGGACCCAAATGCAAGTTGTCAGCAAGCTCCTCTATATCCAGAGCCTCACTTTTAACGGATCGATTTGTATTTGGGTCACTCTCTCCATACCCTGCCCGGTCATATGACAACATGTATATGCCTAGTTCCTCGACCAGCTCCTAAAATCTCAAAAGAAAGTGACAAAAGAGAAATATTATTGTAATTGAATTGCATATTTGTCTTATTAACTAAGAATGAGAATTTTGAATACCACTACGGCTCCAAGCTGTGTTTCATGGAAATGAAAGTGTATAATATCTTAATATAATTCAGATACAGCAATATGACAATCTCATGTTCCATTCTTATTAAATATTGCATCTACTGGCAAATAGGAATTTATGCAATTGTAAAAAATATATATATTCTGCTTAGGAAAATGCAACGTTCATCATCAAATATTGCATCGTACGGTGTATTAGTACATAAAAATGCCTGTAAATAGTGTTGTAGTCTCGATCCTTATCAGTATTGAAATTTCTTAACATATCTATATTTCTTTGTGGACTACTTGTTAGATTTACTATATGCAGGCTCAACATGCAGGTAAGCTACATTCAAGCAATGACAACAAATTTGTCATTGTAAAAGCACCAGGAGCGGACCCACCTTGAGTCCCGGGGGGGGGCCTGGATTTTGAAATTCAGTGGAAAAATTACAGGTCTGGTACCACTTTGCCCCTCCCTGGAACTAGAAAACACGCCAGGCCAGATTCAAAGTTCATTATTAGAACTACCAAGTTTCAATATCCTACAAATACATTAATTGGGATTGGGATAGGATCACACCACCTAATTGGTTCCAGACTTCCTGTATTTATGAAAGGACCTCAGCAGTTATTACATCCAAAAATGGGACTTTTTCAGGGCCATATATGCAAAATACCTTACAATGAAGAACAAAAAAAGTAATATAGTACCTTACAAAAAAGTGTACAAATTTACTGATAAAGATTAAACATAGCAAATTAAAAACATTAAAAAAAAGTGTAGAAATTTACTTGAGAGACTGGAAACGGGATATCCTTTGTGGAATCAAAAGCGTGGCAAAGGATGAGCTTATATCTGGCATTTTCCTTTGGCACACCCCACTCTTTGTACGCGAGGAAACGACCATCTCTCAGCTGGCTCCTTGGAGATGTCACTGGGGGTCCATTTGGGGAGCCGCATATCTTTGGAGGGGGAGGCTGAATTGCTTTGTATAACCAGCTGAGGAGTACGATGAACACCACAACGGCTACCCTTGATATCATGCTCAATTTCTAGATCTAATGACCTATGGGTCTTTGTATCTTTTTGGCTCCCTTTGTTGGGTTTTTTAGATCTCGAATTTCTAATGGAAATGAAATGGTAGTATGAGAGAGAGAGAGAGAGAGGATTTTTTTTTTAATTTAGAAATTATAACTAAATTCCTAAACAAAGCAGCCAATTAGGAGAAATTTTTTGAAAAATAAACTCCACCGGATTCGGTATCCGGTGTGGAATTGAAAGACCCGGCCTCCACCGGATTGGGCAACCGGTGGAGCTAGGAAATGCCACATTTTCCCGCTACGCCACATTGCGCCACAGAAAATCAAAAAATTGCTCCACCGGTTTGGGGAACCGGTGGAGACTTGTTTCGGAAATTTACCTACCCGATACCTCTGCCTCCCTTCCTTCTTCTCTCCCCCATTTTTCTTCCTTCTTCAAAACCGAACTCCACCATTTTTTTTTGTTCTTTCCAAATACTCCATCTTTTTTTCATTCAATTGTTTCAAAATTTTCAGATCGTCCAAGATAATTGGAAACTCCTTCGATCTACGATTTTAACAAAGTAAAAATTCATTTTTTTTTTATAGTTTTTTATTTTGGCCGAATTAAATTAAATAACTCATTTAATTGAGTTTGTTTAGTATATTTAGTATTTTTTTGTGTAATTTAGCGTTGAATTAGCAATTAGCTTCAATTTAGTGTAATTGTAGTATTAATTTGTATAATTTAGTGTAATTTGTGTTATATAATATAATTTGTTTAATTTGTGTAATTTAGTATAAATTTGTGTAATTTGTGTTATGTAGTATAGTATAATTTAGTGTTATGTAGTTTATTTGTGTAATTTGTAGTTTAATATAATGTAGTATAATTTGTGTATTTTAGTGTTATGTAGTATAATTTGTGTAAAATTAGATAAATGTAATTTGTGTATGGTTAAAATCGAAATTTTAGTAATTTGTGTTAATTTGTGAAAAATTTGTGTAAAATTTGTGTAATTTATGTAGTATAATTTTTGTAAAATTAGATAAATGTAATTTTAGTGTTATGCAGTATAAATGTAATTTTAGTGTTATTTTGTATAATATAGTATAAATTTGTGTATGGTTAAAATCGAATTTTTTAATAATATGTAGTTCAATGGTATGGTATGTAGTTAATTTAGGTCGGACTTACATATACTTAAATTTTCTAACAGGGTGAATGGATAATCCAAATTATCCGGAGCTGTTGAAATTACCACCACAGTATCATCAAGCATGGAAAGTTCGTGATACGATAATTTTTGTTAAATTTATTAATTATTTGTTTGAAATAAACATTATATGAAGTATTTGAAGGAGTTAGAATGATTTAATTTTTTTTGGCGGCCTAATGTAAAACCACTCCCGGTTAAATAGGCACCGTCCTACTATTACTTACAACGATCGGATGGACAATGCTTTGAAGAATTTAGGACAATACCAAATTGCTCGGCTTAATGATTGCAAGCTTGATCCTTATTTGATTACTTGCTCTGGTTGAGAGGTGGAGGCCCGAGACCAATACTTTTCATCTACCAATGGGTGAAGTAACAAGATAACGTTGGAAGATGTTGCATGTTTATGGGGCTTATCGATTAAGGGTAATTAACTATTTAAAATTATTTATCAGTTATTTTAATTAATTATTTTAAGAAATAAATTGTTGATTGTATAATTCTTTTAATTGGCGAGGCTACCCAATTACCGGCACAAGCGATACCGATTGGAACCCATACTTAGAGTATGATCTAGGAGGCCGATCCCGCAGATTTTTACAATGACACTGGAGACGACAATGCCATATAAACATAGGTGGTATGATCTTAACACGAGATAAAGAGCGATTGGCCGTCTCTAGCTATTCGCTTAAACCGAAATGGTTGCGGACCAAATTTGCGGATCCACTAGTAGGCTGGAGACGATGATGAGAGAGTTGCACAAGTACACACGAGGATTTTGTATGGATTTATTCGGGTCGATTATGTTTCCGATTCGAGTGCGGACGGGGTCCCCGCGATGTACTTGCAATTCCCAGAGTGATCCGGAGACTCGAGTAGAATACAATTGGGGAGGTGCTGTACTTGCACATCTTTATCGAGAGTTGTCACGTGCTTGTCTCGCGGGGGCGGACACGATAGCGGGGCCGATATTGCTGTTACAGATGTGGTCATGGACTCGATTTAGTATTGGTCGACCTTTACCCCGAACAGAGCCACCTCCCTTCGGAGGCAACGATGTGGATACGAGGAATGCATTCGGTGTGAAGTGGACCACTCACCATGTGTGGACAACAAACCCTCACTTAGGTAAAAAAAATTAATTGTGGTTTATAATGCGAGCACAGTACGATTAAATTACAATACCTCTTTTTTTATAATTGTTTTTCCTTGTTTTTGGTATAGGAGGTACAACCACATACAGAGATTCGTTCGATAGATTATCCGATGATACGGTTAACTGGCGACCTTACGAAGAATATTACAATCATGCACCTCGACATGTTCAACGACAAAAGAGGTATTGGATGTGGCTGCTGTTACTTGATTCATTTTTGGATGGTGGAGTATCAGCATGCGAATAGGGTCATGCGTCAGTTTAGAAAGTACCAAGAGGTCCCGCCTCCTCCTCCTTTAGCATATGATCAAATTTCTTATCTACGGGAGGCATGGAGTCACGATGGCAATTCAACAGTGGATGGTTGTTGGGCGCTTACTCATAAGTCCTTTATTGAGATGGATTCAGTACTCATTAGAGAGCATAGACCGTACGAGATGTCGATGCATCATCGGTACATACATTGGTTCTACTTACATGGTATGAGTTCAGTGTATATCTCAGATAACAATCCACAAGATCTACACCGGTTGGCTCCACTGCGGACAGGAGATGTCGCGACACTAGCATATGTTCCCCACGGTCATAGGCATTCTCGTGTGGTTCGTACATTAATTTTTTTAAAAATTGAACTACATAACTATATTTCTTTTCAATATTAATATGCAATGTGTATTACTTTTTTGTGTTATGTAGATTGCTCGAGAGATACAGCTTACGATGCAGGCAATAAGCATGGTGAAAACTCCGGGACAAGTGGCATATGGCAAGGTGATGCTCGAGCATGCTAGTGACATTATGGATGATATTGATCAGAGCCACATATTCCGCGGCATACTCGATAGTGCTGGGATCCCTACAGACCTGGACAGCATTGATTTGAGTGATGATTTCCCTGATCAGTATCCTCGTCGCCCTCCGACTGAGGAGCCTCCCTCAGAGTGGGAAAACTTCATGAGCGGCACAGAGTCGGGATCCATATCTCAGTTCATGATCGACGAGCTAACAGGAGGCATTAGGATGATGGGACCATCCACAGCAGATCCGGGACAGCTCACTGCAGAGCCGGGTCCATCCACGTCAAATCCACCTCGGGACACTCGCATAAGGAGACAACCTGACTTGTACACTCCCGGGACGGACGCCCTCGGACCTCGAAGACGACAGCGTCATTAGCATGTTTCGACTAAGTAAGTGCCAACTTATAATTTTTTTATTAAAAAAAAAAAAGGTGCATTTCTGACGAATTCTTACAAACTTTTTTTTATAATTGTTTTTAGTGTTCGATGCTTTGAAGAATTTATGTGCATGGAGATGAGGATTTATGTTCAATGCTTTGAAGAATTTATGTGCATGTTATATTAAGATGGACTTGTTATATTATTATTTGCATGTTATATTAAAATGGATTTGTTATATTAAGATGAACTTGTTATATTTAGTGTTCAATGCTTTGAAGAACTTGTTATTTACGAGGAACTTGTTGTTTGCATGTTATATTAAGATGAACTTGATAGCAATTAGGAACCTTTAAATTTACATAATGTCATCCTGAACAATAATACATAATTCATAAATAGTTAAAATGTCATTCGAAATCTTAAGAATACAATAAAAGTGTTATCATAACAATACAATAAGATACATTAAGAGTCATCAAGAGCATGGAGTTGATGAAGTCGATGCATCTAACACAAAATGAGAACAATTAGTTCAATTAAAATAGTAATCATACACATTGTTTGTCCATTGAATTTTTAAATTTTTATACCTGAATGTCTAGCTGTAGAAGTCTTTTGATTTTGTGGCCGAATCCTGGTAGGGGCCTCCATTTTGTCCATTGCCATCATTATTCGTTTGTGTTTTCTTCTACCCTTATTTATTTTGGTTGGATCTGGCCTTATAATGGGCCCATGATACATTGGCCAATCCCGTGCATTTCCAAATCCCTTGAATTCTCCAGACCAAGTGTTTATATAATTTTGTAAGCTAAAATATGGACTTACATAATCGTTATGGTTTAAATTCTCGAAGAAGCAAACTGCAAGAACATGGTTACATGGGATGCACGTTAATTGAGGTCTCTGACACAGGCATATAGGCATTCCTTCTGGAGGAAAGGTAACACTATACTTGACCTCGCCTCGAACACCCTGCAATTAAAAAAAATCAGATTTCTTGAATTGAATGAATTAAAGAATAATACATATATATGACACTAAGGAATGTGACTTACCGTTTCAAGAAGTCCATCTCTATCGACAACCTCATAGTTGTTGTGGCCGGCATACATCGGTCTGACTTCATGCATTCTTGCCTTTTCCCTACGACGATGTAAAATCAGTGTAATTCTCAACGAAAAATCCAATCCTGTAGCCTCCCACCCAAACGCGGCTTCCCGTCTCTGTACAAACCAGTCGACGCACTTGTAAAATATTTTCTCAAGAAGTGCACACACAGGTAATTGTCTAGCCACCTTGAAGACACTGTTTAGTACCTCAGAGCCATTAGAGTTCATTATACCCCATCGATTAAGGACTCCATCATGCACTTGTGTCCACTTATGCAAAGCCAAAGGCTCTGCATCATTCTTGCGGTCCCGTTTGCCAATTTTCATGATGTAGTCGTGTGCTTTTGTATCTCTTTGCTTAATTATATCCATCCCCTCTTCAAATCTCCAAATTTTTTTTTTCTTAACAAATTTCTTGAAGACCGTGCGGAGCCACTTCTGAGGGAATTTTTTCCAAACATTTGCGGTAATATGCGTGTGAACACAATCGGTGGACAGCTTCATTCTTTTCCTCGCACCATCCCAGTTTGGGGGCCTCAAACACCCCTCGTATAGCAAGGTCTTTGGTCCGAGAGAACACAAATTTTTCCCCGGACCGACAACATTAATACGCAACCAATTCATAAACCAACCCCAATTGGGGAGTGACTCCTCTTCACAAATTGCAAATGCAAGTGGCAATAGTTGTTGCTCTGCATCATAAGCACAAGCCATAAAAAGTTTACCTTTGTATCTTCCGGATAGAAACCCAGCATCAACACTGATAACGGGTCGGAGATGAGGCCATGCTTGAATACACGGCCCAAATGCCCATGCAACTCGGTTGAAAATATTAATATTATACTTGTTCGATGGTTCATGTTCAAGTAGATACTGTGTACTGGGTTAGATGCTTTGATGGCACCCAAAAGCAATGGCGGCGGCTCGTAAGACTTCTCCCGGCTCCCAAACATGTCGGCCATTGCAAGTTCTCTACCTCTCCACAACTTGTTATACGAGGGTGTTACTTGTCCCAAATTTCACCTTAACTAAATGCCCGACCGTTTTAATGCTTAACTCCAGCATCTTCTTGATAACCGGGTTTAATAATATCGGCAATTCTTCCGGCGAGTCATTTGTGCATTATCTAACTTTTTAGCATTTCCAAAACATGTGTGGACATATGGGTTGGTGGAAATTGTCCATGCACTCGTTGGTACTACCGTTGCATATAATTTCCATTTGCATTTAGGATATCTACATGCAACTCGATACTTGGTTTTGCTTTGCTATTTAGGGTATCTAGTCGTATACTTTTGGGTATGTGAAAATCTCCAAGTTACTTTATTAGTTTGGCTTTAGATTCGAACATTTGACCTTCAAAGAAATTTTTCATCTAATCCGGGAGCTTCCTTAAGAAATTCACGATCTGCGTATGGCATCGGCACATCATCGTGGAATGAGGAACATGGATGCCTAAGACCTCGATTGATGAATGGAATCGACTTGTGCCACTCTTTCAATATTTCTTGGGCATTCTTTTCAGCCTCATATTCTTCCATATCTCGAGTCTTGCCCTTCACCGAATCATCATTATCAAAAGAACTTGTATCGAAACATGCATTTGAGTCCGATTGCTCATTAGGGTCATCACCGCATTTGGGTCCGATTGCTCATTAAGGTCATCACCGGTCCGAACTACGGGTGTGTACGTGGTTTCGGGTACACTACCCGAGTAAGGATCAAAGTCGGTCCCGAACCGACGGTGTGTTACTCCCTCCGGGCAAACTATCCGGGCACGGATCATAACTGGTTTGGTTTGTACGATGCTTGCGCCTCAACTACCAATTCTATAACCTTAAATCCAGGCTACTTGAGGTGCGGTTTGTTTAATGGCATCCCAAGTTTCTCCATTTTCTATCCGAAATAGAGAGAAATGGTACGATCCAGGTGGTCCCGTGTTCAAACGTGCCCTGATTATCAATTTGACTCGACTCGGAAGCAATTCAAGTCCAACATATATTTGCCGTCTTACAACAAGAAAAACCGGTAGAATCGAAACGGTAAAACGTAAATGCAGCCCCTATGTCATAACCAACACCGGTTGGAGTGTTTTGGAGGTTACCACCATAATACACATTGATCAATAACGAGACATTTTGCTGAACAAAAACAAACACAAAATTAACTCTAATTATTTTTTAATTTTACAACACTAAATATAAACCTATGAGCAGAAAAAAAACTTACATTAATGATCAGAAGAAGCTGCCGAGTACAATGGCGTTGGCGATCTATTCATACGGTACCTCTTCAAATTGGATTTAAAATAAAAAAAAAATATGAAACAAAGAGAGAAAAACGAGACAGAGAGGAAGAGGGGAAGAAGAAGAAGTTGCTGGAACGAGGGAAGAAGGAGTTACGCGAGTTTTGTGAAGAATGATTACTCCACCGGATTGCAAAATCGGTGTGGGTAAATTTTGATGTCTCCACCGGATTGGGTAACCGGTGTAGGGCTATTTTTGGGCCTCCACCGGATTGGGAAACCGGTGTAGGGGTATTTTTGGGCCTCCACCGGATTGGGAAACCGGTGTAGGAAGGTTCCGGTGTGGCTTTCTGTGTAGCGAGTTGCGGCAGAGCAAAAAATGGCTCCACCGGTTGCCCAATCCAGTGGAGGCAGTGTGTTTCAATCCACACCGGTTGCCAAATCCGGTGGAGGCCATTTTTCAAAAAAAATTTCCCAATTGGCTGCTTTGTTTAGGAATTTAGTAATAATTTCTAAATTAAAAAAAAAAAAATCGAGAGAGAGAGAGGAGAGGGAGGGGAGAGCCTTTCAAGCAAATTCGTATCCAGTGTAGTCTTTTTTAGTGGATCTGGACCGTTCTTTTAACTTGGCACGAATCTTAGAGTCCAATAATACTGCCCCCTATTGTCCCCGAATCTCAAACCGGCTGAGATTTAATCTCAAACCATAGAGTGATGCGCATCCTAAATCTCAGCCGTAGAGTGATGCGCATCCTCTGTAGTAACAGAGAGATTCAAACGGGACTAGCCATGGGGCTGAGGTGAGCATTTTTTTTAATGTTTTTTATGTTTTTTTTCCAAGTGTGTGTTGATGGTAGGCATTAGTATTTTGAAAAAGGGCAGGGCAGGGCAGACCGAGTCAAATCAGCGCAAGGGCATGGGCAGCTCGGACACGGGTAGGCCGGATATCACGGATGGCATAGTCTGGGTAGTACGGGTAAATTCTTTAAAACCCTACCTTATCTGGCTTTAGACCACGAATAGCACGGAGCGGCGATCTGGACAATCCGAGTTGGCAGTCCGATTTTTATTTTCCTTTTCTATTTCACTGCTTCAATTTATCCATTTCATCATTTTGTAGATATCTACATTCTTATATTATTAAACATGTAGATGTTTTGATCCGCCAACAATTGTGATTAAAAGCTAATTTTCAAATTGAATATCAACCCTCCAATCAAATTATACGTCTTCTTTTAAATGAATGAATTGTTTTTGCGTGTAGAAGTCTAAATTTAGTTAGAAATGTATTTGCCACACATAATGCTAAGAATTGAGAAAATAAAATTAGCATTAAATTTTTGTTATCATATCTCTCTTCAGATTTGATTGGTGTATAAAGAAATTATTTTCCAATTTTAATAGATATCATATCTCATTTATGAATTACCTACCTCTTATTCATTTTTGGAAGAGAACAAAAAAGGCATATTATTAATTTATTTTCTGACATATTTTCATATTTAATTTAATTTAATTTTAACGCATTCATTTGTTATTTCTTTTATTGTTATTTATTATGTGTTTCTCTGCTCAATCTTATTGTTAAATCTTATAATATGTACTCATTGCAACGCACAAGCACAATACTAGTATATATAAATATATATTGTATAATTAGAGAGTAAAAAAAACTTATAGTATCCTCAAGTTTAAAGAACATTGTCACATAGATTCATTAAATAAAATTAAGAGATATGAGAACAACGGCATATAACAAATATGTGAAATGAAACAAATTATATCAAATATCATTTTTGAAAATATTTAGTTGAAAAGAACGGCATGCAATTCATACGATAAAATTATATTAATTTTATAAATTTATTTGTTGATATTAAATAGCAAGAAATATATTGTAGATATAAATAAGCAATAAAAGTATATTTAATTATTTTATAGTTACATTATTATTATTTTGTGTATAATTCGAGAGTCAAAACAACTTATAATATTTTGTACAAATAAGCAAACAGTCTCAACTTAATGAACATTGTATTTATTAATTAAAATTTATAGAATACAGTCTAAAATATGTGAAATAAAGCAAATTATATCAAATATCGTCATTTAAATATATTAAAAAAACAGTATTATCCAATTCATACAATAAAAGCATATCAATATTTATAAATTTATTAGTCAATATTAAATACTAAATAGCAAGAAATATATTGTAGACATAAAAGTTCCAAATAAAAACGAATAAGTATAGAATGTCTCATTTTCTTTTACTACAATGTGGTTACTACAATGGGTGATTGAGTTCATCAAACTTCTATGTGAACTTAACTCTAAATCTATTGGATTGATTTCAAATAACGAATTCAAATATTGAAACTCATTTACCTTACGAGTAATGTGTCTACATGCGAAAAAAAATTTAACTTTCGATTTAATTTAGAATAAAGTCAAGTGGTCAACTTTCTCCAAGAAAAAAAAACTTAAAAAAAAAAAGTCAAGCAATCAAAATTAGAAGATTTATAAATAATTTTAATACATTAATTTTTTTTATCACTGGACTCTATACAAAATTAATTCAATATTTTTTTAAAAATTTATATGTAGACGCATCGCTCGTAAGGTAAATGAATTTCAATTGTTTGAATTTGTCGTTTAAAGCCAATTCAATAAATTTTAGAGTTAATCTCACAAATAAACTTGGTAAACTTATGAACACCCTAGTTCTGTTCTAATATCAAATATCTGACAAAATAATTTATCTTGAGTACACGATCAACAAACTGAACAAACTAAAAGCTATACAACCAAATTTTTATTCTTCTAAATTGGTTGATTAATAATATCAAATAAGTTATATATGAATATATTTTTTTTTGAACATCCAATAAAAGTAAATAAGTATATCACACTTAAAATCGCAAAGGAACAACAATGCACTCGAAAAAAATTCCTAGCAAGTAATCGATGCCTTCAGTAATTTATAACTAGAATCTCTAAACAATAGGTATGATCTACCGTGATTTTTTTTCATAACCAAAAAAATAAATAAAATAATATTAATAACCAGACCTCCAAAAAAATTTTATCCATAACCAAACCGCCCCCGAGGGGGCGGTTTAGTCCCCAAGCAACCCCCCCAGTGGAGCGGTTTACCCCCCCCAGGGGGCGGTTTAGTTATTTTTTTATTTTATTTTTTTAATACGATGATGGATTAATTATAATTATGTATTTTGTAATATTATGTTGATATTTGTTTATATTTTTAATACGATGAATTTTATGATTTGTGAATAGTTTAAAACATAAGCGAACAAAATAATCAAATAACGTCTAATCAACATAAAATATAAAAACGAAAACAAAGTGAATAAAATCACCAAATAACGTCTAATCAACATAAAATATAGAAACGGAAATATAAAAATACTACTGTCAGGTCTACAATATGAAATATAAAAAACTAGCGACGACGACGACGAGGAGGACCGGACAGTGACAGTCTAGGAGCCGGCCCGCACACCTTCGGCGGCTGCACACGCGTCCTCTGTCGATGCACACGCCTCCTCTGTGGCTCGGGAGGATCCTCGTCATAAGAATGATCCACATAGATGTCCTCTCGTAATCAGAATGATCGACATGCATGTCCTCCTGCATTGTGCCCGTGGATCGTCGGTATGAATCGGGCCATGGATCATACTGAGTAGCCTGCGATGGACCCGTCTCTCATGGATCGGTCTCCCAGTCCCCAATATATGTGCTCGGGGGCTGTCCCGAATGCAGCAGTCTCCCAAGTATCAGTGGGCTGTTGTGCCCCACTGCCACTAGTCTCGTGGTCGTACTGCTTGGGGGTGGCATCGATGGTGTGGCTCCGGTGAGATCCTCTACACCGGTGGCGGTGAGGTCAAAGTCTGCGGAGTGAAAGTAGGTTCGGCACACCATATAGGGTGACCATCTTGCAGTTATATAATGTTAGTTTTTCTTTATGAAAATAACGAAAATTTAATTTATACAGAGATGAACCAGCTTACCTCGCCAAGCTGTACCGGCACATTATATTTATTGTAGTAGGCGTGTCATTTCTTGTTGTCGAGCACCCAATCGTGGAACGCCCAATCCGAGTTGTCTTCTGCAACATTTGAGTTGAAGTTGTTAAGAACACACTTTCAAAACAAAATTGACGTGTATGGTAAAATAATTGAACTTATAATAGCTTCGAGGGCTGGTGGTAGGTCATCGTCGTATATGAGGACCCGTTCTCGATTTGGCATTGAACTGCTGACTGCCTCTCTGAAATTTTAGATGTGTATTTGTTATTATCAAATTTTAAAAAAAAGGTAAATAACATTAATTGAAGAAGACTTACCAGACAAGCGTGACACAGTCCTCTGTACAAACATGCAAGCATGGCTCCACCCCAGTTCCACCGCGATGGCTTATCGAGTAGCTCCAGCTGGTGGAGGAACATAATCGAAACCGAGTGGCCACTAGTCGACAAACATCGTGGTACCACATAAGTCAAGCACGAATGCCCTAACATACCTCTTGACATGCTCCACGTCAGACGTCAATGGGGTAATGATAATTTCGGCGGCATATTGGTGGAGAGCCTTAAGACTGATGCAGTACTGGGAGAACTTCTCATCAGCGTCATCATTCTTCTGTTTTAGCTTCTTTGTCACCCCCTCCACATGCACACCCAACAGCTCTGGGATCAACATCGGGAGTTTCTGATGATTCGAGACATCCCCTACCGGATCACCATCGATCCGCAGATCCTATAAGGCACTCACGTCCTGTAGGGTCACTGTCATCTCCCCCACCGGGAAATGGAATGAATGGGTCTCAGGTCGCCATCTCTCCATGAGACCGCACGTGAGTGCCTGGTCAATCCGCCATGGTTGTTTCATTGTGGCTAGCTGGTACAACCCAAGGTTAATGAGGTACCGATCCATCAGTGGATTTGCGACATACCGTACCTCCGGCGAGCGGTGCCGCACTGTCAACATGGTCTCATCCTGTATTTATCAATGTTTTAGACCAGTGGAACTGAATAAATATTTGTTGTTTGAAACGCACCTCTATCGATGCAAGTGAGATACGGTGAAGTTTGTGAGGGACCCACAGGAGAGGACTGAACGTATCTACACGATGTGGTGCGCCATCCCATGGATCGACACCCTCCACAGTGGGATCGGCGTGAGCCTGTGAACTCTAGCCGGTCTCCGACATATCTCGTGATCGCTCACGTCGAGGTCTAGTCATGCTGCATTTGAAAATATCAAGTTTAAAAATTCTAACATCAATTTCTAACAATTCTATTTAAAAATTCCTATGAGATTGTACAACTTAATTCCACTCAATTAAATTTCAACCATGTTATTTTCTCAAATTTCCATCTAATTTTTAAAACCTAATTTCAATCATAACCAATTTCTATTCACAGACAAATAATTTCTACTTAATTTCTAACAACTCTAAACAATTTCAAACAATTTATAAAAATTACAAATAATTTATAAACAAGTTAAACAAATAATTTCGAACAATTGCTAACAATTTCTAACAATTCCAATGTAACAATTTCTAACCATTCCAATCAACTAATTTCTAACAATTCCAATCAAATAATTTCTAACAATTCCAATCAAATAATTTCTAACAATTCCAATCAAATAATTTCTAACAATTCCAATATAATAATTTCTAACAATTCCAATCAAATAATTTCTAACAATTCCAATCAAATAATTTCTAACAATTCCAATGTAATAATTTCTAACAATTCCAATTTAATAATTTCTAACAATTTCTAACAATTTGTAAAAATTTCTACCATTTTTCAAACATTTCTAACTATTTCTAACAACCCTAAAAAATTCAAATCAATTTCTACTAAATTCAATAACAACAATTTCAAGCAAATCCCGCAATTTCTAACAATTTCATATAAATCCCGCAATTTCGAACAATTTATACAAAATTCCAAACAATTTATAAAAAATCCAAATAATTTATAAACAAGTTAAGGAAATAATTCCATACCCGAAAATGAAATCGGAGAGACGGCGCGGCGGCGACTACGAACTCGGATGCAGAGAGAGAGGGAGAGAGAGTGGCAGGTAGAGAGAGAGAGAGGGAGAGGGCGGTAGAGAGAGAGAGGGGTCGGGAACGCTTGAGAGGTGCGAAATGTCGCGTTCGGGGCGAAAAAACGGGGTTTTTGGGCGATTTCCGGCGATGAGAGGGTGGTTCGGGTTAGGGGGGGCTGTGGGAGGCGGGTAGGGTTGGGGTTTGGGGAGGGAGGGTATTTAAAAATAATAATAATAATAATAATAATAATAATAATAACGAAACCGCCCCCTGGGGGGGCGGGTTGCTTGGGGACTAAACCGTCTCCCAGGGACGGTTTGGTTATGGATGAAATTTTTTTAAGAGTCTAGTTATTAATATTATTTTATTTTATTTTTTGGTTATCAAAAAAAAATGACGGTATGATCTACATTATCTTTTTTGTGCTGTAATCAATATCAAGGTACAATTAACATCAATATATTATATTATTTTTCCATACCATATGATTAAATATTAAAATACAAGCAACATAGATATATCATTTCCAGTGTTGGGATTTTTTTTTTTTTTTTTACAAAAATGTAATGAGCATTTTGATAAAAAAAAAACACACACACACACACACAAAACCGATATATCGCATAGAAAGATACACACGTTCAAATTATAGAAATACTAATCTGCAATTAATTTTTGCAATTATATAGTCTACAAAGCCTCATCAAAAAAATTGTCCACTTTTTCACCATTTCAGAAATTTTACATGAAATATTTGCAGCGTAACTCTGCTGCTTTTCGTGTTGCGAATGAAGAGTTAACTGATTGGGTGTTACAACACAGACAACATGCATAGTTGTACCTTGGGAAATAAAACAACATCAATGTGCGCCGTGTTGTAGTTGGGTGGAGATGAAACAACATCCGGGCGGTCCGGGCGGGTAGGGCAGTCCGGACAGGTAGCACGGTCCGGATAGTACGGGTTCACGGTCTAGTTCGAGCGGTCCGGATAATCCGGATTTTTTTTTTTTTCAAAAATGGTAGTCCGGCCTGTGTTTTTGCCTGCCCGTCCTATCCGTGAACCCGTGCCAAACCAATGTACGGGCACGATCCGGTCGGGCACGGGTCGCAGGCGGTCCGATCCGGGTCACGGGTCCAGAGGTAATTTCAAAACACTAGTAGGCATAGTGATGAGGTTGGTGATATAGTGACGTATTGTGACTTGCGTATCGCGTGTCGTAATTATTTGTGCCGTGGTTATCTTTTAAAAAATTGGTACGGCACGTCACGGGAAAGATCTGATCATGGTACGTGGTCACGCGAGTCACGTGTAATTAGAAACGTTAGATCTTGGTTAAATAGTGAATCTTAAATAAACCAACTTAAATTATGAAAAAAAAGTTAAACGTGACAAATGTGACGTTTGGACACGTTATATTTGGGCACGGCGTGACTCGCGTGCTGTAATCACCTTTAACATTTTGGTCACAGCACAGCACGAAACGAAACTAAAGTAACAACATATTAGTCACAGCATGACACGTTTTTACCACTCTAGTTGGTGATGAATAAAATTGGTGATTGTATATATAATATTGATATAATTGGAAAAAATCTTTTTTTTACTATACAAACAATATAGCAAAATGTCAATAATATTTTTCGTAAAATCTCACAACAAAAAACAAATTTAAACTTTGTTAAGGTTTAATTTATATTAATATTTTAGTTTTCTATTAATATATTTGAGAATGTAAACATGAGCAGTACGTACTTTCTACGATGTTTCATTCAAACAAAAAAGAAAACATGAGTTTTACAAACTTATATCAAATAAAATTAAAGAGAACTCCATAAAGTTTACAAATAAGTTGTTACAAATGATGTGAGGGAGGCGGCAAAGAGGGAGAGAGACCTGTCCCACAAAGCAAATTTGGGAGAGAGAGAGATCGGTGTTGTAAGGGTCAAACCAAATGAGCTACTCAATGGACAGGAATTCGAGCTGCTCAAAAAGTCGTTAAAAATCTGTATGATATCACCGTGGTCACTGCTTCCAGATCATGAACTTATTCCTTCTGAATATCATAACTCAGTGAGTGCCTAATTAAACGTGTTCCTGCAACCAATGAGACAATAATCACAACTTCTGATGAATATAAACTTTATCTTACTTTATCTTATTGGTAATTTCAAAACACTAGTAGGCATAGTGATGAGGTTGGTGATACAGTGAAATATCGTGACTTGCATATCGTGTGTCGTAATTATTTGTCCCATGGCTATTTTTTGAAAAATTGATACGACACAGCACGTCACGAGAAAAATCTGATGATGGCATGACATGGCATGCTGTTACGATAGTCACGTGTAATTAGAAATGTTAAATCTTAATTAAATAGTAAGTCTTGAATAACCTAACTTAAATAATGAAAAAAAAAAAGTTAAACGTGACGTTTGGACACGTCACGTTTGGGTACGGCGTGACTCACATGTTGGTATAAATTTTCAGAATATTCGGATAGTTATAAATTAATTAAAATAAATTAAATTGAAATAGAGTTACCCGGATCGTGCGAAGCACTGTCCTTAAGCGTATTCCGTCTCATCGTGCAAGATGGAACCGCAACCAAGATAATCCGGGTTTGTTGCTCCTTAGACACGCCCATGGAAGCAACTGACGATAACTCCGTAATATCCAGCATAGATCAAAATTTGATTAATCGAGACAAAATGGTAAACTATTTTGTGGGAGAGTAAAGAAAAGATTTTCTTTTGAATAGAAAGAGAAGAGCATATTCATTGTATGGTTTTTCCGGAAGAGTTAGTTCATTTAGTCAATTGAAGGGGTACTTATATATATCTCAAAAATGAGAGAGAGTACTTAATCAAATTAAAGAATTCATAAAGAGAAATTAATGAGATATAAGGTATCTCTCTGTAACGCCCTTTGGGCTTCATGAGACTTAATTATTTTAGTATAATTCTAATAGGCAACTGATCCAAGAGAGAAAAGTAACGAAATCCAATAATTAAGAAATTGAAAATTTTCAACTAAACCCTTAAGTTAACAAAAATTATAAATGATGATTTTAAGCAAATTTATAGAAGAGAGAATTTTGAGTTTTTAGAACTCAAGTTCCAACATCACATGCTATAATCACCAATAATATTTTGGTCACAGCACAACATGGAACGAGACTAAAGTTAGAGCACGTTAATTACGGCACGACACACTTTCACCACTCTAGTTGGTGATGAACAAAATTTGTGATTGTATATATAATATTGATATAATTGGAAAAAATATTTTTTTTACTATACAAATAATATATCAAAATGTCGATAATTCTTTAGTAAAATCTCACAAAAAAAACAAATTTATAACTTTGTTAAGGTTTAATTTATATTAATATTTTAGTTTCCTATTATTGTATTTGGGAATGTAAACATGAATATTGAATAATATGTACTTTCTACGATGTTTCATTCAAACAAAAAGAAAACATCAGTTTTACAAACTAATATCAAAAATTAAAGAGAACTACATAAAGTTTACAAATTACAAATGATGTGAGGGAGGCGGCAAAGAGGGAGAGAGACCTTTCCCACAAAGCAAATTTGGGAGAGAGAGAGAGAGAGAGAGAGAGAGCAGAGAGAGATATCATGTGGAGAATATGGTCAAATCATACGAGCTACTAAATGGACAGGAATTCGAGCTGCTCAAAAAGTCATTACAAATCTGTATGATATCACCGAGTTCACTGCTTGCAGATCATGAACTTATTCCTTCTGAAAATCCTTAAACATCCTTTATAGGTAGGGACAGGAATTCGAGCTACTCAATGGACAGGAATTCGAGCTGCTCAAAAAGTCGTTAAAAATCTGTATGATATCACCGTGATCACTGCTTCCAGATCATGAACTTATTCCTCCTGAAAATCCTTTGTAGGTAGGAAGCCTGCAACCAATGAGACAATAATCACTAGTCCTCCTGATGAATATAAAATTTATCTTACTATATTCTTTGTGGAAACTGCAAAAATACAAAATAAAAACTGCAAAATTGAAATATATATTTAAATATGCTTTTTGAAACACTGATAGGGAGAGATGCAATCAGTATTTTTAGTAGTGTCTAAAAGTGTTGAAAATTTAAATAAAAAAATCTTCCTGAATGAAAATCCTTACAATATTGACGCTAAATTGTATAGGGTTTGATTATTATTTTTAATACCTTACTGAGATTGAGGTCATTATTGGCCATTTTAAATTCTTAATTGAAATTTTTTATTTTTACTTTTTTAAAAGATTTGGATAATTGTTATGGAATAATATGAACTAGGACATACCTGCTGGCATTCTATTCCATGTTGCAAGCACCACTGCTTTAACCCTCCACAACCAATAACCTCAACTTTGCAAGGTTCTACAGGATGCCACTCATCCGCAAGGTTTGTCAACTTTGAAGAGCTCCCATGTGAACCCTCCCACCTACTCATTGACAATTCAAGAGAAGGTCCCAAAAATGAGCACAGCTTCCCACAATTGTTGATGGAAACTTTAACCAAGGATTTCAGCTTTTGCATTCCAGATATAGATACTAGCTCACTGCATGCAATAATTTCCAACTCTTTGAGTGCTAATGGCAGCGACTCTGCTTTTAAGAATTGCAAACTATAACAGTTCCAAATATGCAAATACTCTAGTTTGCATAGGCTGCCAATCCATTCTGGAAATGTATTGCCACCGTAATTATGTATTCCTAGCCTTCTAAGATTAGGGTGAGGCTGGAGACTAGCCAACGCTGAAAAATCTTCAAGAATTCTGTTCTCACCCCTTTTGATGGTTAACTGAAATACACTACTTTCTTTGGTCCTATAAAGACCTGGCCCCCAGTTTAGTATCAAGTCCTTCAAGTTACGCATACACACAAATTTAGCACAATGGACATCCATTAAATTGGAAATATTCTGCAAATTACCTAGATAAAGAGTGCCTCCCAAATCGGGAAAATCCTTTAACCATCCTATTGTCTCACATTCGATCTCTACCCTTAGTTGAATTCCTACAAATTTGCTCAAGCTAGGTGGTAAATAACTCAAACCATAAATATGGAGTTCCAGAGTTTGAAGATTTGTAAGGCTCCCAATGTCAACAGGAAGCACTTGCAGTTGGCAATCTGAAATACTGAGTTTCCTCAAGGCCTTGAGTTGGCAAAGAGACTCAGGTAAATCAACTTTGAGAAATTTATACCCATGACTTATTAGCCTATTGAAAATTTTATACCCATCAATTATTAGCTCTTCCAGGCTAATTAGATTTCCTATTTTTGTTGGCAACTTTTTGGAAATATTGTCCCTAAGAGTTAGATTTTGCAAGCTGTAAAGGGAGCATATGCATTCAGGTAGCGGATAGCGATTGGTACTAAGTGAAAGATAACGAAGATGTTTCAAGTTACCAACAGCACAAAAAAATTCACAAAATTTCTTTGAGACACTCATCCGAGCTTGTTGAGGTAAGTAATCAAAGGAACGATGATCGAAACTTATTTCTAGAGCTCTTAATTTTGGGGCCAATGAAAGGTCAAAACTGAGAAAGGTTTTGACAGAAAAGTATACAATGAGTGTCCGTAGAGCAGTGAACTTGTCAGAGGGAATATGATCTATTAGATTCACAAAATCAGCAAAATACAAATGGTATAATACATTAGGAAAAATCGGGACCTTACCAACATGAATTGAATAGCATCTATTTTCCGAATTAAGTTGTGCTAAATCATGAACTATATCATGCAACTTAAACTTTACCATATTCCCCACATGTCCGCTTTCTCTTTCAAACAAGGACCTTTGGCACAGCGCCTCTGCATATTCAAAACCAATCTTTTCTGCTGTCTTGTTACCTTTCGACACAATAAAACCCTGAGACATCCATAATTTTACCATATGTCCTACCTTGTACTTGTAGTTTTTAGGAAACATGGAACAATATAGAAAACAAGGCTTTAGGTGTATGGGAAGGCGTGCATAGCCTATTTGAAGAGATGGAAATATCTCATTGCTAACTTCTGTAGACTCCCATAGCTCATTTTCTAAAATATCTCTCCAACTCTCTTCTTTCTCCTCAAGCCTTAAAAGGCTAGCAATCGACTTCACAGCTAGGGGCAACAATCCACACTTGTTCATAATTTGCTTTCCAATTTCTACCAACTTTGGTTCCTTTTCGGTTCTATCCCACCAAATGCATAATGTTCAAACAATTCCCAACACTGTTCAGTTGATAAATAGCCAAGGTTGAAAGTTGGCTCTGTTTGCATGATTTGCACGACACGACCGTTTCTTGTCGTAACTAGGATTTTTACAATGCTGCTGACATAAAATGAGCCCGAAATAAATCCCAAAGACTCTTCTTCTCATTCCATACATCATCAAGAACCAAAAGTACCCTGTTCCATCTTATCTCCTTCAATATTTTCTCTTGCAATGCATTCGAATTTGAAAGAGCACACTCATTTCCTGTAATACACTCCACTAATTCTTTGGTGAGCCTTTCAACATTGAAATCATTTGATACACATATCCACCCAAATTTATCAAATCTTTGTTGGATTCTTTGATCATTATAGGCAAGTTGAGCAAGAGTTGTTTTGCCAATGCCCCCATGCCAACAATTGTCACCACCGAAACAACACCACATTCAGAGGACAACAAATCAATCAATTTCTCCTTTTCACTCTCTCGACCAAAAATATCAGACTGAACTACAAGGGAGCTAGTTTGAGCTATTTGCAATTTGTTGTCGCAACGCATGGGCCCATCTCCCTCTGATAGTTGAAGTGCTATCCGATCATTCGCAATCCCATCAAATTTTCTTCTTATATGCTGAATTTGATCGAGCATCCCAGATGGAACCTGGAAAGTCATAATTTCCTTGAGAGTGTATGACTACCCATTAATTTACACAGATAAAAATAGTAATATTGTACAGGTCTGTGTTACATATTTGTAGTTTCCTATGTGGTTTATACTTTATATGGACTAATGATATATCCTACGGCACGCCACATTTCCAACTGGTACCTTGTTCTATATGGCTGTACTAGAAAGACTATTGGGTAAAAAGTATTTAAATAAGTTACCTGAATTAGCTTCCTTTTACGAGAATCTGGTAGAGAAGCATCTCTTGCCTCAACTTGTGCTCGTTTCATAGTGGTACTCACCCAGTACGTCCTCTGCATCATGCGCAACACCCTTGAGCTCCTGCAACCAGAGCTTGACTGCCAAATCTGTGATCTCCCTCTGCTCCGCATCGTACAGCGTGGCCTTGATCCGTTCTAGCATCCTCATCAATTTCTCCAATTCATCCTCAATTTGGTGGTTTTGTTCTACTGCAGAAGACGAGGAAGAAGATGGAGCTTGTGCAGTCGGAAGCAATTTGGAGCCCAAAGAGAGGAGGTTGGAAATCGCTCCGCCGAGACCCATTGATCTAAAATTTCAAAGTCTCTTTTCTTTTTGTTGGGTTGGTATGAAAATGAAATTAACTATGCAAAGAGAAAAGATAGAAAAACTAATTATTGGGAGAGTGGGAGACTCAGAGAAGACAGAGAGTCAAAGTCAATATATTATTTAGGGAGAATTTCATGTATTCCCTCAAAAACTTCAATATTACATATTTCCCTCTCAAAATTTTGTAATATCATATTTACCTTTTCAAATCTTAAAAACTCACGTATTTACTCAAAAATAATAAAATAATAAAATTTAACACTTCAAATTTATTAAACCATATTAATTAATAAAACAAGACTATTGTACCCTCCTTCATTTCTCTCGTTTCTCCTGTTCTCTCTCTGCGCTCCCTCTATTTCTCTGGCGCCAAAAAAAATTGAGCAAGTGAGAATAAGACCGGTACCAATTTTCATTTTCCTGTGTGTGCTTTTTAAATTCCGTTGGTGGAGTCCTTTTACTTGGCATATCTCTAAAACACTAGTTGTCCAAGGGACTACTTTTTTCAAAGACAGTAGAAAGCAAACAAGGTAAGTTATGAACAACCTAGATTTCAACAAACAAAACAAAATATTCACACGAACAGTTCGAACCAAATCCTGAAGAAAGCTCTTAATTTCTCCTTCTTGAAATCAGGTGTGTTATGTCTTCGTCCAAATATGTTCGATGTTATAATGCAATCATTGCGATTGAGTGTCGTTAAATAACTACGCTGAATTGGTACTTGTCCTCGGTCCTGGTACCGGATATTTCCTTTCTTTCTCTTTTACCTTTCAATTGAGATCTTGATCCAACTCATGCCCTCAGAGTCGTTGGTAACAATGAAATTTATACCGATATATCACTATGCTTATTATTAGATAACAATGAGAGCTAAGAATAGATAGGACATTTTTTTATTTTTTGTAATTTTTACTTGAAGTCTTGTTAAGACACAGTTCTATACTTCTATTATACACAGTTTTAAAGAATAAATTGAAAATAAAAATCATATATAGTGTCACAAGGAAAGCAAGACTTATGATCATAAATATCAAAAACTGCACACTCTCATTTCATTAAGCATTTCATTAACTGATTCCTTGCCAAGAAGTTCTGACAAAAGGATAATGCATTCTTACAAACATACTCCTACTAAATATTTTTTTTCATGTATTACCTTTTTTCTAAGAACTTAGATGTATCTACGAGATTAACAACAATAAAGATGAAAAGAGAACAAAAAGGTTATTTTAGAAATAAAAGTTCAGAGGTGACCTCAGAACTAAAGCAAGGTACTGACCGGTGTAAGGTGCAATAATTACAAAATAACCCTTATATTTTTTTGTTATTACAAAGTCACCAAATACTTTAGCACTTTCACAAAATTTCGACAACATGCCTGCTTGATTTTGTGATTTGTATTGATTAATCAATCTGAGCAAGTTCGAAAATACAAAAGGAAATTTACATTCATTTGTGAGACAATTTCAGAACTTTTCCACTATGCATAAGTTGTTTCAATGAAGAACAAAAAAAATATATAACTTCAAATTGCTTGCCATTCTATACCAAAAACATACAGCTATATGATAATTTTAATTTCAAACATACAAAATTTAAGTATTACCAACTATAATCACAACAAAAAGAGAATCACATCACAACAACAAAAAAATTATACATCTCTTTCATTTTGGTTTTAATTACATGGCATCACATGACTTCGACTTTGAGTTTACGTCTATAATTGAACTCTTCTTGCTATATTCATAAGCTTCACCTTTGTAAACATGGCATCACATGACCCATTTGTATTAATATTTTTCTCAACCATCACATAGATAGTTACTTCTTTCTCCTCCTCATACATGTTAAGCATCACCTTAAAGTTGTCATCAGAATCAAGTTCAATGAAAGATTGTTGTTGACATACTTGTCGAAAACCAGATCACTCCATGACAGATAATGCTTCATCACCTCTTCAATTAGTTCATTCAAGTTGTATGAGCAACTATCTACATAGATGCATTTTTTAGAGCCAAAACTACATCTTCTTCTACAAGAGTTCTTGATTGCTCAAAAGAAACCTCCATATTTCAGTTTAATTTGTACTTGGATGATACTTGCCCAAGAGTAACAAAAAACAATAAGATAAATTAGTGGCTTAAACTTTTAATCACTTTCAAAAATTAAACAAGCAAAATTACATTAGTAGTCTAATCAAAACAATTTTGAAAGTCTAAGCCTATTTCAAGGGTCAGAAGTAGGGGTGAAAACGGATCGAATACGGATCGGATAGTGATAAAACCGTATTCGTATCCGTTTTTATTTTTCGGATACGGATACGAATCGGATATTAGTCGGATACGAATACGGATCGGATATTAATCGGATACGAATATGAATCGGATATTAGTCGGATACAAATACGAATACGGATATAAATCGAATTTCTAATTCGGATATACATTACAACAAAATTAACATATTAATAAGAAATTATTTTTTTTCCGGTTAAAAGTAGAAGTAAAATTTAGCACATCAGTCATGTTAGCACATCAATTTACTCAGATATCGATCAAAGAGATGCATGCCATAGCCCCACTAGGGTCAAAAATTAAAAATGCCACAATAAAAAAAGACAGAGAGAAAGAGATGCGTGCCATGGCCCCACTACCTTCAAAAAGTAACGAGAAAACAAGAATTGAGATTTGAAAAACAGAAAATAGCAAAGTAGAAATCCAGAAAATCTGATATCCAAAAATACTAAATATCCGGATCCGGATAATTATCCGTATCTGATTCTGAAATTGATACCGAATTCGTATCCGTATCCGAATATCCGAATACGAATCCGAATCCGGACGGATAATATCCGACCCGTTTTCACCCCTAGTCAGAAGCCTCAAAAATCATAATAGTAGGAACATAAAAAGTTCAAAAAAGACAAGTGCTTAATCATAGTGGTATCTAGTTGGAGTAATTGAGAATTCAGAGTTTCTGACAAGTGCATAATGTGAAGATTATTTAAATATTATGCATATCTGATAATACATGTCTGAATTTTCATGGAAGATTATTATGCATATCGTGCATTACTAATGCACTCTGAATTTTCAACTAAACCATCAACACAACAAGAACTATAGTATGACATGGTTTCAGTACTTATCAGAGAATAGAGGTCTCGACGTGCTTCATCGAAATTAGAGAATACTTACCTTTCAGTACTTAATCGAAATTAAATATCACTCAAATTACCTACTAGGTCAGATAAAATCGCTAAAATCACTAAAATCGTTAGCTTAAGATAAATCGCTGAAAACCTAAATTTCAGCACTTACTCTATAGCACTAAAATCACTAAAATCGCGTTAGCTTAGACTGAAATGACAATTTGGTTCGGAAAAAATACTTTGGACCGAAATAACATCTCAATTCTTATCATTTTTATAAAAATCAGATGGTTTAGTATATTCTTTTTTCTTATTTATAACCTAGGTCTTTGTCTTTAGCTTTTTTTATTTTTTATTTTTTAGCAAGGAAGTTGTCAAATAAAATGGATAAAAGTCGTGAAAATTTTTGTTATTTCTATTTTTTTAACACTTAACTGTTAATTTTCGAGATATTTAATTCTCAATTTCATTTTAATTAAGTAAAAACCTTTCATATAAATAATAATATAGTGTAAAATTTTACATTTTCAAAAGACATGTCATGAATCATTGTCACATGGACATTTCCAAAGACATGCTAAAGAAATTTCGTACTCTCATACAGTGTGTTGGGCCCAAGATTGATTTCAGTATAGTCAAGGCGCCAAAAGAGAATTCGTATCCTCTGAGATATCTCAAACTTTACGTGACTTTCTGAAAAATTGTAATTGTTCAATTACGTTCTGCACGAATCTCGAAGCAAAAATAATACTGCCCCTGCGATATCCCCGAATAGTCACCGGACACGTCGGTCACGCAAAAGTTGAGATATCTCTGAGGATACACCCTCGCCAAAAGACATGTCACAAGCTTTCGCAAACTAGCGGGTAGGGTAGCTAGGAAATTTATTACTGTTTCTTTTTAATGATTTCCCTAAGGAGACGTAGGTTTTAAGCTTTGATAACTGTAGCTTTTATCATATTATGGTATTATAAACTTTATCAATTTATCAATATATCATACCTAAGGGTTTCATATTAAAAAACAAAAAGAAAATACATGGCATTCCAAGGGGTTGTTTCGGCAAGTATGGATTAAGCCTTCTTAGGACTTAATCCGCTTTCTTAGCTGCTTAGTCCTGCCGAACACCAATTTCTTAGGACGGATTAAAAACACCTCTTTTATCCTCTTTTTGTTTGGATCTTAATCTCCTATCCAGACCTTAAGACACCTATATCCTCTTTTTAAGTGTTTAATCATTCACTCATGGATTAAGACAACCAAATATCAGTTCCTTAGCGCTTCTCGAGCTCTTAATCCTTTGTTACCGAACGGTCCCCAAGAGTTTGTGAGCCTAATAATGTTACTAAAATTTCCTTTGCTGCTTATTACTTGAGAAGAAATTTACCAACTTGTACCTGAGTTTTTTCTGTTGAATTTAATTTCATATCTTGTTGGATTTAATGCCAACGTTGAGTAAATATGTAATACAATTATGATTAGTTACTGTCAATTATGGTTATCAATTAAAGTGATCAAATAAGGCACAAGATATCCAATATATTTATTTAGATGTGGTTCATACATGTGTAGAATAATTTAGGCAACTATCAAATCATTTATGGACTGATTCTTAGATTTGCAATTCAGAAAACTATTTTTTAACATAATTGTGTGGGTCACACGGATTTTAATGCATCTACATGGATTTTGATGCGACAACACAGTTTTTGATGCAATCCCACAAAATACCTTTTTCAAATTGGCAGATAATCAGAAAGTGTACTATATATAAGAATCGGTGCCCAAGACACAAGATAACACAGAAACTGAATATACGTTTTTCTTGTTAGAAAAATACAGATATGTATATCTTTTCTTCTTCTTCCACCATCAAAGAATAGAGAAAAGAAATCAATTAGAAAATTTGGAAATGATTTCTTAAGGATCATATCTTGTTGTTTTGGAAGACCTATTCCACGACCATACGACACAAATGCGAGAAGGACTTCTTGCCATTGAAGACTTGCCTCATACTCACGGAGACAGCTGTTGTTATACTAAGACTTTAGATATTCCATGACAAACAGCGTGAACTCAAAATGTTCCGCACTTGTGATTTATGTTTTGGGTCTCTTTGGCAAATGACGATCCTCAGATTAAGGTGGGAAATTGTTTCTCCTTCGTCGGAGTGTAAGTGTTTTACTCCTAGATAATATGTAATTGTTTGATCTATAAATAAGACATAATTGTTTGGCATTTATGATTTCCCAACATTCTGAACTTGAAAGAGATTTGATCATACTTTTGTAAAACTTTGTAATTTCTGTGGGTGTTGATAATAGAAGTGGTGATCATAGAGATCACATTATTTATAAAAAAAATTAATATTCTGCTTCTTTTTTTAACATTTAACTGTTAATTTTCAAGATATTTAATTCTTAATTTCATTTTAATTAAGTAAAAACATTTCATATAAATAATAATATTGTGTAAAATTTTACATTTCCAAAAGGAGATAGGAGTAGGTACGATGGACATTAGATCTACTTTTAGGTTCAATTAATTTTATCACCGTACAATTAGTATTAAGATTTGTGCACACAGAAAGTGAATCAGACTTGCATGAATTTGAATTAGTTTGTACGAATCTTAATACAATTCAATAGTCACTACATCCATCAAAACTAAAGTAGGTCTGATGACGTCAGACATCGGACCAACTATGAATTCTTCCAAAAAACATGCCACATGGACATACAAAAATCTTATGACGCGCCAAAGAAATTTCGTACTCTCAGACTGTGATGGGCCAAGTTTGATTTCAGTATAGTGTGTGAAGGCTGTCACAGGCTTTCACTTTTTCTGAATAGGTGAAACCAAGCGGTAGGATAGCTAGGAAATTTGTTACTGTTTCTTTTTAATGATGTTTTCTTTTTTTCTTTTTCTTTTTATTTTTCCTTAAGGAGACGTAGGTTTTAAGCTTTGGTAACTGTAGCTTTCGTTTTATAAACTTTATCAATTTATCAATATATCATACATAGCATCCTAAGAGTTTGTAAGCCTAATAATGTTACTAAAAATCCCTTTGTTGCTTATTACTTGGGAAGGAATTTACCAACCTGTACCTGACTTTTCTGAACTTGAAAGAGATTTGATCGTGTTTTTTTACAATTTTGTAATATCTGTAGGTGTTGATAATGAAAGTAGTGATTATAGAAATCACATTATATATAAAAAAATTGATATTCTGCTTTTGTAAAACTTTGAAATTTCTGTGAGTGTTGCTAATTGATGAATAATACAAAATATAATATTTTTTGAAATACAATATTTAAAAAAATCTTTATATACATATATAAATATCTTTTATATGCAAAAGAATTAATAATTTTGACTCCTTTGCTGCTTACTACTTGGGAAGGAACATACAATCCTGTACATAATTTTTTTTTTTTTTTTAGTGAAGCACCTAGTCCTTTTTCCTATACGGCTAGCTCTTGTAGTGTCATGAAAACAGTCCAGTTTGGTCTAAAACTCTTCAGTTCACAGGTCTCTCCGGTTGACAGGATTTCTCGGTCCACAGGTCCGAACAAATCAGATTGGGGGGCCCAAACACATGCTAAGGACTATGGTACAGACACTCACAGGTTGGTCCGGTCCGGTGTGGTCTAGTCCAATATTTTTTTAAAACAATGGTTTAACAAACAAAAACATCAAAACATCACATATGTCCTAATTTCTGATTAGATTCAAAGTTCGATTTAGAGAAAATGACTTCATAGATTTTTGTGTTATTTATATCAAATTAAAGTTACGAAAGTCTAGTTAATTGTCATTTTCGAGGCTACTGATGTGCTTCCATATATTCCTTGAAACAATTTAATTTATGTTAGTCACCGTACTGTTGTTATTTTAGTTTATCTAATTGAACACTTGTATTATAGTATTAGTTATATATTCTAACACAAAAGTATAGCTAGTGCAGTGGTAGTTAGCAAAGTTGAGAACTATAGTTCGATTCAAGTCTCGCTTCAAGTAATAATTAATTTTGAACATTTGTGTTGGAGAACTCATTTGAAAAAAGAAATTTTTTTTTGCCTATACTCAGGTTCAAACTAGGGACCTCTTATAGTATTATTATGAGACAAAAGTTTCAACCACCTAAACATCAAGAATTACTTATTTTATTTGGAGGTTCATAAAATAAGAATATCATATAAATTACACTGGACTGTCAGAAATTGCTGGTAGTTTGGGTATTTTTAAAAAAATTCAAAAAATATGAGCATTTGTGTAATTTTCTATTTAATGCTGGAAATTATTAAAAAATCGGCATTATTTGTGACAACCGACAACACATTTGTAAACTTTATGTATTATTCTTTAATTGTTTTTGAAAAAATTCTGAGGAACCTGGACAAAATAGAATAGTGATTCAGACTCGATTTCAACTCCTGAGCCAGAATAAGAGCCTGTTCGTTTATCGCAGGATTACACGGATGGGATTTGACGTGAATAGGAATTCACTTTTGAAAAAATGAGAACTCATGAACACAGGTACACACAAGATTGATTATGGAAATATGTTGAAATGAGTGTTCGGTTGTACGTTAGAAATAATTATAGAAATTCTTATTTTTATTTCTAAAATACTTGATAGCAATACAATTGTACTTATTAACAATTATTAATAAAATTAAATAAAATGATTAAACAATAGCTAATAATATTTATTTATTATTATTTCTAAAATAAATTTTTTTATAAAATTAAAAACAACTGTTCTTTTAAAATGCATTAAATGTTTCTCAAAATGTCTTCAATATAGGTTTATTTTCAATTCTTATATTAATAATTTTAAACTATTAGCTTAATCAAAACATAACAAATAATAAAATAGAGTAGAACTAGGGTGCTCCTAAGTTCACCAAGCTTCTTTGTGAACTCAACTCTAAAACCTATCGGATTGGCTTCAAACGACGAATTCAAACTGTTGAAATCCTTCTACCTTATGAGTGATGCGTATACATGTGTAAATTTTAAAGTTTTGAATTAATTTTGTATAGAGTCAAGTGGTCAAAATGTGTCTAAAAATGAATGCATTAAAATTAATTTATAAACCTTATGATTTTGACTACTTGACTTCATACTAAAGAGCGACAAATTGGAAAAGAAAAGAATTAATGTGATTTAGAAGCATCGAAATCGCAAGAAATCTAGCGAAAAAGCTAGAGATTTAGCGAGAATGATTCTGCTGGAGTGAAGTGTTGATTTTATTTCTTTTTTTTCGCTTTACTGCAGAAAGAGAAGGGTAATGATTTAACTGTTCAAACGCTGTCGAACCTCTGACAAGATAATTTTCTTCTTCTCATTTCCTTCCAGATTTTCGTTTTATTTAATTTCATCCTCGTCTTCTTTTCTTTTGAATAGATTTTCTAAACCCTTAAGTAATGGCGCTAGAGTAATTTTAAGCAATACTGGTGGTTGTTTAGAATAGATGTCTTTTATTCTTTTTACGGCTTTTGATCAACAAAATTCAATTCACAATCATTTTTTTTCTTGCCTTTTCTATTGAATTGAACTTTATTCTTCTTAGTTCTTATTCTGATTAGTCTTTCTGTAAGGGCGTGTTCGGCTGCCAAGCGGGAATGAGAATAGACTTGGGTTCGAATTCAATTTGAATAGCCGAAACACTATGCGTGTGGGAAAAAAAATTCAGAATAAATTTCATTTTCTCACAAGTACTGTGACAGCTGAACAAGCCCTAATAAGGCTTTCACTCGAAAGGGAATTGAAATTATAACTTCAACTAGATGGTTGGTCGCTGCGACCGCTATTTTTATTTTTGGTGTACGATTGAATTGGGTTGCTGAATGTTATAATTGAAATATTTATTTGTATTTGTAAGATTTTATTTTGTTTTGCTTCTGAAGACCAAGTAAATATACAATGCAGTGTTATAAAAAATAATTGTTTAGCTCGACGAATTCATCATCGGTGGTGATCAAGCTGTTACGAATCATCTATTTTTGTTTATACAGCCAGTTACTTGGTCAATTTTTTTATTATTTTTTTCTTCATGTATCTGTTATATATATTATATTTTGTCTTGTTTTATCTGAGTTTTTCTAAATGACAATGTTATAAATTTTATTAATTAATGATGAAACCAAGTTAAAATAAGTTTATTTGATAAGTTTTATTAGTTAAATAAATTATTTTTAATAATAACAAATATATGCACATAATTTTAATAAAAACACAAAATTATCCGCAAATTTTGATTAATCGACCTTATATCAATTAATCGCTAAACGATACTCTGTTCATCTAACAAGCTTACACAGGGGTAGACCCTCATTAACCAAATTGATGCTCCTCCTCCTCCCTTCATTTTGAAACTATTAAGGGACGTTTGGATGAAATAAGGAATAGTCCAAGAATAGAGCTAACTTCAAGATTGAGAGTAGTAGTTAATCCAATATTTTGTCGGGTTAGTAGAATAGTAAAAAAATCCACAAAAAATAACAAAGAGTAGTCTATATTTGCTAATCTAAATACACTCAAACGAAAAATGGTAGTTCAGAATAGTGCTAACTCGAGTTAGTAACTATTCTTTACCCATCCAAACACACCTAAGTGAAGAAAATAGACCCAGTTAAGTATTGCCCCCACCCCCTCCCTCTGAAAATTGGGAGAGGGGTGTTCGATGCCCATTAGACCAAACTCGGTTCGATGGGTGGTTTCTAACGTCCGATTCACTTCAAGATATGTGTGCACGGATATTAAAGCAAACAGCACGGATATTAAAGTGATGCGCACAGATCTTGAAGTGGATCTGACGGTAGAAACTACCCATCAAACCGAGTTTGGTCCGATGGGCATCCGACACCCTCCTCTCCCCTGAAAATTAACTTCTCTTCCTGGACCCAGTCAGCCCAAACTGAATTCGGTACAGTTTAAAAAACATTATGGGCCAAGTCCAACTGAATTTGGTTGCTGCCTCTAGTGGCATTGGGCTGAAGGAAGTGGTTACCGTTATTAGCCTAAAAGCCCACTTTCTCAGTTTTCATGAATAGGAGAAAAAAGTTCCCACTTTTTTTTTTGTTTTGTCAGTTTTCATCTTTCTCTTCTGATTTAACAAGACCGTGTGGGTAGGGATGCAAACAGATTGGATACGGATGGGATTAGTGTTTTAAAATTCTGTTTTCATACCACCACATACCACATACCGTGTATGCGACCGGATATGCGGATTTTCATATGGACTTATATATGCAATATGACCTGACATGCTCAATTTAATTAAATATTTAATATGTTTTCAGTATTTCTGTGGATAAATCCGGGGACTCATAGCAGCCAGGATTAATTATGTTGTCGAAGCATATATTAATATATTAAGGCTGTATGCATTAAAGGAATTAAATGTGAATAGGCCCAAATCCAACAGCGGCCCAATATTTCCGATCAATGCATTGCTTCGAAAATATAAGTCTCACGATTCTAACAGAATAATCATCCCACTCCTCTTCCTATAAAACAAGCCATGAGGGGTTGTAGTAGTCACCTGAGCGGGTCCGGACTCAGTTAATGGGTCTGGACTCAGCATGGGTTTTGAATATTTTGAATTTGAACTCAGATAATGGTTTCGGATCTGTATCCTGAATTTTTATTTAATAAGTAAAATATTTTAAGTGGGCTGCGGTTTTGGTTAATTCTGAAACTGGATCTGCAAATCCGCATAGTAGGATTTTATGTGGCTGAGCACCGCAAACGCATATACATAAATATTTTTATAATATATATTAAAGTATATTTTTATAATATATATTAAATTATATAGTATATATTTACTATTTAGGTACAGATAATTAAAATTCAAAATTATATTCGTATATGTATCTACATAGATATTCGGATATTCGATACGGATCCGGATACAGTCGGATATTATCCGATTTGTCTGCACCCGTACGTGTGGGATTCCTTGTTATCTCCATCCATATTCTCCTGTAGACTAGTTTTTCATTTCATTTTATAGCACAAACATAAAATATTTTCTTTCGTTCAAAATTAATTTATAATTCATGTGACACTAATTTTATTCTAGAAATGTCGGTTAATTTCACACATCAGATCGTCCATTTTTTTTTTTTGTATATTATAAACTGGGCTCTTCAAATTATTTTGGCACTATAAAATTAATGGACAAAAGTAGTAAATTATTTAGCACCCAAAATGTTTAGCATAAGGAATCCTTTATTTTTTTAATCTAAGAAGGAACAGTATAAAAATTAGACTTGTAAAAATTACACAACTTCTAATGCTAACAATTTCTAAAACTCTATTTGGATATATCCAAAATGTCATGAAAAATAACTTAAGTTTCATAATTCTGATTTTTTCAATAGAAACAGCATGGGAATTATATTTTCTTTAACTATATTTCATATGATGATTGTTTTTTATATAGTACTCAATTAATTATTAAATTTAAATTCAATAAGCTATTGAATCTGATTTTTGTCTCCCCTGATAGAAATTTTGCATCTGTCCTTGAGCAAACACCGTTTTTTACAACAGTAATACAATATTTTATGGGCCCATGTGAGAAAGCATTTACAAATATCATGCAAAAATTATAAATGGAGCATAAACATGGAAGTAATATCCGAAGTGTAGAATAGTGAAATCACAAATGAATTTGCTCGCAGCTCCGTTTGCGACTGTTAGAACATTTTTTTAAGTAAATAACTGAATTTTTTTTTCCTTAATGCTTCAACTAATAAATCAATCATACCGAAAATAGGGCCGGTTCTGAAGTTTTTGGGGCCTGGAGCGGAAGAAATTATTTTGTCCTTTATATATATAATTTTTTTGTGAAACTGGTTAATACGCTTCCATAAGTACTTCAACACTATATGTTTATAAGTCATTCTTGTATTTTCGAAGTTCAAACAGTTTATCTGAATAGTTCAATATGATATCCATATTAAAATATAGTTGGAGACCAAATTTTATAATTTTTGAATTTTTTTTTTACTATTTTTGAAGATAGGTAAAAATTCATTGATTCAGAAGATTCTAGACCATAAAAACTATGATTTTTTACCTACCTTAAAAATAATAAAATAATTCAAAAATATGTAAAATTTAGTCTCCAAGCATGTTTTAAGATGGATATCATGTTAAACAGATTGGATCGACTCTTTGGACTTTTAAAATGCAAAAACGACTTATAAACGTATGATGTTTAAGTACTTATGGAAACGTATTAGCCGGTCTCTTTTTTTTATTGATATGCCACAATAAATCATATCTAGTTATAGAAAAATTTGGGCCATTTATATATACAAAATTTGAGCTCTAATATTATTTATTTTTAATATATACAGATTTCTTTTATGTATTATATAAAGTAATTTTTTTTTTTGGACTCCTTGAATCTTGAGGCCCGAGCCATCACATCATGTTTAGTAAATTATGAAAACACTCAGGTTCCCTAATACATGTCATAATTCGGATTTATCATGTACCTAATATAGAACTTTATCATCCAATAAAACCAACTAGGTTAGAGGTTATAAGTAAGCAGATGTATGATGGTTTGTGACAACAGGATGTCTCAAACTCCAATCTATGTGTGCATGTGTCGTATAATTTAGTGAGATATTAAATAATATAAGAAAAGAATTAATACCAAAAGAGAGAAATCACAAGAAAAAAAGATAAGAAACATATCATATATTATCAAAAATCTGAAAAAGAAGATGACATGTCATCTATTTTTATAATACAACCATCACATCATAATTAACTTAGAAAAATTAAATAGACAACTTAGGAACTAACAACACATAATGACTTAGAAATTCAAATTAACTCTTAGAAACTCTAACATAATTAAAACGACATAAAAAATATAAATAGTAAAAAATAGTGACATAATTAAATTTTATAGAAAACACAACATAATATAATTATGCAATTAATCATCATTTCCTGAACTAATGGAACTCCTCCTTAGCTCTTGTGCACCGGTCATAAAATAAGATTGAAGAGTAACTAAAGTGTATCGAGCCGAAGTCTAAGTTTGAGTCCATGTTGGTTTTTGGTTTTCATCAGTTAGTGGTTAAATGTAAGAAAAATTGAAATTAAGATCTCATACAAAATACAGAAAAGCAACCGTTAAATTGATAATATTATTATCACAGGCAAATAACATGTAGAAAAGACTAAATTCACCAAATGGGACTGACTGAAATTTTTTATTCATAGGTAGTTAGGACGAATATGAATTTGTATATAGTTTAGACTTGCAAAAATTCATGAGCAATTGCTCCCGGTATGTTGCTTTGTAAAATTGGTTATAATGACTGCTCAATTTTAAAAAATAAAATCTTTCTATGAATATTTGCATCTACATTTCTAAAACTATTAGAGTTTCTAATCTAATGTAGTAATTTTTAATACAGTTTCAGAAACGTGTGAGAGTTTCTTATTTAATAACTATGCAGGAAAGTTTCTTATTAAGAAATTATTTATAAACTCTATACTAATCATATGATTAGCTGAAATTATTTTTCTTTTTTAATTTATTGCTGACGTAGCTTAATAGAAATTCTAAAATTAATTTCAAAAATGTGAGAGTTCAGAAACTTTAGAAATTTTAATTTTTAAAAAATTTCAAGAATACGAGAGTTTAGATAATCTTACATCCATCCACCGAAAGTTCATGCATGGCTTGCTGCCAACAAAAAAGTATACACAAAATTTGAGATTTCTTACTAATGATGGTGAATTACCACCGCCCCCACCCCACGGGAAATGGGAAAAAGTCGATACATAGGGACTGTATGGATACTTGAGAAATTCTGAATTTGTCAGACTACATGCATGTTCAAGCCCATCTGATATATTCTGATCGAAGAATTAGAGTGTCATTCATGACCACGGAAAAAGCTCACTTTTGTATTTTTGAGCCCATTTATGTCCAAAATCAAAGCTTAGCCCATTTATGTATAATAAAGTATCAAACACAACACAACGGGTGAATTTGATTTTTTTATGTATAAATTATACATAAAAAATGTTCGGCTAGGGTCCGGATACTATTATATTTGAATCCGTATTCTAAAAATGTTCGGGTCTAAATTTCGATCCATATACTTATTAGTTTCAAATAGGGTCGAATTCGGATCCGGATACCTATCTACCCGTAGATATTTTGGGTCCAGTTTTTTGGTTCCGGGTAGATAGATACCCATAACTTGTTTATGTATTATCGGGTCCGGATCCGAAGCGGATACATGTCGCAACTCATAAGCATTTGAGAAACCTTTTACGTTTAAATATAATTATAATTTCTTAAACATCTCACATAATATATCATTATAATATAAAGTAAAATCTTCTCCAAAATATTGAATGTGAGATAATTTTAGAAAGTAAAATATTAGAGATGGTGATTTCATTCTATGGTCAAAAAAATCCATAAATAGAATATCAATACTAATTTGTTTCAATCAGCGAAATTTCAGTTATTTGTGCAAAAAGGCAGATATTTGATAGACAAAGAGATAAAAAAATAAATTAATTAGCTTCGAAAATTTATAGGCAAAAGGTGAATGTGACATTTGATTTCAATGAATTGTGTGAAAAAGAACATTAAATTTCATTCAAGAAATTAAAAAATACTACAAATGATTGTCTTTTCATAATTATTAATATATGTTTTTATATTAAATAATTATAAAGAAATGATATTATCATTTTATCGGGTATTTATATGGGTATCAGATCGGGTTCGGTTATGGGTCGGATATTTAAGTCAAATCCGTATCCTATCAATTACAGTATCGGTTCCGGTTTGGATCCGGATCGGATATTAAATTATTAGTTTTGTAATCGTACCCATCATTTAACCGGTTATATTTTTTAAACTATACTCTATCCAAATTAATGGTATCTGGGTCGGTTCCAGTTCGGATCCGGATAATCGGATAAAAGCAGCAACTCTATATATAATAAAGTATCAAATACAAAACTGATTCTGAAGTACTGGTAAAATCTGGGTAGATTCCACAACGTGCCCCGCATGCTGACTGGCGTGCGTACCGCGAATTGATGCACCTGGCCTCCAGCCACATATGTTTCTGTATTTCTTTCACTTAGCTTCCCGCCTACGTTGATTTGTCTCTAGGATTTGAGTTATCCTAGAAATATCATGTACTAAGGCTGTGATGTTAGAGTTGTCAACGAGCTGGCTCGGGTCGAGCTGAATTTTAGCTCAGCTTATTAATTTTGGATCGAACTTGGCCGAGCGAGCTAGATCTAGAGCATCCGAACTAAAACCTCTGTTCAAAATCATGACGAGCTAGCTGGGTCTAGTTGGATCTTATTTTCAGAAGAAATTAAATCCTACAAACTTTTTAGACCGAGTTGGACCGATCTGAATCGAGCTGGACAGTATAAAATGCACACAAACTCATACAAATTTGCAAATTGATACCTAGCCAAGCGAGCTCGCAAGCTGGCAAGCAAGATAGGTCCCAGTTTGAACTCGTTAATTCTGAACCGAGTTAGTGACGAGCTGGCTTGTTAATAGCTCGGTCCAGTAACAAACGAGCTGTTAACTAGCAAGCCATATGCGAGTCACAATTGAACCACAAGTTACGGCTTTTTTTACCCTCTAGTGATACTCAACCCCTGTAATCCTGGTCAATAAATCGTATATGTACGGGTTTTTATTCAAAAAAATAAATAAAAAATATTTAATTTTTTATAACTTTGGTTCGGGTGCGAATATTGAAAAGTACAGAGAACAAGTCGAATGACCGCACATTTGAACATAATTACCCTTGACAATTGCTAATATTACAAAAGCACCCAAAGTTTCTAAGAAATCCCTTGAGCAGAAACCAAAAAGTAGACAGTGCAGAGTTGGTCATCCTGAAAATCTTTTTTGCTGTTTTACTCCTATTGGTCCATGGTAACCTCCTCTGCCTCCAGCTCCTGTTTCTGACCTATATATACTTGTCAGAACGTCCTTTAAATCATGAGTTATTGAATCACTATTACACTTGCCTCCAGCTCCTGTTCCAGACCTGTATATACTTTGTCAGAATATCCTTCAAATCATGAGGTATTGACTCACTTATACACTTGCACCAAATATTTGTCAAGGCATTTATTTTAACAGCTAACTGTTGTACGGGGAGGGTTCAATATCTTATCTACTCGTATCTTAATTACGTCTCATATTTTATATCTTTATTTTAAAGTTTAAACAGTCAATCCAAATCATTTAAATGATTTTCATATTAAAATATACTTGGAGACCAAATTTTATATTTTTTGAAAATTTTTTACTATTTTTTTAGATTGATTGAAAATCGATGTTTTTTATAATCCAAATTTGTTTGAAAAACAACGATTTTCAATCAATCTAAAAAAATAGTAAATTTTTTCCAAAAAATGTAAAATTTGGTCTACAACCTTATTTTAACATGGAGATCATGTTAAGCAGTTCAAATCGACTGTTTGGACTTTAAAAACGAAGATATAGAATATGAGACATGAATGAAGTATGAGAAGAGGCATTGGAACCCTTCTCTTGTTGTATTGGTCGAATAACAGTATTGTTAAAACACAAACCTATTCGTGTCTAACAAAATTATCCATGATATTGCACCTCTAAGGCTCTAATCATTTATACAAAGTACAAACAGTTTGTCTTGCAATGGAATATATGCATTTAAAATCCATAAATCTTGTATCAAACTACAATCAAATGAAAAACCATTGAAGTTAGCAATCCATTGCCATTAAGAAAAATTGAACGGTTGTATAACAGACAAGTGATTGACTGACTCTAAATCACCACAAAATGGACAAGTAGCCGTGCCTTGTCAATCTCTCTTAAAAAAAATATATCTTTAGTTAAAATTTTGTTTTTCCTATCTATAACATGAAGTTGATTTATCTGTAGTTTTATTTATGGTAATCCTAAAAACATCTAACAATATATCAGCTGTAAATAATAAGTTTTTTGCAATGCGAAAATATAAAAAATGTGTCAGCGTCCATGCACGTGCCCACGCATTCAATTTGCGCATAAGTATGCCGACGCTGTCTATAAAAATATACATAAATACTTATACCTACGTTGTCAATCATATACTTATATAAGTATACATTTATTATTAATTATTTGTACATATTATGTCCTACACAATACTTGACCATTATTGCAAAACTAAATACTAATGACTGCATAGCTAGCAAGGTACTTATACTCATTGTCTAACAAGAGTACAAATATCGTCTAAAATATTAAAAGTTGTAAGTAATAGTATTCTTTTACATAAACAAAACAATAAATATAATAATATCTAACTTAGTCAAGTCAAGTCGATGACAATAAACCAAAATTGCCACTACAAGCCTTCATATTTTGAAATTTTTACATAATTTTTTCATTATCAACATCACTGTACAAATCATTCTCAATACAAGTAACCAAATCATTCTGAATGTAAGTGAACAAATCATTCTCACTGAAAATAATACACTTTTAACACTAACGATAGCTACGACAATATCAAAGAAGAAGAAAAGTTGAAGACAACACTATTCACTTATTCATAGTTCCACTCACCTCTTCAATTAGCTCAACAGCCAACATTCTTAGATATTTCTTCTTCACAATTATAAAATAAGAAAAGAAAAAAACATTCGTAGATTTTGTACGTACACTTCTTTTCGAGAAAACAGTTCATTAAGAGCTAGTGATATGAGGTAAATTTGTGTTTTACCAGGTCATAATTAATACATTGTAATTTTAAGCACTTGTATTTAAATTATTTTTTGACATATCATGCCATGTCCTGATACAAAATGACGGTGAGACTGTTATAGCACATGAATGGTCACAATATGTTATGTTTGATTACCTTTATTTTATTTTTTTTGTAATTTAATCAAGTTTATTGAAAAAATCAGATAAAATGTAAAAAAATGTGAAAAAACTGTAAAATGTTGTAAAATAAAGAAATAATATTGATTGTGTATTGTGTTCTTAATTTGTCATGCTATTTTTTTTTTCAAGATGGTCCCGACACACAAATAGACATGGCACGGGACACACGGGTCATTTATCCCTTTGTAAAATAATTTCCTAATAAGTTAATGTTTTCTTACTGAATATTAGGAACTAGTTTTAAAAATAAAGCATATATATGCTACTTAACCTTTTTTGATTGAATAATCACAACTAATTTCTTACAATTTCTCCCACAAATGCAATGTATTGAAGCATCACGCTCTGTAAAATTGTTGGGATATATTGTATCTAGTAATTAATCCATTCCTATTCATAAATTAGAATGGAAAGTAAATTGATATCATTAAAACACTTAGCCCATTGGCCAATTTCTTGCTTATTACAATACATTGCACATAATTAAATTATTTTAGGAAAAACAAAATAAGCAACAATGTGTGTGTGTGTGTGTGTGTTTCCAAACAAATTTGGAGGTTAGGTTGAGAGAGAAGTCAAGAGATGACGGACACCAAGGTCGGGGCTGCCTAGGTTCAGCTTAAACTAGAGTACTAGACCTTAAATTTTTCTTGCTTTTTTTTTTTCTTTTTAAAGAAAGATTAAAATCTAATCCTTTAATTTTCAATATCCATTAGTTACATTCACAACCTTTTACTCGAAATATGTTATTTTTTGTGACTCAAAAGATTAATTCTCTTAAATTTAATTTCTCTTAGATATGTCTATGATTTATTTCAATTAATCCGACCTCAATACAGACATATCTAAGATGCCCTTTGCCCAGGAGCGGATGCATGAATTTTAAAAAGATAAAGAAAGAAATTATTGAATCAAATTTAAATTATTGAATCGTGTTTAAATCTATTTGATTGAAACTAACTTTCAAATTATTGAATCGGGTTTAATCGTCAAGGTGAATTTGCTAGCAGAGTCAGAAGAAGGAAAATCGTGATAGTGAGTTGCGAATTTTTTTTCTTTCAGTTGTGCGTATTTTAAACAAAATGGAATGCACCTTAATTTCTAACAAAATGAGCTGCACCTGCACAATTTTTTTTTCCGGAGCTGCATTTGAGATTAGGTTGAGTCCATGATAGGGAAACTGGTTTCCAGGATATAGCAAGAGCCCAAAATCTAGTGCCTAGAAACTGATTTTGAATTTTCATGGTAAGCCAACAAACTAATTTTGAATTTTCAAGAGTAGAACAGTTGTACTACCCTACAATATTTTAGATTCACTTGTCCTACCCCACAATACATTGGATCCGCCACTGCCAGCTCTGACACCGATCACTACCGTGCTAATTTTGTTAATGCAATAAAACATTTTTTTCATCATTATTAAAAATAAAAAGTTAGAGTGCAACGAAACTGATACAGGCAGAGATATTGAACAAATTCTCTACCTCACATCATGAAACTATGCGAGAAGATCCAGATTTGATAGACATGATCACCGACAAATCTATGGCAAAAAAAACAAAGAGAAGATCTTATCGCTCACTTCATGATATAGAGAGAACAATGCGTCAGGATTTCCAGTGATTTGGCGGAAGAAGTTATGCACAATCTGACCAGCTTTTTTTACCTTTTTTTTTATTGAAGTTTTACTGTGTTTTTTATGTTTAATTTTTCTACTTCACAAAAGTCTCATTACTTTTTCAGACCGATTTGTGTATGTTTAAATGTTATGGTTCAGAACCGGACCTATGTAATTCTAATCGTTCAATATACAAAACAGATATTTGATCTTTATTTTTATCCAAAAAAAAAGAGAAAAAGTTAGAACCGTCTTCGCATCATGATTTGACCTAATGACTGCTAACTAGCTACATTAGCTACATGTATGACAAGATGTGTATTTTGCCCCCATTTCTTTTGCTAAGGGCGATGCAAGGCCAACTACCACTAAAACAAACGAGAAAATAACTAATTATTAGTTGATGAAGTCAAAACACATTCAGCGAAAATCACTATTTTTTCATCTGAAAAATGGCAAAAAGCGAATACAAAGTGGTCATTTTTCTGATTTATATACCGCAAACGTATTTTTGAGTCATTTTAGTAGGTTTTGAAGAAAGTTGTGTATTTAGGCTAAAAACATAACGAAAATGTCATATTTAGGCGATTATTGAAAAATGCATCAAAATAGGACATTACATGAATCATGCAACACCACACATGAAGTGCACAATATGCAAAATGATGAAATGACAAAAAAATCCGCTAAGTCAGGAAGCCGTACGACACCCTCCATGACGTATGCAGCATAAGGCCGCATGATCCGTTGACTGTTTCTATTGAGCTTTAATTTAGGCCTTCTAGAAGATGCGCTTTTCTGATTGGCCACGCTATTTTTAGACGATTCCAGCTGAGATCATGGGTGGACCCTATGTCCCCTATTATCTTCACTTTCCACATGATCTCCACTACTTCCACTACCTCCACTAGTGCTTATAAAGACTATTAATACTCCTCTTGTAATAGAATTTAGTGTACGTGTTTAATTGTGTCAAGTCCAGAATTATAGCTAGCAATTCTCATTGCTATGTTAGATTAGAGAGTACTTAGGGAGAGAGCGTAGTCATTAGCCAAGTAAGGAAGCGTCATATGAGGAGCTAGGTTCTTCCATCTTCAAAAGGGTTGTAATTTATTTTTTCTTATTTGCCATGGCCATGAGAAACTAAATCTCTCTTATCTAGAGTGAGGGTTGTACTTGAATTCTTAATTATGTTTTGATGTATATGTATGTTTTATTTTTGCGTTATTTTTTTTTGCACTTTACTCTTTTTATAATATCATTGCATACATAGTTATGCCTACTATATGCCAATAATCTCCATATACCAATTGGTGAGTAGTCTTTGCATCCTAGTGTGAGAAGGATAATGCATGTAAGTATTAACACTTCGGCTAACGAGACTTGGTAGCGGTTCAAAGACTAAGGTTAGAACCCAATGGGCATCCTTGGTAGGATAATATAAATTGTATCATATATTAAGTTTGGTTCTTCTACGGACATACCAGACTTAGTTGAAACAACATTAGAAAACACTTAGATTAATAGGTGGAGTCTTTGAGATATTTTAACTACGGGTACGTAGTATAGGGAAATAATATAATTTTGTACCAAAAATATTTTAGTCTTGGTAGCCCAAAAGTCGATTGAAAGATCAGAGAACCTTTCAATCGCATAACAAACACCAAGTTCATCTGTGCAGGTAGTGACAGTACGCATGCGGAGTTTTTTGGGGACAGTCTATACTGCACACGACAATAACAGTGCCGCATGTGGCATAGATAAACGTCAAAACATATATAATCGTACTTAGTTATAATATATTGATTGCATTTATCACCACAGTCTCAAACTTCAAATACCTAAGCACCTAGACTAGAAAAAAGAATGTTTATAATCTAATACACTATTTCTGTAGATCGACACTCCAATTATACTACACAGTAGGATTATGAGCTTGTAATCTGATTGTAAGTTGAAATTAATATTTATAAATATATAAAAAAGTAGTAGTTCATTACGGACTCATCATTAGTTTAATGACAAAAGATAACTATGACCGAAACTAAAAAATTTAGATAGGGAATTGAAAAATAAAATGTAAAACATATTATGCAGTAAGTTAAATTTGTGAGTTCATTTAAGAAGAGAATTAAAATCAGAAGAATGAAATCACATGAGATAAGATAAGAAATATATCATATATTTATCAAAAGCTTGAAGAAGATAACATGATATCTCTTCTTACAAAATAATTAAATTAAATAGACAACATAAGATCTAACAACACACAATCACTTAGAATTATAATTCTTAAAAACTCAAATATAATTAAAACAATATAGAAAATATAAATGGTCAAACTTATAAAATAGTGACATAATTAAGTTTCATAAAAAAATACAATGTAATTTAATTATGTAATTATAGAAAATAATAAACTAGTGGGATTCCATTTTAGTTCTTGCGCACCGGTTACAAAATAAGATTGAAGGGTAACTAAATTGTATCGAGCCCAAATCTAAGTCTGAGTCCAACTTGATTATTGTTTTTCGTCAACCTAGACCAATATCTCAATTGATAACACTCAAAGATGCAATGGCAGAAGGCTCACCAGTCGGGTCTTATTGTGCTGGTATGGTACCGGCTTTCAATGAGGAGGAGGACTGGTTGTCATGGCGATGGACATCGCATGGTGAATACTCAACAGGGTCGATATATAAGATTCTCATTGAGGCAGGGAAATTAAAGTGGGGATTCAAGTATATCTGGCACATGCCGGTTCCATTAAAGATCAAATTGTTCTCAAATTTGCTGCTACGTGACCGTTTGCCGACACGTGAGATGTTGCAGAGAAGAGGAATGAACTGTGACTCTCATTGCTCTTTGTGTGATGAGGGTGCAGTAGAGAATTCACTCCATTTGTTCTTCCAATGTCATAATGCAATTGCTGTTTGGTCCCATTTATTTAATATGCTGCAAATAGGTGAGACAGTGAGTACCATTTGGAGATCCTCCTTAATTTGAATTTAATAGAGGGCTGTCAGGTAACAGAAAGGCAAATGAAAGGGTTTGGGCTGCATATTTTTGCTCTGTACTATGGTCGATTTGGCGGCAACGAAATGATGTCGTCATTCAAGGAAAGAAGACACCACATTGGATCGTGGCAAATCGTGTTGCTGAAGAAGCACGGCTCTGGTTAAAATTTTGTGGTAAAAGATATAAAGATGTAATGAGAGGTGTTGTTTTTGAATCCTGAGATAGATTTTAATTTCTTCTTGTTGTATCAATAAGTAGGACATGTTGTACTAATCACATCTTATAATATAGCCTTGGTAGTAACTACCAAGTTTTCAAAAAAAAAAAAAAAAAAAAAGATACATACAAATTGAACTCAATACACAGATTTAGGGGTGTTCATTGGGTCTGGTTTATTTGAATTTTAACCGATCCAAACATATTTGGATCAAATGGTTCGGTTTTTCAGTTTAATTGGTCCGATTCGATTCAAATTCAGTGTTATGCGGTTTATCTAGTTTGACTTGATTCGGTTTTTCATTTCTAAAACCCAAATTAACCGAACAGACCGCAAGACTATATTACAATTTACAAAGTCATTAATTGTTTCGGTGTATAAAGTTATTACTCTTGATCGAGCTATGTTACTTGGATATTTTAGATTTCTCTTTGTACTTTTATCGGACACGTATCAGATACCGATACGCACCCGATACATCACCGATATGTATTTGATACGCCAGCCTGACGTATCTGCTTACGTGGCGTATCCTTACTAAGCCGATACGATCACTGATGCTCCGTTGAAACGTCAGGATATGGCTGGATATGTGCGAATACAGTGTCAGCGCCCGTGAACCAAGCCTGCACCTGTTCAGCACCGCGACCGTGGACCGAGCGCCTGCACTAAGCACTACGACCGTAGACTGACAAAAATGATTTTTTTTGGGCGCTGGCATGAATCGAACTGGGACTTCCTAGGAGAATGTCAAAACCTTTGACCACGTACTCCACTAGAGTTTCGTTTGTGATATTTTCTTGTAACGATTGTATTTAATCAATTCTTAAGTTAAGTTTTTAATTATTTATACAAATTTGATTACAAATTTAAGTTATGATAATCTAAATACAATATGTAAAATAATTAAAAATAATATATATAATAAACGTATCGAATCTTAGATTTTTTTTTTTAAATTACTGTATCTGTTTTGTATCCGATACAATACTGATATCCTAATCCGTATTATTCATACAACACAGCTTTTTGAGTATGTTCCATTGGAGAAGATTAAAGAGACCCGCAGACCACCTTTTACTTTTATAATAATATTTCTGCTGCTTCTTTTATGCAGCAAATCGTGTTGCCTCAGAGTTTTTTTGTAAAATATTAACCGTGTATGGAGGTGTCTAAGCGTTCACGGTTGATCAATAAAAAAAACTGTGTACAAAAATATAGATGTCTTTAGTACACAGTTTCATTTTAATTTACCGTATGTATATGCATTGATTGAGATACTATTGATTTTAGAAGAGAAATAGAAGTGATGAACAATAATTTTTTATTGAGTATGTTCTGTGTTTTTCTTACAAGCATTGTACATGATATATAGGCTAATTACAAATTAGCCATTGCTATCTTTCCTAAATTATAATATGCAATATAGCTGTTGCTATTTCCTAATTACACTAGTTAGATTATACACATATTTCATGTAAGGCTGCACACAGCTGTACATTCCAAGTTTAGAGATCCTTGCTGGAATTACTGAGATATTGTATCTTAGTCAATATCTTCAATATTCTCAATATCTTCAATACTCCCCCTCAAGTTGGGTTCGAATAAATTAATTGAGCCCAACTTGCCAAGTATGTTTAGATGACTGGCTTTGTCGAGTGCTTTAGTAAAAACATCTGCCAGTTGGTCTTTGCTTCTAACAAATGGGGTTTCTATTTCTCTTGACTGTACTTTTTCTCTGATAAAGTGACAGTCGACTTCTATGTGTTTTGTTCTTTCATGGAACACTGGTTGGATGCAATGTGTCGTGCAGCTTGATTGTCACAGTACATTTTCATTGCTCTTGTGTACTCCATTTTCATGTCGCTAAGTAGTTGCTTGATCCAAATGAGCTCACTCGCAGTGGATGCCATGGCTCAATATTTTGCTTCCGCACTTGATCTTGCCACCACATTCTGCTTCTTGCTCTTCCATGTGACCAAGTTGCCTCCTACAAAGGTACAAAATCCCGTGGTTGATTTTCTGTCACAGCTGCCGGCCCAATCTGCATCAGAGAAACCAACCACTTCATTAGAATTATTTTTTCTCATCCAAATCCCTTGACTTGGAGTGCATTTGAGGTATCTAAGTATTCTATCAATTGCACTCAAGTGACTGGTACGCGGAGCATGCATAAATTGGCTTACCATACTAACTGCAAATGAAATATCAAGTCTGGTAACTGTAAGATATATTAGTTTTCCCACCAGCCTTTGATATTGTCCTATGTCAAGATAGTAATTCACCATCTTCTAATCCCAGTTTAGTGTTTGTTTCCATTAGGGTATTAGCTAGCTTAGCTCCTAGTTTACCAGTTTTTTTTAACAAGTCAAGTACATATTTTCTTTGAGATAGAAATAATCATTTACTTGAGTGAGTTATTTCTATTCCAAGAAAATATGAAAGTTGTCCAAGGCCTTTCATATCAAATTCCCTTTTTAAATATTGTTTTACCCTTGTAATTTCATCATTGTTATTTCCAGTGATAATAATATCATCTACATAAACTAGAATAATAGTAGTGATGTTTTGTGAGTGTTTTATGAACGTAGAAGAATCTGCTGTACTTTTGACAAAGTTAATTTTTAAAAGAGAAAAACTTAGTTTGGCATACCATGCTCTTAGAGATTGCTTGAGGCCATAGATCGCCATCTTTAATTTACACACCAGTGATGAATCTGACTCATTTTTGTACCCCGGAGGAAGAGTCATATAAACTTCTTGTTCCAAGTTTCCTTGAAGGAATGCATTTTTGACATCCATTTGGGATAAATTCCATCCCAAATTGGTGGCTACTGATAGTAGAATTCTAACTGTATTCATCTTTGCTACTGGTGCAAAAGTCTCTTGGTAGTCGATATCATAAGTTTGGGTAAACCATTTTGCCACTAACCTAGCTTTGTACCGTTCAATGGTACCATCACAATTATATTTGATTTTGTATACCCATTTACAATCTACGGGTTTTTTGTCTTTTGGCAAAGGAATTATATCCCATGTGTTATTTTTTTCTAAGGCTTGAAGTTCTTCTTTCATAGCCTTCTTCCAAATTGAACTTTGATTAGCTTCACCAAATGTGGTTGGTTCAATTTTGTTTGTGATGTTACCCAAGTATGCCCGGTATTCAGGAGATACCATATCATATGAAATAAAATTTTGGATGGGATACATTACCTGTTGAGATACATAATCTCTTAATTTTATTGAAGGTCGAGTTTGTCTTGTAGATCTTCTCAAGACAATTTCTTTTTGAGTTGGTTCTTCTTGAATTTCTTCTTGAGTTTGTTCTTCAATTGTCTCATTATCTCCCCCTGAAGAAATTGCACTTGTGTCTTGTTCTTCGACTGCATGTTCCACCTGTGCTTGATTAATTTCTTTAGGAAAAATAAAATTATTTGGAGGTAATATGACTGGTGGACCTTGTGCATCCCCCTTTTCATTTGTTTGATAATATGGTTCATTTTCAAAAAATGAGACATCTCGTGAAATATAAAGTTTATGATTTTTGGGATCATAACATTTATACCCCTTTTTTTTAGAGGAGTAACCTAAGAATATAGTTTTAATGGCATTTTTATCTAACTTGTCGTGTCTTTTTATGTGTACGAAACATGTACATCCAAAAACTCGTATGTGATCAAGATCTATTTTTCTACCCTTAAGGATTTCTAAGGGACTCATATTTTTAAGTCTTGCACTTGGTAGTCTATTTATGAGATAAGTTGCAGTTAATACAGCACCAGACCAATATGACTTTGGAACGTTGGTTTGAAAAAGAAGAGATCTAGTGACTTCTAGTAAATGTCTATTTTTTCTTTCAGAAACTCCGTTTTGTTCGGGGGTATTGATACATGTGGTTTGGTGTAGAATTCCTTTTTGTTTAAAAAATTCTGTAATTTTTTTGTTAACGTATTCTGTCCCATTATCAGATCTAAAAATCTTAATTTTTGCATTATATTGATTTTCAACAAAATTATAAAATTCTTGAAAGTATGAAAAAACGTCATATTTCCCTTTTAAAAGATAAACCCATGTTGTACGAGAAAAATCATCGATAAACGTGACAAAATATTTAAAATGATTATACGAATCAACCGGGGCCGGACCCCAAACATCAGAATGAACTAAATCAAAGCTTTTTTCTGACATATTAGTAGATAAAGAAAATGGTAATCTAGTTTGTTTTGAAAGTTTGCAAATATCACAATTTTTTGAATCTAATTTAGAGCAAAAAAGTTTATTTAAAATTTGATCAGATGGATGACCAAATCTCCAATGCAACAACTTGTCACGATCTACTAAATTTGACGCAAGACATTTATTGTTATATTCTTCAAGGTAATAAAGGCCATTTTTCAAACATCCCTCACCAATCGTATTTCCGGATTCTCGATCTTGAAGGGTTACTTTATTTGGTGAGAATATGACATTACAATTCAACTCTTGGGTTATTTTACTAACCGATAATAAATTTGAGTTAAAGTCTGGTAAATACAGAATATCATTCACATTTTTTGTAAGAAATTTGGTTGTACCAACACTTTGAATTTGGACTTTATTTCCATTTGCAACAATCACATGTTGAGAGTCCTTATTTTGTGTAATATTTTCTAATTTGGTTGGATCCCATGTCATATGATCTGTTGCACCCGAATCGATAATCCATTTACTTGTGTTGTGACACATATTTGCAAATTTCAAATTATTGTCATTTTTTTTAGAATTAAAAGTAGATTTAGAATGTACAAAACCTGAAGTTCGCTGCTGTAGCAAACTATTTACTTGGGTTAATAGTTGGATCAGCTGCTCTGTTTGAGCCACAGAGAATCCAGAGGTATCGTCAATTGATTGAGCTGCTTCAGATCCGACCCCAACCTTACTTGATCCGCTTGAGGTGATGCCACTGGACTTCTCCATTGAACCCAAAACTTGAGAGAAAGACTCAGCCTCCTCTTTAGAGAGGTCAGTTTCATTTTGAGGCACCGCTTGAGCCTTGTGATTTTTGCCCCTCTCTTTGTGGTTGTTTCTATTTCTCCCCCTCTTGCTCCGATCGCTATTGCTCTTCTTTTCTGGTCAGAGGTTTGGGTGAAGGAACCAACAACCCTCCTTATTGTGCCCGATTTTCTTGCAATTGACACATCTCTCTTTAGGATTTTGAAGGGTTTGATTTCCGAAGTTAGGGTTTTCAGATTTTGTTGCATAGGTTTGATTTCTAACTATGTAATCGATCAATTTTCTTGCAATATGAAGGATCTCAGGTTGGTTAGTCATAATTGCTAGATTGTTTCGGTTTGGTAACAATGTTTTCAGGTACTGTTTTTTTTTTTTTTTGATGAAAATGGGTTACTGGTACCGTTAACATTCAGATTTTTCTGGTAATAACAGATAAGGTTCAAATTTTGCTGGTTTTAAAAAAAACTAAGAAGAAAGAGAATCTTATTGAATTTGGATTTCTTTTGGCTCTGTTAGCTCTAGACTCTCTGTTTGCTAGTTGCTTGCTGCTTAATTTACAGGATTTTCTCCTGCTCTGACCCTCTGCTTGCTTGTTGCTGATTTTTCTGATTTCAGTTCAAATCTGAACCGATTTTAGTTTTTGATGATGCTGCAGTTCTCGTTAGCTGCAGTTTGGTTGGTGATTTGCGGAATTGACTCAGGATTTTAGTCCCGCTCTGATACCATATTGATTTTAGAAGAGAAATAGAAGTAATGAACAATAATCTTTTATTGAGTATGTTTTGTGTTTTTCTTACAAGCATTATACATGATATATAGGCTAATTACAAATTAGCCGTTGCTATCTTTCCTAAATTATAATATGCAATATAGTTGTTGCTATTTCCTAATTACACTAGCTAGATTATACACATATTTCATGTAAGGCTGCACACAGCTGTTCATTCCAAGTTTAGAGATCCTTGCTGGAATTACTGAGATATTGTATCTTAGTCAATATCTTTAATATTCTCAATATCTTCAATAGATACATTGTGCGCAAATTAACATTTCCTTTCTTTACACACTGTTAATTTAAATTTTAATCACAATGTATTATATATCACATATGATTTAATCTTTTTGTAGTAGTGAACTTTCATTTTAGAAATCTCATGCGAAAAGAACTTTCTTTTTATAAAGAAACTAATCGGATCAGATCAAATTTGTATCTTTAATGAAATCGAATTAATTTCTATATATTAATTAAATTAGAGTTCGATCAAAATTGGTGCCTTCACCATTTAATGCATGAATTCAACGAAATCATCATTGCAGTTGATTGGAGTTCCAGGTACCCTGACAAGAGAATCTGTTTCAAAGATTTGTAAATTGTACCCCCACATTCCACTCTAACTTGGTGTATTTGTCAGGTAAGAACTGAGTCCCTTACTGTACATATTGAACCCTAAAAAATGCGTTCGTCTCTTCTCCATTTGAAGAAAAAAAAATACTGGAAAGTTAGCTCCGTTTTGCACGGATCTGACTCTGCTGTTATTTAAATGGAATAACAGGATCCTGTTATTTTAAATCTAACTTTTTATGTGTTGAGATTCATGTATAAAAAAAAAATCTAATGGTTAGATTTAAAAATACAGATATCTCATTTGAATAATAACATAGTCGGTCCGTTTTGCATGACACCCCTCCTAATAACAGAGAGAAAAATTGCGGAGCGAACTTAATTTTGTCAACTATGACATCATATATAAGAATCTATTATGAGTGAGGCCACAGTAATATACATATTACAGATCGATATATACTATGGAATCATATTCTTATATTAAAAGTCCAACAGTCAATTTGAACTATTAAATTTTCATATCAAATGTACATGTAGACGAAATTTAATATTTTTGTAAGAAAATTACTATATTTTTATATATAAAAAAAAAGACGGGGAGAAAGTGCTTTTGGATAATTCAAAATTTTCAAATGAAGTGATTTTCATTCATATAAAAATAAAAAAATTATATGAAAATCATGTTAAACAGTTCAGATCTAATGCTTCAACTTTAAAAATAAAGATATATGAGTTTGTAGTGCGAGCTGTTGTATAATATGCATATTGCCATAAGCATTAGTATATATGTGAAAATTATTATTGTATGTTTACTTTGTTGTAATGACGTTTTGATAATGAATTTATAACAACAATTCTATGATAGCTTAAAACTTGTACGACCCGTTTGGCAATCAAAGATTTAGTGTTATTCATACACTTTTCGGAAGAGTGGAAATAGTGAATGATGGATTGTATAAAAAAAAATTGAGAAATAAAAAATGGCCAAAAATCCCTTGTATGAAAATTGAAAATTTAGTCGAGCAATTAACATAAAATATAAGTCCTAAATAAACTAAGAGTAGGACATATTTTATATCTTCATTTTTAAAGTCCAAACTGTCGATTCGAACCGTTCAACATGATATTCATGATAAATATGCCTGTGATGAAATTTTTTCTATTTTTAAAATAAGTACAAAATCTCTGTTTCTGAACCATTCAAAAACAATGATTTTCTACCAATCTTAAAAAATAGTAAAAGAATTTCAAAAATTATAAAGTTTCATCCCCAAATATATTTTAGTATGGATATCACGTTGAGCGGTTTGGATTGACAATTTAAGCTATGAAAATGTAGATAAAGAATATGAGGCATGATGTGGTCTGAAAAACATGAAGTATTGGAACCCTCCTCATAAACTAATTCTGAACATAAACAACTTTAAATTAAATTAGGGGCAATTGTTGTCATACTAATAAAAAACTTTAAAAAATCTTTAAATATCTATTTTTTTCATCAAAACTTAAAAATTATTTATTTCTCACTAAAAATAAATAATCATTCTTATTTTCCTTTCTTTAATGTTAAAAAATAAAAATAAAAGAATCATGTTCTCATAAACTATATATCTTCATTTCAAGTGATCATACCACACAGAATATTAGCATCTTCTATTTGTACAGCTGATAAAGAATATATAATGAAGGCATAATTATGCCATTTTTGTAGAGCTCGTAGAGCTTACCAGTCAATTATGGATCTGTTTCAAGTCTGATCAGATCCAGGTCTGGACCCCAGATCTAATCATGGTATGTACCAGCAGTTTATTTGTGTTTTATTTTTTTCTTCTATCAAAATCTATTAGCCTCAAATTTTGTTTAGTTTGTTTCTAGAACATCAACAAATTAAAAGAAAAGAAAATATAAGTACTCGGTCACTTTTCTTACAAATTACATAATATGTTGGGAAATTAAGCTGGATAATCTGGTAAGTAAAAAGTCATGAAGGGGGTTGGTATAGGTGCAAGATGATTATATATCAAAATCTGCTAAACTGTTGTTTATTTTTCAAAGATAATTAACCAAAGTTTGATGATACAATAATAACTGAGCTTGTGAGTAATTTCAGTCACTAAATAAGGAGTAATGAAAAAAAAATTACTAAGATTAATTAGCAGAAAAAAAAAAATTTGGCCAAGGTTGATGAAGTGACGCTATATTCTGATTTTATCTTTTTAGGCAATTATTTGTATTTTCTGTTATTGTAAATCAAGTCATCCATATAATTAAAGGATACCTGGATGTATCCCTTTAGATTATCTAAGAATTAAAATATTTGTTTCTCTTTTTTTAGTATGTTTGTAAAAGCAATTTGCTTGCAAAAACAGTTATTCTTGCTACTTGCTGCATCAGTTGGTATAATAGCAGGACTTATCCTGATTTGATAACAGGAAACAATGATGTATAGCGGAAGAGCTAAATAAGCTCATTAATTTAACGCCAAGTTCTGTGTTTGGCCCACGAGTTAGCTGGAATAGCGTATTATTTCGCTATTCCTGTCTGAATTAATCAATGTATTCCACATAATACTTTCGTTGATCATTCTAAATGAGATATATGTGTCTTCTATGGACAGAAGTTACAGGAGCTACAGTAGGCGGAGTTAATTATCACCGTTGATTTCTTAAAGGGTATAATGGTACAGATTTTTATGTGAAAAACAGTGTTGGCTTAGAGTTTCACTGGAGACGTCCAATACTCTCTCATTCATCCCCGAGCCCCCGATAAGCTCCTCCTCTTTCACGCAAGAGAAAAAAAAAATAGGTCTCTCCCTCCCCGATAACTTTCCCCTCCGGCCGCCCACCTCCGCGACCTCTCTCCTCTAGGCGTCCAGCTCCGGGTCTTCTTCTCCCTTCCGCTTTCTCGCTCTCCATCAGCCTCTCGGCTCTCTCGCTGGAGCACCTCCCTCAGCCACCTCCTACTCTCTCTCGGTCGAGTGCTTCGCCAGTGCTTCGCGTCTCTCTCCGAAATGAAATTAGACCTAGGTTATCTTTTATCAGCCTCAATAAAGAACGAATGAGTCAAATTGGTTACGAACTGTGCTAATATTGGTTTGAAATTGGGGGTTCTCCATGGCGCCATCAATCATGGTACCAACAACCTTTTATAAACTGCAAGCTGGCGCTTACTAGTACATGTCAGGGAAGTTTCATTCTTTTAACCTTATTTAGGCTGGAAATTGTTTTCCTAGTGCAAAAATGTGTTAATAATTGATTCTTGTCTGTTCTTTGTGCTCCCTTCCTTTTAGATTCTATTAGAGCTGGTACGAAATAGAAACAAAATCCCTTTGCTAAATCAATTGCGCCACCTGGTTCTATACCTCTCCCGCCAGAGGAAGACACCTTAATTAGCCCAACTTACCAGCTTCCGATACCAACAAGGCAACTGGGTCGTAATGAAGAGGCCAATGAAGTAGCCGAAACTGGCAATGCAAACCCAAATGCTAACCCTAACCCTAGTGTGTTGTCAGAAGAGAGTGGTGTTACTGAACAGCAGTCTCAGCAAGTTTTGCAAAGAGTCTCTTTCCAACTAGGCCCGAGCCAGCGCCGTTAAATGGTATGATAGCATCTAATTCTGGATTTGAAAGTAATAGTTGTGAAATGGATGGATGATGTAGGTGGTATATTATATGTTCCCGTATCTGTTTGTATATTTTGTTAGACACTTTTGGCTGAGGTGTTAGTTGTGTAATTATTCGCTCATTTTTTTCTTTTGATTAATCTTATCAGTTGTGTGCAGGAAAATCATGTTGCTAGTAATACCGACAAACTCCGTGAATTGTCTTAATGGTCTGAAGCATAATTCTTCAACAATATGTAAATGTCTAAAATTATGGAGCTTGGTCTTTGCTTTCATTGCATTTTTTTTTTCTCCTTATCCCAACAAAGAACACTCCAAACTCAGTTCTTTACAATAATGACTTCTTTGAAAGCAGGTATTAGATGCAATGTTGATAAAGTAGCAGATGTCACAAGGACGCCAGGAAGATGGGCTGTTGAAGTATGAGAAATTAAGTGGGGTTAATATTGTCCTTTTGTTGATTTTGATATGGGCTGTTGTGTATATCTAGCTACTTCTCTCTCTATGGAGATTGAATATTTGAACTTGTAATTTCTCCTTTTTGGATTCAAGCAAGTATGATGTTGTCGGGATTGCTTTGAAATGCAACTGATATATTTTGTGACTTAATATGCTCAGTATATGTAGAATATAGTTTTTACTATCAAGAATATCATATACGTTGTGACTTAGTACGCTTAGAATTGAATCTGTTTTAGAAATAAATTTCTTGAGTGCATGACAAACTTGTATGTAGACTATGTAGTTGACCAACTTTCTATTTTGTGACTTAAATGGAATCTGCTGTAGTTGACAATCTTGAGTGAAGCGTAACCAATTTGGTTGTCTCGTCCTTTGTTTAATTCGATAATTATTGTCATGCTATCATGGAAGGTTAAAAGCATGTGTTTGTCATTTTTTTTTATTTTTTTCGACTTCATTTTTTGTAATTTTTGAAAATGTAACGGTTAAATATGTGATAAATTAACTATTTTTAGATTGTACTCACCTATGCTACATAATGACAAGCAATGCATATCCTAAATATAAAAGACAGTTAACACATGGTAAAATATCAAAACTTCTAGACAAATGAAATTTTGAACATGTCATTTCAATGGACTTTTTCTAGGCTCCTTCAAGTATATACAGATGTACAAGTTCAACACAATACAACCATCTAATTTTGTACAGCACTCACTAATTTTGCTCATGCATCCCAACTATCTATCCTGCTAGAAGTACATACAAATGTACTGCCAAGTGATAAATTAACTATTCTCGGATTGTACATCGCCACTAATTTTGCTCATGCATCCCAACCATCTATCATGCTACTAAAGTCCATTGAACTCGCATCACAATACAGTTTTGTGCTATGCACTAAGAAAAAGTAAAAATAACATATAACCCAAACATAGTACCAACCAAAATAATCAATTTAACAAAAATTCATGAAATAAAGTTTTAATCAACTCCTAGCTAAAGTCATTACATTTACATGACATTAAAGTACATTGCATGCTATTTAAAAAACAAGCTAATTAGAAAACCAACTAAAAATAATCCTACTAGTTTCTTGTACATGAGTATATGCACAAGTTGACTTGGTGTGGTGCAGCGAAGGCAGTAATTTTTTTGGGCTCAAGCTGAGTAGGGTTAATATTGTCCTTAATACCCTTGTTTGTTTTTGGCTCAGCTAGTCACACGGTCAATAAGGTACCAACTTACTCAGAAACACACCGGCTTTCAATACTGGTACCAATGAATCCTGATTTTACACACACCGGCTTTGAATCCAGCTATAAAAGAGCAAAATAAAGCGCCAACCTGTGAGTTTAACCCATACCAGTAGGCACTCCTGGTATATGGTATATCCTAACAACAATCTAGCCTGCACAAGTCAGAAGTAAATGAAAAATAATTGAAAAAACAAAGGGGGGCATTCCTGGTATATGCCATGGTATGTCCTAACAAGGTCATTTATTATTTATTTCTAAGTTTGATTAAATTGAAAAGTTATTGAGATTCTAAGACCAGCGAAAGTAAAAAGAAGAAACACCAGTTTGGAAAAAGAGGAATAAAATTTGAATGCCATTTATTATCCATTTCTAAGTATCAAACCAGCTGCAATAAACCTTTCCTTTTTTGCATATTCTACCAACCACATATTAATATCGCTAACAATTAAGCATAAAATTAGAACAATATTTTTTTTTACAAAATACCCCCCATCAAAAAATTGAATTTATTAATATTTACCGGCCATCAGAATATCAGATTATCTTAAACCCTAATATTGGGCATCGTAAGTTGGGAGAGTAGACAGAGCGGGGTTGGTGGGGGGTTTAGTGTTGAGAAACACAGAGAAGTGCTGCGATTTGGGAAAGGAAAGGCGACAAAGAGAGAGAGATTGAAAGAAAAAGGGATTAGTGGCGGTCACTTTTGGGGATTTAGCATTTAGCAGAGTGGTCTTTGGGAATGAGCATCCTCTACGACATCTCAAATTTTCATCTGTTTTAATGTAAAATCAAAACCGTTCAAATACATTATGCACGAAAATGAAAGCACAAATAATAATACACCTGCGCTATCCCCTCCTGAGCACCGTACAAACCAGTCACGCAAGAGTTGAGATATCTCAGCGGATACACTCTCCAGATTTGGGGTTTTAGCGGGAAGATTCCCGCTTGAATTTGGACGACCCCGCTGCGCTCTGCATTGAAATTTCAAATTAATTTTAGAGGGAAGTAAATAAATTGCCAAAATAATTTGAACATATAGATTGAATTTTATTAAAGCAATTTTAAAAATTTACACATGTACGACAATTTTAATCTATTCTTAAAAATAATATGAAAGTGATACAAAATAAAATTAGGCAGCAATTATTAATTATTGCTTTTTATTTTATTTTTTATTTATTATAATTTTCAATTTTTGTAATTTTATTGTTTTGGTATTTATTATTTAATTTTTTAAATTTTGAACTTGTCATTTAATTTCATTAAAAAAATTACTCTTTATATTAATTTAGATTGATTTTTATCTAAAAAATATTAATGATGAACAAATGTGAAACAATTTTTTTAGGATTTTGCAAAAATATTATGAAAGAGATATAAATAAAATTAGGCATAAAAAATTATAAAAAATATTTTTAAATTGTTTTCGACATTCACGGTGAAAACATACTTACAATCTTTAATTCTATATAATTTCTTCATTGTTAGCTTTTTCAATGTGTCATAAAATTTGTGGACCGTTTATTTTCGCACGAGCGATCAACGGTCGATCTGTCGTGAAATGATTTCGAACTTTTCTTAAAATGATCAAAAGAAAGTGTTATGCGCATCCAACATAATTTTTCTAAACTTTGGTCCTATCTGAGCCTCTATCCAACATGAAGTCTTCCAAATCCTTCGATGTTTTGATATTTCGTCCTCTTGATGGATGGGTAAACAAAATTACAATTTCATCAAAATTTACAGTAAATAATTAAATTAACTAATCTTTGATTTCAACGGTCCCGATCGAACCACGGACCTAGGATTTTCGTGCGCATTCACTAGCTCGCGTAGCAAGAGTTAATGTTTCATAGAACATTAACTCTTGCTACGCGAGCTAGTGAATGCGCACGAAAATCCTAGGTCCGTGGTTCGATCGGGACCGTTGAAATCAAAGATTAGTTAATTTAATCGCCTGCTGTAAATTTTGATGGAGTTTTAATTTAGGTTACTCATCCATCCAGTTGACGGAAAACCGGAACATCGAAGGGTTGCGAAGATTACACATTAGATCGAGGCTCGGACAACCATACTCCAGAACAATTATGTTGAATCCACATAACACTTTCTCTTGATCATTTCAAAATAAATTTTAGATCATTTCATGGAAGATCGGTCGTCGATCGGTCGTCCAAAAAAGAACAGTCCACAAATTTTATTTCACATTGAAGGAGCTAACAATCAAGAAATCATATAAAATTCACAATTGCAATTATGTTTCTGTCATAAAAATTTGCCTAAAGTTTGAAAATGTAATTTTTAGAATTTTTTAAGATATCTGCCATGACATTAACAACATAAATGAAAATTATAATAAATAAATAAAAAATAATAATTAAATTAAATTAAATTCAGAAATAAAATAATATAAATGACAATAAAATTGAAATATAAAACAAGTAAAAAGTAAAAAAGTGGAGAATTCTTATGCAGATCTATTTCTATTTAACAATCTCCATCTAACAATACTAGTCATAGTTTTGGTGCAGATCTATCTCTTCTTTTTTAACATAATATTTCTTCAACATAAAAATTATAATATACATTAAAATGAAATAAAAATGGAATCAAATTAAATAATATACAATAAAATTGAAAACTAAAATAAATAAAAAATATAAACATAAAATGAATTAAAAATTAAATTAAATTAAATAATAATAATAATAAAATTAAATTGATCAAAATTAAAAATTAAAATCCGTGCAAAATTGAAGAATAAAAAAATAAAATAGCATTGGCGTATACAATACAAAATAATATGCCTAAAATACATACTTCAGCTATTGTTCTTATTAATTCATCTTACTTTGTCCAAAGCTTGAAAATTTAATCCAAAATTTATTCACCATGATATACCAGCAAGCTGTAATCCAAAATTTGACAATTTTATTCTAATTTTTTAACACATCACTAATTTAAAAATATAAAAATGAACAATGACTTGTCACCTCGAACTAATATTTCAAATAAAAATATTCCGTACACAATTCCTAAACAAAATTTACAACTGTTTGAAAAAAAAAAAAATTAAACAAGAACAAAAATTACAAGAACTGTTTTAGTTTCATCAACCTATTTGGGAGAGATAGTGTCTCCGTCAGAAGCACAAAAGGAGAGTCCAAGTAGAAAGACCCGATCTGCATCCAATCTACACCGAAATTACAAACAAGTTGGTTTTAAGAATTGTTAGAGAAATGAGGTTTGTATTGTGTGAAACGAAAATTGTTCTTTAAAGGAGAAGAAAGAAGTTCTGGTGCAGGAAAGAGCAAAGGTTATCAGTATGTATTTATTTGACTTTTCAATTTTAAATATATGCATTTTTCTTAGAGCACCGACTAATGTATTTATTTCGTATTTCTGTATATTCTTCAATCCTTAATAAAATATTAGTTTGTTGACTTAAGATTTATTCCTTCAGAATATCAAATCAATATATGTGAATTTTGTGCACTAATTCGTCTCAAAATGCTGCAGTTCATTGATTGATTGACAATTATTAATAATCATTATAATAAATTGTAAAAGTAAAATTTTTTTCCTGAAATTGTAGAGAAATCAGATTCTCCCAACCTGAAAAGCTTCATGAAGCAGTTTCCTGATCTTTCTCTTGATCAGAGTCAAGGTCAAGGTACATAGTTGTTGCTGGCTCCAACTGTTATGATACCAGGCATCATAAGTTTGTCTTGAAAATCAAAATCATAGTTGAAAGGAACACAAGGATGTGCACAAATGGAAGGATCTCCTTTCAGAGAAAATTGAAATAAGCATAAAGCAAGATAGCTATTCTCTTGAAAAAAATGCATATACCATTTGCAAGAAGTTTTTACTGTCAGCCCATCTGGTGTGACCCTGCTAAGTCTGAAAATCAATAAGGTTATGGGTCAGGTTCGTGTCACAGTGTCTTGACCCACCAATTGGCTGGGTTGATTTACACATAACCTGGTTTGCTTATTGTTGATTACCCTTTATTAATTAAAAAAAAGATGCTATACCATATTAGCGCATAGAGATATATAAATGATTGAGATTATAATATCTGACCAAACCAGTGAAATTTAGCAATGTTCTACTCATGCTACAATTGAGACCTAACCTGACCGATTAGCACATTGGACCTCAACACAGCCATATGCATTATTTTAAAATCTTTTACAGTGAAAATAATAGAAATAGAGCCTAACAAGTATTCTTCTCTTGTACACCAGACTGTAATAAAATCAACCTACCTGTGTCAGTGCTGCATACTCTAATTTGTGGAAATTGTACAGTCTGCACTAGTATCGTATCATTTTTGTACAAACAAGCTGGACTGCTTGTCAGAATATTGCTGTAATAATCATGAACAGATCCGAGAACATCGATTCCCCCCAGCAGCGGATATCACCGCATCGACGGCACAGATTGCTTGTACCAACCTTGAACGGTTGTATATATCCCCCTGAATTGTTACATATTACCAAGGCATTAACGAAAAGTTCCATTGCATAATATTTATCATTTAAAGAAAAACAATATCCCCGTGTTAACACAATATTGAACAGTGTTATTGCAAAACACTTACTGATTACATCCTTTTGAAGTATGCACAATACTTGATTACGAGATTTTGTTCCAACTCATATGTTAATTAATGAGATTACTACCCCGCAGCAGATGAAAATTTATTCAACTAATAACCAATTAACTCAATCATCTTTTGGGTCTCAGAAATTAAAAAAAAAAGGCGAAAATAACAGAAATTCAAGAAAAAACAACATTGGAGAAAATTGCAATCCGAAAAAGGCAAAACTAACAACCAATTACCTTGGTTTTGTACTTCTCATCTTGTGAGACAACAGTAAACAATAATTCTCTTCCTGGCCTAGGCAGATTGGGTTGTGAGAAAACATGAAACAATAGTTCTCGCCTTGTGAGAGAGGATGCCATGGCAGATCGGGTTTAGGTCTGGGGTTTATGTCGCGCGGCGGCGTCGCCAAAGAGAGGGTTAGCCGGTTAGGTCGCGACGCTCGTTTTTCTTGAAATGGGGAGAAGGAGATAGCGGGAGAGGAGGCAGATCGGGTTTAGGTCTAGGGCTTCGGCGTCGCCAGAGAGAGATGGTCGCGATTTTTTTTTTCTTTTCTGAAACGGGGAGAAAGGAGATGGGAGAGAATGAGTTTGTGTGAAACTACCTATTTACCCTTCCGATAAAAAAATTGAGTGAAAATATGGGATGGTAGCAAAATTATATGAACCGTTAGATCAATATGAAATGAACAGTACCAATTTCAATTCTGTCCATAGAAACATTTGTCATATACATATACATATACATATACATATACATATACATATACATATACATATATATATATATATATATATATATATATATTCCTTTCTTTTAGAAAATAATACATTGATCAGTTCAGTTTATTAATAGATGAAAAAAATTAGAATTAGCTTTTTGTCTAGTAGTAAAAACAATGCTCTCCGGACCTGTTCGGCGAGATCATTATTCACGTAGGAAAAGAAAATTTCAATTCAATTTTTTTTTCTCACGTGCACAGTACTTTTCAGTTCAATTTCTGTGCCCATGCCCAAGCTCATGTGTCCGCCGAACAAGCCCTCCATGTGAGAGGTCACAGTTTCGAAACTTGAATGGAAGAATCCCTTGTAGATATTAAAAATAATTGATTTGGTTAACCTCCAACTTTTACTAAAAAAAATTAATAAAAATAATTTGTATTTAATGTTTTGTGATAAAAAATTCAAATAAAAAAGATATTCAAATTGATATTAATTAGTGATAGAAATGATTTTTCTATCATTTGAAATTGTACATTTTTTTTTTTATTTGAGGAAAGAGATAGGGGTCACGCCCCTGTGACAAGATGTGAATTGACATCGGAGATACGCGAAATCTTTAATGCATGCTAGAAAAACAAAAGATGCAATGTGCCAAAACAGTTTAGCCAAAGAATAAGCAAAAAAATAAGAAAAGATGAAAAGATAAGACAAAGAGGTAAAATTATCAAAGTGACCTTAAAAATTCTAATTAAAATGGGAGCAGTTCGAACTCCGAAACAGGTTTCCTCTGTACCAAGGTTACTGTTGCGCCTGGTACCGTACCAGTATCAACTTTCCTCTGTACCAGAGCTGCTTTATATTGAAAATTTAAATTCAAACTAGGGAGAAAATGTATATGGTAATCTATCAGTCCTAAGTGTTGTATATGTGCACGAATTTTATAGCAGTTCACACTATTTTTTACTTGAATAGAACGAATCCGACCGAGCATCATCGGAATGCTCCGATGACTTCTCCTAGATGCTTGCCCACCGGAGATGCAAACTTGTCACATTTTTTTTTTTTTTTTTTTGAAAAAGAAATAAAGATCAAGTCTTCAAATTACATACTTTTGTTATATTATATTTCTCCAATTCAATTTTGAATTCAATAACCTCACACTCACATAACATGTGCCTTTACTAGACTAAAATATGATTCTTAAATGCCTCGTCACTAATTTTTGGAGACTACCAATAATTAACCCCTTTTCAATGTCTGTTCTCTTTCTAGACATGCCCTTAACACTCTCTTAAATTATTGGAGACTACCAATAATTGTTGGAGATTGTTGGAGACTACCAATAATTTCAAAAATTGAAAGCAAACTTCAAACCTAGAAAGGAACTTTATTATTTCTAAGGTCACTTTATTAAATTTTGTTTTATCGGCAATTCCTATTTACTGATTATCAATTTATAAACTTCCAGTAAACATTACACAAAGTATTGATAGGATTAGGAATAAATTCCTATGGGCTGGCTCATATACTTTAAGGAAAAAATACCACTTAGTGGCATGGGACCAAATATGCCTGAGTAAAAGTCAGGGAGGCCTTGACATACTAAATTTAGATAGAATGAATATTTTCTTACTAGCTAAATGGTGGTACAGATTTAAAGATCATACAGTAAATGGTAAATAGAAAGATATTTTAATAGATAAATATGGTACTTCAGGATTAGATATCTCAATTTGCTCTTCTTAATTTCTGGTTAGGCATGCATATTATCAATTAGACATATAGTAGATTTAGACATAAATAGAAGGGTAGGCAATGGAAATGATACACTATTCTGGTTAGAAAGATGGTCAGGAGAATGTGCTTTGTATTATCAGTACCCTAACCTATTTCGCATAGTTTCAAATTCCCTCATCACTCTATCCAGTGCAGTTACACCAAATTCAATTTCAATCCAATTAAATAGGCAACTTAATGGAATTATTTTAGATGAATGGAACAATCTTCAATCTGCACTTAATTTTTCCATTGTATTTATTGACATAACTAACCCTGATAGGATAATCTAGCGAGGGCACTCATCTGACAATACAATTGGTTAGAATTTGGGAGAATGAAAGACCAAAGATATACCACTATGTGGAAAACCAAAATTTCACTTAAAATTAAGATTTTCTTATGATTAGTCAAAGAGGATAAAATCTTAACCAAGAATAACTTGGCTAAGAGGGGCTCGACTGGTGACCAAATATGCCAATTCTATGACTCAACCAAAACTATAGACCATCTATTTGTTACGCGTCCCCTAATATCAAATCTTTGGACTTGGATAGCTAATTACAATAACTTTGTTTTTATTTAATTGTACACAAATCTTTGATCTTTGGATGCGAGATGCATGGATCCCAGTTAAAGATAGTCTCTTAATATAATTAATTAGGGCAGCCACAATCTGAGTATTATGGTTAAACCGTAATAAAGTATGTTTTTACAGATACCATCCTTAGCATCTTTAGGCTCACAAATTATTTCTTTAACTTCTTCTTATTAGTGCAAATATAATTCAGTTGAGTCTTGTTTCAAATTATCTCTAATTTTGCTGATGGATGTTACACAATTGTCCCATGTAGGTCCTCTTATAATCTCATTGAAGATCGATACATTGCGAGATGATAGTGGCAGCTAGGATTCAGAGGAAGAACCATGTCTTGGACTAGAGGACTCAAACCTCTCTGAATTTCTCAGGGACCGAGCTGATTTTGACGGAATTGATGATGCCTTCTTCCAGTCTACAGATCCTACTGCTTCTCACATTAGCTCTTCCTCTACCAGTTCTGCTGCTGCAACTTAGTCTACTTAGTTCTTTATAATCCCTTAGCTAATATGACTGATTTTTGCATATTTTGTCGATGCACTGCTCTAATTCCTGGGACTTATATAATATCTTAGATAGTTCCTAGTTGATTTATTCCAACTAATGAACTCAACCTTTAGCTATTTTACTTTTTGTATGCAAATGTTAGACTCCTTTTGTAAAAGCATCTTTGTTTCTAATGAAATAGGTGATAATAATCCACTATTATAAATAAAATAAAAAAATTGGACGGAAATCATTTAGAAAATTTATATTCAAAACCTAGACAATATTTAAAACAAAACTTGAATTTAAATTCAATATTATATATAGAAATCATATACATATTATTAATTACATGTCGTGTCTATAATTTGGTGTATGTTTTACCATACATTAATAAACTTAAAGTTCAACCGTCAGAAATTAAGATTCCTTGACGCGTCATGATCAAACGATACATAAATTGTATGAATTTTGATTACTAGACTATCTACATATTACATAATATACCTATAAGTTTATTTCTTCAACTTTTAATTTAATTTTATTTTTATTAAATAAAAATATATTATCAAGATTGTTCAAAATTATTCCTGTTAAGTATCATATAATTAAGTTTTCTAAATACTTGCTTATCATATGATTGGAGTAGATGTATAGAGACCATTCACACAGTTAGATTATCATACTTTGAGAAGTAAAATGCATATTTTGCTTTCTGTTTATATCTTTATTTATAAAGTTTAAACATTCAATAACTTGTTTTTGGTCTAGTAGTAAAGGCACATGGCTCCCATGTGAGAGGTCATGTGTTCGAAATCCACAAAGTGGCCTGGGAAATCCTATGTATTAATATAGAGAGGTTTGAACATTGAAATGTACTTGGAGACCAAATTTTACATTTTTTTTTAAAATTGTACGCTATTTTTTAGAATTTTTTAAAATTGTTGCTTTTAAGTCTTTTTTATACTTTTAAAATATTGAACAAGTTACTTTTAACAAAGAGGGAATTTCATGTATGCCCCTAAAATACTGCGAAATTATCTATTAAAATATTGACAAATTCATAATATCATATTTATTATTCTAAATTTTAAACACTCACAAATTTTACACAACTTATTAACTTTTTTTTTATTAAAACTCAATTGAAATTTAGAAAGTATCTATTTTAACATTTATTTAAAAAATAAAAAGTTGTAGCATGTTTAAGATAAATAGTTAGTCATCTAATTGGTCTATTGTGAAAGCAAATGGTTCATTTGCTTACTTCTGACATGCACATAAGCATATACCTAAATGCCACCATATAAGTGTCACAAGTAGAAAAATTAACCATTTGTCTAGGAAACCAACCAATGAAAATACTTAATATTTTTTTTACACGGACTACATATTTTAATTTTTCAGTAAAGGGTAAAGTGGAAATTTTATAATTTAAAACGAGTATTGATACTAAAGACATTAAATTGAGTAAAATTTGCATTTTTAAACTTTGGAGGGACAAATATGATATTATAAATTTTAGAGATGGAAATACTCAATTTTGAGGTTTGTGAGGTGTACACTTGAAATCCCCCCTAAAACAAAATTATTGTTCTGGTAGACACTCAAAAGGTATGTTTGTTTGCAAAATAAGAATAACTATAATAGTCAAATCAAGAATAGCTGTCGTTTGTCTTATTAAAATTCTTAAGAATAGTCTATTCTAATAATACAAAAAGTTTAAATTTTATATTCAAATTATTTTAATACAGCCAAACACAGAATATGCTATTCCAAATAACCTAATTCTAAGAATAACCTAGCTAACTCCATTTGTGTTTCTTTTAACACTTAGTTACAATTTTAACACAACCAAACACTTAGCTAATTCCATTTTTGTTTCTTTTAACACATAGTTACAATTTTCAAAATACGTCCGGTGAGGACACATGGGTATTCATTATTGCAGTTCCGTAACATCGATCAATTGGCATGGCTTGAGAATATAATTATATAAGTGTTAAATAAATTAGAGAAATACTAAAATGATGAAACTAAGTGCTTGCAAAAACAATATATTGTTAAAAATAACTAATTTAATATCAGAAAAATACGATCAACAGATCATGTTATTATTATGTTATTATTATATGTTAGAAGGAACTAATTAACTTATATATAATTATTAATAACAACTATACAATGAATATTTACAACAACAAAAACTAAGTACTAAACATATATTTAAATATGAATCCCTAATATAAACTCTCAAAACGGACTCAATAAATTTCCTTATATCTAACGCGACGGGTTGCCTAAAAATCCAACAGTCTGACTCAGAAGTGGAGTCAGATTTTCAGACTATGAGAGTCAAACATGAATAGAATCAAGCATATAAATTTTTTCTACCATATCAAAATTTATGCCTTTGCCATTAATTCGAATTTTTGTTTCTTTCTTTTTGAACAGAGACCTCCCTCAACAACCTATAGCCCGACAGCTCTATAAGTAGAACCTTTGTACTTATATTTCTTTCACAAAGTACCACCTAAACACACAAACGCATCCCGCATAACCATGTCTATCAGGTCATCGGATCCACTTGTTGTTGGGAGGGTAATTGGAGAGGTTTTAGATCCCTTCATCCCTTCTGTGAAAATGGTTGTCACTTACAACAACAAACTAGTCTTTAATGGCCACGAACTCTATCCATCAACTACCGTTTCAGAGCCCCTGGTCAAGGTTCAAGGCGAAGATTTCAGATCTTTCTTTACTCTTGTATGCACATTTTCTTTTGATCGGTTTCTATAAATATATTTGAAGTTTTTTTATCTCAGGAAGAAGAAAATAAATGGCATTAGTATAACTCTGATCCTACTCTTACCTACATCTTATAATTATTTTGACTTCTTTTCATTGTGTAATTTTGTAGTTTGCTTCCTTATAATATTATAGGTTATGACAGACCCGGATGTACCTGGTCCTAGTGATCCATATCTGAGGGAGTATCTCCATTGGTAAACAGAACTTTACACAACTAAATGTTTCTTTTAAAAAAATTGGTATCATAGTACAGTGTTATTTTGGATAAAAGGTAATAGAATATGCATGCACGTGCATGCATCTCATGCCAATTATATACACAAGTATATTTCACACAAGCAGAAGAACTGTCAATGTATATGTATAAATGGAAATGTGTGCATAATAGATAGCGATATTTAAGTGCAATACATGAATGTGGCTAACTATTGTACCTTGTCCTTGTCACAGGCTTGTCACTGACATTCCAGGCACCACTGAAACCAGCTTTGGTTGGTCTCACTCTCCACTTTTTTTACTATATTTAGTATTTACAACTGGAGTAGAACTAGGGTGCTCCTAAGTTCACCTAACCTCTTGTGAACTTGACTCTAAAATATATCGAATCGATTTTAAACAATGAATTCAAACCGTTGAAATCCTTCTACGTAATGATTGATGCGTCTACATGTGAAAATTTTAAAGTTTCGAATTAATTTAATATAGAGTCAAGTGGTCAAAAGTTTAAGGTTTATAAATAAATTTTAATGCATTGATTTTTTTGGACTCCTTTGACCACTTGACTCTATATCAAATTAATTTGAAACTTTAAAATTTTCACATGTAGACGCATCAATCATTAGGTAGAAAGATTTCAACGGTCTGGATTCATCGTTTAAAGTTGATTCGATATATTTTAGAGTCAAGTTCACAAGAGACTTGGTGTACTTAGGAGCACCCTAGTTCTACTCATATATATATATACAAGAATGGGACACTATTCACGATGGACTGTCGGTATATCATCGCAGATACTTCTATCATTGATAGAAAAAACACTTTTTTGTCAGTATTAATTACTATTTATCCTCGCGGATACTCTCTCATTCTTGTAGCTAGATTTAATTAGTACTGATCAACTTATATAAACTATTAAAGCAGGAAAGACGTTAATGAGCTATGAAAACCCGAAACCAAGCATAGGCATACACAGGTTCATTTTTGTGCTATTCAAGCAGAAGAAGCTTCAGTCAGTGGGCCCGCCTTTGTCTCGGGTGCACTTTAACACCCGCCAGTTTGCCAATGACAATGACCTCGGCCAACCTGTTGCTGCTGTTTATTTTAACGCGCAGAGGGAGACCGCTGCTCGGAGGAGGAGCTCATAAGTGGTAACTCAGCAAGTCTACTTACATCAGGAGTGTCCCTCATAGCACCACATTTTGGTATTTTAATTAGTATATCTCTTGCAATTAAGATTTCCTTTTGAAGATGTAATATCTACATGGTTAATAATTGCCATGATTATATAATCTCAATGTTATATATTTTCATCAATGTATTGTGCCAATATATAAATTATGCAACGCGACAGCAATATCTCCTCTTTATTATTATTATTATTATTATTGGGTGATTTAATTTTATTTGGTCCCAGTAACATTTACTTTCAAAGGATTTTCTTTTGGGGTTGCCATTTTGCCAATCCCCGAGAGGATATATAATAATGAAGTATTTTAGTTTCGAAGCGTCAAAAGAAAACTAGTTCATCACAATACTTAATAGAATTGTAGAATTGAGAGTAGGTCCGATGTTTATCCGATCTACTTTGTTTTGATGGACTCAATCACCGTCTGATTCGTTTTAAGATGCACTTTAAAATTCATATATACTCATTTGCTTTAATTTTCATGCATTTTTTATGCGCACAAATCTATAAACGGATCAGACGATCTTACAACTAATTGGACCCAAAAATAGATCCGATGGATATCGGATCTATGTACTATCTTCTCTAATCAGTTATGACTTATATACACTCAGACTGGGCCAATTTCACCTATGATATGAAGTTCAAACACTGGGGCTCTGTTCGGCCTCCCCACTATTCATGTGGGAAATTAAAAATTCAATTCAACTGAATTTTTTTTTTCCACGTAAACATTACTTTTCAGTTGAATTCTTGTGCCCATGTCCATTCTGATCAATTGGAGGCCGAACAGCCCTGAAGGAAACCAACCCAAAAACAAAAGGTCTCTGTTCTAGAGCAATCTGAGGTGACCGTGGATCCCATTCTAGTTCTATCTATAATTTTGAAATTGTAAATAATAATTTTATCTGTCATTTTAGTAACATTAAAAAATTGTCAAGTATTTCATAATTTTTTTTATTTATACAATTCATTTTAAGTTAAAATTATCAACATATGAATATTTTAAATATTTTAATGTATAGCGTACAAGTTATTGAAAATTGTGATGCCAATACATTTTAAAAATATTACTAAATTAATTAACAATTGCCCATAATTCAACAATTGAAATTATAATTCTCACAATATACTTGTAATTTATTTACAAGTGGGATATATGTATGCTCTTAATTCCACAAATACTGTCATCCAATAAATTCGCTTTTCATCTGATGCGTGCCCTCACTTTGACAAACACCTTCAGATGTGGAAAAGTTAGCTTCCAACTCCACATGTCTCTTCTCAGATTAAAATTTCAAAAATTTATATAATTGCACCTATTTTGCAAAATTTACGACCAGTATAAAAATATGTCATTATAGTGACTATTTCTGAGAATACACCGATAAAACTTGTCAGTATCCGTGAAGATACAGTCAGTAATAAAACATTTTTTTTCTTAGATGGTAACATTTTTTTTTAAATGTCGACGCAATTCGCTGATTGTCCAAAATTCATTTGCATTGGTCTTATAAGCATCCTTCAATTTATAGAAAGAATGATGTGACTCTTTCTCCCATTCACGTCTATTTCTACAGACTACAGACGAATACATTAATTGCTCTCAAAAGATGTCCTATATTATGTTCCTAGTCAAATTTAAGAGCAAAACTAGTGTGTGATGTGATCACTAAGAGAGTTTTGTGAGTACAATTTTAAAAACATATTAGATCGACTTCAAACAACGAATTCAAGCTCTTGCCTGTTGGAATCCATATACTTCATGAGTGATGCATATACATGCAAAATTTTAAAAGCTTTAAATTCATTTGTACAATATATGTATGTATGTATGACCTAAATTACAAACACGTACTACTACAGATTATTTGAATGTACACAATTTTGCAATCATAGTTGGGTGTAGCGTGTATGAAAGTGCCAGTAAATTGGGTATGAGTACGAAACAGTGTACGTTGTTTCAAAACAATCATACACGGATTTTCAAATTAAAACCGTATATGAAATTAAGTACCAATCAAACACGGTTTTAATTAAAAACCGTGCATATTTTATATTTTTTTATAAGAAAATTACGATTACTGTATAAATTCATAGCAAAAATACTGCATTTATCGATATACCAAAACACAATATTTCAACCAACTATGAAGTATCAGAAAGATTGCATTTACCAATATAAACAACATTTACAATTACATAATACAAATTGTTACATGAACAACATTATAACTAAAAAAAAGGAAATACAACCAAAACAAAGACTCAGATACGAGACTTTATACATTTATATGAATAATTATTAAGAAAAAAGCATAGTAAAGGAGTAAAAATCGAAATTAGTGAGAAAAAAAACTTGATCATAATTTTCAATTAAGCCAGCTAGCAACCATTATTATTTTAATGTTTAGATTTCAGCAAAACATTAAATGTATACTCTTATTTTTACAATTCCAATTATTATTAATAATATACTCTTATTATTACAATTTACAATTTCAATTAAGCCAGCTAGCAACCATTAATTATCCGGCATTTTTTTCCATAACCAATAAATAAAATAAAATAATATTAATAATAAATGTTTCAAAAAAAATTGATTCATAACCAAACCGCCCCTGGGGGCCGGGTTGCTACAGTAACTTTTTTTTTTTTAAGGATTTGAATGTTTCAATCTAAATAATGAATGTATTTGTTTGAATGAAATTGGTAACATTTAGAGTGAATTATTATTGTACATAGCAAATTATAAGTTATTTTGAAGTTAATTGTTATCAGATTGCCAATATCAAATTGAGTGATATAAATTATATGTTGCTAGATTGAAAAATGAGTAAGCGAGCCCTACGGTATTGTGAATCAAGTTAAACGAGTTGATTGATTGGAAAATATTATTCCTTTCACTTTGTTTTCTTTATCAGATTTTAATATGTTTGTCATGGTTCGTTATTGAGATTTTTTTTCTTAACTTAGTTTGAAATCTTCTCGGAAGTATGAAGATTGTTAATTTGATTAAATTCTTGATTTTCAACTTAGAGCTCAAACCTTACGATACCGAACTCAAATGATTTTGTATCAATGATACATCTTGTCCTTGTTATTTAATGCATCTAAAAGTAATTGAAGGGAGATTAAGTTATGTTGATACATGTACCACATATATGTGAACTGCTATACGAATATGGTGCCAGGGTTAAGTGAAGATTCTAATTCTTTATCTCCTTCTGATTACTCTCATTGGCAAGAGTGCCAATCTAGTTTATATAGACTTTATAAAGAGGAAGAAATTTCTTGACACCAACGATCTCGTTTACATAGGCTTTATAAAGAGGAAGAAATTTCTTGTCATTAGATATTGATGGTATTACTGTCTTTGATCCTGTGGTTCTTAAGCTTCATATAACCTCGTATTATAAGTTTATTAGGCACAACTTCAACTAGATTACTCAGTTTACAACATGATCTGTAGCCTCTTTCTGAGCGTTTAACTCCTTCTCAACAACTTTCTCTTGAACTTCTTTTCACTATTGATGAAATTAGGAAAACTATTTTTCCGTGTAATCCTGGTAAAGCTCCAGGTCCTGACGGTCTTTCTTTTCTTTTCTATCAATCATTTTGGGATCTGATTCATCCAGATCTTTTCAAGTTATTTCAATCTTTTTATAATCGAACTTTAGATATTTCCAAACTGAATCTCGCTTCTATATGTTTGATTCTGATAGGGTCATGTTACACAGGCCCAAAATTACAACCAGGCTTAAATAACATCTGGGATTCGGACGATGTGATTAGCAGGCCAGCCCAGAATACGACAAAATAAGCCCAAATAAATACACGCCGACATACCGACAATGCCCAATACACGCGGGATAACCGCTAAACGACTTCATAGAAAGAACCATGGAGGGACGATTAGAAATGAGGATATAAAAAAAGCCTCAAATTTCCTGAGAAGGGGATCGAATTTTCTACCAACAAAAACTATGTTAAGAGAGATATCGATAGGGAAGAGTAGAATATCTCACATCCTCCTCTTAATTCCTTCATCAAGTTGGTTTGCATCCCGCAGTAAGCCAACTTCAAGTCATCTCGACTTATCTAGCGAGATAAGGAGAGATCCAGCCTTCAGCATCATCTCGACCTATCGACCGAGATAGGGAGAAATTCGACACAACCAGTTCATTTCTAGCATAACGAGCTATCCACTCCAGATAGGCTGTATCAGATTCCTAAAAATGCAGATGTCTCAACTATTAAACAATTTAGGCCCATTAGTCTTATTAATTGTAGCTTTAAGATGATTACTAAACTATTAACTAATAGACTTTCCTTAGTATTAGATCCCCTTATAGATGATTCTCAGGCAACTTTTCTCAAAGGTCGATTAATTCGAGATAATATAATTTGTGCTCATGAAGTATTACATCAAGTTTGATATTGTACTTTCTCTAATCTCTTAGAATTACTATATATCATTCCATTACGTCTCTGCAGTTTGATATTGATGCTAGTTGGATATTTGTCTTTCTTTAGTTTAGAATAAGTGGATTTTGGGTGCTATGCACGGTTTTGTAAGTTTTGTACAAACATTGTTTCGTAATGAAACCGGTGGATATTTCACTTTTGCAAAAAAAAAAAAAAAAAAATAAAGAAATTTAACATCGGTTCGGTCTCAGTCAAGTGAAGGAATTACACCCTCTGACTTTGTCACGGCTTTGTTGAAGAAATTTGGGCAATCAAATAACCCCTTAAATGATGAAATTGAGAGTCCAATCACTTTGAATTGTACCGGTTTGGGGTATAGTGTTTCTCATGTCTTTATGGAGGGCTCTGGATGCTGTATCATGTGAGAAATTTATCTGTTTATAGTGGTTAATTATTTTCCCTTCTATTTTTCATTTAGCAATCAAAACATAAAAAAATTACAATATTTTTAAAATTTTGAGTATTTCTCAAATTTTTGCAATTGACACATCACCTGAGTTATGGTAATTGTTGGTTCCCAAGTGATTAAAGCATGGAGATGGCAGGGTTAGGGTGCAATGCTTTAGATTATGAACTTTTGTATATTGGCATGCAATTTTGTAGATAATTGGTGTTTTTTGTAAATTTGAGCAATACTGGATTATTTATTGGAAGTACTGCAAATGTTTGATTGTTGCAAAGCATTTTGTATACTGTGAGTCAATTTATTAGAATTCTTGTCATAAACAAGACATGTACTATTAAAGATGTCCTCTAGATATCATTGCATGTTTATGTGCAGTTTTAAATTAAGTAAATCTCAGTCTATATTTCTGTGTTCTTTCTGATTAATTTTTTCCTAAAGGAATGTGCCAATGAACACTAAAGTGAAGCAAAGAAAGGTTGTGAATCAAAAGTGACAATCTAGTCGACCAAATGAAAGTACTTGCCCTGAGGATTACTGATCAAAGATGTTACTTCTCCTTTCTTTTAATTTCATATCTGTAATTCCAAAAAAATACATTCATTATTTAAATTGAAACATTCAAATCCTTAAAAAAAAAAAAAGTTACTGTAGCAACCCGCCCCCCCCTCCCGGGGCGGTTTGGTATGAAGGGTAAACCGCCCCCCCCGGAGGGCGGTTTGGTTATGAGTGAATTTTTTTTGAAACATTGGTTATTAATATTATTTTATTTTATTTATTGGTTATGGAAAAAAATGCCGGATTAATTATTATTTGAATTTTTTTGATATATCCTCGCAGATGCTCCTGTCACTAATAGAAAAAAAACACCTTTCTGTCAGTATACCCTCACAAATAGTCATTATTTACCCTTGCGGATGCTCTCTCATTCTTGTAATTGCAATGGCCACTCCGTGCCACCACAAAAAGTAAATTGGAAAAGAAATATATGTATGTTATGTTTTTTTTTTTGAAAGAAAGATAAAAGTTAAGTTTTCAAATTCTATACTCTTATTATTACAATAAATGATTTTTTCCATAAGAATTTAAATTCATGATTTCTCAAATGGAGATCATGTGTCTTTGCACTGTATCAAATACTAGTTTTTTTTTTTTTAATCATAAGTTGGGAATCAAGCCACCCAATATACTTTGAAACCCTTGTTTATATTACAAACTGTTTCTCTATTTTGTGGGTTTCAAACATATAGACTTCCCACATGAGAGCTATGTGTCTTTGCCACTATATCAAAATAAGTTCTTCCAAATGCTTGTTCTTAAAACTGGTATGTTGTTGATTTAAAGAATAATTTATACTGGTTAAAAGTTTATTATGATTAAATATCTTGTGGAAGCAATTATATATGTTGATTGATAAATTCTCAAATAATATATTTATTCATTGCTTTGAAAATTAATTTTCCTGATATACAGAATAAAGATGACTATCAGAAACTACCATAGGAAGAAGTATGAAAATATAACAACTTTCATAATGTCTGTGGCTATACAGAATAAAGATGACTATACAGAATAAAGATGATTGTACAGATACAGGATATTAAGGAAATAGTTTATTGTTTAGTTTATGTTAAATGATTAAGTCAATTTCAATTTAAAATTACATAATTATTTTTGAGATCCAAGAAAGATACGAAGAAATACATATCATTCTTCAGAAACTTAAGCAAAACCGAAGCAGAAAATCAAACAAATAAGCTTAGGGTTGGCGCCAGAATTTACTTTAGAAATAACACAGGTAAATTGTTATAAAATTAGTAGAATTTTACAAATTGGCTTCTGACTTATAGCTGATAATAAGATAGCTACTCTAGCTGTTGGTTATAATAATAGTATGCGGTCGTGTTAGTATCTGAAAGGTAAAATAAAAGGTGATAATATCTGTACGATACCTGCTTGGCTGTTTAAAACTATGATGTCGTTTGAAAACAGGTATTTGAGGAAACAAAATAATATGCTTAGGTGCAACCTGTCGAGTAGTCAAGTATACTTGAGAGGGGGGGCCATGTAATGCTTGAGCTGGGGGCCGAGATATAATGTACTATTCTTCGCAGTCACTCCCTTTAACCGGATAGACTATAATCCTCGAGGTAAATTAACAATCTGTACAAAAAAGAATCTTCATTTGGCATCTCATGGTCAATATCCTGGTGAGTTCTTTTTATGGACACGATTGAAGAAGTTTAGGGCATGTTCCGCTGCATGGTTTAGATTGGAAATTTGACTGGTTGTGAATTATAATATCAACTAGTATTCAGCTGCATGGTTTAGATTGGAAATTTGACGGGTTGTGAATTATAATCTCAACTAGTGTTGAGCTACATGGGTTGTTCCCTATTACTTCCTTCAATAGTTTCCAATTTTTACCACCGCAGTAAAATTTGTGTGGAAATATGCAGTGTTTTGAAATTCAATCGGTTCTCATTCGGTATGCAAGAAGGTCACTGCATACTGCATATACAGTATGCGGCTGCATATACGGATTTTTATTCGAACCTATATATGCGGATTTTAAATGAGAATTCGTATATATAAACAAGCATACGGTAATATGTGGTATGACTCACTGTTAATATACTCTAAACCGGTATTTTTATCACTGTTAATATACTCTAAACCTGTAATATGTTGTATAAATCACTGTTAATATACTTTAAATTGGTATTTTATCACTATTAATATATTCTAAACCGGTAATATGCTCTGAATTTCATACTCGGACGAATATAGATTTTCTATTCAGATTACAACTGAATAGAAATATTCGGCCGAATAGACCTAAGTTTACTACACTCGAATATGAACATGAACTCTAACCTAATTTACGTTTTTCCAGTCTCTCTCTCCTCTGTCACTCCACTATTTCCACACAAAAGAGAGATTTTCTCTCCTTCTCTCTCCTACTTTATACATCTTTATTTACTTTATTTTTTATTACTTCATATACATCTTTATTTACTTTATTTGAAAATATTTTAGTACAATATAAATTAACTATCTCAAATCTAAATCTAAGTTAATATTTTTACTAATGTAAATCTAAATTTATTTAATTGTGACCATTTCAAGATCTTGGATGGGTGTAGAATAGTCACTAATCCGGATTAGTACTATTCTAAGCTACTGTTTTTCATTTGGGTGCATTTGGATTAATAATTCTTTGTTTGTCTTTTATATATTTTTTTCACTATTTTACTAATTCAACAAAATATTGAATTAGCTACTATTTTCAAACTTTATTCTTGCTATATTTCTTGTTTGATCCAATCGTCCCCTTAATGAATTAAATCTGAGAAATTCAATTCCAATTAGCTCTTGGTTATCATCGCTTGATTGTAGAACCTTTCAATTATGAGTCCGAATCTGCTGCTACAAAGGTGGTTGTATATTGCTACTTAAAAATTAAGTCATCTGAAATCAAAATCTTAGACATTTCAATCTTTCAAGAGAAATTTTTCTCTTTTTTGAGTGAGGCTATGGTAATATCAAAATTACTTGTAGATATCTATAAATCTATTTCTATGATTTAATCAGTCGACCCGAATTATTAAACATAATCATCATATCAAAATTACTTGTAGACCAAATTTTATAATTTTTATAATGATTTTACTATTTTTTTTAGATAGGTAAAAAATCTCTTCCTTTTGATGGTCCAGAATTTTAAAATCAAGAGATTTTCTATTTTAAAAAAAATAGTTATTTTTTTTAAGAAATATTAAATCTGATATGCAAGTACATTTTCTTATGAAAATTATGCTGAATGGTTAAGATCAATTATTTGAGTTCTGAAAGAAGAGATATAAGTTCATAGCACAGAATATTGTGTAACATTCATATTACCAAGAGTTCAATTATTTTGCAGGTATTAATACCTATGTACTGAAGTATTTATAACAGTGTTCTAAATAGCTAGCTATAGCGCCGCTATAGCAGTTTTGGACCTCATAAGCTAAGCTACGGAGTAAAACTGCGCTAATTGAGCTACAGCCGTTATAGCGGTAATAGCGGTCCGCTATGCTATATGGGCTTATTTTTCTATTTTTTTCAATTTAAATGAGTTTTGTGTCTCAATCGGACTAATTTAAAGAATTGCTGATTTGAATATGTAGTAAAATGATACTTAATATATGATAGTAGAATATTTGAATAGAAAATGTATCGATAGTTTATGAATTATAGAATTAGGGATATTTTGAATGACAATTTGGACTTTGTATTGGTTCAATATGAATATTAAAAAAATTTAATTAATTTGGTGTTTTTGTTACTCTATGAGATTTTACATAGATAATATTTATTATTAGTATAAATATAAAATATAATTTTTAAAAAGAAAAAAATGCTATATAGGAAAGCTTTCGCTATAGCTTTTTATTTCGTCTCCCCGCTATGCCGCTATAATCGCTATTTAGAACCTTGATTTATACCTATGAAGTCAATTATTTTTGTTATTAAAAGGTTGATGTGGAGATACAAGGTCCGCACTACTTTATTAGGAGAAAATTGACACAGGGACCATTGAAGAACTAGAAAAGGGAATCTCCATATCAAATTACACATGTAAGTATCAATCTGTTATATATATATATATAGGGATGGGCTATGGTGAGTTGTGAAGTAAAACAACATTTTACTTCACGCTCGTATTCCAATTTGAAAATCCAAACAACTGATCCGAACCGCTCAACATTTTCTCCATATTGAAATGTGCTTGGAGACCAAATTTTACATTTTTTGGAATTTTTTTACTATTTATTAAGCCGCTTTGAAAATGGCAGATCCGGATGAACAGTAAAAAACAGTAAAATTTTCTGGACCATTGGATCAGCGATTTTCAAAGTGGCTTAATAAATAGTAAAAAATTTCAAAAAAATGTAAAACTTGGTCTCCAAGCACATTTCAATATGGAGAACATGTTGAGCGGTTCGGATCGGTTATTTGGATTTTCAAAATGAAAATGTGGACGTGAAGTAAAAATGACCTCTCTTACTTCGCAACTCACCATAGCCCATTCCTATATATATATATATATATATTATTGAGCTATAGTACTCTATAGAGTAAAACAAGTTTTTACTTTATGGCATTATATTTTCATTTTAAAAATTCAAACACCCGATCCGAACAGTTCAACATGTTTTTCATATTGAAATGTGCTTGGAGACCAAATTTTACATTTTTTTTTTGAATTTTTTTACTATTTATTAAGCCACTTTGAAAATCGCAGATCCGATGGTCCAGAAATTTTTGCTATTTTTTTACTGTTCACAGTGGATCTGCGATTTTCAAAGTGGCTCAATAAATAGTAAAAAAATTCCAAAAAATGTAAAATTTGGTCTCCAAGCACATTTCAATATGGAGAACATGTTGAGCGGTTCGGATCGGTTATTTGAATTTAGGAAATGGAGATATAACGTAGAGTACAAACGCATTTTACTCTATAGAGTACCATAGTCCGACTCTATATATATATGAAGGTTGACACGAGGACAAGTGCAACAACCAGAAAGGATCAAAGGAGGGATCATATAATTAGCGGGGACCGTAGTACATCCTACCTCTATTGTATTTGCGTGGACAGAAAAAATGGAGTGCGGGGATAAATATAATTATTCTTTTTTATTTTACCACTTCCAACTTAATTTGAGCGGAAAAATCTAATGAAATATCGTTTAAACAGCGGAACACTAATGTCATCATTTTTTCTGACAATAAATGTGAAGTTTTTCTCAATTTCAAACGAACATATGGAAGAAAAAAAAGTTGAATGTACGTGCAGTGTCGCACCACTAGTCCAGAATCGTAATCAACATAAACACTCAGCTCATCTTCTTAAACACTAACTATTTTCAAAAAGCTAACTGACGTGCTCATGATATTTTGCTATAACTAAATTATTTATTTATTTTAGAGATATAATCCTGGCACCTATAGATAGCCAAGAAAATATGTACATGGAAGAGGGATCCAAGTTAAAAAAACAAGCTCTCTTGTTTCTTTTTTTGAAGAAATACTAAAAAATAGCTCTCTTATTTCTTTTTTGAAGAAATACTATTAAACAGTTGGATTGATCTATATAAAATATGTGTCCTCTTATTTCAACTGTATATGTACACATGAAAGAGGGATCCAAGTTAAATATTATTGGAATGGAATACAACCAGGGTGTTTTTAAGTTTACCAAGACTCTCTGTGAACTTAACTCTAAAATTTATTAGATTAATTTCAAATAACGAATTCAAACTGTTGAAACTCGTTTATCTTACGAGTGATGTGTCTACATGTACAAATTTTGAAATTTAGAATTAATTTAGTTTAAAGTCAATCAGTCAAAATTAGAAAGTTTATAAATTAATTTTAATACATTCAATTTTTAAATGAGTTGTGATTACTTAACTTTGTACAAAATTTAAAATTTTCACATGTAGACGTATCACTCATAAGTCATGAGGGAGACCAGTCTAACAGTTCAAATTCATCATTTGAAACCAATCTGATATATTTTAGAGTTGAGTTTATAAAAAGACTTGATGAACTTAGAAACAAACAGTTCTATATATATATATATATATTGCGAATCTGGATGAAACACAAAAATGATTCGCCGTTTGCGCATAGCGCTCCACCAAATCTTGGAAAAAGATCGGCTGTTATTCCATTGGAATAACAGGAAGCTATTCTGATTCCAAATGTTTAAATAATTTTTATGCCCGAATCTAAATGATAAAAAAATTATGTTCAAATTTCAATAAAAAATCACCGGTTAGGATCGTAATAACATATTCCTGTTTTTCCATTAGAATAACAGCAGTTTTATTTGCCCAAATCTTTGCTTGAGGCCCAGCATACCTAAGTTAGATTCTCCCATTCGGATCCGACTCTGCTGCTTTTCTGAGGGAAAAGCAGGATCCTTCTTTTCCGATCTCAATTATTCAAAATTTTCAATTCGCGTATCTCGATAAAAAACTTTTCCATACATAAATCTCAACAAATTTGAATGGTTGAAATTAGAAAAGCAGAATCCTGCTTTTTCTACAGCATAGTCCTATTCCCTCCCATTCACTCAAAATAAAAAAAGTTAGATTCTCCCATGACCTTACACGTGCATGGGGCATTGTTGGTGTCTCTCTTTTTACAGATCGATCATCTGCTCCTATCTGTCTCTCGTACAAAAGGTACAAGAATGATCCTGCACTTGTAGTGACTAGTGAGAGATGGGCTAAAAATTAAGGCTGCAGGTCCATGTGAAAGAAAGGATATTGCCTGTCAAAAATATTTGAGGGCCTGCAGCAGGTGGTTTGTGGTTGTTTTCACACTGCATGTGGTTCGCAATTTAAATTTCAAACATTATTGTCCTGAGATTTTGTGTCGAAATTTTAATGCTCTGCCAAAAATGATTTAGGCGGTGGTATATTTTTGATAAAAAGGCTAATGCAAAGAAAGTTAACTTACATCACTAAACATCATAGTTTGTTGTTTTATGAAATGGAAAATTAGTTATTTGTCACTTCAAAATCTTCAAATCTGAAAAATGCCATCACAAAATTATAAATCTGAAAAATACAACTCTAAACTTAGTCAATTCTTAAATTTTCCACAAATACACAATTTTTATACTTTTTTTATTAAAAATTAACCGAAAAATACAGTTTTGAGATATGTATAATGAGGGGTCTGAAGGGTATATAGGAAAATATAGAAATACGTATCTCAAAACTGTATTTTTTAATTTTTAATAAAAAAAATATAAAAATTGTGTATTTGTGGAAAATTTAAGAATTAACTAAGTTTAGAGTGGCATTTTTTTAAATTTGAGATAACATTTTTCAGATTTGAAGGTTTTAAAGTGGCAAATAATCAATTTTCCCTTTATGAAAATAGAACTGATAAACTCCTAACTGTAAGAGGTACCGTAGATAGAGCTATCACAATACTATTGTCAAAATCAACATATCTAAGACACACACTGGGACTGAGGTATAGTAAGTTTGTTCTTCTCACAATCATAATTGTAGGTCTAAGACTCACAGTGGTTGGAGCCAAGCAAACTCTCACTCAATAATATATGGTTCATATTTTCTATATAAATTTTAATTTAAAATTAGGGGGTGAAAACCGGATTGGATATAGAGCGGACAGTGGTAAAATTATATTTATATTTATTTTTTTATTTTTCGGATACATATTGAACCAAATATTTATTAAAAAAACAAGCGGATATTGGATTCATCATGCTTTGTAGGCCACAAATTGGGCCCAACATCGGGCCGGGTTACTACTTGTTACATATCATGATATACATCTGATTAACATCTTATTAATCAGGGCTTTCGTCAAGTAAAAGGGAACAAATAAATGAAAACAAACTTAAATACATATGGCTCGTATCAACATAAGCCGTTTTAACAAGATTTCTTTATGGGCCAGTGAATTTGAATTTATAGCCGCTAACAATTCAAACGGACGGTCCAGAATCTCGTTCTTTTAACTTAGCACGAATCTCAAAACACAAATAAAACCATCCGGAATAGGCACCGGTTGAGAAAAGGATGGAGTTTAGAGATTTTATTTTTCCTTCTCAATCCTGGAAACTGTGCAGAAAGAGGATTTTTTTTTCTCAGTTTCTTGATTTCTTTTATCCATTGTTTAAAGCAACTGTGTGCGCCAGGGGTGGGGAATTTGAATATAAATTGCTTGCCTAATTTATACGGTTTAGAAAGAGAGACAAAGAAGGGATTTTACATTTTTCATTGTTGTTTACCGAGAGCGTCAACAGACATTATATTCAATTAATGAAATTTTGATGAAAGTTTAATACTACGGTTTAGGACAGTGTTCGGTACGTCCAAAGGCATTCGGATGAGCTCTGAACCCTTAATTTTTCATCCAACAGGTTTAATGTGCGGATTTACTACAAAACTGGTGTTTGTTCCAACATTTTTCAAATAACTAGGAAGATTAATTTATATTAATTATCCTTTGCAAATTGATAGCTTACATCAGTAAGAAACCACCTATTACAATCATACATGTATAATTAGTTCTCTTTTAAACAATCTAAGCCACAAAATAACCAAAATTTGACAAACAACATTCATTTTCTTTTTCTTTAGTCAAAAATTTAAAAACTAATTAAGCTAGTTTAGAAGTAAATTCTAATTCGTGGTAATATGACCTTTCCTGGTCGCTCATGCCGAGATCTGCGGAACCTGCGTGAGCTAGCTGTTGTCGGCATGTAACTTAACCCAATCGAAGCACTAACATCGATTTTTCCAAAGTCGTTGATAGGTTTGGCATTGCTTATACATGACACTGGCATCAAGCAGTTCGCAAGCAACGCCTCCTTCTTAGAATCATCATCCCTGTAACCACTCTGCACGCATACCTCGTCCATTAGGGCAAGATCAAGCTCGAATAACTCTTCATCTTCTTCAGCGGTAATGTATTTATCGTCACTCTTGGTTGATAAGGCCATTTTGTGTTGACAAGATAACATGTAAAGATTGGGGCTATTTATAAGCAAAATTATGGGTTGGTTAAGATTTGTAACTAGGTTGGGTTGGATGGAATTTGGTGAGGTTATGTGGTAGATGGCCAAATGATACTACCTCATGACAAAGTAAAAACAAAATATTTGAAGAAGATGGAGGAAAGAAATATATATATATTTGTGGAAAGTAGCTGTTGAAACTATTTATATATTCAAACTAGTTAGGTCAGGTTAGTTGAAGTTAGACAGGGAACGAACATAGTTTTTATTTGTCTTTTTTTCCTACACATTTGGATTCTTCAATTGAAATTTAAAATAAATACATACATTCCAAATTAATGAAAGTCACTCTGAAAATTTTGCCCAAGACTGGAATATTACATAACAAAAAAGGAGGAGAAAAAAAAAATTAAAGTTGTAATAGCCAGCAGCCTACCACAAAACTGGGCCTATGATAAATATGTATTATGGGCCATATGAAGCCCGTTTGGAACTCGAGTTGATTATGGGTCTCCATTAAACAGTCAAATTTGTTTGCTTTCAGATGATTTCTTTTCTAGTTTTAGAGCGAAAACTGAGAAAGCATTGAGACTTGCATTGGTTAATGATTGGAATCTTTTTATTAAGCAATTAAAAATAATAATTTTATGTATCCGGATTCCAACTCGAGTAACTCTGACGTAGTGGGATATAAGGTCAACTATTATATCTGTACGGGTTAACAAAGACACTATGATGTCCGACGTGAAGTTCAAAGTTTGATTAAACAATTAACTGAATTAATTAATTAAAACATGAGGACGGATCACTTTTAATATTTGAAAGTTACAGCATTTTATAACATTTGGTTTTGTGATTTTTAAATTTCAAACAATCGATCCAAGCTGCTCAATATGATCTCCATATTAAAATGTATTTTAAGACCAAATTTTACATTTTTCTGAATTTTTTACTTACAATTCTATACCACTGAAAAACAAAAAATTTGTGATTTTCAAATTTCAAACAGTCGATCCAAGCTGTTCAACATGATCTCTATATTAAAATGTGCTTTAAAACCAAATTTTACATTTTTCCGAATTTTTTTACTTACAATTTTGTACCACTAAAAACAACAGTTTTGTAAAATACTTAATAAATAGTAAAAAAAAAAAAATATATATATATATATATATATATATATATATATATATATATATATATATATATATATATATAATTTGATCTCAAATCACATTTTAATATAGAGATCATGTTGCAGGATTTGGATCGACTGTTTTGAATTTGAAAACCGTAAAATCGAATGTTGTAACATATTGTAATATCCAAAATATTGTAAAATCCAAAATGTTGTAATTGGATACCTCCTCTTAAAACATTTAATATTTGGCATTGACATTTTAAAAAAAATATATGATTTGGCTTCTATTGTCAACACCTTGCATCATTCCCAGACCCATCTCATGACTAAGAGGTGGAAATTTGTAGGAAGCAATTTAAGCATAATGCTTCCTATGCGTACATAAATGGGGTTCCAACACAATGGTTTGTGACGTTTAGTTATTTTTCAAAGAATTCTTTATTTTCAATTAACTTGGGGTTATTTTTCAAACTTAATTCGGAGAGAAATATTTATGGAAGAAAGAGTTAAATTTTGAAATAAGGCAATTGTTATAAAGTTATTATTTTATTAAGTAAAAGGGACAGTTTAATATTTGATATCTAATTTGAATTTCGAACGTATAATATTCCATACATAAAGTATTGTCCTGGCTATTAAACCAAAAGTTAGTTTTAAATTTTTTACAATTCTCAAAATATCTAAAGTAATATTATAAACTAAGATATGTGTATTAAAAAATAGCACAATAAGTCATACATAAATTCTATAGAGAAATACACAACTGTTATTACTTTAACAGTCTCCTTTTATCTTGTAAAAATAACTCTTTTAAAACTGATAGTAACTGATAGTGCTGAAATCATATCCATATATTCACATTTTATTGAGAGAATGCAGAGACAAATAAGATAAAAAAAAGTTGTCAATATTCAAATAATTTGTATCTGATACGGAATTATAATGAATAATTAATCAGGTATATACTAACAAATTTGCACATATAATACGTTACTAACATATGTTTAGTAACTTGTCACAATCATTAAATAAGTTACTCGTAGAAATCTGTTGATATTCCGAATTGGATCATTTAAATATCCTTATTTTGTTAAGAAGATATAAAATAACTGTGTATATATCTGTATTATTTTTGCAAAAAAAAAGGGGATACAAATAATAATTTATTAATTATCTACGAGTTTTTGTAATATATACATAAATAATTTACTGATACGGATACAAACGAAACATGCAAATGTTGGTTTTGTTTACATTCCTTTGAAGTACATATTTAAATAATAGAGAAATATAAAATCATATGAATCGTGACAACTAAATAAATAAGAGAAAAAAATACATATAAGAATATATGTAGCGTGCCAGGGTTAATAAAATTTCAGACTTCAACTCTGTTTTACTAAAAAAAATAGGCCATTATTTGTGAGGTAAAAGATGACTATCCGCGAAAGTACACCGACAGAAAAGTATTATTTATGAATGTATCGGTATTACAAACAAGAGTATCCGCGAAAATACCGTCGGTAAAAAAAAAATATTTTATTAGCGACACATTTTTGTAATGTAATTAATTTATTTATTTGTAGAGGTAAAAAGTGATTATCCGCGAGGGCACACCGACAGAAAAGTGCTATTATATTTCTATAATGACATGAGTATTCATAAAAATACCATCGGTAAAAAACATTTTAGCCTCGCAGATGACACATTTTTGTAGTGAATTAATTAATTTATTTGTAATTATGCAAAAACTATACAATTAAGAGTTTAAGAAGTATAATTAGAAAAGAAAATTATCTGTTCTTTTTTAGGTGGAGAAAACAATTGATATCATGAGATATCATGCCTGACTCAAGACTTCTTTGGGCAAGCATTTAAGAGAAACTTTGACCATGTATTGTTAGCCCATTATAGCAGCTGACATAAGACAATGCACATCATTTCTAATCTACGACATAATCTCAGAGACAAGACATTCAACCGTTTTATCTAAAGCCAAGAAAAATGGCCTTGTCTGTGGCAAGATATTAATGGATTTGATACTTACATGTGATTGTGAACTGTATTTGAGTTCATGAAAATTTAGACAGCACTAACAGATATTGTTATATATATATATATGACTATACATGGGAAATTATGGTTTTGGACTATATATACAACTCTAATAGTTTTTGCCTCCGTATACCACCTGAAAAATATTAAGATTGCTTTTAACAATTTAATTAATAAAGAATAATATAGAATTATTTATATATTCGTCAACATTATCTTTTTTTTTAATTAATAAAGAATAATATAGAATTATTTATATATTCGTCCACATTATCTTTTTATATATAGTAAGTCATGATGACTGATTTTTTTTATAGTAAGCCATATTTTCTTCATTAATTTTTAAAATTATAAGAATTAATATCAATAGCATAGCCTTTCTAACTAAATTATTATTGTCTGAGAAGCAACACCCTTAAATATAAAACAAGTACTGCTGTAACATTAATGACAATGTTTAATTATGTCATCAGAATCTGATTGTTGAAACAAAATAAAACATTTCCATCAATGAAAGATCAAAGTATAATAACAATTTTTTGAAAGGTCTTTTCAAAAAAAAAAAAAATTTCAAAGAACAAAGGTGCAATTAATAATAAAGGCAGGCAATTTGATTTTTATTATATTGTTTCAATACATTTTCTAAAACACTAAAAATGATTCCCAAATTTTAAACCATGCGAGGAGCAAAATTATCTCACTTTATTGATAAATAGCCAAATTCTAGAGAACATATATACTCAAAGAGTTCTTGAAATAATTATTTTAGTTGAGCAAACTGGCCAAAGATATTATCATTGGATCATTATATATCATCATTTTTTTATCAAAATTATTCCAAATTCATGTCAAAATTTAAATGTCATTTTGATTTTTCTAGGAAATCAATTTATTTGTAAGAATGGTCGAACTTAAGTTTTTTAGGAAATCAATTTAGTTAAGGTGCTTTTGGTCAAATTTATATAAAAACAGTTATTTTTTAAACATCCATTTTATTCTAGTGTTTATTTTTAACTTTTCATGTATCATTTTATAATTTCTTCCTCCCATCTACTCTATAGTTAAACAAAGATTTATACAAACATCCAAATATTCCAACAAATAGAAGCATAGAGGACGAAAACCAAAATATTCCACCAAATAATATCATTAAGATATTCCCGTTTTATACATTAAAAAATTTAAATATATTGTTCATCTTAGATATTTGACATTTTAAGTATTTGGTTGTCGTTTGACACACTTACATTAAATCCTTGTTCCCAACTGATTCTAAAAATTTATTTGAATTTAACAATAGTAATAAAAAATCTTTAGTAAATTGGAAGCTATTCAAATTATATATGCATTTGCTTGTGTGACTATATTTAATTGCTTCCAGGAAAATTAAAACTGAGATTCTTTTTAAATCAATATATAATATATATCTATTCCATTACTAAAGTGCTAAAATTCTTTTCTTATGTCATAATACCTAATAATAATTTATAACGTTAGTAATGATGACTTATTGACCTCTAATGTCATGACTCAGGAGCTTGATTACTTCATGCCTCACGCTATGAATATAGGGTAAAGATTTTAACAGAGGTTTTCGCTTCATGCAGCGCACAAACTGTATACAGTACTGTGTTGATTCTATAGTCTTTGCGCTGTATGAAGCCAAAAATGCTCTGTTAAAATTCTCACCCATGAATATATCCACAATTCATGGGATGATCCATAATTGCAATTAACCATATTCCGTAACAGCATAATATATAATAATTAACAATTATTGTTGTTGCAGTTTCTAAATTAACTTCATTATTTTAACTAGCTCTTTTCTTAACCCAACTGCACAAACTTAGATTATATAATTGATGGTGTCATAAAAAAATAATAAGAGCTAGTCACTGGAACACAAAATAAACTGTATCACTTCATACCATAATATGATCCCCTACTACATTTTTTTTTCAAAATTCAAAAGAGAAATATAACCTACATTACATGATCTGATCACCCACCAAAAACCTCTATCAGCATTTCTACGGTTGTACGTACGTACGTAGGAGTTATTTCTTTGCACCATTCCTGGCGTTTGCCTGAGACTGGGTCCCACTTGGATTACCAGCAGAATTACCAGCTTGATATTTCTGTTCCAGTCCCCTGAGTTTCACCTGATCAAACAGGAGTTGGTTCTCTTCTCTTAGAATCTGCGTCATCTTCCTCAGCCTCTCGTTTTCTTTTATCATGTACAAGTTCTCCTTGTACAGCTTCTTTGCTTTTTCCAGTTCTTCCAATCCTGGTAAACAAACAAACAAACAAACGTTCGTTAATATGGATATATATTTAGTGGTGTACGTAAAACAGTGAATCAGAAAAATAAAAGAACACAATATATATTATCACATACTTTCCATTGAGATATATGTTGGTCTCCACAGATGGTTATATATCACCAAGTGAAAATAGAGAGAAAGAGAGAGATGCAAAGTGTGGTGGGTCTGGGACTCTGAGGAGCTATTTATAGCTGCAAATAAACTTGAATAGCAGAACCTCTCTCTCTCTTTCTTCTCCTTCTTCTCTCTCTCTCTAATGGAATGGATTAATGGATGCAAATGATGAGGTTGGCAGAGGGCGTCACGCTATGGTCGTGGCTAGAAAGGGTGTTTTTGGTATTCAACAGTGTCATGTTATATCTCTGCGTTAAGTAGGTGTCATGATTGGCCGCTGGGCTCTAAGATACGCAATCATATTCACAATTTTTTCATTTATTGTTTCTAACATTTTCAAACCTTTATTGATTTTGTATTGAACGGAACCGTTGGTGAATATAATATTAAAATATAAATTAATTGAACAATGGACCTTTTATCGATTTTTTTTTTTATAAATCATAATTAAAAATAATAATTTTAGGAAACCAATATTATTACTTTCTTTTTTATAAAAACCATAAGAACTGAAATGTTATTTCGGTCCATCTTTTTTTCCGGGACAGAAATGGCATTACAATCTAGTGTGGTTTTATAGTTTTTCATACCAGCGACAAAAAAAAATTCACACCGGACCGAAATATCATTTTGACCCCGAAATAAAAAAATTAGCGGACTGAAATAATATTTCAGTTCTTATGATTTTTATAAAAAAATATAATCATGCTGGTTTTCTAAAATTAATTTTTTTTAATTATGGTTTATAAAAAAAATTCCCTATTAGCTGACTACTTGCCCAGTAAACTATCAGAGAACAGGTGCCAAGTGTTTGACTTTTTAATCAGCTCCCTCTTTTGCCAAGTTCTTCTTTTCGAAAATTAAATTAACCGAAATTATAATTTGACATTTACAAAGTACTTAGATGCAAATTTATTAAACAATAAAAAATCATAAAACCCTGTTAAATTATAGATGAAATAAATGAATCATGTCATATTTTCTTTGCGAAAACCTGATCCATCAAATAAATTACAAATGATAGAAATAATCTAGGATAAATAATATAAACAAATAGCTAACAAATATATTATTGTTTTTATATGACAATTATTGAATAAATTGGAATCATTTAAAAACAATATTATGAATCTATCTTAAATCATGAGTTCGTGTTATGAACTCATATCGATCTAAACTGTTCAATATTAAAAAAATTTACTGATTTTTATACAGATAGAAAACAGTAAACAAAAAAGTTCTACAAAATGTAACATTTGGTTTAATTCCAGCTATATTTTTTTTACTAATAATTCATATTAATGTATGAAATTCAGTGAAATTAAGATTAAATCTGATAATTTTGATTTTTTTTTTAAATATCTATTGTATGAGTTTAATTTTTTTTTTTAAGTTGGTAAAAAAAAAATCGGCTAGCATGATCTAATCCAAGATATTTTTTTTTATGACAAAATTTGAAACCTACTTGTAGCATATACAGTAGGCAATTAATGAATTAATTAGTTTATGGAAAAGTTGGTTTCAACTTTGAAGGTGATAATTCCTGAGCGGAGAGTCGTTGGATTTTGTAGCCATTTCTGAGACAGGGAGAGGTTTTGTCAGAGAACAATCAAAGCATATCATTACTCTTTTACCAAAACAAGCATTCGATGAGGTACTGACCGGTGGCTATTTCTGTCTTTTTCAATATTTCAAAACAAGATTTTCTGTAAAATTTGGGAGTTCAATTGTTTGTAGTTTGTACCAATGACTATAAGTGCAATGATAATTTGTAAAACCAAGTACCGAATAATAGTTTTTTTGCTTGAAATTATAATATTGGGTTCATACTTGATCCATTGTCTCGTGCGGAAGTCATGAAAGTAAAAAAAAAAAAAAAAAAAAAAAAAAAAGGTGATTTTCTGTAAAATTTAGGAGCTTTGTTTGTAGTCACAAGATTCACGAATTATTTACGAATTATTCGTGAATAATTTTTTTTTTTGTGATGTCGAACCGAACACCGAATTATTCGGTTGACTGAACCTTGACCGAGTCACGTATAATTCAGGAATTTTACGTATTATTCACAATTTTTTCTGAATTTTTGTAAAAATATTTTTTTATTTTTTGTTTGCTTCCTTGTAGTACTGAGATCTCTGGTTCGAATAATTTCTAATTATTTTCGAATTATCCTCATATTACAAAATTTTTATCTCGCCGAACCAAATATGAATAATTCATTTGTCAAGGACGGTTGTACCAATGAACTCAAGTGCAATGATAATTTGTAAAACTAAATACCGAATAATAATTTTTCGCTTGAAATTAATATTGGGTTGATCCATCGTCTCTTGTGGAAGTCATGAAAGTTAAAATATATATATATAAATTCTGCTAGTTTGAACCTTTTAATATCCTGTTAGCATAGAACACATATTTTATTTAAAGCACCTCCCAAAAATAATCCTTAAAACATCATCATTTCTCATTTATTCTTCGAATTTTCAAAATTTCACTAGTTGTCTTAATATTATTTTTCTATTTTGTATCAAATTAATTAAACCATTAATTGGTACGCGACGACAAAAACACATTATTTTTTTTAATTATGCCGGAAATATATAGAGTTAGTAATAAAATACCAACAATGTCATTGATATAGAACATTAATTATTTGAGTGCTAATTTTGTCAATTAGCATCGTAAATGAATAAATATGAAGTAATATTACAACATGTTTGGTGCATTGCCATAATTTGCACACGATATCAGTTATCAGGGACAAATTTGGGTGATAATGGAGCTTAATTGAGCCTCATTTTTTATGATAAATCGTGTTATTAATTTTTAGTTTTTTTAAGTAGAAATGTGAAGATCTGGCTTCTAGATTCCACTAATTGAGACACAAGTGGGTCCAAGTTTTACATTTTGTTTTTGTTTTTTTTATTCAGAAACATTTATTATGTACCAATTTGAGCATCACTTTTGTATTAAATTCTCTACTTCAATCTCAATCCTTATATAATTATAAATATTATTAAATTAATAACTATAAACTTTCATTCAGAAAAATAATTACACCATTGAATAAATTCATGCAAAAACTCATGCCATTTATATTTAGAAACATCATCTCATGTTTTCTTTTGTTTTGTCAGATATGTTCATGAGTTGAAACAAGTAAATAATTAAAAGATTAAATTTAAAGTTGGAAGTATTTATTTTTATCTAAATAGAATTTGCATTTGATTCAAGTATAAAAACTTAAAGCTTTGTTTTTTTTGAGAGACAATTAACAACCTGAGTGCATGTAGACTATGTAGTGCACGCATAATACAAAAAGTAATTTACTCTATGCAAACTATACTGTACCGCAAGAAAAAAAAATGTTCACTTGATATGTTGACTGATGAATTATTCAATTCAGCTCGGCAAGATCAAAATTTTGTAATTCGGAAATAATTCGGATATAATTTGAGAATGATTCAGAATTATCCGGACCAGAGATCTCAATCCTGCAGGAGAGAAAAAAAACCCAAAAAAAAAGTTCTGACAAAACTTCGTGAAAATTTGCGAATAATTTGGTCAAAATTTGGTCAGAGAAAAAAGAGGATTCTTCGCATAAATCTCGTGACAAATTCGCAAATCTTGTTTGCATAAATCACAAAAAAGTTAATAATTTGTGAATAATACACGAATCTTGTGACTATAGAATAAAAGAAGTTTTGAGCGAACGGAATAAAAGAAAATTAATTTGAATGTACATAAACAATTTTATTAGCATTCATCAAAAATCCTTGACAAGTTCCTGAGCGAACGGAAAAAAAGAAGCACAAAACATAACTATAATTACAAGATTCGCTAATAATTTGCAATTTAACGAATTTTTTTCGAATTTTACGAATTATTCACTAATTTTTCTCAATTTTTTTTCTCCTTTGCAGGACTAAGATCTCTAATCTGAATAATTCCGAATCATTTTCGAATTATATCCAAATTGTTCCCAAATCATACATTTTTGACTTCGCCGGACTATACCCGAATAATTTAGTTCTCACTACGAGCATAGTGACAGGACTCGCGTTTTATTCATGTTTTATCGACGTATTGTTCATTTTTTTGATGTTATCGAACCAAACTCTGAATAACGAGCAAAAAAGTATAATACGTTTTATTCGCGAATAAAATAAGAATTACAATTTATTCGCAATAAAAATGTGAATTTTTTATTTTTTTAGGAGTTTTTTTTGGGGTTTTTTGTTTTCTTTTCTTTTTGTATCGAATTATACCCGAATCACAAACTTTTGACTCTGTTGAATCGAACACAAATTATTGATTTGGCACTATTTGTCACTACTCACTATCACAGTCGCAAGATTCGCAAATTATTCGTTTGACCAAATTTTGGCAGAATTATTCGTGAATTTTACGAATTTTTCCTGAATTTTTCCCATATTTTTTTTGCTCTCTTGTAGGACTGAGATTTCTGATCCGAATAATTTCGAATTATATATGAATTATAACCGAATTATTTCCGAATCACAGATTTTTGACCTTGCTGAACCGAATCCGAAAAATTCAATTCATTTGTGAGTTGTCACTATGCTCGCTATAAGTGCGCCGAATACATAATTTAGTTGCTGCAGGGTTTTGGGCACAAAGGATCCGAAGTATTGAAGTGTACAGAGTTTTTTGTCTAGGTCTCTGCAGCCCCTGACGAAATTGAAGTGCAGATGGTACATTGGGATTTATGCGGCGTCAGAGCAGCAGGTACATCCCGGAGATATTCTGATGTTTCCGAGAAAGAACAAATGATGAGTACCAGTACCAGTACCGGTTTGATTTTGAATAATAAAATTACCAGCACCAAAGTCAAATTAAGTCAAAACTGCTATCTCATCATCATCATTCCTTTTGAGTTGCTGACGTCTAATTGTCCCCTTTCACATCGCATCATCATCATTCCTTTTCTAGCTGTATACTATCTTTTATGCACCATTTTCTTTTCAGATTTTATTTATTTTTTGTTGAAGTTCGGCAGTTGATCGTTTGGTATATTGATTATCGAGAGAGGCTATGTACTCTGCATAGCGTGTTTTGGTTGTGTTATAAAATCAAATTTTTTATTAAATTTTTTTAATATTGATATGAATTATTTAACATAGATTTCATATGAATTTATACTTGTAAACTAAATTTTATATTTTTATATTGTTTTTACTAATTTTTAGAAAGATAGAAAATTATTATTTATTAGTAATTTTCATATCAAATGATTTTTTATTCATCTAAAATTCTAATATAAAATTTAGTTTGAAAGTACATATTTGTATGAAACCATCTTAAATGTTTTAGCTGATCAACGGTTAAATTTTTTAAAACAAAAATATTAATTTGTAATATGAACCATGTCTCTCTCTTGATTATTTGTCATCTGAAAGACATTCGTCACTTTGTCATTTAAAGAACACTGTCTCGAAACTCCAAATTGACGCATGGTATATTTTTGACATTTTCAAAGCTTGTTTTTGAAAAGGAAAATTATTGGACTGATCAAAACAGAGTCACACATAATTCAAATGAAGAGTTACACATAATTCATATGAGGATGAATTGAATTTCATTTTTTCTCAAAAAATTTATATTTCATGATTTTTTATATAGTTAAGAATAAATTGTTGTGCATACTGTAAATTAATTTTCATAAGTAACTTGAAAATTATATATAATTAATTCCATTCACGTTTAATTTTTATTGTTTGAAAGTGTAGCTCAGCCTTTGGAATTGATGTTTTCATCTCCAATTAATTCGTATTTTATTGTCACCCACATGCATTTCAATCGAGATCATTGAAACAATTCAGTTATTTCACTAAAAAACACACACACACACACACACACAATTCAGCTGCACTTTATTTTCTTCCCTCGAATATTTAGAAAAACATACAAATTCGATCTTCTGCAATTTTTGCAAATATTTCATAGACAAGCCACATAGATGTAGTTCGCAGATGCAGTTCTTGCACGGGAAGATAGAGGCAAGTAAAAATGGGAGAGGAGGGTGTCCGATGGCGATCGAACCAGTGTTTGATGGGTGGTTTCTACCGTCTGATCTACTTCAAAATCTGTGCGCACGAACATTAAAGAAAACAACACGGATATTAAAGTGATGCGCACAGATCTTGAAGTGAATCGGACGGTATAAACCATCTATCGAACAGACTCTGGTCCAATGGGCATCATATGTATGGCACTTTCATTTGATGGGATTTACAATTTTTAAAATGAAATTGTGTATTTATTATTTAATTATATTTATCATTTCATATGTATGGCACTTTCATTTCATTTTATACTTGTACCAAAAAAGAATGCAATGTCCAAATAAAAAATTCTATTATATTATACAAACTTTTACACGAACTGAGTAATTGAAAATTTGAAATCCTCTCAGAGAAACGGATAATTTTATCTTTAGAACTTGAAATTTGTCCTTGAGAAGTTGGAATCGTGCAAAACAGGACTCTATTCATAGCTTATATGGAACGTCAGATAGGCCCGTAAGGCTTTCTTTGTGAAGCCCATCTGATAAATGGGGTAAAAAACCCACCTATGAATTGGAGAATGAGAGGCCCATTGGATAATTAAAATAGCTCTCATGTTATATTATAAACCTGGTTACAATTTTTTTGGAAGAGAAAACTCCCTTACAATCCATTCATCCTATTCTTTTTATTACTTTTTTTTTTCTCAGAAAAGAAAACTTATTTTGTTATGGTCAAGAAAAATAAAGAAATAGCAAGTTAATGGTAAATAACCTAGCACAAAAAACCTGAGAACCAACGAAGAATCCATATTAGGCCAATCGATCAAACTGCAATAAAGCATACTTAAAGCCTAATAAAAATGATAATTCAGCTTCAGAAAAACAAGGACAGCAACAAAACTTGACACAAGTATTGATTAAATTTGAATCATGTGCTATCTGAACAAATGCTCTAGTCTAAAATATTTACAGAACTACCCTTCAAGGAATCTAAAATCATGCTCTAAGAAAATTCTCCCACCCCATTTTCATTTACTTTTGGAGAAGCAAAGTAACTCGATCAGCACTCGTAAGAAACTTACTGGTAAAAAACCAAAGGGGGAGCACGAAATCCAGCAAGGAAAGGGATTGTCTTGGGCTGTTTAATTAAATCCCGATAAATCATGTACTCAGCCTCATAATCATGCAACTCTAGTTCAGCTTTCTGATTGGTGTGGTAATGGTGCTTCGCACTCTTTATTTTACCGAACCCAAAAGCGCTGACACGTTTGCAAATCCCAAGAGCAAGCATGACAGCTTGGAACCCAGATGAGTAGTGGAATGTAGTCTCATCATGCATCTCATTCCACCGTGTCGGGCTCAGGCCAGTTGAATATGCAAACCGCTTCAGGGAGTAGTACTTGGTGATCCGTGCACAGAGGTTGTCAAACCTGTTGTTAGTAATGAACAATTTAAAAATCAATAAAAGATTATTACTAATCAACCAACATGAATTTCAGAAGAGGCAATTTTTTACATCTTGTGTAATGTGTTCCTAATCAAGAATTTGGCACAGGATATTAATGGTTCATTCCTTCCTTTCTTTCCCTTCTATGAATGGTCATGAAAGGTGCTGGTATAATAGCAAAGACATCCTGGATTGTTGATACCAACTTGTTACCAGCAGCACACTACCAGCAGAACACCAGTGTGGTTCATTCCCTCCTTGCTTTCCCTTCTTTTAACTTTCTGGCTTCTTACATTTGACTTCATTTTATTATGCTTAATAGTTATGTGGTTCTCATCTTTCACAGGTGTATCCTTTCCCCTATTACCCACAGTAAGCACAGCAGTGTGGATCCATACAAGCAAATGCAAACCAGTTTTGTGATTATCCTCCAAAATCATTTGAGGTTTGCCAATGACAAGCCGTATTCTGTTCAGAATACTTCTCAATTGGAGGATGAACACAAAACATTAACCCCTTTTGAAAACAATATGTTTCAATGCAAAAGGCTGGTCAATAGCATTATCTAGGGACTCGATGATCAATTGGATGATATTTTGGTCACTGCTTAAATTAAAACAAACAAGTCTTTACTTCTATTTAGACATGAAAATGACCAGCCGAAAATTTGTTGTTTTTACTTTGCATTATCACAAAGATGGATATTTCCATTACCATCCCCAATTTCTCTTTTTCTTACAAACATTGGAAGCACATTTTCATTAGAGAAAAGGACAAGGCAGGGCGTATTAATCTTCACATCCAGCTGCAGTTACCCATCATAACTTATATATATCCCCCCATCAAAACTTCAAGATTTAGATATTTACCCATCAAAAACTTGAAATTAGCTATTTCTCCATCTAAACTCACTTAATTTATTAATATCCCCATTTCTTCATTTAATCAATTTAAAGTACATATTAATATTATTAATAAAATAACAAAATGGTAATTCTATCCTTCCCTTCAAAATACCTATACTGTGTCCCTCCCTCTACCCTTCTTTTCTCTTGCACCTCCTTTACCCACAATATGTGTTCATGGTATAGTTTATAGCTAGGCTGGCAGCACAAATTAATAATAAATTTCAACTTTGATATTGAATAGAAGGCTTATGTTGGCGAACATAGCAAGATTTTATTTTGGTGCTCAATTAATTATAATTACTCAACCCAATTGTCTTGATCATAACAAGCATCCACATTTCCACTGACATATGTTTCAGTGCTTTTGGATTTGCCTCTAATAGTATATTTTCGTGAAAAAGATCATTCATTATTTGTCTTTATTTACTGTTTTTAAACTTGCATAAGTCAGGACACAGAAGTTCATGCTACCTTAAAAACAGGACAAAGAAGCTCTGTGAAAGAAAGTAGAAGAGAAAGGAATCAGAAAAAGAAACACAGGAAATCACAACAGATGAGTTTTCTTGAGAAGAGGATATATAAGAGGGGACATGAAAAAATTTCAGCTCTTTGGATGTTTTTTTTAGTTTATCTCAATCAGGAAATGAGAATGTTGAATTATTAGCATCAAAAGAGCTAGTAGCAGAGTGTCAATTTTTGAATGAATAATACAAATTAATGACTAAACATGATGGAAAGTTGGAAACATAAACTAGATGAATGAATTTACAAGTCTGCAAGACAATTAGGGATCTGGTAGCCTTTTGGTGGATTTGTGATCATATATCTTTTTCAGTTTTTCAGCAACACCAAATACAATATAATAAGATTAGTATTCAATTATTCTGTTTGGGTGACATCACATGAAAAAAATCCACAAGAAAGGTACTGAGATCTGTTTATTACCCACCTATAAGAAAAACTTTCATGATAGGCAAAACAATCTTCCTAAAATCTGAACAGCTAAAAAATAAAAGGTCAACCTCAAACAGCTTGATTTTTTTCAAGATTTACATGATTTCAAGATCTAACACATCAAGCTACAACAGAGAAGTCAACATGTCAGTCCTCAAATCCAATTTTTTTTGTTATTTATTACAGTAGAGTTTGAAGTTTCAAAATTATGTAAATACATCATGCTTGCTTTTTCTGAATGTCTCTTTGACATATGTATTATTCAATCTAGAAACCTTCAAGCTCGTGCACAAAGGGATTTGAAGTTATAAATTCAAGCTCTGAGTACATCAAAGAGTAACCATTTGAACCCACAAAGTGGTTTGCACTGATAATGGGTTTAATGTGTTTGGTACCATCTGATTTCACCTTCTATTTAGATGTTTTCCACAGGTTTTGCCCGGGAGGGAGGTATATGAGAAGAGGATAACTGGACGCGAAAGGAAGTTACATGTGACGGGGAGAAGAGAAGGGGAAGGACAGAATTGTCATTATATATTTTTTATTAATATTAATATGCATTTTTAATTGATTTAATGAAGCATTGGGGTTATTTATAAAATCAATGAGTTTAGATGGGAAATAACTAATTTTAAGTTTTTGATGGGTAAATATCTAAATCATGAAGTTATGATGGGAATATATATAAATTTCTCTTATAACTAAAAGAAAAATAATAGTTATACTGAAAAATTGGAAAGATTACTCATGGAAGCCTAGAAATTTAATGGCCATAGAGTTTAAAAAAAATCACATTGTATAAGGTAACAGAAGTTGTCGACTATCTTTTCTTAGGGTTGCGCATCAAACAAACAGTTCACAGAGGAGCCCTTTAGACAGTGATGCAATTCAAAGGGATTTGGACCACTCAACTTTCATTACGATTTACAACTAATTGGTAGGAGCAAAGTATCCTTGCTTTACTAACTTTTGTTTCCTAAACAACACCCACAACTAAAAGAAGTCCCAAATTCAAGGTATGGTCAGAGCTGAGCTGTTAGCCTAAAACCTACTCAAAATGGGGAGCAGCTTGGGTCCGATGCCCATCGGACTCAAACTGAGTTCGATGGGTTCGATAACCGTCCGATCCACTTCAAGGTCCGTGCGCGCGGTTATTAAAGCAGACAGCATGATATTAAAGTGATGCACCCAGATCTTAAAGCAGATCGAACGGTTATGAAGCCCATCAAATTTAGTTTGAGTCCGATGGGCATTGGACCCAAGCTGTTCCCCTCAAAATGAGCCTCATCCTGTGCCAAACTCCATCCTCAATTCCACTTGAAAAAGCATTTAAGTGTTTATTGACATTAAGTTGTATAATCAACAAAAGGTGTACCTTGGGTCAGTAACGAGCAATGGCGCCTTATGCGAAGAATTGCACACCACATAGTCGAGAAAATGCCTGGGTTGACACATGTACATTACAATGGGTACATTCTCACCATATGGGTGGCAATGGCACCCGACCCGCCTTGTGCACAGATGAAGTATATTACTATTGACAAATGAGAGAGATGTCTTTGACCCAACATCCCTCACATAGCCAGTAACCCTTGCATTGTTCAATCTAATAACAAATTCATGGCTGTTGATCAACTCACCGTGGTTGGATCCAAGTAGTATGCCACTGTTACCTACCACTGCGCAGGTGCTGTACGGTTCACTACTGTCTTTCAGTCCGTTGAAAATCTCGATTGGTCTTTTTACGAGCTGGATTAGCTCTGACATTATAGAAGAAGAGAGCTCCGCATTATGGGAACGGGCCCACGTGGCGAGGGAATGGCGGAAGAGAGGAAGGATAACCTGGCGATCTGGCGGGTAACGGATCCCAGTCCGTACGTGTAAACGGATCCTGGCAAGAGATCGAGGTCGGAAGGATTCATCAGAACCGATCCAACGCCACAAAGAGAGTGTGCGATACTTACCACCAATAGTGTCGAAGGATTGGAGAGATGCTTGGAGAAGATCAAAGATGTCGGCTTGGAGAGAAGAATTGGTTGGCTCGTGCAATGAGAGAGAAAGGAGAGAGGCATCGATGTGAATATTGCGGTTTTGAGGGTTGGATTGGCAAAAGAGGAAGGAAGGGAAGATAACCGAGCGAAAGGTGAGAGAAGCAAGGAGGAAGAGGAAGAGGAGGAGAGGGAGGGAGAGAGAACGAAGGGAGCGTTTCATCTCATCTCAGCCGTTGGATTTATGGGGAGATGAGATGATGGACGGTGGATGGAGGGGATTTAAGAAGAGACAATGTAGAGGGTTGAAGGTTCTGATGCCGGGAAAGTGGAGTATGGAGTATGGAGTGAGAGATTTTGATCTCCTTCCTGTTCTTTTGGAAATTTGTTGGGTAGGTTTAGGTTGGTGGGCGAAAGAGGAGAACTTGGAAAAAGACAATGGAGTTCCAACTTCCAAGCATCTGTTTGACCAAATACCAAATGCCAGAAAAAAAGAAATATTTACTTTGTTGACCACTATCCTCTCCCTAAAATTTTGATTTACACCATATTTAAAAAAATTTAAACCAAATAACATTTTTTTTCTAAGATATTCAAAATCTAAATCTATCACGTCCGTCAAATAAAACAACAAATTTTTTTGGCAAACCCATTTTATTCAGCAGACCTACTCCTTTTTTTTCTCTCTCTTTATTAATAGCATATTGTTCAACGTTGCAAAAATGGATCCTGCTGTCTTTTTGCTTTTTGTTATTATTCTCACAGTTGTTCCATATGTTAGCTGTAACAAAAAAAAGTATGTTGTTTCAATTGGTGGATCCAGTCTGGGGTCCACCAAATTAAATGATGGACCTTTTCTTTTGTATCCATTATTTCATTTGGCAGATGTGGAGATTTTGAATTTCTCAAAAAAAGTAGTTATTTGATTTATTTTTATTTTAATATGGTATAAATAATTTTTTTGGATCCTCTCCGTTATAAAACCAACATGACTTGACTATAAGCTTTAGAAATAAAAATTCGATAACAACCATTGATAAAAAAAGTTGTATTAATTACATTAATATAATAAGGATTATGGTATATTGAAAATAAATTTATTTATAACCGATCAAAGGATTATCAAAGTTTGAAAAATAAAATTGCACGTCTTTTGTATATATTAGATAGCTTGTACATTAAAACAAGCAATTAAAAATTTAAGAGGGAATTTCATATATATCATTAAAAAACTTTGAAATTACATATTTCTCATTCTAAAATTCAAAATATCATATTTACCCTTATAAATTTCAAATACTCACAAATACCAAATAAAATTCAAAATAAAATTGCACGTCTTTTGATCTCCTGTTCTTTTTGGAAATTTGTTGGGTAGGTTTAGGGCTGATTAATGAGCGAGCATGAGCGAGTTGGGGTATGCTCATGCTCGCTCATTAAGTTAGCGAGTCGTTAATGAGCGAGTTGTTAATGAGCGGGCTGTTAATGAGCGAGTTATGAGCAACTGAGCGAGTCACGAATTACATATTACATAATTTAATAAAAAATTGTCCATAAGCAAATTTAACAAAATCAAAACAATAATAAAAAAATAAGTATTAAACAGCAGAATTATATATTACTAAACAAGTTTTTTTTAGCGTCAATTATTTAAGGCTGGAGTATAGTAGTGGACTGGATCACTGGACTTTGGAGCTTCATTTTTTTCAATTTTAATTTCAACTTTAGTCAATTTGGATTAGTAACGTTAGTTGAATTTTTTTACTTATTCAATTTAATTTTAATTTAATAAATTGGAATTAAATGTGGCAGGATTAGATGTGGCAAATTCTTAATGAGCGAGTTATGAGCGAGTTGGGGTATGCTCATGCTCGCTCATTAAGTTAGCGAGTCGTTAATGAGCGAGTTATTAACGAGTTGTTAGTGAGCGAGTTATGAGCGAGTCACGAGTTATGAGCGATTACTCACCTCTAGACAGGTTTAGGTTGGTGAGAGAAAGAGGAGAACTTGGAAAAAAAACAATGGAGTTCCAACTTCCAAGCAACCGTTTGACCAAATACCAAATATTAGAAAAAATAAATATTTACTTTGTTGACCACTATCCTATCCCCGAAATTTTTATTTATATCATATTAAAAAAAACAAAATCAAATAACCACTCCTTATGAAAAATTCAAAATCTACCGTGTCTGTCAAATAAAACGACAGACTTAAAAAGACATATCCGTCTGTGGGTTCGCTATTTTATTCAGCAAACCTACTCTTTTTTTTTCTCTTTATTGATAGCACATTGTTTCATGTTGTAAAAATGAGTCCTGTTGTCTTCTTGCTTTTTGTTATTATTCTCGCAGTTGCTCCACATGTTAGTTGTAACAACAACAAAAAAAAAGCCTGTCGTTTCAATTGGCGGACTCAGTCTGAGATCCGTCAAATTAATTGACGGACCTACTCTTTTGTATCTATCATTTCATTTGACGGACATGGCAGATTTCGAATTTTTTAGAAAAAATAGTTATTTAGTTTATTTTTTTTAATATGCTATAAATAAAAATTTCGGATCCTCTCCGTTATCACTCCAACATGACTTGAACAGAAACTTTACAAATAAAGAATTCGATAACAACCATTGTTTAAAAAAAGTTGTATTAATTAAATTAATATAATAAGGATTGTGGTATATTGAAAATAAATTTATTTATAACCGATCAAAGGATTATCGAAGTTTCAAAAAATAAAATTGCACGTCCTTTGTATAGATTAGATAGCTTGTACATTAAAACAAGCAATAAAAAATTTAAGAGGGGATTTCATGTATATTCTTCAAAAACTTTAAAATTACGTATTTCCCACTCTAAAATTCATAATATCATATTAACCCTTATAAATTTCAAATACTCACAAATTTATCCAATTAATTATTGCCTTTTCTTTTAAAACACATTTTAAATATATAAATTTCTCATTTTACCCAATTTATAAAGTTTTAAAATGTTCACTTTTGTAATTGTACCGAGGACAAATGCTTCATTTATTTTCTTATGACACATGCACAATGACATTAAGACAGGCGCTTATTTTTGTGTCATAAATAAAAAATAAATAATTTTTGTGCTCATAACCGACCAAATAGTAGACCGAACATTTCTCTTAAACATATTACATACATGTTTTATTTTTTAATAAAGAATAAGATATGTACTTCATAAATTTAAAATGAGTTTTAATAGAAAAATAATAAATTGTGTAAAGTTTATAAAAATTAAAAGGGTAAATATGATCTTATGAACTTTAGTTTTTAGAGGAGAAATATGTGATTTTAATGTTTTTGAAGGGTATACATAAAATTGCCCCCCAAAATTTAATAAGTTACTCATGTACAGTTTTTTTTTTTTTTAAACGGTTAAATAATTGGTTATTCATATATTTTATTAAACTTAAGTACTTAACACACAATCTGGACACGTATCTCCAATTATGTTGATTTAATTTAATAACTTTATGTTGACTCTTATATATGGTTATATTTTTTTTGTAAAAAAAAGGCTTAGGTCGGTTCATATATATATATATATAAGAAAATCACATTTGAAGGGGTGAGCATGCTAACTTTTAAGTGAGATCTCAATCTCACGTTCAATTAATCTCAGCCATTAATAATCATTATTTGATTTTATACTTTCTTTTCTATGTAGTATTACGTGTAGAAGCATAAAATAAAATTAGTTAAAAACTCATCCGTTCCAATACAAACTATACTCTCAATTATTAATACTCATCACATCTATTTTGGTGCGCTTTTCTTCTTCCCTACGCAGAGCATGTGAATCTTCTGAATCAATAAATTTTTTACCTATCTTAAAACATAATAAAAAAGTTCCAAAAAAAAATGTAAAATTTGGTTTCCAAGTACGTTTTAATAATATGGATATCATGTTGAATAGTTCGGATCGACCATTTGAACTTTAGAAATGTAAAATAACTTATAAGCATATAGTGTTGAAATATTTATATATGAAATCATATATTAGTTGGTCTCATAAAATAATTATATATATATATATAATGTCCAAATTTTTGTCTATTTTAATCAAGGACCAGACCTGCTCGTGCAATTTGTTCACTTTTGACACCAAATAGGCAATAGAGATGATATTTTCATCTCCCCGGTAACATTTCACAAAGAAGTTGATTTTCTGATTGTAGTCTAACTAATATAGGGCTAACCCTTCACAACTTTTAATTGTAAATATGTATTATACATCAAACTCCCAAGTGAAAATTATTTCCTATAAATCAACTTTTCTGTGCACAGAGTCAAGTACCTCGGAGGTACATTCCAATTATTCAAGTATATATACGCATCACTAACTTCACTTTAAAACCTACAGGCAATAAAGGTCACATATGCAAATATTACTCCATAACAAGTGGAACGACAACATTGATTACTAACTAATAATATCAGCTTTTCTAAAAGCCAAATTATTTATATTACAAGCACCTCAATAAAAAGAAAAATGTGCATACTAATAATTCAAAAATAGCCATAGTTTTATAACTAAACAAGATAAGATTTAAGAATCAATATTACAAGTTCGACACCATTACTCTCACAGGGAATACTCCTCGAAGAATTTCAAATTTGTCGAATCCTCTGCCAAAGCATTAAGCGATCTTGGTATTGGAGGTAGGCTCACTTCCAAACCACCTTCCAAAATTTGCACCACTTGACGCATAGTTGGACGGTTATGTTCTTCGTCTTGAATGCACCAACAAGCAACTCTACACAGTCTCTCAACCTCTTCTAAATTAGCATTTCCATTCAAATTAGGATCCAGTATTGCAAGCATATTTCCTTCGTATAATTCTACAGCAGCCAGTAGAGGGAAGAAAGCAACATTTTTTCCTTCTAGATGCTCTGAATTTCTTCTTCTTGATATGAGTTCAAAAAGAACCATGCCATAGCTATAAACATCCGTTTTTGCGCTAATTGGAACTCCAGATATCCATTCTGGAGCAAGATATCCAATTGTCCCTCTTAGAGTGGTCAAAACTTTACTGAATTCTCTTCCGACAAGCTTCGCCATGCCAAAATCGGCTACTTTTGGGATATATAGTTCATCCAACAAGATATTCTCAGGCTTAACATCGCAATGTATTATGCAATCTCTACAACTCTCATGGAGGTATTCCAATCCTTGTGCTGCTCCGAGTGCAATTTGATATCGTCGATCCTAATTCAATAGAGTAGATTTTTCTCGGAATAATAGCTTATCTAGTGATCCATTCTCCATGTAATCATAAACCAGCAGCCTTTTGTCTCCTTCACAGCAAAATCCTCTCAACCGAACTAGATTTGCATGTTGAACAATGCCAATTGTGCTCACTTCATTTCGGAATTGTTTTTCTCCTAATTGGAGAATCCCATCCAGCCTTTTCACGGCAACAGAAAATGAATTTGGTAATGTTCCTTTAAATACTGAACCAAAACCGCCCCCACCAATCCTTTCTGAAAAATTATTTGTTATTCTTCGCAGATCACCATATCTAAATGCAACCAAGCCAGTTTCTGATCCACTGGTGGCTAGAACAAACCTTCTCCTTTGGTGCCTCCTGACCAATAAAAGAATAACAACAAAGCAAACTAGAAAACTTAAGAGAGATCCAAAGATAACCCAAATGATCTTCTTTTTGATGTGGCCTGGCTTCTTAAACTCAGATGCTGACAAACGAAGAAATAGTGTGTCTCCAGTTGACCCTTGTGAGTCTTGATACAGATTAAGCAAACTATCGTACCAAATTGAGCAATTATTACTATTATATGCATATGCTTTGCAAGAACAATTCTGTAGACATTCTTTTTCACAATCTTTTACACTAACATAGTTAAACATATGTGGCTTATCTGGTAGGTTTATGCCTGATATTTCAAAGAATTGATCCTTGTTTTTATTTGGTGATGAACCATTTGTTAGGTCACATTGCAGGGGAGAGTTTCTTTGGCAACCTTCAGTTGAATCCCCAAGCTCCCAATCTATAGAATTTACTTCTTTAAAACCTTTCACACAACTACAATACGGTAAGCTTTTTGTATCACAATACCCGAAAGGACCGCACAAGGCATAAACATCACACTGTGTTTGTGGTGCAGCCCATAAAAGAAACCATTGTTGTGATTCCTCTGTCCATGTCTGGATATTCATTTGCCCCGAAATATCCATCACAAGCCTCGAAATTATACCTTGTTCCTTCAATGAGTATGTGAAATAGCTCTCATTTTCATTTGAGACGTACTCAAAATTATAAAATTGGGAAATTTTAAGCGATTCCGGTATGTTACTAAATATTTGCCCATTATACTCTCCGGTTGTCCAGTAATTTTTTGATCTGTTCCAGGAAAGTAAAATTTGACTAGAGCCATTTGGGTCTATCTCGAGTGAGAAGATCCCTTCTGCCGGGTCATCGGAATTTTTCCATGAAACTAAGCCTTGTTGGCCAAATGCTTTGCTTCTCCCAAGTTTACCACCTGGCAACCATGTATTGGTCGGGTGATCCATGCTTTGCCATAAGTATGTGGTAGTTTGATTGGAGTTATATTTTAACACAAGATTTCCAGTTTCTAACAATGTACAAATTGTGAGGTTTGAGTTTAGAGAAGTCACATTTGTAGACCAAATATGGGTTTTGTTATGATCCAAAAGAGCCATATTTCCACTGGGTAAAATTCTTAGCTCACTAGTATTTGGGTCTGAGATTGGTGCATTTCTGTTTGCAATCCAAACAGGAGTTAACTGGGATATATTCTTGTACCAGATACCAAGATAGTAATTCGGAGACATTGATTTGTTACCTAATTGGAAGAAACCGAGCACAAACGTTCCACCTTGAGAACTAATAGTCTTGTTTCCTGAGATAGAGTTGTTGAAGGAGATTTGATCGGAAGCAAACGAGATAGATAATATATTAAGGCAGAGAAAGAAGAGAAAGAGAAGGAAGCTGTAAGGTTTTGGAGAAGCCATGGCTAATGAAAGAAAAAAATGATACAATCTGAACTTCTTTGGGTTACAACTTTTTATAGGAGAAAACTGAATTGACAGCCATAATAAAGGAAAAACATGCGTATGTTGAATGCTTGTTTGTTGGACTTCATTGTGATTAATTGAAAGTCATATTGCCATTAATCTGACGTTCCTTCCCTATTTTTTATAACAATTTCTTTGTTTTTGACTTTTTGTAGAAAAAGTTGGAATTCCACGGTAAAAAACAATTTTTCTCATCGTAAATATATTCTTTTGCTTACTTTTACAAGTCGTTAGTTGTTGCTATTGGGGTAAATGGTAATTATGGTTCTCACAAAATAACGAAAGTTGGAATTCCACCGATGCTTTGAATTGAAAAATATGTAAGGTCTATGATCTACAATAATCAGCATTGAAACATACTTGAGGTAGAGATGGCTGCTTTGTAGCCCCCAGGGACTACTAACCGGTGCATTAATTTACAGTGTGCTAGTCGTTTCCTTTTACCTGTTTTATATGTTTTTCTTGACTCCTCTCTTATATGACATAATACTCTTTAAAATGCTCTTTAACTATATTTCTTTATTTGATTTGAGACAAGAAGTTTTTTGTTCACCACCTGCATGAGGGGACGAGCTTGGGTCCGATGCCCATCGGAGTCAAACTGGGTCCGATGGGCTCCATAACCGTCCGATCCACTTTAAAATTCGTGCGCACATATATTAAAGCGATGATGCACGGATATTAAAGCAGATCGGACGGTGGTAGAGCTCATCGGACCCAGTCTGACTCCGATGGGCATCAGACCCCAGCTGCTCCCCTGCCTGAGACATCCATTATATATCTTTGTGGGACAAGTTCGCAATCAGTGCAGCCGTCGACTTCCATTAGCTATGTATATATATATATATATATATATATATATATATATCTTTGCAAATTCAATAGGAAGGAAGGGGCAGTACAAGTTATAAAGTGCCAATCGTAAAAAGAACAATTAATGTAACATCTTGTACAAATGAGCAACAATTTAGTGAATTTTTGCCGTGCAGACGGTGCAGTCCAACTCTTTGTTTTGAAATATATCGAAATGGTAACTCTCATGATTGGGGCATAATTTGACTTGGAGCTTAGACTTTTCTGGTTGGAAATTCGAATGTACTTTCTTTTGCTCTTTTTGAGTCTTCTTTTAACAGCAGCAGATTTTTATCTCATATTAATTGATCTATTAACTATGACAGCAGTTTGGGTCTGATGCCCATCGGACTTAAACTGAGTGCGATGGGTTCCATAACCGTCCGATCCGTTTTAAGATCTATGTGAGTTGCTTTAATATCCGTGCATATCTGCTTTAATATCAGTACACACATATCTTAAAGAGGATCGGACGGTTATGGAACCGTTGAACTCAGTTTGAGTCCGGCATCATGAAATTGCCCCCAAAATTTAACAAGTTACTCATGTACCGTTAAAATTTTTTTTTTTCAAACGGTTAAATAATTGGTTATTCTTATATTTTATTAAACTTAACACACAATCTGGACCCGTACCACCAATTATGTTGATTTAATTTTAATAACTTTTATGTTGACTCTTATATATGGTCATTATTTTTTATGAAAAAAAAAGGTTAGGTAACACAAGTACCGAAATACATCCAATTCGTTTTTCAATTTTCGAAATCCAAAGGTCGATCCAAACCATTATATGTGATCTCTATATTAAAATGTGCTTGAAGACCAAATTTTACATTTTTTGAAATTTTCTTACTATTTATTAAAGCTACTTTGAAAATCACTGATCCAACGGTGGCTTAACTAAACAGTGAAACCGTTGGATCAGTAAATTTCAAAGTGGCTTAATAAATAGTAAAAAAAAATTCAAAAAATATAAAATTTGGTCTCCAAGCACATTTTAATATAGAGATCGCATCTAACGGTTTGGATTGACCTTTTGGACTTCGAAAATTGAAAAACGAGTTGGATATATTTCGGTACTTGTGTTACCGAAAGCATATTAGTCTCTCTCTCTCTCTCTATATATATAGAGTATGGCTAAAATGCTTCCTCTAGCATATCGACAATATGCTTCCGGTCTCTAAAACCTATCAAATCGGCTTCAAACGACAAATCCAAACTGTTCAAACCAATCTCTTTAACGAGAGCTTCGTTTCCATATAATTTATTTTTAATTTTCGAATTTATTACCATCAAGTCAAGCGGTCAAAATCCTCTAGCATATCGACAATATGCTTCCGGTCTCTAAAACCTATCGAATCGGCTTCAAACGACAAATCCAAACCGTTCAAACCAATTTCTTTAACGAGAACTTTGTTTCCATATAATTTATTTTTAATTTTCGAATTTATTACCATCAAGTCAAGCGGTCAAAATATAAAGGATTTTGTGCACATTTTAATGCACTATATCCTTCATTTTTTTTACCGCTTGACTTGATAGTAAATAAGTACGAAAATTAAATTTTTTTATATAGAAACGAAGCTCTCGTTAAGGAGTTTGAATGGTTTGAATTTGTCATTTGAAACCGATTCGATAGGTTTTGGAGGCCGAAAGCATATTGTCGATATGCTAGAGGAAGCATGTTAGCTGTACTCTATGTATATATATAACATGGTTAATTAATTACAAGGGTTTTGTTAACTGCTACTAGCCTACGTACGTACTACGCAGCTGAATAAGCTAACTTTCACCAACAAAGCCTACATGGGTTTATCAACATCACTAGTCACTAGGAGATGGGGATAAAACAAACAAAAACAATCACAACCTGTTCAATGTGCACATTGGCACTACAAAAATAACTAGGAGTCTACAATCTCGACAAAAAATAACCAAATTTAGTAGTCACCCACTCCAAGTAGAACAATGGCCTCCAAGTAGAGTGGAAAAAATGGCACAACAAAATCGGTTCTGTCATGGAATGGTACGGTCACGACACAATATCGTGTGACTGTTATGTGCCGTGACTTACGTGTCGTGAGTAGTGACCATTAATTCGTGTGCCGTGACCTTTTTTTAAAAATTTGACACGGCATGGCATGTTACGCGAAAGATCTGATCATGACATGGTGCGTGGTTACTCGGGTCATATGTAATTAGGACCGTTAGATCTTTGATCAAATGGTGAATCTTGAATAAACTAACCTAAATTATGAAAAAAAATAGTTAAATATGACAAAACGTGATCAGTTATGTTTGAGCACGACGTGACTCGCGTGCCGTGACCACTTTCAACATTTTTATCACGGCATGAGACTAAAGTTACGACATGTTAGTCACGGCACATTTTTATAATCTAAGCCTTCTTTACTGGATATATTGTAATATTTCTTTATTTCACATTAATGCCCTTTAGTCACTCTTTTATCTCTAGTAATATTTTTCCAAAAAATTTAACACCTCTTGCGTCTAATTGCATTTTTTTAAGTAAAAGTTAGAAGTCAAGTTATTCAACTATTGAACATCAAGAAGAGATTTTCTTTTTTCGGATTTTGAACCACCGTCTAACTGAATTTGAATTCATTTCTTACATATGGAACTATACGTAGTTCGTTCTACCGTACATTCGTTATGTGTAAAACTCGAAATATTATCGGATACCTAACAAAATGGGGCAAATTTTAAGTAAATAAACATCATCTATTTTGATCCTGGTAATCTACATATATGGACTTCAAGTCGGAGCATTATCAAACTGCCTTTTTTCTGTCTGGCCAGATGTACGTCTCTTTATACATTCAATATTCAATATTCCTGTATATATATGACTATTCTACATCTGTATATTTGATTCTAAATATCTTTATAACTAGTTAATAAGTAGGATCTGATGAATGGCTGGTTATCCAGACCTGATCAGCTATCACTGCAACATCATCATCATTCCGGTGCCATGCCCACAATGCATGTGTCGCATTCACTACATCAAACCTCCCATGCCCGAAACTAGCTTCCCTGAATAGCGAAATGGCTTGCGGTGGATCCTGATAATTCTTCGCTAGGCCTTCTTTGTTGCCTCCGTCACCAATGGTAATGTGCACTGGCCCACGTGGGTCCATTTTCTGGTTATAAATGCGCGTGAACCGCTCGTATGCATGCACATGACCCGCAAAGACCACATCGGCACGAGCTCCATACAGCAATGTCTCCATTGCTTGCCTCATGTCCTCCCCTTCCTTCTGGTGTGCCTCATTCGTGCTGTACCACGGTGCATGGATCAATGCTATTAGCCACGGTGTTTTGTTTCGGTCTATCTGCATGCCATGAAACAACCATGTTTGAATTTTAATTAGTAGTCCCTCTCTAAACATCACTAAGAAATTAATATGACACTAAAATATTAAATGAGGCACCTTGGCAAGGTCGGATTGTAGCCATTTATACTGGTCAGAATCAGTCCCGTAGTCTGCATAGGAACCGAGCATGATGACATGAACCGATGACGCAACATCAAATGAGTAGAAGAGGTTTGATGGCGATGATGAGAGATCAAATGGCATTGGCCACCGAGAATTGTAGGCAACGAATGACTTGGAGTGTACCAATGGAATTTTCTCTACCTCATGGTTACCTTGAGTGACCATCCATGGCCGCGCACTGGCCAATGGCTCGACTAATCGGCCGAAACTGTCCCAGAGAGACTGGATATAATCGGCATATGACAGGTCGCCAGGCAGAAGCAGCATGTCATAAGGCACTGCGGCGATGTGATCAAGTGTTGTTCGGGTCCAACCCGTTTGGCCCAAATCACCTGTTGATTAATTTCATTGTAGTTATTGTCCACTATTAATTTGTTGAACTATAATTCTTAGTTGAGAGAAATTAAAGAAAATGAAGATGTCATTTTCGCATCAAAGCTGTCTTAATGAGAAAACAATTAATGCTTCCTAATTGGTTTTCTTTTCTCCAATCATCTTTCAAATTTATATCATAATTAAGAACTTGGTGGGTGCAGTCAACTACATATCAGTATATATAGCATAAACACAAACCAGCAGATAATGTGCCCAAACAGAAAAGTTTTTCATCAATTTGCTTGTACTTACATGATGTCTAGCTTAGTCTGTTATTGGGTGTTGGTACCATTTGTGGTACCGGATTCGTAAACTTTGTAATTGGTTTTCGTTTAATGATGAAAATCGGTGGGTTTATACCCACTCCTCTCAAAAAAAAAATTTGCTTGTACTTAATTTGTAGCAAAAATCTAGATAAGAAGGCAAAGAAAAGGAATTTCCAATCATTCTTTTATGTCCCTTTTGTAATGCCAAATTTCAATTGTAAAATGTATATACTTACCTACTACAACAAACTTGATGGGTAGATCAGAAGGTGGGGACTTGAAGGAGAACTCTTTCGTTGAACTCCCGCTGCATCTGTAGTAGTACACCGTGTCGGGATTCAACGGGCCAATGACAACGTCATGTATTTGACCCGATTTGTACATCAAGTACGAGTATGAGGTGGTGTTGCCATTTGCAGAAAAGGTGTACTTTCCACGGGAAGTGCCGTATTCTACAGTGGCCGGTGCATCCTTGTTTGTGATCCATGAGACTCTCATGTTGTTGGTTCCAACCAGAGAGATGTGAACCTACCATACAATTAAGAAGTTAACAAATGTAATTTATATATCAATTATAGCCTCATTCCAGCTCCAGTTAAAAATTGATTTTTAGTAGTAATCTGTTAAGGTTTTTTTTAGGTAAAATTGGTATATGAAGGAAAAGAGGTTAATGGTTAATTACATTATTTATCATTATGATTAATGTACTAGTTTCTAGCAAATATAAATAAGTTAGTAACATTTGTGCACTAAATTTGGAACATTCATGCAAAATGATAGGGTTCCAAGCCAATATGAACCTTATCATACCTCGTATTCTATTTTTTCGTTTTCATAGTCCAAATTGTCGATCCAAACTGCTTAATATGATATCCATACTAAAATATGCTTGGGATGAAACTTTATAATTTTTGAAAATTTTGTACTATTTTTTAAGATGGTTAGAAAATCACTGTTTTTGAACTATCCAGCAACATTGATTTTGTACTTATATTAAAAAATAGTAAATTTTTTACAAAAATTATAAAATTTCATCTCGGCATATTTTATTATGAATATCATATTGAGCAGTTCAGATCAATAACTTGAATTTTAAAAATGAAGATATAAAATATGAGTTATGATGAGATATGAAAAACATGAGATATTGGAACCTCATCGGATTACGATTAATAAAACAGGGCCTGGCTATCTTGAAAAGAAAAAGAAAAAAAAGCCTGTATCTAATCTGACGTGAGGCCTCAGGTCAGGTTTAGAGGAATCCATCCCTTAAAAGAAATTCCAACAATGATATCATGAAATTTTGATCTTGTTGATTAAAGGAATATGAAATGTATGATTGGTTCCCTGATCTGGAAAGGAAGAGAGAAACTTTCTCAAATATGCATGGCTTAGGTACCAGCTGGTTGGAAGAGAAGCTTCATTCCGTGGAATTCACATCTGCTGCGATTCTAAAAGGTGAACAGTAACTCTAAAATCACTGCGATTCCAAATCTGACCGTCCAATAATTTTGTGCACATATCTCAAAACAACTGATTTTTATTTTCACGAATCTTAAAACAATTCAATAGTTGAATTTGAAATCATAGGAATTTAGAATTACTGTTCACTTTTTAGGAAGGCAGCAGATGTGAAACCTCATTCCGTGTTAGGCCAAAATTGCTAGATACTTCTTTTAGAGTTTCAAGTGTACACTGAAGTGCCTCTGATAGTGGGAAATAAATCTGCTGCAATTTCAAATCTCCGTTCACTTGTTTAGAGATTCGTGCATAAAAATTAACTTTCTGATTTTGAGATTCGTACATGAAGAGAAATGGATGGATAGATTTGGAATTGCAGGTCCCTGCTATTCCTTGGAATCACAGCAGATTTAATTATTTCCCTGATAGTGAGGTTTCATCTAAATTAGGTGTGAAATGTTCTACTGCAAAAGTTCAATTTTTTGGACATTTGCAAATAAGTAATAGGTCATTACTTTTAATGCCACAGAGAATAGAATTTTTTTTTTCTCAAAGTGAGATTAAATTTCGCTGGGTCACTGAACTTTGTTATTTGTCACAAATTGGTCACTCAAATCTGATTTATCTTTTTTTAATCACTCAACTTTGTTATTTGTTCCAATCAAGTAACTTCATACTTTTCTGTACAAAATACTAACGGAATATGCTCATTCCGTTAGTATTTTTGAATAAAATGAGTATATTCCGTTAATATTTTGAACAGAATGAGAATATTCCGTTAAGATTTTGGATGAAAAAATAACTTGATTAGAACAAATGACAAAATTAAGTAACTAGAAAAAAAAAATCAAACTTGAGTAATCAATTCATAACAAAGAACAAAATTTAGCGACGTCCAGCAAAATTTACCCTATATTTTACTTACATAAAAATATATACATTTTTAGACAAGACATTACTGTGCAATTAATTTATTTTTGTTTGTTAAAAAAATTCACTTGAGAGATGTGACAGAGGACCCCAACAAAAAGTTTAAAATTAGTTGGGTCTGGTTGGAATTTAGTTCGACCATAACACCAACTTTTGGACTGTCTACTGATTGCTTACCTCACTTGTAATCTTTCGTGCAAGCAATCAAACAATTCAAGGTTTCACATGACAAACAGAGTAACTATTCAAAACAGGAGAGACATTTATTATTCTTCTCTTCTTTTCTTTTAATTTTGTGTCAAATTTACTATTCTTTTAACAAAGTCATAATTGGTGAAGAAGCATTTGCCATCTTGAATTTTAAAAAAATTATACCAACATTCAACAAAAAAGGGGAGAGTAAAAGGGAAGGTACCTGTTGAGGAGAGGTGCCATCAGTATCCTCTGTTTCAGGAATATATACCAAATCTCTGGGCTGAGGTCTCTGGTAAGAATAGGAGCACATCAGTGTTGTAAGAAATAGAGATAGAATAAGGGCCATAGATGGAGAAAACCAAACCGCCATGGTTTTCAAACAAGGAGCGAGAGGAAGGAGAGAAAGAATGAAGTGAGATGTTGTAACTTGTAAATGTGTATGAATAAACAGTAAATGAGAATAGGATAATTTATTGGTAATATGAAAGTAGTGGTACTAGGAGACAATCATTGTGGTACGACAGGAGGCATATAGGGAACACGTATCCGGGTCCGGATCCCCTAAAGTAACTTAATTTTTGGGTTTTAGATCAAGACCGTCCGATTCAAATCTGTCGTTCAGAATAATCTCAGAATTTAAATTTGTTTTAGAGATGTGTGCACTTCAGATCCGGATTGATTGTTTCGAATTTGAATCGGACGGTCTCCATTTAAAACTCAAAGATTGGATTACTTCACTGAATCTGAATTCACATGTATCCTCTGTATTAACTCATAAGGAATTTTTGAGTTAATGCATCTCGGCCGTCTGATTTTAAACAGAGTCAATCCGGCTGTCTAATTTTAATACAGTAGTTTTTTAATATGAGTGCAGATATAGTCCGCACAAATCTTAAAGCGTGCATTTGGATGGGTGAAGAATAGATACTATTCCGGATTAGCACTATTCCGAGCTACTATCCGGCGTTTGGGTGTGTTTGGATTAGCGAATAGTCACTATTCTTTATTTGTCTTTTGTAGAATAACCTACTATTCTACTATTCCTACAAAATGTTGGAATAACTATTATTTTAAAATTGAGAATAGCTCTATCCTTGCTACTATTTTTGATTCATCCAAACGCATCCAAAGCGGATCGGAGGGTCCAAATATATTTAACTCAAAAAATTTCATTTTTGAGTTAATGCAGTCAGCAGTCGGCATACAGGTAGGACAGTCAATGAATCATTAAATACAGATTCATTAAAAAAAAATTGAGTTAAATTTTTTTTAATTAAAATATCTAAAAAGAACTTAAGAATTATAATAAGGATCAATAATCATTATCGTATCCGGTTCCGAATCATATTAAATATATTAAAATATCTAAAATACATAATACGAGCATATAATTATTTTAAATAAGTCTACAAATTAAATTAAGTTATATAACTAATTATGATTTTATTTTGTATAATAAAATAACAATACTTATCGAATCCTTGAAGAATTTTGGATTTCAATTGTGCAAGATTCAAATGCATTTTTTAAAAAATTATATGTGGATTAATTTATTCAAATATAAATCTGATTATCAAATTATAAATATTTGACACCTATGATTATTATATAATTTAGTTGGGTTAGCCAGAGGGGCTACATACTATAGTGACAAATGAATAGTTCAGTTTTGGTTCGGCGAGGTCAAAATTTGTGATTTGAGTATAATTCAGAAATGATTCGGTACAAAAAGGAAGAAAAAAACCCTAAAAAAATTTGAATTTTTTAGCGAATAATTCGTAACTTGCGTTTTATTCCCGAATAAAACGTATTATACATTTTTTTTGCGTATCATTCGGAATTCGATTCGGTAACATAAAAAAAAACGAATAATGCACAGATTATCTGAGTCTTGTCACTATGCTATATATATATATATATATAGTACGAGAGCAAATCAAGTGTTCGACGATTTGCATTATTTGAGAATACAACTCACGAAATTGCTTCATGACCAAGTTTACTTTTTAAAATTTAATCATAATCTTGATAAGATTGCTTATAGTTGATGTACTTATCTAACAAATAATTAATATTTGAGACACACTAAACTAGTTTAATTTGCTTATTATTCTACAAAATTAAACTTAAATTTACTCATTCATCTAAGATGATACACAATTTGTAGTTAAAATTGTAAAGTTTTTAAAAAATAATTTACAGATTTTATTAGCAACTTGTACAAATTTAATGATAATACCCGACGTCGAATTAAATAATTATATCAGATTCATTCGCAATTTTTAAGAGTTTTATAATAACGGTTGATGTATAATCCGAACTATTCACAAAATTTATAAATTCTTTTATTTGTTTTTTCAATAACATTAATATATTTCAAACCGTCAAATTTCAGATTTGTTATTATGGAAAAAAATTTATTCATAGAAATTATAAAATTGAGATAGTATCTCGTTTTCAACAAATATAGTAAGATCGGAAATATTGATTTAGATTCATATTTTATTTTATTTTAAACATTGAAATTTGTAATAAAAAGGTATAATAAATGTTGAAAAAAAACAAAACATGAATCATAATCAATACTCCCGATTCATAAATATGAATCTGAATAAATATCTCTGATCTTACTATATTTGTTAAAAATGAGGTACTCTTTCTATTTTTATACATCTTAATTTTATAATTTCTATGAATAAAATATTTCTATTATTATGTGTATGCATAATGCGTTTGATATATCCTAGGATTGGATTAGTTGGATTAGACAATTGAATTAATTGAAGATGGAACCGAATTCTTTGTCTTCCAGGGGGAAAGATTTTCCTGCTCCTGAGTTGCTGATATGTAGGCCCGCAGCAAAACTAAAACTAATATTTAAATGTTTAAACTCGTTTGGATCTACGTGTCATTCGTAGTGGGAGCAGGATTTTTCTGCTCCGTTTGGATCTACGTGTCATCCGTACTGGGAGCAGGATTTTTTTGCTCCCGGAGAGCAGGTGATCTCTTGAAGATATATCCTAGGATTGGATGAGTGGATTAGAGAATTGAATTGCTTGATAAGTTCGGAGAAGAGTTCACGTGGGGGTATTTGGTCGGTTCTGCCACGCGGTACTGTGGTAACCAATTCAATGTAATTCCTTTGACGCCAGTCGGCAGGCTATCGTGCAATTTATAATCATTGAACTTGTTTTATATATCTCTCAATATGTTTAATTTATCCGCTTACAATGTAACAACTAGGGATCCAAAGTTCACATGTAAACAGTATCATAAAATATCTGTTTTAAAATTTAACGGTTGAATTGTTTCGAGATTCGTATATAGAAAATAAGATGTTTGAAATACGTGCACTGAAAATATTGAACGGTTGAATTTGAAAAGACATAAATTTTAGAATTACTGTTATGTCGTGGTTTGTCTCATGCTGTGCTGTATTGTGATCAAGTGAATAATCACACGTGTCGTGCTATACCGTGACTAAAATATCGAGGGGTAGTCACGACACGCGAGTTACGTCATGTCTAAACATGACTGGTCATATTTGGTCAAGTTTAATTTTTTTTTTTATAATTTAAATTAGTTTATTCAAGATTCACCATTTGAGCACGATCTAAAGGTCCTAATTATACGTGACTCGCTTGACCACGTGTCTGCCGTGCTGTGATCATATGTTTCGCTTGGTGTGCCGTGTCAAATTTTTAAAATATAACCACGGCACGTGACACAAGAGTCACGGCATGTAACGGACACACGTGCCGTGCCGTTCCTTGACGGAATCGGCTCTGTCGTGCTATTTTTTCCATTATAGTAACAACTCATGCATTCAAAATTCGTTTTTGAGTGACAGAGAAAATTCTAATTCTTTTGAAAGTTCAATTCTCCTTTACGATTTTGCAGTTTCTGCAAATTTTTTTTTTTAAAAAGAAAATTCTGATTCTTTTCGGCGCCATGCATCTATTGTTCAATTGATGATTATGAAATTGATTATTTTTTGAGTGATTAGAAAATATCATGAGTCCTCTTGATATTATGAACATCAACGCTTGAATTCATGCTCTCATGCAAGCAAAGTAACAAAATACGGGTATTATATTCATATGCAAGCAAAGTAACAAAATATTAATTCGTAATACCAACCAATATACTATATGCATATGCATAGTTCGGTAGCCTCACTCAACTTAGTAATTATCACTGAATCTTTCTAGTCGATTTTTGGTATAATAGAGACAATATAATGTAGCGATAATGTTCTAGAATCACGTTTGTAAGCAAGCTGAATTGAAGAGATAAGATGATACTACTAATCATTTTGTGATATACAGTGGACCCCTACCAAAAAATGATGATATTGATGATGTTCAAAGGCTACAAAAAAATTCCAACCAGCCACAAAAGACTTGAAATTCAAACAAACTTTGACTTTTAGGAAGGTGATCAGCGATCGCTCACCTTTGAAGAGTGGCAAAACTCAATAAAAGACACTCTGATTTGGGAGTAACAAAACTCAGCAAAATACACACCGTTGTTACCTCCAAACAGTGACAGTTCCATTCCGCTCCTCTCCTCTCCCTCTCCACTTCTCTGCTTTTGGAACAAGTGATGGAGTCCGGGCACCTCACGAGCTGGTTGTTCTTCACATTCTCTCCCTTTATTTCCCTTTAATAAAGGTCTTTTTCTCTCTATTGGAGCATAGCCTTAGAATTTTGTTAAATTCAAACAAACCCAAACAAATGCCAAATTTCATGAAAAATCTAAACCAATTAAAATTCATGAGATTTATCAAAATAATCTCAGGAAAGGCTAAAAAAATAATTTTCTGAAATTTACCAAATTAATTCTAAGAAAATTGGCACATCAAATGCTTAAAAATCCCAATTTCATGGAAATTATTTAAAAATAACAAAAAATTTATGAATAAAATTCATGATAAAACTATGTAATTTATATGGCACATTTAAGAGGAAAGCGAGTGGATTTTGTAGCAACAGAAAACAAAAACGAAAATAAAAAGGAGGGAGAAAATAACCTAGAAAAGAAAGAAAAAACAATGGAAAAATGAAAATGTCTGACGGCTGGGGCCCGCTATCTGATCTCACGGCTCATGAAAGAACGCATCCATCTGCAAAAAAAGCATTGCTCCATGATCAAGCCCTCGTTTTTTTTTAATTTTTTTTACCAATGATAATGATTTAATGCTAATGCTTAATCAAAATTATGAAATATTGCTTCAATGCTAGTTTATTTTACAATACTTAAAAACGATATCATATGCTTAATTCCTTATCCGGTCTTTGTTTTTTGGGAGCGACCAATAGTCCCCTCCATTCTATCCCCTAAATGTTCCCCTAACTAACTTATCCATAAAGTACAATGAGAACCACTAACTAACTGGAGGAAACAATAATTACTTAAGGGACCACTTAAATTTGAATTTTTTTACAACTGACGCGCACATGTATTAGCATTTATGTGCGCAAGTATTCCTAAGGTTTGTTTTCACTACCACAGCTTTGATCTTTTACTTCACTTGCACATCTTGAAGCATTGAGGACAATGCTCAGACTAAACCTGGGGGAGGGGGGGGGTGATAGTTATTTGTTGTTTGCATGTTTGTTTTATTTTATGTGTTTTGTAGATAAATTTGTGTGATTGCGAGAATTAGGGACCAATTTGAAAATTTTTGGTCATGTTTTGGATGAAATTGTGAAATTAGAAATAACCCCATGTTTGATTAAAAAAACCAGATAGGATAGATTGTTTTTGGACTTTGTGGAACTGAAAAATTGAATTGTACCAAGAAAATCATTTGGAACACTGTACGGACCGTATGGAACCCTATACGGGCTGTATGGAATTGAATTGTGTCTTTTTATTAGGGAAATGAGATTTGAAAACAAAGAAAGACTGGGATATTCACTGGTATGAATGAATACCTTTGAATGTGTGTACTCATGGTATCTTAGCAAAAACAATTGAAAAATAAGAAAAGTTGAAATTTTTTTAGAAAAATAAGGACTTCGCTTGCCTATGCTACGGCGTTATGACGTACTTATGGTAATGAGTCTTTGACACTCTGCTCCGCTAGTTCACCCGATAAAGTGGCCGAGTTTACATCAAAAGTGTGAGCACGTGTCATGGAAGGGTCAAACCAAGAGCACGCAAATGCGCTTTTGAATTAAATCAGTTGGGTATGGTTCACCACTTATAACTAGCCGGACTTTTACTAAGGATAAAGAATAAAAGTGTCACAAAAGCAACAATAAAAAGTAAACTTTGCATGATACCAACACACGTAGTCTACAACTTTCTGACCTAAGCTTGTTCCAAGCTTGGGGGGGACTCAAAATAAAACAAAGCACCACAAATATGTTTAGTAGAAAAATGAACTATTGATACGTTTGGTTGATTAGTTCTTACAATTAACAATACAATCTTGAATATAGGGGTTTGATTAATTGAATTGTGGGGTGAATCGAAATTTACCAAAAGAAAACCAAATCATTGTCCAAAAGAATTCTTATAGGTTTCTAACAAACGCAAGATCATGCAAATTTTTCTCTTAGTAGTTTAACTTGCATTTAGGTAAGTCCAAGAACCAGAACCACACCTAGGTTAGAATTTTTGCTTGAGGACAATCAAAGTTCGAGCTTGGGGGAATTTGATACCTTCCTATTTTGCCTAGATTACGATCCCGATTTGTACCAAAACCTGTGCTTTAAAGCCTGCAAATATGAACCTTTTTACTTAATTATCATTAGAATGTGGTACTGCTATGTTTTGTTTGTTGTTTTGCAGGAAACGGACGAAATTTCTCTACATACGGTCCGTATAGGTCTCCATACGGCCCGTACAAGATCAGCCCAAAACCACAGAAGGATCCATATCAGAGGCAACAATTCTCCAAGGCAAAACACAGTTATACGGTCCGTATAGGATTGTTGTATAGACTGTACAAGCAGTTACGGAAATCCAAACTAGATTTGGAAACAGAGATAGCTGGGGCGCCCGAAAAGGCACCTTTTTAATTCGGAATTTCGGGCATTAAAGGGAGTATCCTGAGACAGAAAAGAACGATGTTTTGACCGCTGGCTATCTTTTGGACGGAGAGTAACTTGGAGAAAAAGACACACTTTGGAGAAGAAGAGGAGAAGGAGAAACTCGATTTCGACGCCGATTCTTTCGACTTTTCACTGTTTTGTCATGAACTCCTTTATCTCTTGTGTTTTCTGTGATTGCATGAACATGAGTAACTAAACTTTTAGTTTCTAGGGTTAAGATGTAGTTTCTAATTTAGTTTTGGTTGCATGTTACTTGGATTATGTGTTGAATATTGTGTTTTTACTTTGTTGAGTAGTATTTCGATTGCTTTGTTTGTGCTTGCTTGAATTTGATTAGTCATCCCGTTAGATGAATGCGCACGTCTAATTGTTAGGAACCAAGTCTATGATATTCAATCGAACCGAACTAACTATATGAGGTAGGTCTACGGATCAAGGAGTACCGAAAGACGAAACTTTTCTTGAAGCGAAAGTCCTTGGATGCCTTTAGTAAACCAACAAGTAACTTAGATAAATTAGTCCAAAAGGTGAAAGTTGAGGGTTAACGCATCTAAGAGGGAAGTAGTTGAGTCCGGTAATCGGGGTTTTAAGCCAAAATTGCGACCGCTGAGGTAAGAAACTTAGATCTGGTCGATGGAAACCCTAAACATTAATATCAACACAGAAACAGTAACTGCAGCATTTACTCGGTGGTCCATACGGACCGTATAGGGTTCTATACGAGCCGTAAACGTCGGGGCTAAAACAAGAAATGAAATCTGAAACCATGGAAACACCTTTTATCAATTGAAAACAACTTTAAGTCTTCTTTTAATTCTTTTAATATTGTTATTTCACAGTAGAATTGCTAGAACAAAACCAAACCAATCTTTTCTCCACTTATAGGATTTAAGTGAATTTAATTAAGAGTCCGGTTCTTTTCTTACCATCCATGTGGATACGATACCCGACTATACCAATGGTGGAACTGTGCACTTGCAGTCTTGACCAGAGGTAGACTCGAGTTTTAAAAGGTACAGCTCGCTGTACTGAAACTTAGGAGTACACCTGTGTGCGAGGAGAAAACAAAAACTTCAAAAGACAGTCAATACACAAGATGGTTCAACTGCTATAGGTAGACATTTGTTAACTGTTATGATATGATGTACATCATAGTGAATACATTCATTGAAAAGGATGAATACTTATTTTATCATGATGAATACTTTAACTTTTACATCCTGTAGGTGAGGCAATGCCTAGCAGTAGTGTGAATGTAAATCTTTCAGCTATTCAAAGCCCATCTGTTGTTAAAAAGAAAAGAAGGAATACAGAAGCTAAAGCTAATGAACAATCAGGTTATAATTTATGATATATGTAATGGATTAACTTTTATGCTTGAATGAATACTTTATGCTAACACAATTAGTACTTCAATGTTTTGCAAATGAGCAAATTCTTATCAGTGGAGGTGAATCATTAGTGAACTGTCCACCTTCTAAGCCTCTACTACCACCCAAAAAGTCTAATCGAAGGGGACGACCGAAGAAGATTTCTTTCAAGAGCAAAATTGATGTTGCCATAAAGAATATAATAAAAAAACAAAAGAATAGGAAGTAGGAAAATGAAACTTATAGGTATAAACTGGAGGGGCACAGGAAGATTTCATGATTCACTTCATTTTTTTTCATTGATGTCTATAGTATAGCTGAAGAATTGCATAGCATTGTTTGTAGAGAAACAATTTTATTCTTTGTTATAATCACTTTGATGATTTAATGACAATAGTTTTTTGAAAACAGTGTTCTACCTCGCAAGGGATTAGTAATTTTAAATGTATGAGGATAAATACTTCTTCTCCAATAGTTGAATACTTTGTATAATGACAATAATAAAGTCTTTTCAATTGAATGTGTTCACATGGTTGAATTAATTTTTATTACAGTTGAATACTTGTTTAGCTATAATGAATACATTATAGTATTTGTCTGAATACAATATACATCATAAGATTAACATATTAGAATGTCTTTTTTTATTTTTTGTAGGACAACGTCTTAAGGAAGCAAGAACATCTGATAGCTGCATTAAGAATAGATGCAATATTGATACTGCAATGTCATTTTTTCACAATGATGTTTTGCCGAACTTGACACTAGTACACAAAGCCCTTTTGGCTGAAACCCCATTTTTGCACTTGTTTGGATTTCCCGTAAGTTCTCATGCCAACAACCCTGCTCTGAATATGATGTTACTTTACTGGGAGGATAAAAAGGGTGCTTTTGTTGTAAGTAGAAAAGACCTCAAATTTACAGAGGAGGAAGTTGGATTGGTGATGGGGCTTGCTATTGAGGGAGAGGTCGTGCAATACACGAGGGGAGGTGATAATGATAATTCAGTTAGGAACAGGCATTTCAGTCCCAAAAGGCAGGAAATCAGTGCCCCAGCTCGAGAATGCAATTAGAAATGCATTGACAAAAGAGTCGGCAGCGGAAGATGTTGTTGGGCTGCTGGTGATGTACCTGTTCACGATGATCATTTTTCCGTTAGCTAGTGGATTGGTGCCAACTCATTTATTCCATTATGCTGCTGATTTTCAGAATTTGAAAAACTACAATTGGGCACAGGCAGTTCATCGGGTTCTTATCGAAAATATTCCTAACAATGCTGCTTAGTGTCGGTTAAGAAGAGACAATAAAACTGGCAGCTTGGATGAAGAACAAGATGATGGGGAGAAGAAGAAGAATGAGTCAGGAACCCTTCCCGGTTGTGCACTTGCTCTCATTGTAAGTTTCAAAAACATGAAACCTTTGTTTTAGTGAATACTTTGTTTGCTGTTGTTAATACTTTGATTGCCCAGGTTTAATACTTATCATGATTTTTCAAAAACATGAAACATTTCTTTTATTGAATACTTTGTTTGTTGTTGTTAATACTTTGATTGCCCAGGTTGAATATTTATCATGATTGTTAAAAATTTGTTATTGATATGAATACATTTTAGTGAATTGTTGGCCTGACAATATGAATACTTGATATGCAATGATGAATACTTTATTTTGGATGTGTGAATACTTCACAAAGTCTTATGTTGATTACTTATCACTTTTTGTTTTTTTTACAGGTATGGTTTTTTTAGCATGTTTTTATTGCCAAAAATCGTAAGTTCACTGGTCAAATTCCAAGATTTTTTTACCATAAGCTGAATGTGTACTGGAGGCGTTCTTCATTCACGAATGTTATGGACAATGTCCTTCCTGCTGAAATCAGGGAAGAAGCTTTACAGAAAAGAGATGGTGAAGTATTTATAGAATCCAAGGGTTTTGTGGCAAGTGAATACTTTTCTTACCTGACAAACAATGCCGCACTCTGTAACCCTATCAACAGGAATATTGTGAATTTGCTAAAACAAATGACACATGTGTACTCTCTCTTCAATTTCAATGTTTCGAATGACCTGATTAGAATGACACCAAAGCTTAGGTTTGATGAGTTGAAGTATGTACATGATAAAACCAATGTTGTCGTTTTGTCCCCAGCTTCTGAACAGAAATTTATTGTTGAAGTTTCTCATTCAGAACGGCAGTATCATATAACAAAGAAGTTTATTTGTACACGTAAGTTTTCATCTATTATTTAGTAGTATTTTTTCAAATTTAAATGTTATATTTTGTTAGTACATATATATGAATTTATTCTATATTGTTTTGTTTTTTGTTTCGGCTGTTAAAACTCTCCAAGCAACTCTGGGTGGCACTTCTAGTCCTACATCTTCTCAACTAACACAAAATGGGAAACCAAGTTTTATTCAAGTAGAGGACTGTAAGTTGTATACTTTATAGCTTTGTTTGAATATTTTTTTGGCAATTAGTGTTTCATACTTGGCAATTAGTAATGAATACTTCACAGTAATGAATAGCAGCTGTGAATACCTTTGACTGTGTAGTTGAATACTTACATTTAATGGTTAAATATTTCACAGTTATGAATGAATACTAATACAAAAGGTTGAAAATTTTTGCAGCACCGGGAGCTGCCAAAGGAATAACCAAGCTATTGATTGGACAAGTTGTCCTTCTGGAGGTGTTGTTTCTGAATCAGATGGTAAATTTTTGTTTTGTTTTCATGGTTAGTTTTCATGTTTAGTTTTCTGAATCAGATGGTAAATTTTTGTTTTCATGGTTAGTTTTAGTTAGTATTTATTTCATATTTTGTGTGGAATACTTTACTTGATTAAGTTATAAGATGTGCAGTTAAGGTTGAATACTTTCATAAATTTGCAGATGTAAAACACAAGAAGATAGTAGAGAATGAGGAAGAGGAAGATATTCATGGATTCACAACACAGGAAGATGAATCAGAAGACCTTAATATAGTGAGGGTTGTCAGAGATGTGCTAATGAAACGTCGTACATCAAGTGAAGAAAAGCGAAGTGAACAAGTGTTAGAAAGGGGTGAAAAAGATATGAATTCCATTAGTAAAATTATATATTATTTGTTAGTAATAATTATGAATGAATTATTTTGTATAGCAGTCCATACTAAGTATTGTGAATATGTTACTTTTTAGGCATGAATACTCTATTTGAACTTGCTGAATACCATAGCAGTTTTGTATGAATACTTATTGTGAATATCTTACTTGTTGAATACCAAGTTGTCTGAATGGTGATAGAATACTTTATATAATCTGTATAAATACTTAAATGTTATAGTTGAATACTTTGAAGCTCTGAATTAATACTTTTTGTGCATTTAATGAATACTTTATTTTTTGTGCAGTAGATGATGAAAAGAGAGCAGGAGACAAGGTTATTGGACAAGCAATAAATCTTGGTGACATGGAACCCCCATCTTTTGATTTGGGTTTTTCACCAACAGTTGAAGTTTCTCAAGAGGTGTTGTCACAACGCAAACCAGATGTGGAGCAACTGAAAAGCCCTATAACATCTTGCCCAAAGTTATAGGCTGCTCGTGGACGTAGCAGGGGACGTGCATGAGGCACGGAACGTGGACGTGGCAAAACTATTTCTAAATCTGGTTCTGAGATTATTGAAATTAGTTCACAGGAACCAAAAAAGGGAGTCAGAGGTACCAAAAAGAGTGGACCAGCTAGAAGAGGAAGTAGGAGGTACCCAGTAAGACAAAGAGTTCAACCTAATAGAAAGATCAAGGATCACAAGATTCCATTTGTGGGACAACCATTCATCCATGAAGAAGTTAAGATTGATGAACCCTTCTCTTCTTGGATTGAAGCTCTTACTGCCAGTGATGGTGATGAACACTGTCTTTGACGAGGTTCCTTTCAGATTAAATGATCCAGGATGGGTTTATTATACTGATAGTATTTTTATCGAATCCAGCTTTGCATGTCCTACCGAGAAAGTCCCCTTGCCTGACAAGTCATGGATATATCAGCATAGGGACTTCGTATCAATCGAAATCAGTAATGTCTTGGATGCCTGGGTGAAGAAGTATTTTCAAGACGAAATTTTCGAAGAAGATTATCCTTTTCACAATAAGAGTAAGGATCTGTTCTTGGATATACATCAATTCAGGGATTTGTTATACGAAGGCAACACTGTTGGCAGTGAGGTTTGAATTTTAATTTATTTAAGAATGCTTATTAGTATTTTTGTGATGCCATTCCTATAAATGAATACTTTAGGTTATGTTGATGAATACCTTAGCTTATAAATAAACATTTTATCTGATGTTGATGAATACCTTAGGTTATAAATCAATACATTAGGTTATGTTGATGAATACCTTAGCTTATAAATGAACACTCTATCTGATGTTGATGAATACCTTAGGTTATAAATCAATATTTTTTAGGTTATGTTGATGAATACCTTAGCTTATAAATGAATACAGTTTGTTGTAGTTGAACACTTTACTAGGTTTCTTGAATGCCCAATTTGTAAATGTTAGAGATGAATACTTAGATTTTAGTTAATATTGATGAATAGTTACATTTCATGGTTGAATACTTCACAGTAATGAATACCTTTTTGCCTGTATGGTTGAATACCTTTACCTGTGAATACCTTTGCCTGGGTGGTTGAATACTTACATTTCACAATAATGAATACCAACTGTGAATAGCTTTGTATGTGTTGTTGAATACTTACATATCATGGTTGAATACTTCATAGTAATGAATGAATACTTTGAGCATAATTTTGAATATTTATCATTCACTTTTTTTATGCAGGTTATTGACATTGCTCTGTTCATAATGCAAAGGGAAACCTCTGTTGCACAAAAATGGTTTTATCTCCGCAATAATGTTGTTGTAAGTATTCTAATTTAAAGCAAAATATTTATGTAATCTGTTTTATTATTCGACGCTTATTTGATTTTGTAAAATTGTAGAAATTCGGCCCAGTTACTCCGTTCTGGCAATTATTCAGATATCAGCAAGAATTGTTTTCACCGCAATTTGCAAATGCAAGATGGCTATTTGTTCCTCTGGTTGGACAGAAACATTGGATATTTGCTGCTTTTGATATTGTCAATATGGAAATCCATATGTACAATTCTATGCCTCCAAATTCAAATGGTTACTATTTAAAGCCACATATAAACTACTTGCATTGGGTCAAGTATTTTCTCCCATGGAGGTTTGGTAAGTACATTTTACTTTTTTTTTTATTACTACATTATTATTGGTTTGTGACAAATTCTTGCTAATGCAAAATACAGCCAATGAGACATGGATGGACGTAAATATCGAGTGGAGGGACTGTCCTCAACGGCATGGCTCACTCGATTGTTCAATTTTCGTCATCCGAGCTGTTGACTGTATCTCTCGGAATGCTGTCTTGGACTTCAACCAGGTATTTTGAATGAATTATTTTGTATAGCATACATGATGACAGTCCATGCCAAACATTGTGAATATCTTTCTTTTTAGGCATGAATACTCTATCTACACTCGTTGAATACCTTAGCAGTCTTGTAGGAATACTTATGGTTGTCAATACCAAGTTGTCTGAATTGTGATAGAATGTTTTATATAATCTGGATAAATACTTACATGCTAAGGTTGAATACTTTGTTCACTGTTATTTTTTGTGCTCTGAATAAATACTTTTTTCAACCAGGTTATCCTTATGTCAATTTTTTTAAAATTTCATGTGATCCATAAACAGTGAATATATGGTGTTTGATGAATACATGTCCCTATAACTATGAATACCCTACAGTGTGTCATTCAAGTTACGGTATCAATATTTTGTTCTAATGAAGACATGTTACAATATTCTTGAATACTTCATTACATTGGTTGAATACATTAGCTGTATATCATGTATTGTTCTGTCCTTATGTTGGTTGTATGAGATGAATACTTGTATGTTAAGAATAATTTCTTTATTTTAAAATTTGACTGTATATGAAACTGACTCTTTTTTATTTGTAAAAATTTTTAGCGGATGATCAGCGTGGAACAGGTCATGTTAGTTTTTAGGATGCTAGTAGATGAAAGAAATGTTCGGAAGTTTGAAGTTGTATAGATGTTAGCATTGCTAAAAATTGGAATAGTATTTGCTTATTTTAATTTTAGTTTGTTATTGGAATTGTTTGAGTTGTAACTCGTATTTACTGATTGCAGATGTTAATTTCTTAACTTGTTATTTGAATTGTAGTTTCTAATTTGTACTTGAAGTTAATTTCTTAACTCGTATTTACTTGAAGTTAGTATTGTCAAAAAATCGAATTGTATTTGCTTATATTGGATTGTTAATATTTGATCGGTGTATTGAAGTTTTTTTTATCACTGAAGTACTAACTGCAAGACAAGAATGACAAACCAGTAATTAATCCAACAATAAATACATAATTTTGAAAGTATTTTGTTGAAGTGAATGCTTTTGAGCACTAAAATAAATACTATAATGGAATTGAGTGAATACTTTACATATTAATACTTAAAAGTGTGCATTACCTTCCCTGTCGCTTTCAATGGACGTTAATGGTCCCCACAATTAAGTATGGTATTGATGTGGACGTTTCTGTCGGAATAGAAAATGTGTGACGGTTGGGTTTGCCGTTGGAATGATTTCTGCCGTCCCCGCCAGGGACCTTTTTGCCGTTTTTAATGTGCAGACCATAGTTGAATACTTCTTAGCAGAAGAATGAATACATTTGTATTGATAGTTGAATACTAACGGTGGTCCGATTGTCATTTGCGGGATTAACGCGTTTTCTGGGCGGTTAATGGCATTTTTGTTTGTCTTTTAGCTGTTTTAACTATTTTAATCTAGGGGACAGATAGGGGACGTTTTATGGAGGACAACTAGGCGGACCCTTAAAATTAATGCAAAGGAAATTACTAAATTATTAACGTGTTCAATCAATTCAATTTTTACAATTGAAAAAACAAGATCGCTTCTTCTTTTTTATTTCGCATATCAGTTTCGTAATCCATGGAAAAATAAAAAAATAACAATAAAAAAAGGTATCATTTGTTTTATTTCTCAGGATCACTAAATTTGAGCCTAAAAGCGTGTTACAAGGAAACAGAGCACCGTTTTTAGTCTGGAGATGAATATCTACTCAGCTCGACCCTCTGGTCAAGAATCCCTATAGTACCTGATAATTTGAGTTTAGATCACTACCGTTCGATCAGAATCCGGGCCAATCTGGTACGAGGCAGAATTCACGAGGCCCTTCCAATATTCGTGCAGATGTTAATGAAGCGGTTCGAATTCAAGCTCAAATTTTGAGTTACTTTAGTGATTCGTGCAGATGTTAATCTTTGTAAGTCCATTTCTCCTATAGTACCTCAAAATTTTCTTTTCGATCTAGACCGTACGATCAGAATCCAAGCCAATGAGGTCCGAGGCAGAATTCAGTCCCTTTAATATCGTGCAGATTCTAATCGGACGGTTCGAGTCCAAGCACAAATTTTGAGTTACTTTAGGAAATCCAACTCCCTCCATCGTTCAGAGAAAACACGACCCGAGTCGCCGATTCAATAGAAAACAAGGTAAAGAAACTGTGAGATAAAATAGAGAGAAAATGGCGAGCAATGGCACGACTAAGAATCCAAAGAAGGCGAACCTTCTTGATCCCCATTCCATCAAGCATCTCCTCGATGAATCCGTTACTGAGGTAAATCGACTCGTACTTTCTTTTAACGGCGATAGATCTATCAAAACTATCGAAAAATGGCGAGCAATGTTTAAGCTTTTGTTATTAGATCGGTTCTTGCAAGGAGAATTTCTAGTTCAGTGAAGTTACTGTAAAGAATTTGCTCTAATAAGTCTCAAAACGATGTTTCTTACCAGTAAGGCTTGATTTTGATAATGAACTAATATCAATATTCAATAATTATATATATAATTTGGTTTTCTTTAGTAACTATCGTTGTTATTTTTACTTTTTATAGGTTGTGAAGAGTAAGGGGTACCCAGAAGATGTGAAATTGAGTAATCTTAGACTTTTAATCGGTACTGTAATAATTGGGATTGCTTTGCTTGCTCAGTTCTACAACAAGAAGTTTCCAGAGAACAGAAATTTTCTCATTGGATGCATCATCTCATATCCTTTATTTAGTTCCATTTTCTCTTCTTCTTTTTTTGGTTTTTACTGAGAATTAATTGATGTGAAATTGGTTAATTGGGGCCTCAATTGCACAATGAAGGGGATAATTAATAGACTGGTTCTGATTTACTGATTGAATTATTACTTGTAAACTGGTAAACCTTGACAATAATTGCATTGTGTAACTATTTTTGTAGAGAGTATGGTATTCAATAATTATATATAGGAACATTGTTTCTATATAATGGTACTGATACTGGTGTTCAATAATTAACACTGGTATTAATTTATTGATTGAATTATTACTTATTAATTGGTAAACCTTGACCACAGCAGTGGTAGATCACATATATAGCATTTAACGTGTTGTTGCACCTCATAAGCTACACTAAAGAGAAGAATGCCATTCTTTTCACCTACCCTCCAGCTGTAAGCTCCTCTTTCTTACCTCCTTACTGTACCAGTGCTGGTACGGTTTTAAATGCTACAAAAAGTATCTTGGACCATATGTCGATACCATAAGACAATGATATGGTGACCACTGTATTTTGCTCTATAAAGTGAACAACTCTGTGCTTTATTCTATGTAATTTTCTTTTTTTCTCTATGCCCTTTGCTTAAAACTCCCAACTCTGTGCTTTATTCTATGTTATTTATAGGTTTTGTTTTGCAAAGCTATAACATACCAATGGACCAAAAAAGAAAAGTCAAATAATTTCTTATGCTGATATTTTCTGGCTTTATTATTATTATTTTTTTTTTGCACAAAACAGGATTCTTTCAGCAGCACTGGGCTTATTGTCTCGTCTAAGCTACCTCGGTTCTCTGACATGTATACTCTGATTATAGCAAGTGCTGATCCCAAATCCATCTCTGCTAACAAGCCCGTGCACTTTACCAAATCTGTCACCAAATGGTACAAGTTCTATAGCTGCTAAATCTCTTCTTCTTTTTTTATTAGTTCTCGCACGATTATTTTTATTGGACCATGGAAGGATCAAGCACTAAAGTAATAACTGAGATGGGTTTTGGAGATGTCTCAAATCTGAGTTTGGCAGATATAGGGGTGTTCAAATGGTTGGTTTGGTTAAAACCGAATTAAAATAGTCTAGCCAAAATTTTATTCGGGTTTCAAAAATCTAACCGAACCAACCAAATTAAAATTGTCAACCAAGTAATTTCGGTTTGTTTGGTTTGCCGAAATAAGAGAGATCCAAATATAAAAAATCCAAGTAATTCAAAAATTTAACCGAACCAAACCATTTAAATGGAAAAAACGAACCATCTAATCCCAAATTTGTCGGTTCAGTTGAAAACCAAATAAACCGGATTCAATGAACACCCCTAGGCAGATATGTTATTTTTTTGGCAAAACACATCTATTTATTTACATTTTTTTATTTATACATTTATTTATTGTCTTCATCTTTTTTAGGTTTACTAAGGATGGTGAATTAGTGGAGGGTCTGTTCTGGAAGGATGTCGATAGGCTGATTGATGACTACAATAGCGGCCGCAAGACCAAGTGACTATCTCAAAATCCATAAAAGATGCAACAAATAATGGCACCTTTGTAGTATTGAACTGTGTTTAGTTTAAAAACTAGTAGTAACATGGTAGGGTCTGTTATTCATATTATGCTGATAATATCAGTTTTTTTTTTTTTGGTGGATTTTTCATATAGACGTAGTTCTTTTTGCGAACTTATTATATATCTCTTATTTCTTGCATTCTTCCTCGATTTTTCATATGGTCATGTGTTTGTCAAAAACAGTTCTCAGGGATGCCTCTAAATAAGGGTTTGGATTGATCTTGATGGGGAAATTATTAGGTTAAATATCCCCTTTTTGTAGAGAAAGGTAGTATAATTTCTTTATGATCCTCTAAATGTTGTGTGGTTGTGGAGATTTCTGGTGGGTTAACCTTTTCAAATTGAAGGGTAAAATTCCTCAATTTTTTTTGGATACGATTATAGGAAGTTTTATTAAGCAAAATTCATAAAGGATATTTAAAAGAAAATGAAACTAGATATTCAATTTTTTTTTGTAAGTCCGTTTATTTAAAAGAATACTTATTATCTTGATCCTAGATAATTCTCTTTAGTAATACAAAGATTCATGACAACATAAAAGCTCTAAATAAGTTGACAGTTGACAGTTGACATTTAATAAATACCAACAAAAATGAATATCCTTACAAGATAATCACATTTCAAATAGGAAAACCTATATGATCCAACTAATAAGATAGAAAGTAAAACTCTACTTCTTTGTAATCTAGTCTACGAAATAAATTTTCCCCACATTATCGCAATAAAGAGCTCTACAGCATCTTTTTTTTTTTTTTGTTCGAAATGTAAGAATCCAGTGACCTATTTTTTAAATTTCAATTAACATTCAACTCCATTTGCTGCAGTGAACTATGTCGCAAATATGGAACTTTAGAAGGATTCCTAATTAACTATTTTTCCTTCCTGTTGTAATAGTCTCGCAAAAAAACATTTCAGTACTACATTTTTACAAGGAACAGAAAGCAAAAAAAAAAAAAAAAAACTTGCTTCTATCAAAGCATTCCGAAATGAAATTTAACTTGTCAAGATTGCCTCAATTCGGTCTATGGATGCATTCAACTTGCCATAATTCATGTTAAATACAGGCTCCCCTGTTCCCATTCCCCTAAATTAAAAAAGAAAAAATTATCAACAAAAGCTCAAGTCAAAGTAGGTAATTTGTAACTCAAATATCATGAATTTCCACTTTTAGCCAACTTATTTGTACTTTGCGGTTACAACTAGACAAGTAGATAGGATATGAAAGTGAGTCGTGACTCGTGACAGATCAAATTGGTTCATGCCAATTTTGGGTTAATTTTATATTTTTGGGCTGGTCATAATTTTATATCACTTTTGCACAGCCATTGTTAGGTCATTTTGCACATTTGCGTTTGTCAAGTTCAATACAGATCATATTTTGGGGGTGAGATTCGGTTAATTTGTGATTGATAACAGGTCCAGGTTGGATGGGGTTCAGGTATCACTTGATCAATTCAGTAAGTGGGTTCATCAGGTTCATGATGTGTACTGGTAAGAAACAAGAAGACTCACGTTGTGTAGTTTCTCAACAAGAGCCAGATAAAATAATAATTCAAACCCAACAAAGTTTATCGGTGTTGTTGCTACTGTATAAGCTAAGGGTATGATACGTAAATACTGAATTCTATACTGAAAATTACCCGTGGATATCAGGAAGTATATACTCAGCTCTCCAGCCAATTCTCAAATCAAAGCCAGGAAAGAAACTGATATTGGTTTTGTTTCTGATTTGAGAAACACCATCTCCACCTAAAGAAGTCGAAATCTTCCATTTCCAACCAAGTGCGTTCAATTGGAAACTATGCCCGATCCCAACCTGGTCATGAAGAATTGCATGAATGTTATGCAAAATTCCAAAAAAAAAAAAAAAAAACCTCACCTAATAAAAAGGGAGTAGAATTAGGGTGTTCCTAAGTTCACCAAGCCTCTTTGTGAACTCAACTCAAATATCTATCGGATTGCCTTCAAATAACGAATCCGAACTGTTGAAACCCATCTACCTTACAAGTGATTCGTCTACATACAAAAAATTAAAACTTTCTAATTAATTTAATATAAAATCAAACGGTCAAAATTAGAAGGTTTATAAATTGATTTTAATGCATTCATTTTTTGGACATTTTTTTACCACTTGACTCTATACAAAATTTATTTGAAAATTTATAAATTTTGTATGTAGGCGCATCATTCTTAAGGTAGACGGGTTTCAACGGTTCGGATTCATCATTTGAAGTCAATCCGATAGATTTTCGAGTTGAGTTCACAAAGAGCCTTGGTGAACTTAGGAACACCCTAGTTCTACTTTTTATAAAGTTCAAACTTGGAAAACATCAGACTTCAAGAGCCACCAAAATTTGTTCATATTTCATCTAATGCACTTCTTTTGTATAATACAACAATGATTTTATATGTAATTGGAAGCACTGGTAAAGCCAAAGTGACAAAATTGGACCCATGGTTAGCTGAAGTGACAAAATTGGTAGTACTGGTAAAGCAATTACACAACTGTAAGCAACACTACAGCATTTTATACATAGACCTCAGTTCAACTATCTCTTGAAATTGAAGAAATTAATAACACTGAAAGGCAAAAGTAAGAGAGGAAATTAAGCAAATATATACCTGGAGATTCAAATATTTGGTAAGCGGAATCTTTTTGGAAAGAACTTGAACATCTCCATGTATTGGCCGATACATGAACTTCCACCTTCGATCAGTACTCAGTGGCTTGAGCACAAGCTTCGCCTCGTAATCGTTTACTTCGTAATTAAAGAACTGTAAAAGTAAAAGGGATAGTAACAGTAACAAAAGAGCATCAGATATACTTCACTGCTAGAGTGATTTCATCAGAGCGTGAGAGATAGAGAGAGACCTCGAGGTTGATGCCGACGCGGAGGGACTGGAGCTCCTTGCGGAACTTGAGGAAGAGCTCGGAAGGCACGACGTTGATGGTGTAGGCCTCCTCTATTGGAATCGGTTCGCCGCCTCCGGTTGCTTCTACTCCGGCGTCGCCTGGTCGCATGGCCATCGTAGATGTCGAGGCGAGGGAGAGAAGGCGATAGTGGCCTAGTGGGGTCGTGGTGGCCGAGGAGAAGTTAGTAGAATACAAGATCGAAATGGGTCGGATCAACTGAGGTTAAGTGGATTTCGGATTTAGGACCCGTTACTCTCAATTATAGTCACGAGCTGGACCGAGCTAGTTCACGAGCTGACGAGCTCACTGGATTTGACTGGAACTTGTTTTAAAAACAAAATAAATTCTATAATTTTTTTTTATCAAGCTAGATCGAGCTAAACAGTATAAAATACACATAAATTCGTACAAATTCATAAATTTATGTCTAACTGAGCTAGCTGGCGAGCAAGCTAGGTCCAACTTGAACTCTTTAATTTTGAACCGAGCTAGTAGCAAGCTGGCACGTTAACAGCTCGGTCCAGTAACGAACGAGTCATATGCAAGTTACGATCGAGCCACGAGCTACGAGTAAAAGATCAAAACTTATCAATTGTTCGAATCAAAAAAATCAAAATAAGAACTAAAAATTTTAAAGATCAAAACTCAATAGTAATCATAGAAATAAATATTCCATTTCAAATCAAAATAAGAAAGATTTTAAACCAAATCAATATCAAAATATCAAAATAAACAAGTAAAATTTAAGTTTGTTTGATTGCATTCAAATAAGAAAGATCAAACCAAATAAAAAATGAAAACAAATAACTCAAAATTTTAATCTAATCCAATATTTAACCGTTCGGATGAAAATTAAATAAACCGAATCCAATAAATATCCTAGTTGAGACGTAGAAGAAAACTAAATTGAACTACTTATAGCCCAATATCCCAGTTGAGACGTACAAGAAAACTAAATTGAACTACTTATAGCCCAATATCCCAGTTGAGACGTACAAGAAAACTAAATTGAACTACTTATAGGCTTATAGCCCATGGGCCAAGGTCCGCTTGAGAAAAAAGAAGTTCAAATCCACAAACACAATAATTTCATATTTGTTTTTGGTTTTTTTTATTTGAAGCCCTTAGGCACAATGATTTGCATATTAATCAAGTCCAAGAACAAGGAATAATTATAATCATATACACACCTTTTTAATAGTTAATACATAATGTATCAAACAACCAAAAATAAAAATAAAAATATATAGATGGTTAAATACAATCATACAAAATTGACAATATTTTTTTACTCAATTTAGAAGAAACATGGACTAAAAACCCTGGATACATTTTTTTTTCTTTTGACTAAAATTAAAATCAAGCCACACAATTCTCTATCTCAATTTAAATTATACGACCTTTCGAATAAAAGATATTGCTATTGTCACTGGATTAAAAACTAATTCTCAAATGATTACAACTTGTCTGAGTAACTTTAAGGTTTCCAAGTTTTTTGCTCTCATAATTAGACCAAACAAATGATAGGGTGGAATTATAAAATTTATTCTAAAGAAGGCCAAAAATAATTTAAGCTAATTTATTTCCTCTCTTTCCTTTTTTTCTAAAAAATAAAAGTGTCATTTTCTTCTTCTCATTGGAACAAAGTCCATATAGTACCCTTTAAAAACTGGCCACAAATAGTGGCATTTAAGCATACAATTGTGTATGTATTACAATTTAGAAAATGAATTATCGGTTCTCAAAAATCAGCCAATTAGAAGACTGGACATTTTTTATACACATACTACATATTTTTATTTTTTAATAAAGGGTAAAATGCGAATTTTTTTTTTTTTAAGAAAAAAATTGTGAGTTTAATAAGTTATGAATTTTAGAAGTAGAAATACGCAACTATGAGGTTATGAAGGGTATACATGAAATCATCCCAATAATTAAATATGAAATTAATATCAAATAGAAAGCTATTATAAGAAAAATATCAAATAGAAAGTGCAAAATAAATAAATTAATTAATTAATAAAGTGTATATACATATCTAGACTTTAGTGCATTAAAGAACCTATTCAATAAAGAAACTTCAAAGATGTGTTCCATTGTGCACCACACATGCCAAAAGGAAACATTTGTAATTGTGATGGCGATTTGGTGTCACATCCATCATTTATTAAACCACCTACCTTGTAAATATCACTTTCGGCTATAATAGAATTAATTGTTAGGCCATTTCCATTCATTTATGGATAAAAGCCTAAATTTATGGCCGTAGTTCTTTTTTTTTTTTTTTTCCATTTTGTCAATATTTAATATAAACTAGACTTGATAAATATATGATTAATCAAACACAACGAAATATATTTATAATTGGATTAAATTGTATTTTTTTTTCCTCTTAAAAATCATAAGAGTACATTATACGAAGGAAAAAGGTTCTTGGGCCTTTGAGGCCCAAATGAGATTTGATAATTTTGGGTCCAAAAAAACCAACATATTATTTTTTCTAACATCTAAGCAGATCAAATGTCAATTATTAATATGAGGTGAAAAAGGAGGTCAAAACAAGCATGTTGAAAAATATTTGACTGTGTCTTTGATTTGAAACTTCAAAGGAACATTTTGTTTCATTTCACCTAATTAATTCTCTCTAGGAATCTTCTCAGTTATTTCTCACTTCTCTTTTTCAAAAATTTGGAATGAATTTTGTGTAGATAGAGAAAAACCTTGTGCTAAATTTTCATTGGTTTTTACAGCTGTCTTAGTTCTCTTTTTGTGTCCTTTAAATTTTTCATTTGTCCTTTTTTGAGATTTGAAGTTGAAGTACTTCTCTGACAATTTTTTATTTGTCCTTTTTTGAGATTTCAAGTGCTTGTCTAACAACTAACCCCCTTTGGACTTCTTTGCCCAAAACTAACCGACCAAATTAGAGTTTAATTATTTGGTCAAATCTCAAATGTGAAATTCAAAAAGTAGGGTTGAATTGTCAGTTGCAATTAGTTCGACACGTCATCTGTGTTAATAAATAATTTGACAAGTCATTTGTGTCAAACAAAAACATGATGGGGCATTACGAAGGAAACAGGTAACGGTGCTGTTTTGCTGGCCTTCTTTAGCAACTTAATCTTGCCGAACACTAATTCCTTAGCACGAATTAAGATTATCTCCTTTAGCCTCCTTTTGCCCGGATCTTAATCCTCTGTCCAAACTTTAAGGCACCCCTCTTCCTTCCTTAAGCGCTTAATCCTTCACCCACGGATTAAGACAACCGAACATCAGTTTCTTAGCGCTCCTTAAGCTCTTAATCATTCACTCTTAATCCTTTGTTGCCGAATGACCCTGTTGTGTCTTACACTTATTAGACGGGTTCGGCAACAAAGGATTAAGAGTGAAGGATTAAGAGCTTAAGGAGCGCTAAGGAACTGATGTTCGGTTGTCTTAATCCGTGAGTGAAGAATTAAACGCTTAAGGAAGAAGGAGGGGTGCCTTAAAGTTCGGGCAGAGGATTAAGATCCGGGCAAAAGGAGGCTAAAGGAGGTAATCTTAATCCGCGCTAAGAAATCGGTGTTCGGCAGGATTAAGTTGCTAAGGAAGCTAAAGGAAGCGAGGCTTAATCCTCTCCAGCCGAACATCACCATTGGATTTAAATTTGAGTCTGATGGATTATGTTTATGTCCAATTTGTTTTAAAATATGTATCCTCGCTTCAATATATGTGAGTTTATGCTTTAATATTTGTGCAGATTTAGCGCACACCAGTGTTGTAAATAACGGTATGCGGTCGTCGGACGGACAGGGTGCCGCCAAGCGATTAATCTGTATGCGGCTGATTAATCAGAATTATGCGGACAATTTAACGTTTTTATTAAATTTATGTATATATATCATAATTTATTAAAGATAATTTATTTAACTCATTAAACTTATCAAATAAAGTTAATTTAAGTTAGTTTTATTATTATAACATGACACTATACTTATATTTTCGTAACACATAAGCGTTTTGCATGTGTAAGTAACACATTTATTTAATGAAAATTAAATTTGAGAATTAAGCTTTTTCAAATACTAATAATATATTATTTGAAAGAAAGAAAATATTTTAACATAAAATCACTAAATTTAATTTATAATAATAACATAATTTTATAAATAAACATGTCGTACTAATTGAAAAAATTACTTCAATAAGTAAAAAAAAATATATGGTATATAAATAATAGAATAATTAATCAATTTCAGAATAAGTAAGAAGAAGAAAAAAACATATGTAAAAAATATTGGATGTATATCCAAGCACAAATAAAACTACAATACATGATTTATAAATCTTATTATCACACACTATCATAAGAAAAAAAATAATGTGAAAAATAAATTTTCACTGGAATAAACATAAAAAACAGGAATAAAAAGGAAATAAACGAAAATAAACGGAAATAAACGGCCGATTAAACGGAAAACGACCGATTAAACAGCCGATTAATCGGAAAAACGGCCGATTAAACGTTCGAAACCACAAACAGCCGTCCGTTAACAGTGTGCGTAATGGTGTGACCACTGTTTCCATTTAAACGGCCGTTAAAGACGTTTTTTACAACACTGGCGCGCACGCAAATTTCTTTCCATTATGAATCCATATCATTGCAGTTACCGGAGAAAAAATCCAGACCATGCAATCTGTATTAGTACAAACATTAAGGAGGTGTTGGATCAGCATCGGACCGTTCAGATTCAATCAAAACCTGTTAATTTTAGTTCTATTTGGATACTGAGGAACACTAACCTTTTATATTTGAGACATTTTTTTTTTTTCTACTAGTTATTTGTTTTCTAAGAGTGTATTTTCTATAACAAAAGGCTCATTTATATTATATTACTACTTACTAGATCCATATATGAATATTTTAAATACTTTTTTTTTATATATATTTCACTAAAAAAATTGTGATATATATATATATATATATATATATATATATATATATATATATATATATATATATATATATGAAAAATAAATTTGTGATATATGTAAATATGATATATATTGTCAAACTTATTTTATTGGTTTTACATGTGTTTCTTGCTTTCATAGAAATTTTGCCAATACAGAGGGACTTGAGAGGTATTGAGAGTAACATCTTAGACTTTATATAATTAATAAGCATATATATTAAATTAAAGAAAAAAGTAACTTGATAATGAACAATGGAATCAAAGAAGTGAAAACTTCAGGAGCCATATGAATTATATGATTAAAAAAAATAGTGGGTATATGATCTAAAACTTTTGACATTTCAAAAGTTGATCACAATCATTTTATACGATGTCAAAGTCAATCATGCTTCAATATTGAGCTTTATAATGTTTTCATATTTTTTATTTTTTTTAATATGTAGGAAATTATTGTTGTTGGATGATTGAAAAATAATGATATGTTTTTTTATATCTGAAAATTTGTAAAATTAGTAAAAAAAAAATATATGCAAAGCTATAAAAGTTTTAAGCATATTATTAAGTTAAAATTATATTAGGCGGTTCACTTCATTTGGTTAAGTCCTAAAAATTAAGATTTGAAATCAAAATGCAAGAGATGATATATTTCTATTTATTGAATACTTCTAGCCGATCGCTGAACACTAGGGGTGCGTTTGGATGCAACTTTGAAAATAGCAATAATAACGTTAATCTCAGGGGATGCAATTAATTTTGGGGTGCGTTTGGGTGCAACATCGGAAATAGTAGGAATAGTGCTAACCTGAAGTTAGCGCTATTTCATCGTTTAGATGGATTAGCAAGAACAACGCTGACTTTAGGAATAATTATTTCTAGAGTGATTCAAATATAGAATAGTAGAGAAAAATAGTTACTAACTCTAAAACAGTGTTAACTCAGAAAATTCAAACACATCCCAAAACGTATGAGATAGGAGTAGGCCCGATGGACATCGGACCTACTTTTAAGTTCAATTAGCTCTAACACCGTACAATTAGCGCTAATATTAGTGTGCACGGAAATTAAAACATATCTGCACGGATTTTAATGTACATGATACGGATCTTGATGCAATTGAATGGTCATATCACCCATCAAAACAAAGTAGGTGCAATGGGCATCGGACCTGCTCTGAATACCTCTTTGGTTCTGAATACTAGATGTATACTCATTTACCAGATTCATTAATTGTTAAAGTTACGCCTGAAATTAACAACAAACAGTTGAAAATTACCTCTGACGAATACGACGTCATGGTTGATGTCATGTGCAGAAAAAATGGATAAAATTGTGTAACAGCGTGCAAATGTTTCTGTCAGTGTGAAATTAGTGTCAAATTGACTAAAGAGTATTGAACAGTCTTTGATATAAATGCAAATAATTGACTTAACAAACATCCGTCCGTCATTTTTTTTTCTTTCTATTTTATTTTAACTTGACAATTATATATTTGGATCATTGACCGATTCTGGTCACTAGATTTAGTAAACAAAAAATTGTGGGATTTCACAGTAGCGGCGCCGACCGCTACCTTTATAAAGAGTTTACATGGGCTAATATGTTTTATGAAGTATGGGTCTCTTGTGCTTCATGTTATTTTCAAACCGCTTAATGTTAGTTTTATATGAAAATATAGTTGTTGATTATATTTTATATTTAAAGAAATTATTTTTTTAGATAGGTATTGTTTTTGGATGATTCAAATTTTTTTGAAACAATGATATGATATGATATTTAGCAGTTTAAATTGATTATTTGAATTTTAAAAAGAAAGATAAATATGAATGTGAAGCAAAAGAGATCTCATACTATATAAAATATATTATTAGCCTATCTCCTATAAAAATATCAAATATAAATAATATCATATTTGACATCCGAATAAACTATTAACGAATCCATTATATAAAATTGTATGTTTTATATTTTCCTCAATTAAAAAAGATATTTTAATATTTTACTAGAATATATTATCGGGATGGATTATTTGACAACTTTTATTTTGATATATTATCGGGCTAATAATCTGATTTGATTATTAAAATAGTTAAAATTATCAAAATAAAAGTTGTCAAATAAGCCCTCCCGATAATATATTCTAGTAAAATATTAAAATATTTTTTTAATTGAGGAAAATATTAAACATACAATTTAATATATTGGATTCGTTAATAGTTTATTCGGATGTCAAATATGATATAATTTATATTTGATATTTTTATAGGTGATGGGCTAATAATATGTTTTATAAAGTATGGGATCTCTTTTGCTTCACATTCACATTTATTTTATTTTTTAAATTAAAATATTCAATTTAAACTGCTAAATATCATATCATATCATTGTTTTAAAAAAAATTGAATCATCCAAAAACAATACCTATCTAAAAAGATAATTTCTTTAAATATAAAATATAATCAACAACTATATTTTCATACAAAACTAACATTAAGCGGTTAGAAAATGACATGAAGCAGCAAGACCCATACTTCATAAAACATATTAGCCCATGTAAACTCTTTATAAAGGTAGCGGTCGGTGCCGCTACTGACCTACTGTGAAATCCCACAATTTTTGTTCACTAAAACTGTTGACCAGAATCCGGTCAATGATCCAAATATAGAATTGTCAAGTTAAAATAAAATAGAAAGAAAAAATGATGGATGTTTTGTCAAGTTAATTATTTGCATTTATACAGGAAGGAAATCAATAACTGTTCAATACTTTTTTAGTCATTTTGACACTAATTTCACACTGACAGAACCAAATCAGAAACTCTCACACAACGGAAAATAAACTCATATCACCTAAGGTAACAAAATATTTCTATTTGGATCTGAACTGTTCAATCCGTACGATTATTAAAGTGGCTATGTGTGTTTTATCTTGGAACTGGTTGGCTCAATTCTTATCAGGGTTGTCAGTTAATTTATGATCACCATGAAATGACATATTGCGATATAGTGAGTGACTGGTGAATATTAAAATAGTCTCGTTAGACAAATAAAGTGAATAAAAGCTTCAGATTTTCAAAGTTTTTTTTTTTGTAGAAGATTGTTTTTAATTCTCCAAGTTTGATATATGTGTCTTGCTATACCGAGTGATGGTCAGCACCGCCACAGAGGATCATTAAACTTTTTTTAATGAGGAGATGGGAGCTGCTTGTAGACTTGTAGTTGTTTTCTTCTGGAAAAGCGAATCAGATCTACTGTAGTCCTTGTCCAAGGAAATGGTTGACAGCTCCGAATGTGTGCTCCTCTTATGTACTTTGCCGACGATTTGGATTTTCATGAGTTTCTTTTTAAGATTTTTTAGAAAAATTGTGTGGAGCTCCTGCTATGTTACGTTATACAAAATCTTAACGCGCTTTAAATAATTAATTGTAAAACTCTATTAAAATTTAGAAGATTATAATTAAATAATAAAGATAAATTATTAGCTATGTAATTAATTTTTGTTTTACCACTCAATTTTTTCATGTTGAAGTCTGGTATAATTATAGATAAATTGAATAACTTGTCATATTGTAGAAAGAAAAAATGCAATTTTACCTGCCAGAGAAATAAACTTTTGAATGAAAGAAATAAATAAAAAAAATTCTAATTGAAAACCGACAACACCCAAAAACATATATTTTTAAGATTAAGATACTTCTACAAAGATGTATTTCCAAAATTTGATACATGCAGTGACATTAAGTGTAGCACAAATCCATGTAAAATATTTGAAAGAATTTAAAATTGATTAAATTTAAGCACTTATGAAGTGATCTATATACATCCAACATTTAAAAAAAATATTAATTTTAGTGATCAGACATTTTGCTATTATTTATTGGACCTATAATCATAAATAAAATTATTTTTTACAGTTCTCAAAATTATTAAGATAATTTTTTGTCAATAAATTCCATTCTAACAGTATAATTTTACAGAATTTATTATCCTCGTCATTTATCATCATGATTTATACCTTTGTTTAGTTCAATTATATATTTTTTTAATTCATTGATGCATCATTTATCATTTGGGTAAGAAAAATGTTACTGGGATACATTGGACAGGTTCCTAGCAATTCAAATAGAGTGAAATTTAAGATAGAAAGTGGTCAAGTGGGATGTGAAATTCCCAAAATACCCTCCTGATGTCTCCAAATTTTGACTTCCAAATCTCAAATCATCTCAAATCCCATAAAAAAAATATACCAATCCAATTTGAGATTTTAAACTATTAACCAACCCACAATTTAAGACTTTGAAGAAATAAATCTTGATTTTTTTTTTTTATCATTATTAATAATCATCAGTAGGATATTTGGTGAGATATGGGGCCCTAATATTGCCATTTTATAATAGCATTTAATTAGGCATACTGTGGCCAAACCTGTGAGGAGACCTAATTTAGCAAAAAGAGTTTCGTGTGGATCTTGCAATTCTGATGTTGAATTGGATTTTTTTTTAAATTAATTAAATCAATTTAAATCGTCATTGTACCAAAGATCATGTCAGTCTTACTTTTTTAATTATAATATTCCTATGCTATCATAACTAGAGATTTAGGATTATTTTTTGAAATTTCATTATGAAAATGAAAATACATATTGGATAAATAATTAAATTTAAATAAAGAGAGGGAGGTATCAAATAGATTATAAAGTACAACATACAAAAATATATAATATTTGATAAATAATCATACAACATAGTAATTAATAACTTCATATATTATACCACAAACAATAATTAACATTATTTGTAAAAAGATAAATAATTTCCAACTATATAATTAATTAATTTCCAGCTATACAATTAAAGAGTTTCGTGTGGATCTTGCAATTTGATGTTGAACAGGATTTTTCAATATTTAGTTCACTGTTAGTCATACTTTTTTTTTGTTGTTTTTATTTAAATATTCAGATGCTAATCTTTACTAGAGATTTGGGACTATTTTTTGAGATTTCATTATGAAAATAAATAATACATATTGGACAGGTAATTAAATTCTTAAATAGGGAGAGAGGCTAGCAAAGAGAGTACAACGTAAAAAAAATCACATAAATTTTGATAATAATACAACAATAATTAATTTCATACATTTAATTTGACATTTCGCACACATAAACAAACATTTAATGATAAATAATAACTAAATAATTTCCCATCTTTACAATTTTTTTTATATGAGAAATGTGGGAGCTTGCATATTATTGAAAAATAAAGGACAGGAATGAAAATAAAGAAAAAAAAAGAGGATTATTCACAAGCCAGTAATGAAATGTAAAAGTAAGAAAAAAAATGTAGTTTTAGATTTTAAACCTGCCACTTCCGATACATAATATATTTCTTTTAGTCACTGATAAAAACTGATTCTTTTAAATTAATTGCAAGTGTTATTATGAGTACTTAACTCAGAATTAGTTGAAAATAAATTGGTCCGATCAGCTTTAAGATCCGTACACACAAAATTTGACATAAGAACACACATATCTTAAAGTGAATTGAGTGGGTTTCGGTCTTGGATTCCATCGATAGACATCAGACCTACTCCGTAATCTTGACAAAGAGAGTTGTTTTGTTGCAAATAAAAAAAAAAAACAACTTTTGTTTTACCTCTTTTGTTTGTGTGTGGGTTATAGCCTTAAAATAGGTCATTAGTTAAGCTAACAGTAATCAATTAGTCAAAGATCTAATTAGTCATTACATAATTCAAAGTCCTTGAAACCGTGTAATCTAATCTACTAACAATATTTTTTTTATATGGCACATGATCTCTCTGCCACGACAACGAAATTAATCAGCAATTGGATTCTATAAAGTCAACTAGAATCAGACTTCTGTTTCAATTTTTTTATAAATAAACGATAAAAAAATTAGCAACTTTATTTTATTTAGTGATCTCCATAGCATATTTTTAATAAGAAGAGGGTTCAAGTGTTTTTATTCTTTATGCTTTATTTATGCCTTTACTTTGTAAATTTTAGAATTAAATATCAAATAAAACGGTTAGATATGATTTATATAATTTTTTTTACGGAAATGTAAAATATAGATACGGTTTCTATGAAGTAAATATTGTGGTCAACAATTTGAATTTGTTATTTGAAACAATTTCAATAGATTTTAAAAATAATATTTTAATAAATTCATAAATGTATTGTTGAACATGTGTCTATCCTACCAACCGATATTAATGATTTTAAGTACCATTTAATAACACAATATAAATGGCTAAATTTGGACCATTAAAAAAATATTATTTTATGATTAAATAATAACAAAAGTGTATAAAATTTCTCATCAACCTTTAGAAACCATGACATGCACATCATGTAATTATTAAGTTGAATGGCAATTAAAATTCTTCCATTACCCACGTATAGAGACCCTTTTCTTCATATATTAATGCTGAAAAATAAATATTAAAATTTATGGCTAGTAATTATTATTATTATTATAGCAAAAAAAACCATCATAAGCATGAACTGGTGTCCCTTTTTTTTTCTTAATTAGTTAATGCTGAAAAAAATATTTTTTCTTAATTTGTTAAGGCTGGTAATTATTATAGTAGAGAAAGATAAATCATTAAAAGCATGAACTAGTGTCCTTATTTTTTTTTTATCTAATGCATAAAAAATATTAAACTTTCAGGCTGGTAATTATTATAGTAGAGAAAAAAAAAACATTAAAAGCATGAACTAGCGTCCTTATTTGTTTTTTCTTAGTCAACTAGACGAAAAAAAACAATCATAAGCTTTAATTGTTAAAAAAAATTCAGGTTGGTAATTATTATAGCAAGGGAAAAAAAACCATTCTAACGAGTTATGAGTAGTGAGGAGAAACAACTTTTGAAGGGCAAAATGGTCATTTAATGAGAGGAGGAAGTAAGGCACCACACCAAGCGCATGCCCTACTGGATCCTACTAGGAAGCTGCGAGATCTGGCTTGTTTTCCTCGCGAGTCTTTATTTGAAAAGAGACTCAGCCCATTTTTAAAACGATACACCACGTGTTGGCGGCGCGACCAAAGTAATTCCTGTGCGTTTTTAATTTGCCCCCCGAGATGATGTCCCCTGAGGTAACAGAAATTTTGATTTTAGATCCCCACCGTTCGATCTGCTGTACCATGAGTATTGAAGGCCAAGTGCATTCACTGGATTCTGATTGGACGGCTAGGGTATAAACTCAAATATTCTGTTACCTCGGTTAAGATTTCACAGAGCAGTTTTAACTTCATGCAGCGCATCGATCGTATGAAGTGCTCTTTTGAATCTATTGTTCATGCTCTGCATGAAGTCTAAAATTCTCTGTTAATATATTTACCCCGAATTGATGTCTCCTAAGGTAACATAAATTTTGTTTTTAGATCCTCACCGTTCGATCTTTTTTGCACGAATATTAAAGGATCCATTGTATTCCACCACGGGCAGGAGTGGTTCAGATTCTGATCGGACGGTCAGGATCTAAACTCAAATACTCGGTTACCTCGGGTAACGACTTTTACAGAGCAATTCCACTTCATGCAGCGCATGGACCATATGCAGTGCTGCTTTGAATGATTCAATCCATAGTTCATGCGCTTCATGAAGTCAAAACTACTCTGTTAAATCTTTACCCCTCGTTTCTTTCTCTCTCTCGCCTTTATAAAGCCATCTTGCTCCTCCTCCAACTATCCATCCTTCCTTCCTTCCCCCCCAACGAAATAATAAAAAAGCAAACAAGAGACTTTTCACTGAATCAATCAAACAACGAAGAAGAGAGATAAACAAAAGGATTGTGATTTTTGGGTTTTTAGCTGTGTTGCAAAATAGGCCCGCTAATGGCGGTTTCAATGGAGATTTTGTGTAGAGGTTTGAGTGGAGAAGGAAGCAAACTATGCTTTTCTTCGTCTAGTTCGCCAAGTTCGAGACAGAGGAGAGGCGGAGTTCGAAGAATGGGGTTTAGAAGTCCCATGGCATCGGCTACGGTTGAAAGAATGACGTCGAGTGAGGCGATTGTAGAGATGGAGAAGGCGGTTAAGTTCATGGCGAGAGCTGTGGTTACAGTCAGGAGAAAACGGAGAGAGGATCTGAAAGAGACGATTGCGAACCAAATCGATGCTTATTCTGATAAGATTATCGGGCGGAGTGTTCAACTGGAGCTGATCGGCACTGAGATTGATCCCAGTAAGTTGTAATTTTGATTTTTTTGTAAAAATTCCCGTCGAAATTCCAGTCAAAATTTAATCTTGGTAGGTTTTCTTTGAATATTCCAGCTGTTTTTGACAAGTATACTGATTCGGAAAAAGTTCTTTTCTTTTTTAATAATATAGTGATGCTATGAAGACCCCATTTTGGCACTGCACATTATCTGTTATTCTTCCAATTGCCAAAAGATGCAATTTTTTTTAAAGGTTTGTTTCAATTAGGCAGTTTCTAAATTGCATGATCTGCAATAAATGTGCCTTCCCTCAATGGATGGCAAGGGACATATAATTGGTATATATTTTATTTCTAAATATAACCATGGAGGCATTGTCATCTTATAATGTACCTATACAAGACTTAGCTTAAACAGTTAAACTTGAATGAGCATTTATTAGTGACAGTTGTTTCTCAACAGAACTTATATGACTAGTGACCTCTGTCTTGCTGCATCATTTTCAGAATGTTTGCAGACAGGCCCCTATACTATGTTATAAATTGGAAAAGGGTCCTTTCCCATATGCAAAAGGGCCCTTCGTTGTTCAAATTTATGAAAAGGGTGGGTTGTTCATGCAACTTAGCAACACTGATTTCCATCTGGAACATCTCATTTTTCTTTGTATGACAGCTGCTTTTTTTATTGACAGTTGTGTGCCTGAAGAGGATATTTATTAATGCATCAGGATTAACTTATTAATTATTTTTGTATTATTTTATGAAGAAACTGGAGTTCCAAAAACAAGCAAGAGGACCCACTTGAAAGGCTGGTTTGACAAGAAGGATTTGAAAGCTGAGAAGGTGGTTTACACTGCCGAGTTCATGGTAGACTCGACATTCGGTGAACCAGGTGCAATTACAATTTTGAACCGTCATCAAAGAGAATTCTACTTGGAAAGCATAGAGGTACAGGGTTTTGAATCAACTGGTACTGTCCATTTTACATGCGACTCTTGGATCCAGCCTACTAGAATTCATCCCAATAAGAGAGTCTTCTTCACCAACAAGGTAACATAATTTTTTTATTTGGGAAAAAGAGTTACTTCCCTTATATAATATTTATATACTCAATAAAATCTGTAGATTATACCTTAGGGAAATTGTTGATCTTTTATAGATGTTGCAACTTCCATCAATGTCTAATTTAAGTAAACTAAATTGAAGTTTTACCGCATGTAGTCCTTTCACAGTAGTGTTGACAAACTTATGAAATGTTCCATTTTTGAAGAGTAACTATAACAAAAAAGATGAAGAGAATAGAATGAAAATTTGACCTTAGTAGTTATATAACTTTTTATTATTAATTTTTTTATTGTAATGGTTATTCTAAGTACTTCTCCAGTGCTGCCAAAAAGATGAACCTTTATAGTTTTTTTTACCTATTCTGTTATTTTTGCTACTTATGTTTATTTGTTACAATTTTTGTCAACTGCAGCCTTACTTGCCATCAGAGACTCCACTAGGCCTGAGAAGATTGAGGGAGATGGAGCTGATGGGACTGAGAGGCGACGGGAAAGGAGAGAGAAAGATGACAGACAGAATTTATGACTACGACATATATAATGACTTGGGAAACCCCGACAAGGGGACGGAGATGGTACGGCCCAACATAGGAGGGAGCAAAGCTTTGCCTTATCCTAGACGTCTACGTACTGGACGATCCCCATCTGAAACAGGTACAGTAATAATGTACTTGTTAAAACAAATTGTTAGTTGCTCGAGAATTTATCAAATAAAGCAACATCCTTTCGCATTAACTCCAATTAACAATAATGCCTCTGATGGATGACAGATGAGATGTCAGAGAGCAGGGTGGAGTACCCAGAGCCGATCTACATCCCACGTGATGAAGAATTTGAGGAAAAGAAGCTGGAGATGCTGGCGGATGGAGATGTAAAAGCGCTGCTGCACAACCTGGTTCCGCTTTTGGTGTCATCACTTTCCCCCGAGACCAACGACTTCAAGGGATTCCACGACATTGACAACCTCTTCAAGGAAGGTCTCCGCCTCAAGCAGGCCCTCCAGGATTACCTCTTAGAGAAAATCCCCTTTGTCACCAAGATTCAGGCTAGCGAGGGGCTGCTTCGCTATGACACCCCTCATATCCTCCGAAGTATGTAACCTGTTTTTTTTTTATAATGTATGGTTGCATACTTGTATTTATGAAGACCAAGTATGGCCATTACTTTTTTTTAAGTGCAAGTGACTGAATAGTGAGATTTTGGAATTTATGCAGAGGACAAGTTTGCATGGCTGAGGGATGATGAATTTGCACGACAAACACTAGCTGGTATCAACCCTGTAAATATTGAGCGGCTTCAGGTACTACTCCATATTAATCGTGCATCTTTTATCTTATCTATTGTTTTGAGTTACTCTGTTACTGTATTGAATAGAAAATATGTTGTTGGAAGAAAAATTCTAATTTTTCCTCTTATTGATTTCAGGCATTTCCTCCGGTAAGCAAGCTTGATCCAGATGTCTATGGCCCACCCGAATCAGCCATCAAGGAAGAACACATTATTGGCCACCTTAATGGCATGTCAGTTCAACAGGTAACCTAACTGACTCCTTTTGAAGACATCCATAAAAAGAAAGAAGAGATCTTAACAATTTTCATATAATTAAATATCTGAGGGTTAATTTAGAAACTTTTTTATGTATTCACATTTTGAACTTTTGATGTAATCTAGGCATTGGAGAACAACAGGCTATACATGTTAGATTTCCATGATATATATCTTCCATTCCTCGACAAGATAAATGCTCAGGATGGACGGAAGGCCTATGGGACCCGTACCATATTCTTTTTGACAGATTTAGGTACACTAAAACCGATCTCCATAGAACTTTGTCTCCCACCAGCAACCCCAAATTGTGCTCGGGCAAAGCGGGTCCTGACTCCACCGTCTGATGCAACCAGTAATTGGTTGTGGCAACTCGCAAAGGCACATGTATGTTCCAATGATGCTGGGGTCCACCAACTTGTCAACCACTGGTATGCTTACATAAATCTTATAGTATATACCGATCAATATTTCACTCATCTAGTCCAGTATTTTAATTTATAATCCAAATAACAATGTAGGTTGAGAACACATGCTTGCACGGAGCCATTTATCATAGCAGCCCACCGTCAACTCAGCATCATGCACCCGATATTCAAGCTGTTGAAACCCCACATGCGGTACAACCTTAAGATAAACTCGATTGCAAGGCAGATCTTGATCAGTGGTGGTGGTGTCATTGAGTCTGGTTTCACTCCAGGGAAATATTGTGTGGAGATGAGCTCGGCCGCGTATCGGGACCTATGGCGCTTTGATCAGGAGGACCTTCCTTCTGATCTAATCAGAAGGTTTGTTGATTTTTTTTTAATGAGTCTTTTTCGTCGGACCTAAGTGCTGCTTAACATTCAAATGCGGTGGTTAATTAAGCCTTAACTTAACTAGAGTCTAACTTGGGTTGAATTAAATCCAGTTTAAATAAGCCTAGTTTGGTACTATTGCACAATTGATGAACTGAGGAGACTTAACTCGGGTTTATCTACATAGACCTAACTTGGATGCCATTGCACAGTTGATGACCCGAGGTTAAGTAGGGCCTTAATGAAACGGGAAGAATAACCGCCATTATTATATCATGGTTATTTACCAGTTGTCAATTTTCTTGTAAATCACATAGGTTATTCCTTACTGTATGACTGAAAGCTAACTTGCATTTCTCTTGCAATATTCTTTTCAGGGGAATGGCTGTACCAGATGAGACGGAACCACATGGCCTACGACTCCTAATCAAAGACTATCCATATGCAACCGACGGGCTCCTCCTCTGGTCAGCAATTGAGAAATTCGTCCAATCATATGTCGCCACCTACTACCCGACCTCCCAGTCAATCCTTTCTGATACGGAGCTTCAGTCATGGTATGCAGAGTCGGTCCAGGTGGGCCATGCTGACCTCAAGTCTGCCCCTTGGTGGCCCCAACTAACCGACCAATCAAATCTAGTCTCAATTCTCACAAAACTAATCTGGCTAGCATCAGCTCAACATGCAGCTTTGAATTTCGGTCAATATCCATTGGGTGGTTATGTACCCAACCGGCCACCCCTCATGCGCCGGCTTGTACCAGTTGAGACTGATCCCGAGTATAAAAATTTCGTGAACGATCCGCACCGGTTTTTTCTCTCGGCATTGCCGGGTTTGACCCAGATGACAACTTTTATGACGGTTATTGACACGTTATCTACTCACTCAAAAGATGAAGAATACTTGGGAGAGAGAGACAACAACTGGACTGGAGATGACAATATGGTGAAGGCATTTAAGGAGTTTGCAAAGGAGGTTACAGAGGCTGAAAAGGAAATGGAGAGAAGAAATGTAGATAAGGAGAGGAGAAACCGGTGCGGGGCCGGGGTCTTGCCATATGAGTTGATGCAGCCGAGTTCTGAGCCGGGTATTACTTGCCGAGGTGTGCCAAATAGTGTAACAATCTGATAATATAATTATTTGGTTTTTGGTTCATAGAAAATTATTTGGGAGCCTTGATTTGTGGCTTTTTTATTTTTCAAGTTATTTGTAGGGATTGTATTGTACAATATTGTATAGAGGTTATAAAAAAGCTAAATAGGAAGCTAAATTAGGGGGGAGGAGAGGTAAAGAAAAATAAATAAATGTACCATAAATATAGAATGTACAAGAACTATTCATTTATCTTAAGTGGATATACTGTAGCTGGAATAAAACACATGTTATTTCAAATTATCTGTGGTTGTATATGATTTGAATGGCTAATTAAAAAGATACATGCTAGCCATAAGCTATAGCATGTTCTAGCCTGCTCAAGCCCGGTACTGGTATCTACTAACTACTATTATATCTATTTAGGTACCAACTGCTAGTCATATAATTAGGAAATTTCTGAATAACATTTCTCTGAGACTCAGTAAACCATTATGCATAAATAAAATGCTTTATTTCTGTTACATAACCTAAATTTCCTTCTTTAAAATTTGTAATGCCTCAAACAAATTAATACTTCAAAAGAAAATGAAAAGGATCTTCATATTTAAAATGAAAAGAAAAAGAAAAAGAAAAGATCAATTATATACTTATTGAAATGGGATCTACATCTCAACCATCAGGATTAGAACTGGGATGTTTTTAAGTTCACCAAGACCTTTTGTGAACTACGCTCTTAAAAGTTATTGGATGATTCAAACGACAAATTTAAACTGTTGAGACCGATCTATATTACAAGTGATGTATATACATAATTTTTTTTAAAAATTTTAAATTTAGCTTGTATAGAGTGAAGTGATAAAAAATGTTCAAAAATGAATGCATTAAAATTAATTTATAAATATTATAATTTGACCGCTTGACTTTATACTAAATTTATTCTAAAATTTAAAATTTTAATATGTAGATACATCACTCATAAGGTGGATAAGTTTCAACATTTTAAATTCATCGTTTGAAGTAAATCTGATAAATTTTAGAGTTGAGTTCAAAATTTTTTTTTTTTGATGAACTTATGAATCAACATATTCTCTAAGGAGCTCTATTGACCTCTTACTTTCCAATTCCCTGTTTATGGGCCCAATAAACAACTAGAAGACCGCAAAGCATACTAATATTTGCAATCAATAATCCTGTGATCCAATTGTTTGAAACAGATTCAAGTCGAAAGCTTACGAAAAGACTAATCGCAGCCTAGATAAGGAAATTTGTCACAGCGTGACTAGTCACGTTACGGAATGTCACGTCACGTGTGTCGATTACGTGACGTGACCACATTCCAATGAAAATATACGTCACGTCACGTGAACCAGTCACGTTACGGTATGAAACATATAGTATCCAACTTTTTTTTATATGTATAGAGTATTCAGATTTTTATTTTAGTGTAAGTTCAGTGATATTGGTACTCATGTAGTACTGATTTTTATTTTTTTTTAGTTTAGTCTAATGAATGTTTGTAATTTGAATCTTTAAAGTAATATCAGATGCAATATTTTCTAAAAAAATAATATTTACAACATTATTTACTTATATAAGAATTTTTTATATATTTTTTTTCTAAATTTTCAACAATTTAAATTAAAATATAAAAAAATTGACATGATTAATTTACGTCACGACATATAACATCACGTGTGATCACGTCACGTATGGTCATGGCGTGACTACGCGTGACGTGACTATTCGCCACTATTTTGGTCACGTCACGTGAAAAAAAAAGTTGATCACGTCACGTGACCAAATCACGGCGTGTTTGTCACGTCACGTCACGGCATGTCAAGTATTTCCTTCTCTACGCAGCCACAGCAATTGGAGCTCCGATACATGTGAGCATCAACCCCTGAAAAAAAAAATTAAATAATTATCATAATATAAGTTACAGTATTTTACTTTAGAACCAGATTATAATAAATAATAATAATATAATAAAAAAATTATAATGAAAAAAGTACATATATTAATTGACAATAATATAAGGTAAAATAATATTTATGTTTAGATCCGGACCGTCCAATCAGAATATGCCCAAATATTAAAGGAGCTCCATACTTTCCATCTCGGATCAGATTGATGATCGGACTGTCCGGAGGAGGGGTTTTGAGATTAAATTTTAGCAGAGAGGAGTGTCAACCGCCAGATTAGATTTTATTTATTATGACTTAATATGAAATCAACAAGGAGAGACAGCCTTCATGACCCATTAACTCGTCGGAAAGGCTATCTTGGGCCTCAAAATATGGGCTTATCAGCCCAATATTAAACTGAGGCTGTTGATCTGACAGTCGGCGGCCTAGTTGCAGGCTCTGGAGGTCATTTGGATTTTCTAAATCGCTGAATTGTACTTCTTGGTCGCCACTTTGTCTTGGGCCTTGAATGCTTAAAGAGCCAAGGCCCTGTCCTGAGATATGGGCCACCATATTCGGGGGGTTGCAATTCTTCATTGGTTGGGAAGTAATTTCCATTTTGTTTTTTTTGTTATGGAATGGTGGGTAGATCAAAAGAGAGAATGGGGCGAAAATAGATAAAGAACGGTTTGGGACTGAATTAATTCTAATAGGATCAAATTCAGTCTGATGTCTATGGAAAATATAGAAAGTTTGTTTTGAAAGACGCATCAGGTTAAAAGAATATGCTTGGCACTAATAGTTTGAAGTTGGTAATTGGAAATCGCCAAATTAGAGGAATCAATGTGACTAATGTGCATATGAGTATTATTACTTATATAAAGAGCATCAAATGTTGGATTGTGTCATAATCTACTTATTTGTTTGACTAGATTTGTAAAATATATATAAATTGAATTTTACAGTTTGCTTGTCTTGAGATAATATGCAGGTTTATGGTAATAGAAGATTAAAGAACTACACATCAAGGATAAAATATTAAATTGTTATCAATATCAAGGATGTGGTCATGAAGTGCAAGGCATTGGACATCAGAAGATCATATCAAGATTAAGGACATCAAATCTGTAATATTGGTAAAATAAGCTTGAGAATAAATTAATTAAGGTCTACCGTTGCAACGGTTCAGGAACCGTTGTAACAGAATAAATAAATTACACTATCGATTGGTGACGGTATAATTCGAATTGGATCGACACGCAACGATAGGATTTACATAGACTACCGTGATGGCTACCATCATAACGGTAAGTCTACCGTTGAGGTTAACAACGCCCAAAATCTAGCATAAGTTGACTGATCGTTGTAACGGTAATGGGACCGTTACAACGGTAGGGCAAAATGATTTCAATATTATCAGCTCTCTATAAATAGAAGCATGACTTAGATTTGAACTATCACTCTAGCTGCCACAAATTTCAATATTTCGAATTCTCAGATCTAGAAAAAACCGTTATAGCTTGTGCACCTCAACTTCAATATTCTCAATCAATCTCAAGCTTATTCAATCAATACAACCTACTCTTATAGCGATCATGCATGATAAACCTTTTCTACTTTCGAGCCTTTGTGCTCACCTTGTTTACTTGCGAAGCTGTAGCGCTTGCTGAGCCAATTCTGTGCTCAGGGTTGTGTGATACTCAGAAGATGTAAGGGGTCACCAGTTCCAACTTGTACTACCTTTCTCATTGAGTTAAGAAAGGCGCGCCATTTCGAAGGTCGCGAGTCCCGCAGACGTAAGTGTTAGTGCCGAACTTCGTAAATAACTCTTGTGTTAAGTGTCTCTAAACTCTAATCTTTACTTTATTATTACTTATTGTAGTTTATGATCAAGTTTTCTAGTTTCTGCCAAAGTTAACTATAAAACACATTAGGAATTTGTAACTTAGCTAAAAAGTTTAAAAATATTCCATTCACATCTCTCTGAGTATTTTTGGGACCAACATCAAACCCATCATATAACATATAAGAAGAGAGATTATTGAGATCATTAGTCACATTCTATCAGTTTAAAAAAAAAAGAGATCATTAGTCACGTTATGGGTGGCCCTCGAATCTAGATACCAGTCAGACTCAAATGAGGTTGTAGTGGGTTGTGCCACATTAGCTTGTAAAGATGAAAATCTCAGCCGTTCAAATACGTCTTGCACGAATCTAAAAGTGAAAATAATACTGGCCCCCTGTTCTATCCAAATAATACTAGCACCCGACACGTCGGTCACGCAAAATATGAGATATCTCAGAGGAGGATACAGAGCCCAGACGCTCACCGGCGATCCGCCAAAGGAAAGTTCGTCGGCAAGAGAACGCATCTTCCATTTGGTCGTGGTCTGAAGTGATCGCCTGAGCTCGCTTAGAGAGCCGAGCGAGCACGAGATAGATGTCGCTGAAAACTTTTGCGCTAGCATTTTCCAGCTTAAGAGTAACTGGTCTTGGCGAAGCCAGGTTTGAAAAAGCGAGTTGGATCAGCTTTGTCCTTCAACAATCATTTTCTTTTCTGGAAGCAATTCCTCAAGAAAATTATTACTTGTTCACTTATATTCCCGAGAGAACAAGCAGCAGAAACCTAGTTACCTTTGCAAAACACAACAAGAGAAAGAAACCGTGGTGGAAGAAAGTTTTTGCTGATGAAGAAGAACCTGATCAGGATGAATTTCTTGATGAGAGTTTGGTTGAATCAGAAGAAGACATTTCAGAGGAAGAGAAATTTGAGGCATGGAGAAGAAAGGCCGAGGCAATAGTAGAGCTCAGAGAGGCACAAGAGAATGCAAGAAACGAGGAAGGAAGGGCCTGGGAAGACTGGGTACAATCTGAGGGGCAGCACAGTAATTTCTCCGACTGGGACTGGAGAGATGGTGGAGATAAGGGCAATGGGGAGGAGGAAGAGTTCAGTGCTGATCCAAAGGAGATAATTAGGGAAAAGGGCATTTTTGAGGATATTAAAGCTACAATTAGTGGTAGAGATGAGGATTTGTTATTTGAGGATAGGGTCTTTAAATATGCCTCTTCAAACTCGGTATGTGTTCTTCTTTTCGTTCAATTTTTAAGTTAGACATCTGTAGAGGTACCTCTTTGATGATTTCCTTTTATTGTTTCAGGCTAAATTTATTGCTGTGTTGATTCTGGTACCATGGTTGGCCGACTTTGTGGTTCATGACTTTGTTCTCATGCCATTTTTAGATAGGTAGTTGTTCAATTTTTGGTATATTTTTTTCACTCTATTAAATTATTATCTAGGTGAGCCCTTTTATTTTTATTTTTTGGAAAAGAACCTATGTGTTACAAAATGACTTATCATGACCTATATAACATGGTTAGGTATGTGAAGAAGGTGCCACTAGCAGCCGAGTTACTTGATGTGAGAAGGTCTCAAAAACTAGAAATGGTAAAGGAATTAAAGATCGAGCGGGCCCGATTTCGGTTCGAGGCAGAGATTGGAAAGGCGCCACCTCTTTCTGAGGAAGAGATCTGGGGGGAACTAAGACAAAAAGTGTAAGATAAAGTAACCCCAACCGTTCTTATATTTGCAAGAAGTTCTTCAATTTTTGAATCATTTGAAATATGTCTCAGCTGTCAATAGCTAAATTTGCAATGAGCCAATGACTGAATTATTGGGGAATTTTGTCATACTGATATAATCCAATCTCTTTTGTGCTAATAAGAAGCTTGCAACCTGAGTTATAGTTCTATTAGTCTTAGTGAAAGAACTAATATATAGGGACAAAAATGTAAACATTAGATTTTAGTGCCAGTGCTATTTGCATAGAGAATAATTAGTACTGGGTGTTTGTTTGCATTAATCCTTTCTTTCTTTCTTTCTTTCTTTTTCTCATTTTTGTTGGGACTCAACCAGTATGATGCCACAATTGAAAGAAGTCGTAGATGCTTTAATCTGAGTTATGCCCTTGTCCCTGGCTAAAACTAAATGAAGTAACTAAAATAGTATGTTCAACTTGAGATTTAGTTGTTTTCAATTAGTACAAATCTGATACTGTCCTGTTGAAATATGCATTTAAGATATCTCTTACTCCAAAATAAAAAGGAAATACACCAGTACGAAAGGATAATTATTTATGTTTAATCAAGAATCGTGGTATTGATCTAGTATAGGGATAATTAATAATGTTTAATCTACTATCATTTAATTGTGGTAATTGTTCTAATCATGGATCCAAATCTTAATGCTTTAGGCACCAAGTATCAGTTAGCGTCATAATACCAGTACCAAAGTGTCCAAGAACCAGATAAATCATTAACTAGTATAAATCAGGAGCTTGCATTGCACATTCGTCAAACCTGAAGCTTTTAGACAAGGACTTTTAGAAAGGAGATCCTCACTTCTTTTTTTATATGGTAATTTGAAGAGAAAATGACCATTTTCCTGCTAATTTAAATTAATAAATAATTTATCCAAAATTATTTTGTATTTAAATTCAGAAAGAGGGTGTGAGGTTGGATGTTTAAATATTAATTTTTTTGAGTTTTCATGGTAAAATATCTACAATTAAAAGTTTTGATGGGTATTATAAATAGTTTCTTTCAAAATTACCTCTTGCCATTTGTTCCTTAGCCATCTATTATTAGCCTACTCTAGACATGCAAGCTCAAACTGTATTTCCGCATACTTTTAATTCTTTCAAATCCAATGGTTTCCTTATGTAAGGAGGTTTGTTCATCACTATACAAAATAAAGTTAAAAAAAAAAAATAGAACATCATGCAAAAGTTTCTGATCTATTCTGGATTAAAAATTTATACTGACTTGTGAAGACATTCTGCGTAAAGAGGTTTATTGTGTTGAAAAAGGTACACAAAATGTTATATACTATTTAACGAAAGGCATGCTACATCAAGGTATACATAAGGTCACAGTGAGTAAAATGTGTGTTGTGCTATAAAAGGTTGTTTTTTCTGCGCAGTCTTACAACAAGCCCTTTTTCTTTTTTAATATCAGGCTGGAGATGACCGAAGAACGGAGATTAGAGAACCGGAAAGCTTTTGCTAATATCTGGTCAGACATGGTCTATGGAATTGTTCTCTTTTTACTTATTTACTTCAATGAAAGCAAGGTAGGTTTTAATCATACCATCCCCCACTTTTTCTTGTAACATTCCTTACCAGAGCTGCTCATTATGCTAAACTAACTCATCTTTTGTTCAGGTTGCATTGCTCAAGTTTACAGGATACAAGTTACTAAATAACGTTTCAGACATCGGAAAGGCTTTCTTTATTATCTTAATTACAGATATTATTTTGGGGTAATTGATATTCTTCTTTCTTCTAAATTCAATAAATTATTATTTAATTAGTTCCCCAGTGTTGAATTAAACTTGTATGAGTCTCAATGAATTCACAAGTGTGCAATCTTAATTATATCTAGTTTTGTAGTTATTCTTCAATTTGAATTAATTTTAACACAAGTTCGCCCAAATTTTCCAAATAAATTTTGTTTGAATTGGTTCAACTTAATCAAGGTACCACTCAGAGTCTGGCTGGGAAGCATTAGTCGAGGTACTACTAGAACGGTATGGGATAGAGGTCGACAAAGCCGCAATTTACATTTTTATAGGTGTGGTCCCTGTGATAGTAGATGCATTCGTCAAACTATGGGTATGAATGAAGAATATGTTTTTGATTTCATTAATTGTGATAATTTTATAATTTGTAGAAGATTAAGACTAACTTCAGGTCTCCTGTTTTTATATTTTCAGCTATTTAAATACCTCCCAAGATTATCACCTAATGTCTCCAACATAATCAAAGAAGTGAAGCGTCATTAATGAAACATTCACATGTAATATATCTAGATCTGTTCTCTTCATTTTTTGTTTTCGATCTTTGTTTGGTTTATTTCTGATAGACATTTGTAATTGTTCACTCTTTTTTGAGCAAGGGTTTGGGAGTCCGGCCACTTGCCCATTAATAACTAGGGGTGTTCGTCGGGTTTGGTTTAATTGGTTTTAAACTGAACTAAGGGAGTTTGGTTTTTTCGGTTAAATTGATCGGTTCGGTTTATTTTTTAAAACTGGTTTAATAAGTTTGGTTTGGTTCGTTTTAGAAATTTTATAACTGATTATACCGAACCGATCAAAATTTTGAAACCCATCACTTGTCCGAACTAAACATTAAAAATAAAATAAAAAATATGACATAATGTATATTGCTCATTTTGGTTTGAAACCGGTTTAAACTAAACCAAACAAAAATTTTAAATCCATCTTTACAAAAATTCAAAAAATTAACAAAAAAATATTTATTTTTATGATTAATATCATATTTCTGTTCAACTGAACAAACTAAAATTTACTTCAGTTTGTTCGGTTTTTATTCTATTTCAGTTTGGTCCAGTTTGATTTTTGAAAACCAAATAAAACTTTGATTTGTCTATTTGAGTTCGGTTTGATACTGAACCGAACCGATGAATCCCTATTGATAACCACAAAAAATTCTCATTCGGATTTTGAATCCGCAATATAGCATACGAAGAGCATTGTCTTTAACCACTAGACCGTTTCTGGAATATTTGTTTTACAGGTCAAATGTGGAGGCCACTTCGTCAATTCACCAGTTGGTCTCCTGCTGTGTCTTCCCTATATATAAATATACTAAGATAGAGATCATTTATTGAAAGAATGCCTCTTATTTTTCTGGGAAAAATTCATTCTTTTTATGTATCAATTTAATCAATTTTGAATTATCCTAGTGAGGCTTTTGCTCAAGTTGCGCAAGTGGCTGGCTATTCATGTGTAATTGAAACAGCGTTTTGTACGCTCTGGTGGCTCAACACTGGCTATGAATATTTACAGGCTAAATTTTGTTAGAGGTCACTAAATTTTGTCATTTGTCACAAATTAGTTATTCAAGGATGATTTGTTCCTTTTTAGTCACTTGTTTGTTTCAATTAAGTTGTTCTATATTTTTTTTTTCAAACTCTTAACAGAATATTTTTATTTTGTCCAAAATATTAATGAAATATACTCATTCCGTTCAAAAATACTATGTTATACGGTTCACTTCATCATCCAATAATTGTACCTTTTTTCGCAACACAGATTCATGCTTTACACAAACATTACACATACAATGTAAATAACTTGGAAGTTAGCTTTCTACAAATAATTATTTTACATCATTTCTTATCTATTAAACAACAACTCTTTACTCATTTTTACATAATTACTTTACATACACAGCATACCACTCACTCTTTTCACACTTTCCTCTGTCAATTAAAGCCATAAAACTATTTTCAATCCATGGTCATGAGCTGGGAGATGCAACACCTAAACCCAACTCAAAAAAAAAAAAATTCGCATTTTTTTTCGTGTTTTTCTCACAAATAATTCACGTTTTATTCTTGAATTAAACATATTATATGTTTTTTGTGTGTTTTATTCAGAGTTCGCTTTGAAAACGTCAAAAAATAAACGAATAAAATATGAATTATTCTAGAATTTATGACATATATTGTTACTACGCTCCCACTACCAATTCTCCTTTTTCTCACTTAAACCAATTCTAAAAAAATAATAATAATAATTCTCCCTTTTCTCTCTCTGGATCGTCCCTACTAATCAGAACCGTTGAAAGGAAAAAAAAATGGAAATTAGTTTGCAACCTAAAAAAGATGACAACCCACCGAACCAGTACCGGTCTGTTGAGGCCCAAATATCAGAACAGTATCTTAGCCCTTTAAGAATCCAAGGCCCACAGGAGAAAAGTGCAGAAGGTCCATCTGTTGCAGAAGGTCCATCTGTTGAGTTCATAATGAATAATGACGACGCCCTAAAACTGGTTCCGATAAATCGACGAATTGGCAATACTAAAATCACAGCAGCGGCGACTTTGATGGCGAACATGACCTCCAGGGGCCGCAGATCGACGGAGGCGATCATCAGCCTCAGTCGGAAGATCACATAGTGGTAATCAACAGCTTGCGTAGCGCATCCGCTCGCTGAAAAGGCTGTCTTTTCAACAGCTTCCTTGAACCCTGTGGCTGGAAAGACAGCCATTTCAGCGAGCCGATGCGCTACGAAAGCTGGCTCTGGTTGCTTGAATATTTCATCTTAGGTCCGAATCAAATCTGGCGGTTGAGGTTGCTTTCTAAACCTAATGCCTTTCTTTTGGCGTCAATAACTTCGCTCCAGTCGCCTCTCACTCTCAGTCTTTAGGTACCAAATCTCCATGTCCGATTTATTGCTTGCTCTTTTTCGTTTACTGATTTTTTGTCAAAGATTTTAGCTATTATCGATGGTTGGATTTACGAAATAAGTCACTATATCTTGCATTTTAATAACTTTTGTTGTTGTGGAGACCTGATGATGATAGAATTAGTGTAAGCTCTTGGATCTGGAACAAAAATGCGTTCTCTGTTGTATCCCGATAAGAACGTACAATGGTTATTCCAATTTTCCCGTTGTAACCTGGCACGAATCTCAAAGAGGATCCCTATAATCCAAGGGTCTGGACTGTACGATCAGAATCCAGGCCAATCCGGTCCGGTGTGGAACCAAAATTTGTATTTATACCATATTAAAAAAAAACATTTCACCACTTTTTCTGGGGAATTCGATATGTACCACGTCCGCCAATTGACCCAAAATTTGAGTTGATTGGACGGTTTGGATAAAAACTCAAAATTTGAGTTACTTTAGGGGATCCGAATTCATAATTCTTGGTTGGGAATTATTCTATCTCCTGCGGTATCACAGGGATACTCACCCCAAAACTCAAAAGATTCCCTTTTAAGTTAATGCAGAGGATACGTGTTCAAAGAATAGGCTATATGGTGTGGCTTTTGGTGGAGGTACCGATTAGGCTATTCGGTACCTGTAAAATGTAAATGAGTAATACTGAATAGGCTATTTGGTAATTATGGTTTTTGTGGAAAACCACAAATCAAGTTGGTTCCCTAAAATTCAGCTTTTTATTTATGGTTTATAAAAAAAATCCAAAAGAATAGGGTTAATTGCTTGTGTACCTATCAAAACTTTCAAAATTATCAAACAAAATATTCTATTTTTGATGGTTAAGGAAAATCAATGTACATTCCTATATGGGTCCAGAGAACAGTGTGATGAAATAATTGTGAAATTATGAGATTTACTGAGGGTCTTCACAAAACAGTCTATATTCTTGTTTTATTTGTTGCTGGTGTCTTTTTCTTATCTTTAGTTAACATTTATCTTTTTTTATTTTTGTGAGTGTCTGCTTTATCCCTTCTTTTTAAAATTTTGTTTTTTCTCATCAAAATTCAACTCCAAATTGTACATTAGCTGACATATTTTTACTTCATGCCCCATTTTGTTTGTGAAAGTTTACTTCTCAGGAATGCTAGTGAAGAGGAAATGCACATTTTTGAAGTTTTGATAGGGATGGTTATGTCATTGTCCAGCGAGAATTTATCTGATCCACATAGAGAAAATGCATTTTATTTGCTCAAAATTGTGGATTTCGATTTTCGAGGTATTACTATTTTTAAGATTTTTGGATTTATTTTAAATCAAAGTATTAAACCTTAAATTCAATCTGTGAACTTTTTGAAATGAAAAATTATTTTATGGTTTTTTTTTTTATGAAATTTTTGATCTACTGTTGGTTTTTTTAAACAATATATATGCATTGTATTTGTTTTTGTGGTGAAGGCCCGGTGATGGAATTATAAGTATAAGAACAGATATCCGAAAAAGAATGTTCTCCGTTGAAGCCCGATAAAATGTACTTCAAGAATTATGGTTGCACTAAATTATGGATTTGAAATACCGAAATTTTTATTTATACCATAATAAAAAAAAAAAAACAATTAACCACTTTTAATTGGTGGACCCAAAAGGGGGGTCCGCCAAATTCAATTGGCAGACCCATCATAGAGTACACCAATTGAATTTCGGTTTGGATTAACAGGGTCCCTGCAATTCTTTGGAATCACAGCAGATTTATTTCCATACATATACATATACACATACACATCATATATACATGGAGAAATACCAGAATTTTTTATCTATAGAAATGGAAAAATGGTGACATGTTCTTGGTTCAAAATTGGGATAGCTACTATCCTTGCACTATTCTTGATTCATCCAAACGCACCCTAAGTGAACCATGTACATTTTTATATGGGATCCAGAGAACAACATGCTTAAATAAAATTATGAAGTTTGCTGAGGGTCTTCACAACACTTTTAGTATATGCTTCTTGGTTTTGTTGAATTTCTTTCCTTTTTCTTAATACTGTTTCATTTTTATCACAAGCTGTGAGGGACATCTTTATCCCCTTTTAACTATAACTTTTGTATCAGCACATGATTTTCTTAATTACTGCTTGCTACATTGACCTCTAGGATGCCAATGAAACATTATAATGCACGCATAGAGAGCATTTTGGTGATTTCTATATGTTGTCACATCTCTATGCTGTAACACTATAATTTTCAATTTTGCTTTTACTGGTCACTGTTACCTTCCATTTTTTCATTTGAGTTAATTGTTGTATGTTTTCTATATTTGATATGTTCTTGTTTTATTTGTTGCTGGTGTTTATGTTCAGTTCCCTTTTCTTATCTTTAGTTAACATTTATTATCTTTTTTTTTTTTGTGAGGGTCTACTTTATCCCTTCTTTTTAAAATTTTGTTTTTTCTCATCAAAGTTCAACTCCAAATTGTACATTAGCTGACATATTTTTTACTTCATGCCCCATTTTGTTTGTTAAAGTTTACTTCTCAGGAATGCTAGTGAAGACGAAATGTATATTTTTGAAGTTTTGATAGGGATGATTATGTCTTAGTCCCAGCGAGGATTTATCTGATCCACATAGAGAATGCATTTTGTTTGCTCAAAATTATGGATTTGATTTTAGAGGTATTAATGTTTTTAATTAAGGTTTATGGATTTATTTCTAAATTAAAATATTAGACCTTAAATTCTATCTTTGAACTTTCTGAAAAGAAGAATAATTTTATGGTTTTTTTTTTCTACTGTTGGTTTTTTTTAATCTATAAACATGCATTGTATTTGTTTTGTGGTGAAGACCCGGTGATGGAATTATAAGTATAAGAACAGATATCCGAAAAAGAATGTTCTGTGTTGAAGCCCGATAAGATGTACTATAAAAATTAGGGGAAATTGTGAAAATGCCACTCCAAAACCTTCAAATTGTGAAAATGCCACTTCAAATTTTGAAATTGTCAAAATGCCACTCCAAACTTCATTAATTTGTAAAAATGCCATTCCAAATAATTAATGACTAAAATATCCTTCTCCTCCTCTTCTTTCTCCTGCCTTCTCTTCTTCTTCTGTTCCGAATGGCGGCTGAGCGTGGTGGTGGAAGTTGTAGAGGAGGGTTTGATGGTACTGGTGCTTGTCGGAGGAGGGGTTGCGAAGAATGCGAAGGCGGACGAGGGGAATCATGTCCGGAAACTACTTCTTGCGCCTCTTGCGACGGGCGAGGATCGGGTCGGCGGAGGGTGCGGGAGGAGACGGTGGAGGGGCGGGGGCAGAGATGGACGAGCGAGGGTATTTTAGTCATTAATTATTTGGAGTGGCATTTTTACAAATTTGTGAAGTTTGGAGTGGCATTTTCACAATTTCCCCTAAAAATTATAGTTGCACTAAATTATGGATTTGGAATAACAGGGTCCCTGTAACTCTTTGGAATCGCAGCAGATTTATTTCCATACATATACATATACACATACACATTCACATGATATATACATGGTGAAACAGCAGAATTTTTTATCTATAGAAATAGCAAAAATGGTGACATGTTCTTGGTTTGGAAATAATTAAGTGAACCATGTACATTTTTATATGGGATCCAGAGAACAGCATGTTTAAATAAACTTATGAAGTTTGCTGAGGGTCTTCACAACACTTTTACTATATACTTCTTGGTTTTGCTGAATCCCTTTCCTTTTGCTTAATATTGTTTCATTTTTTTTTTCAAGTTGGGAGGGGCATCTTTATCTCCTTTTAACTATAACTTTTGTATTTGTCTATATAGTATCAGCACATGATTTTCTTAAATTACTGCTTGCTACATTGATACATTATAATGCACGCATATCAGAAAGCATTTTGGTGATATCTCTATGTTGTCACTACCACTAATTAAGCTATAATTTTACATTTGCTGTCACATTATGTTGTTATCCTATAATTTTCAATTTTGCGTTTACTGCTCACTGTTACCTTTCATTTTTGCATCATTGTTGAGTTAATGGTTTTGCGTTTACTCTTATTAACTTTCTATATATGTTTGTATTTCTTTTCGTTTATAATTTTGTAATCAAGTTTTCAAATATTGAACATTATTTGGGGAAGCTGGAAAATGATAGTACTTCAGCATTTCATGATTTGTGTTCTAAATCACTCTTTACTGTTAACTATTACTAAAATTTGCTACTTGGCATAGAGCCTCTGCCTTTACTGGTAAAATGCTTGTCAAGGCCTGATGATGATGTAAGTTTGTCAACACTTTATTCTAATACTTGTATTTTATTTTTTTGAAAAAATGCATCAAAATTTTCTGTTGCAAAGGCCCGATGATGATGTATGTATAAAAATGGAAATCTGAGAAGCTGTCCTCTGTAGGAGCCCGATAAAAATGTACATATGTTTTGTCACGAAATGGTATCCTCTGCGGAGTTTCCCTCTGCAGAGTTCCTGCGGTGCTAATCTGGTCCGTTTGTTTTGATCGGACGGACCAAATAAGATTTTGGCACGAATCTCAAAGAAAAATTAATACTGCCCCATCCATCATTCCGAGTAATTACTGGCTGAGAGTAAATCTAGGCCTTCCGATCAGCTTCGCAGGTAAAAGCTCTGCAGAGGATATTGGTCCGGTTTGTCACATGTAAAAGAATGGATTGTCGCGGATTCGAATCGGACGGTCCCGATCTAAAACCCAAAAATTGAGTTACTTCACTGGATCTGAATTCGTATAATGATTGGTTTTGAGGGATATACATGAAATACTGATATGCTGCCTACATCTCTTTCTCTCTCTCTCTGTCACACACACACACACAAGTATCTCTCTCTGTAAGTGGTCTAGATTATTGGTGTCAGTGTATCTTTACATTTATATCTGGGCTCCAGAGAACAGCAGAGTTGAAAACCTATGAGATTAATTCACTGAGGGTCCTGTTATGATAACAGTATGTTTCTTATTTCGTATCATTTTTGTGCTTTTTGTGATGGTTTGTGTTGTTCTGGGTCTCCTTTAAAGATGACTGCTCTTATGGACATTAAGTAATTTGTTTATCTTGAATGTTTTTTTACCGAAGAGTCTTAAAACTTCAGCCAATTAATCCTGGCATACCAAACTAAAGGTGTTTAGTTAATTTTTTTTTTAATTTCGAAGGAGATGATGACTTGACTGGGAATTTCTCTGTGCTTGATTCTTCTTCTTATTCAATAACTCTTTGAAAGTTATTTTGGCTCAAGAATCATGTTTTTTTTTAGTAATTTATCACTGTTACAAAATTCTTGTTTTATTTGTTGCTGGTGTTTATGTTCAGTTCCTTTTGCTCATCTTTAGTTAACATTTATCTTTTTTTTTGTGAGGGTCTGCTTTATCCCTTATTTTTAAAATTTTGTTTTTTCTCATCAAAATTCAACTCCAAGTTGTACATTAGCTGACATATTTTTTACTTCATGCCCCATTTTGTTTGTTAAAGTTTACTTCATGCCATCGTTTTAAGATGTTCTAGCACTTCTCAGCATGTTTGAAAACCTGTCATCGTGCCAACATATATACGAGAATACGTCTCGTTTGCACATTTGACTCCCCTATAAGCTCAATTTCATGACTACACCCAAATTCAAATTATAGTCCATTTTTGTTGTAAAGGTACCTGGTATACACATTAGACTTGTGTTTTACTGCTTTTTTACACACATTGGATGGAGATACTGGGCTCCCAACTTACTGGGTTTTTACTACATTATATTTTGGATATTTTGATCATCAGATGGATATGGTAAGTCAAAACTAAATTGCAAACTAAAAATAATAAGATCTATGTGAAGGCAGCATCAAACATGAATTCATGTGCGGCTGTTGGCAGACAGGGTGGTACAATAGGGGAAAAGATGTGGTTGAAATACTGTAATGCTGATAAAAGATTGATGGGTACTAATCTCTTAGAGGATTCGGATTAGGCCTAACGGGTTTTAATTTAGATCATGATGGGTGTATCTATATGTATTTAGTTTTTGTTTAAATTCACCTTGTTTTGGGTGTTTAGAGGACTCCAGATCGTTTACTGGTATGATGCTGGAATGATGAACAATGCAGGTCTACTGGTATGGTGAACAGTGGTACCGGGCTATAAGATGAGTATGATGTTCTGATGTGCGTTTACTGGTATAGAGTAGACTGTGATACTGTTTTGTAATTTTACACTTAATTTCGTTTTTTACTATAATTTTTGACAGTTGCTGCCAATATTTCATAGAAGGGTCATATTATACCATTAGTCCATCTAATAATATTCTCTTCCCTTTCTTCTCATATTGTTGACTTTGATCAACAATCCTCCTACACTCTCACATGGGCAGAAATTGACAAGGTTTTAGGCCCAATTCTCTCATTCCAATTCGTGCATGCGTACTTAGGATTTTCAAGTTGTATGGAGAAAAAAATAATTAAAAGAAAATATATTTCTTGGTTGGATGTTAAAAAAACTAATTAACAAGATTTTACGTTAAACATACACTTAATTTTTTTCTACAGTAACATAAAATTTGAGTTTAAAATTAGAACTGTCCAATAAAAATTTGAATCAATTTATGCCAATTTAGAAATTTACGAAACCCCTTTAATTCGAGCCAATTCGACCCTTTGCATCCGTTTTTAGTTTTCTTTGTTAAATTGATATTTGGTTAGGGAAAAACTTTTCTGTGGTACCGGAACTTTTAATTTTTTTTTATAAAAGAAAAATATTTATCCGTAGATTATATGTGTACGGATAAGCATGAATCCGATCATTATTTTTTTTTTTTTTTAACATTTTAGTACATTAATTTGAATGGATGCATCATATATTACAAGTACTTATCCATACATGGGTGTATCTTGATATGAATTCAGATTTTAGTACATTAATTAATTTGAATGAATATATCCTATATTATAGGGGAACAATTCATGTATAGCCCTTAAAAACCTCAAAATTACGTATTTCTCCCTCTAAAATTCATAATATTGATATTTAACCCTAAAAATTTCAAAATTTACCCATTTATTTTTTCTATTAAAACTCTTTTTAAAATCATGAAGTTCACCATTTATCCTTTATTAAAAAAATATATATATATAGTCCGTGTAAGAAAAATGTTCAAATTCCACTTCTAGTTTAATAAATTATTATGTATATTGTGTTGCTCTCTATCTGGAGTCCATGCATATATCCTCTACAGTAATATATATAATATTTATATCATAATTTGAATCAATTCATGTTAATTTAGAAATTTATTGACCGTGCCAGAAAAGAATGAACCGGATTTTTTCTATAGTAAATAAAAATTTGAGTTACTACATGTAAGATACAAATTCTCCCTTACTGGACCCTTAGCATCACACCTTTTAGTTTTCTTTTTTAAAATAATATTTGGTTGAAAACCTTTTCTGTGGTATCATTTACTGGGATTTTTTTTTCTCATAAAACGTAAATAAATAAATAAAAAAGATCAGAAAACGTGTTGATTACTCTTCAAATTACCAAAATTATCAGAACTAGAATAAATTACATTTACTGTCCACGGTAAAATAAAGATCGTTATCCATGGTAACCATTTTTTAGTTATCACCTTATTTTTTTTTATTTCTGAAATATGTGCGTTACACAGGGTGTAATGGAGTAGAAAGAGGCCGGTAATTAACTGAATTTTTTTCTCAGTTAAATCATGGGGTAATTGGAAATTATTTTCACTTCTAATGGTTTTTGTAATGGTTTTTGTAATTTGAAGAGTAATCAACCCGTTTTCTATTTTTTTATTTACGTTTTTTAAAAGAAAAAAAATCCCATTTACTGTCCATCACGCTTTAACTCCTAAAATTATTTTTAAAAAGATAAATCTTATCCATCCATGCATGTAAAATTAATTCTTATCCATATATATGTGTGTGTGAATTCTATATATTAAATTCTCAAGATACGGTACATGGACTTTAATTTGTTGTCACATGTTTAGTAACTTTATTTCAATGGACGGATATATAACTATATATATAAGTACCCTGACCTAATGGCCTAATACAACAAATTTGCTAGTTTATAACATTTTAGTGGTTCAAGGGTTCGCCATTTCCCTGCTAGCTATCTAGAGACAAGATTAAGAATTTCAGGTATGTATGGTTTTAAAATGAAAATTATTGGTTTTTTCAATTCTCTTTTTGAAATATAAATCAGTTGGCATTTGCCCTTGTTCTCACATATTGGAGGGCTAAACATCATTTTAAAAAATTAATGAAAAATAAAAAAAATTATAACACAAAATCTTTCACTATTTGAGTTGGAGGCGTTTACCTGAATCTGTATCATATTTAAATGATCTTAAAAAATTCTGTGAAGGTTGTTGTTGATCGATATTCATCACACGTGGAATTGGTTCAAAAATATGATTATCAAGATTTGAAATTTCTGTCGGAGTTTGAGAGTTTGAGTTGCTTTCCTTCATCTTGAAATAAGAGTCTAATATCTTTCTCTTAGACATAATTTTATCTGTGTACAAATTATACATAAAAACAAATTATCACTTTTTAACTAAAAATTTCAATGAATAATAATTTAAAAAGTACAAATAAATACAAACCTCATTTAAATTGAATTTCGCAGCTCTTCCTTAGTTTTGTTTTCTGAATTTCTGTAGATGCACTCTGTTGGATTTCGCCACTCCTCAAATATTGATTAATTTTTTTTTGTGAAATGGAGGAGATGCTCAGTGGATTTCTTTCTTTCAATCAATCAATTATTCAATGGCATTTTTTATTTTCTTTATACAATTAACTTTCCAAATTCCAAAAGAAAGAAATTTCCTATTTTTTTTTAATATTGATAGTATGGAAATCGAGAAGTCAAGAATGCAAATGGAAATAAAAAGCTGTAGTTGCTCCCAAAAATTTATTCTTAAAACTATAAATTTATAATAAAATTTATTTGAACTTTTATATACTTAGATTAAAAAAACGAAAAAGGATGACTTAGCACTGAGGTATATTATGTTCCGCCACTGCAAATGCATTTACATTAATCTACTGATGAATATAAGAGGACAATTATAATAAACAACGCTGATTTAACTTAATACAGTGCACAAAATAATATAAAAATAAAATGTAAGAAATATATTGTATTTGTGCTCTGGATAAAGCGTTATTATCCTTACTCAATAAAAGTTAAGTCTTCATAGCTTAACTGTAATTGAGAGTTTGTTTAACTAGCATTAAATTTTCAAATTTTTTGTTAGTTAGCATTTAAATAAATTACAATCTTGACCGGAACACAGCTATTATTACCTTATAAAGTAACTTAGTATGGTATTGTACAGACTTTTTAGTTGTGTAGATAATATCTGCGTGTGTGTTCCGGTCCAGATTAGAATTTTTGAAAAAGGTCTGACAACTGTATATTTTTTTTTAAATGCTAACTAAATAATTTTTTTTTACTGTGGCTATACGTCTAGTTAATTGTTTTTTCCTATAAAAATACCAATAAGTCAATTCCCAAAGGATGCAATATTACAAATAGTAACTCTTCATGAAATGAAATGTTATAGCATTTATTGCAAAGCAATTAAAAAATGGAAAATAAGATAAACATTACTTACCCTTTGCTTTAGTTAAACATATCTCTATTAATATACTGCAAAATTTATGTATAACCTGTACTCGTTTTATCTGACAATTTTTGTGTACTAGGGAGGGATAATCAATTTAAGCTGCTAACGCACATATTATTTTGCTTTTATTAAATTTCTATCTAATTGTAAGATATTTTAACTATATAATCTTAAATTTTATTAAGAAATTAGTATTTTATAATAAAACTTTATTCAGACAATTAGATGAAACATTTGAGACATCTAGATTAAACCAAACAAAAAATAGTAATGCTAATGATATGATAAGTTGAGATTAGTTGGATTAAGCATATATCCAGCTTTTAAGACCAACTATGTCATGTTGGAGGGCATGCTTAGTACCAAAAATGAATTAATGCTTTAATATGGATTTAATTAGGTTGGTGTAAAACTATGTTATTACACAAATTAACTAACTTGCTCTATGATTTACAGATAATCCAATTGTAACAATTAAATGGCAACAACATGCAGTCCTAACAAAATAAAGGTGGTCTTTGTTCTCGGTGCAACTGGCGCCGGCAAATCGAAGCTTGCTATCTCTCTTGCTCAATGTTTCAATGGCGAGATCATCAACTCGGACAAAATCCAGGTTTATGATGCCATTCCTGTCATAGCCAACCGGGTGTCTGAATTAGAGCTATCGGCTGCCCCGCACCATTTGCTTGCTTTCATTCCTTCAGACGCTGAATTTCATGCTACTGACTTCATCCATCATTGTATGCAATCCATCTCCTCCATTGTTTCTCGCAACCACCTTCCTATTATCGCAGGTGGATCAAACTCCTACATTAAGGCACTCGTAGAAAACCCCGACTTTGATGCACAGCATGAATCGTGCTTTATATGGCTCAATTCAAACCCTAATGTCTTAAATCGTTTTGTATCATCCCGAGTTGACTCCATGATGCAACAAGGGTTGGTTGAGGAAGCACGATCGCTATTTGATTTTGGGAACAGTGACTACAGTACAGGAGTAAAGCGCGCCATAGGGGTACCAGAGTTAGACGGATATTTTAGAGCCGAATTAGCAGGATCTGACAATGAAGAATTGGAAAGAATGCTTGAAGAGGCAGTGAATAAGATAAAGGAAAATACATGCATGCTTATTGAGAACCAAGTGGAGAAAATTCAACAGTTGAAAACGATCGACGGGTGGTGCATCCATCGAGTTGATGTGTCGGAGGTTTTAACGATGAAATTGGCCGGAACTATGAATGATGCGGAGGAAAATGATTTATGGGAGCGGGTCGTAGCCATGCCGTGCCGTGATATTGTGAAAGAGTTATTGAATGAGAACATCAAATATATATTTGAATTGAAGAGTGGTTTTGCAAGTGCTAACACCATGCATGAAGCCATAAAGTTGCTTATTTGAAAATTATGAAATGTTATTAAGAGTATTTGTTATGTAATAAATCATCTATAATATATAAAATAAACAAATAAGTGTTACTTCCAAAAGAAAAATGAATAAAGCTCCTATATAAAAAAATATATTCATGATCGATGCACTTGCACAAATTACAGTTGCATGCATTCTTTTATCCTAGAACAATGCTATCGAAGTTTTTCATTATAAATATTTGTTCAAGCACCACATCTGAGATTCCATATCCTCTTAGTAACATAATATTTCTATTTGGATCGATCACGGCAGTCCGATTTGAATCAGGGCCAATCAGGCTCGAGGTAGAACACACGGGGCTGCTTTAATAGTCGTGTTGATTTTGATTGGACTGTCCAGATTCAAACATAATTATTTTGTTATTCCAGATCTGATTAGTCACCAAGTGTGCAAAAACTTGTGTCTACGATTGTGGTTTTTGTTTTAAGTTTTTAAATTTAAAAGGATATATATAACATATTGATTGTCGTTCTTTACTTGCTGGTAATGTTAAATTAGTTTATGAATGATGGTTGATTGAATTTCATTTATTAGAACCTTAGCTTAATGTGTGTGCTGATATCCATATATACACTAAAAAAAGTTGTTACTTAACAGAACACAATTAAATGATGGAAAACTTTACACTCATCTATTTCCTCAAGTTCAATTTATTATTTTCCTTCTTTAATTAGCAAGTTATTTAAAAATCTTTTATTTTAAAAAAGACAAGAAGAAACAACTCACTATAATAGAAATTTCAAACATATCTGCGATTCTCTTTTTAGCATGTTCTCCCACTAAAAAAAATTAATGAACCCAAATCACTAAATAAATAGAGTAAAATTTAAAATTAAATTCTTCTTTTTCTTCTTTGAAATTGAATGAAAGGAAATATTAAATAAAATATTTTGTTCTTTGGTTATGACAAGACTCTTGCTTTTTCAGATAATTTTACTTTTGTTCTTTTTAGTTAGGTCATTCAATTGATTAAGAAAAATGTTATTTGTGTTATAAGAATCAAACTGGGTAAAATTAATTCTTATCCATACTTGTGTGTGAATATATCATCACATGTATCCGAATATGTACTGATCAATATGATGTACTATATCTATATATTAAATTCTCATGATATGGTAATATTAATTCTCATGATATGATATGGTTCACTATATCTATATATATCATATATATCATGACATTTTAATATATAGATATAGTACCATTGAACATGTTTACAAAGTTTATCTGAATGGATGTATATATATAGCTATATATATATAAGTATTACATTCTGACTTTACCCAAAACAACAACTTTGGTAGTTTATAATTTTTGAGTGTTTCATGGGTTCGCCATTTCTCTGCTAAAGATAAAATTAAGAATTTCAGGTATGTATGTATGTGTATATGGTTATAAAATAAAAATCATTATAATTAAATTTTTCATTACCTTCTTGAATTAAATATTAATCAGTTGGCATTTGCACTTGTTGTCTCATATTGGCCAAATCTGACAACAAAAACAATTACTGTACAATTGCAATATGCTTCTATACATCTACTGATAAATAGAAAGACAATGATAAACAACTTTGCACTTTATTTGTGCTCTGCATCAAGCTCTGTTAATAGCCTTACTCGATATATTGAAGTTACAACACTACAACATAAAGGAGTACAGTGACCAATATAGTTGGCCGCTGATACCTAAAACCGGTCGCTAAAAGTCTTTTTAAAAAAAAAATGGTTTCTGATGCTTTTTTTTTTTTATTATTTCTTCTGATTTTATTTTTATATTGTTTTTATTATTGATATTTCGTCGTCGCAGTTTAGAAATTATTATCAAACGTACAATCGCATCGATAAAAAATCATTAGTAATATTGCTACCTTCTATCTATATGATCCAAAACTTGGTGCTGTCCCCACTACATATATTGTCATGTAGGTACTTATTGCCAAATCATTTAGTGCTCAATTAATCTAGTAATATTGCTACCTTCTGTATACACATAGGGAATTGAATTTTAAATTTGGTTTGCTCATATAAATAATGAACCACTTATGTTGGAATTTACAAGATACTTAGATGCATGCATGGTCTTTTTAATATATTCACCACAAGATGATCAATATGTCACCAAATATACCGAATACAATTAGAATTTAACGATTGGTCCAAATAATATTTCTGGTTTTTCATATATACCTCCATGTGATTTTGCTAACAACAGAAAAAAAAATAACAGAAAATAACAACAAAAATGAAAAAAATATAAGAAAAACACAAAATAAAAACAGTAAAAATATAAAATAAAAACTGTAAAAACAAAAAAAGGAAAAAAAACCCAGTAAAAACAACAACAAAACAAAAAAATAATAACAAAAATGAAAAAAATATAAGAAAAAAGAAAATAAATACAGTAAAAACAGAAAATAAAAACTGTAAAAACGAGAAAAAAAGAAAAAAAAACAGTAAAAACCATAACAAAACAGAAAATTACAACAAAAATGAAAAAAATATAAGAAAATACAAAATAAAAACAGTAAAAATAGAAAATAAAAACGGTAAAAACAAAAAAAGGAAAAAAAAAGAGTAAAAACAACAACAAAACAGAAAAATAACAACAAAAATGAAAAAAAAAAAAAACAGAAAATAAAGACAGTAAAAACAGAAAATAAAAATAGTAAAAATGAGAAAAAAAACAATAAAAACAACAACAAACAGAAAAAACAGAACTAGAAAACAGTAATAAAGAAATAAAGAAAAAAACTGAAAAAATAGAGAAATAAGAGGTTAGAGGTTAGAAATTACCGAGAGAGGCTGCACGACGTCGGGAATGGCATAGCTCAGGGGCGGTACGGCATCCCGTCTGCTAGATCCGGACAGAGGCGCAACAAAGAGGGGGCTAGGGTTTAAAATGCGCGACTGGAAAAAAGAAAGGTCCGCACGTGGGGGATTTTCAGTCGAAAACTTTCAGAGACCGGTATTTTTGGTCGCTAAAAGTTTTTCGCTAGTCTCTGATGTCTTTTACCTTTTTATTTTTTATTTTTTTCAAATGGTTTTCAGCGACCGGTGGAAGCGCCGGTCGTTGATGCCGGTCGCTGATGATAGTTGTCGCCGTTTCTTTTTAGCACTATTTTTTAATTTTTGAAATTGGCTTTCAGCGACCGGCGCTTCCACCGGTCGCTGATAACGATCGCTAAAAACCAAATCTGCTATAGTGCAAGTCTCCGTAGCACAATTGTAATTGAGAGTTTGTTTAATCGACCTTTAAATTATCCAAATTATTTTTAATAGCATTAAAAATACTTATAGAGTTAGTATATATTTTTTTTAAATTACAATCTTGACGAGAACACAGGTATTATTTGCGCATCATCTAAGATCAAAAATTTAAATAGCGTTTATCACGTCATAGCAGAACAATTAAAAAAATTGCGCTACGCCCATATATTGCACCGTTATAGCAACAATAGCACCATAACTTTTATGGTCCAAAAACGCTACAGCGGGACTATGGCACGCTATTTAGAAATCTGCCTGAGATAACCAAGTATGACATTGTACAAACTATTTAGTTACACAAATAATACCTGCGTGCCATCCTGAGAAGGTGTGCTTGTGTTGTGTTCTGACCAAAATGGGAATTTTTAAAAAATAATTACCAACTCTATATTTTTTATAATGCAAACTGAAGAAAATTCGGTTAATTTCTTAATTACCGTGGCTACGTCTAATTAATTTTTTTTTCTTATGTTAATTATCTACTATAGAATACTTGTAAAGAATAATTTTCTATTAATCCACCAATGTTCATTTTCTATCCATGTACTCAGTATAGAACCTTTCCTATGTATTTCCATTTTTTCATTCTAAAATATACTAGTTTTACTCGCTACACAAGCTGTTGTAGAGAAGTGGACACAGCAATTCCCACAGTAGCACCGTTAGGTCAATTCCCATAGGACGCGTTACAAATATTTACTCTCATGTTTTTTCAAGTTCAAACTTATAATAATGTTATAGCATTTATTGCAAAGCAATTAAAAAAAATGGAAAATAACATAAACATTGCACTTTCCCATTTGCTTTAGACATATCTCTTAAATACTGCAAAATTTATGTATAAACAATTGTTTTATCTGAATTTTTTTGTTTACTAGTAGGGAAAATTATATAAATCTTACATTTTATTAAGAAAATTAATATTATAATAAAATTTCATTTAGACCATGAGATAAAGCATTTAAGACATCCACATTAAATCAAACTAAAATAGTAATGCTAGTTAATGATATTATAATTGACATTACTTATCCTAGGTTGGATAGATTAAGCATTTATTTGAGACTAACAATTTAATTATATATATCCAGCTTTTAAGACCAACTATGTCATGTTGGAGGGCATGCTTAGTACCAAAAAACTAAGACTAATATGGATTTAATTAGGTTGGTGTGAAACTATTTTATTACACAAACTCTATGATTTACAGATAATCCAATTGTAACAAATGGCAACAATATGCAGTGCTAACAAAATAAAGGTGATCTGAATGCAAAAGAGCCACATAAACCATATCCAAGTAATTTATGTTTCATACTTTCATGTACATTAAAAATAAACTACATTAAAACAATTCAACACTTAACATTTTTCAATTCTAATACATTTTTACTCCGAAATTCAATTCGAGATATTAAATTTTGATCTCAAAAAAAGACCTCCTAATCAAATTCCCTTGAGAAAAATTATTTCAGATCCATCAGGAATCAGCATTTCAAAACAACAGGAAACAAATTACGGAAAAATCAGGGGGCACAACAGAAAGTGCAAAGAAATATGGTAGAATGAAAATAAATAAAATGTTCTAGGATCTGAATGCAAAAGAGCCTGAGAAAACAAGGCTCAATTGCCAGAATCTCACCTCGATCGATCTTGGCAACGTACAGCGCTGAGATACGCCATGGAAATTTGGCGCAACAGAGACTCTAAATATTGCCTTTTTCAAAACACAAAAAATCAAATCAAAAGAAACTAGACTCAGAGAATAGTGAAATTATCAACACCGCTAGTAAATTGCTTCAGCGTTTGATGGTATTAAATTGCTCTTCACAGTACACAAACAAACAAACAAAGAATTCATAGATATATAATCATGAAATAGAAGAGAAAACGATTAGGTTTTGAGACGGCGGCTGTGAGTTGATCTTGGTTTCATCTGATGATGCTTTTATAAGGGGTGGGAATAAAACCCTAGGTTAGCGAATTGTACAGTTATTCGATCTGTTAATCATTCGGCCCAATCAGAGTGGGCCTATTGCTGGAGAAACCTCAGCCCAGTAATTGATCCTAAAGCTTATTATATTCTGTTCAAATATCATTACAATGTTTTTAGATTTCTAGGCCGACCTAATGTGGACCTCAACTAACTTAAATTTGTTTTAAGAAAGAAATTTACGCAGCTCTTTCAAAAATCTTGAAACTACATATTTTCATTTCTAAAATTTATAATATTATTTTGCCAGTAAAATAAAATAAAAATTCTCAAAATTTATCCAATTTATTGCCTTTGTTATATAAACTCATTTTATCCTTTAAGAAAAATGTTTTGTGATTAGTTAGTTTGTTTGGATAAATGATTCATTCGCTACTTGTGACGTATTTTTTGAAATTTAGAAGAAAAAATGTGTAATACTAAAATTCTTAAAGGATATACATGAAATTCCTCCTTGTTTGATATGTTATGCATATAATTACAGTTGAGGGTTGTGATTATGTGATGCATTGGAAGGAGATTTCATCTGAACGAGCAACAACTTTAACCTCAGTTTCTCAAAACATCCATTATAAACCTCATACTCAACATTGTACAAAAATAATTACAAACCCGCTACGATCAATGGCCAAAAAAATCACAAATGTTAATTAAAAATACCTCGACACGGCATCTCTGATGACAAACAAGAAAAATATACAAAAGAAAAAAAAATGAAAGAGATCTCTCATTTAATTAATTAACAACTACACTGTACTAATTGGAATTATTGATCTATTAGTTAGTGATATGAGCATTAGAGCATAGGATAGAACAAAGTAGAATTGCTTAATTATTAGGTGGTTGTTGTTCTTGTGTCGCCTTCACGAGAAGCGGCTGGAGAGCCTTTACGACGATTGTCATGTTTGGTCGAAAATCAGATTCGTATTGAACACAGAGCGCAGCAACTGCCGCTAGCTGCACATATAAAATGCAAAAAAAAAAAAAAGATTATTTCAAAAAAAAAATGCAAAAAATACACAATATTATTTAGATCTTCATGCAAATCATGAATTAGTGAAAATTTAAAGTACTAAAATGTAAAATGGATTATATATACCTTTGCCACTGCTTTAGGAGGATACTCATTGTTAAGCTTGGGATCTATACATTGTTTTACCTTATCTTCGCTTAATCTAGGAGTTGCCTAATACAAATAACACAAATATTAGACAAGGAATTTGATTTTGTTTATTGCATAGCAAGAAGTAAATTTCTTATAGAGTTCCAATTAATATTAATAAATCAAACTCAAGGGAGGAAAGAAAAATAGGATCCGTTATAAAAAAAATATAAAAGAAAAGATCTGAAACTATTCTTATGCATAAAGAAGCTGATATTTCTCATTGCAAAGGGTACCATGAAAAATATTATTGAAAAAAATGTTAAATTAATTAATTAGTTACTTACCCATGTAACAAGACTTTGTTGGCCTTTTGGCATAGTATGATCCACTGGTTTTCTACCAGTAAGAAGTTCAAGCAAAATGACACCAAAACTATATACATCACTTTTTTGTGTCAATTGCCCTGTCATGGCATATCTGGCAAAACAATAATTCATAATAGTATACAGTTAGTAATATTTTCATGAAAAACTATTAGCAAAACAATATTCATAATTTTCATGAAAAAGAACTTTCATGGTGCAAACAGTATTGTTTTATGTACTTGAAAATAATCTTACTTAAGAAAAAAACTTACTCGGGTGCATGGTAACCGAAAGTTCCCAAAACTCTTGTAGAATGGAGGCGGGCGGCTGTATCGGGTGACTGATTTGTTAAAGTAAAATCTCCCATCTTCGATTCGTATTCGTCGAATAGAAGCACATTGCTCGATCTAACATCTCTATGCACAATAGGAGGTTGCACTTTCTCGTGTAAATACTCGAGACCACGTGCTGCGCCATAGGCTATTTTTACTCTCTGGTTCCATGTCAGAACAGGACCTGGTTCAGCACCTTGCACCCCTTTCCTTCCTATATCAATATAATGCAATGAAAACTATTCTTTTTTGTGGAGTATAGTTCCATAATCTTTTAGTGAACACGAAGCAAACGTACCGTGCAATGTGTCATGCAACGAGCCCAATGTAGCAAACTGATAGATTAGTATCCGATTACTGTCTTCCAAGCAGTAGCCGATTAGCTGAACGAAATATTCATGCTTAAGCTTTGAGACCATTGCTAGCTGCAAAAAGAAAAAAAAAAAATAATATTAAGAATAACAAAAGAAATTACAAAATTTGAAAGGGTATGTATGCAAGCTTGAATTATTCAATTGGAATCATCACATGACTAATAAGTATCCTATTACTGATATGAAATTTCTGATTGTTTCCTCAAATTGGAGATTGTTCAACTCTGTTTACTAAATGAAATGCATAAGAATATTTTGAGATGAAAATATGACACTGTATTAATAATAAATAGAAGTAAAGTTTCCTTTTTAAAATAAAAGAAATAATATTTTCATATCTAGTGAAAAAAGAAATTATGGCAACCAAAATTCTCTCAAAGCACCTGTGCTGTGAAGTCCGAATCGGGTTCTTGTGAGGCAGTCGGATAGAGCTTCTTTATAGCAGCGGCTTGTCCATCACTTAAAACCACACGATACACACGCCCATACGATCCCTCTCCGATCAACGCCTTGTCACCGAAATTGTTAGTGATACTTTTCAAGTCGGCCAACGGCATTGCTGGCACCTCGATATTCGCAACCTTCGGGGGCCCACCAGGTCTGCTTGACATGGGGCCTCTTGGTCCTCTGTCATTACCTAATTTGTCATGTCAAAGTAAGAGCTTATCAATATGCTTATTAATTAGGTCTATGGCAATATTTGTTCACACAAGTTTTTGTTTTGCTTTTGATATAGAATTTTTTTTAATAGCAGAGTGCATGTTTTCTAATATATTTTTTGTTTCATGAGAAATTTAGGGCAGTAATTGCGATGTCATAGAGTTAAATTAATATACAAAAGCATGAAAAAGACAATAATAAAATAAACATCTCAAGTTAAAAGGTTCATGATTTTTTTTATTATGTGAAAAAGAAATGTGCATTTTAACAAAATGTTAGCAACTCATGCATGATAAAATCAGAAAGTTAATATAAAAAATAAGAAAACCCCAACTACAAGAGAGCTACATTTTTCATTAAAAATTGGAAATCATCAAGAAATGAAAATAACTTAATTAAAAGGAATCAATTTGATAAAACAAACAAAATTGAACATAAAGTGGTGATGAACTCTCACCATGATGATTCAAATTTGGTGGTGGCACCGCTTGGTTTGCCGGAGGACCGAAACTATCCTCCTCTACTCCTCCACAACACAACATTTTTCTAATTTTCTTAGAAATTGCCCTGCAAATTCAGCAAATTACAAAACAAATCCTCCTCCAATGTTTCCCTAATTTACCTTCTCCCTTTTATTTTTGCTATACAATAAGCGTTGTGATTACTCCGGCCGAATGATCACCGGAGAGTAACCATTGATTTTGTGTTGAGATGTGCAATTGGGAAGAAAATTAATTGATAAAAAAAAATGGAACAAGGTTTCGGATCCTTACATTTTTCATAACCAATTAAGCGCCTGTGTAGCAAATGATAGGGTGGAAATGCAGAGAAAGGATGCCCATTCTATATTTAGAGAGACTAGTGATCATGATACATAAACGGTTTTCATAACAAAACATGGTTTTGGTATTTTACATTATTAATGATACTATGTAATGAGTCGGATTTGACCCGTTGTAAGAAAATAATAGAACATTATTGACCTCATATGAATTCAACAAAATACATGCATTTCATCCGAATATAATAAAATACAACATAAGCAGAAATAATTCGATAATTAACTAGTTACTAGTTAATAATGTTTCCATGAAAAAAATTATAGATTTAAAACTAAGCAGATTTTTTTATTAATATTACATGTATGAAGATTTAACGCTATCTTACTAAAAAAAAACTACAATAGAATGTAATAGGAGTGCACTTCAAATTAGATTATAATGCCTAACTGTAGTTCAGTTGGGTAAGACATATGTTCTCTTTTCTTACGAAAGAATCTAGATTCGAATCTTGCATAATGTAGTGTCTATGGACATTCATAAAAAGAAAATTAGTTTGTAATAAAGATTCTGCAAATAGATTTAGGATAATAATATTGTCAGTACTATTAATTATATATATTTTTAATTTGCTTTTATTGATCATACACGTTGTGTGAAACTATACAAGCTTTGTCAATATCTTTATCTTTCATTTACTACGTACAAAACAGAAAAAAAGTTCAAAATAAATCCGAGGAAGAAAACAAGGTTTTTTATTCATAAAAATAAAAAAAAAATACACGAAAATTGAAAGAGTGATAGCTTGTAAAAACGTATTAATGTGAATAATTTCTAAACATCAATTTTTCAAATGATTAATTCACATAAAAACGAAATGAAAATGTTATATTTTTTATGAGAACATAGAAAAAATAACATAGATCATATCTAACGGTTTTATTTTGACGTTTATAATTTAAATTTTGATATATTAATGTTTTAAAAAATAAAGACACGGTGGAGATACAAAAAATAAAAACATTTGAACTCTCCTCTTTATAAAAATAGAGGTATGAGAATTTACTATCGCTCATTCTTTCTATTTCAGTACTTTTATTTTTTATAAATTTCATGAAGAAAAAATCTTGAAGTAAACAACTAAACAAGTAAAATTTCCGGAAGAGAAATACTATAATAGAAATGAACAATAATATATAGTCCTAAATTTTTTAATATTATGTATTTTTTCCTTTGAAATTCATAACATCATATTTATCCTTCTAAATTTAAAAAATTCACAAATTTATCAACTTTTCTATTACAACTCATTTTAAATTTATAAGTAACAATTTTATCTTTTTTATTAAAAATAATATGTAATATGTGTAAGAAAAATATTTTCTATAATTAATAGATTTCAAGGACAATGATTTATTTTTTACTTGTAAGTTGTAATACATACACAATGATTTTTAGACATATGTTTGTGTGTTACAAGTAAAAATGAATCATTTGCTCTAAAAACTGATCAGTTAGAAGAATAAATATATTTTTTTATTTTTTTTAATAAAAGTAAAATGAACACTTAAAATTTAAATTAGTTTTAACTAGTTAATAAATAAAGTAAATTTAGGAGTTTTTTAAATGTAGAAGGATAAATATGATAATTATAAAATTGTGAGGGTGAAATACGTAATTTTCATACAAGTAGAGTTTCCAGATAATTCGGGCTAGAACAATCCAGAAGAAACCCTTCCTTTCTCTCAGCCGGCCGCAGCTTTATATCCATCTCCTTTCAGACCCCAGATCTCGACTAAAACCCAAATAACTCTCTCAAGCTTTTTGTCGAACACCTCTCGTGCAATCTACTGTTCTCTGTCTTTCACGCTTTCATGGCGCGACTTGGCGAGGGTGACAAGCGCTGGATCGTGGAGGACCGCCCCGACGGGACGAATGTGCACAACTGGCACTGGTCGGAGCGGGATTGTCTGGAGTGGTCGCGATCGCTTCTCTCCTCTCTCCTCTCCAACCTCGAGATCCTCAACGGTGAAGGTGGGTTGTTCATCCGCACCAAAGCCATTGACAAGGTGGAAGGTGAGGCTTATGTGAATGTCAGGAAAGGGAAGGTGATACCGGGGTATGAGCTCTCGATCAAGCTTGTATGGGAAGGAGAGGCCAAGGATGTGGCGGTGAAGGTTACTGGTTTGGTTGAGGTGCCGTACCTGGCCGATGAAAATGCTGGTGAGGATCCAGAAATCAAGGTCTCTGTTAGAGACGACGATGGTCCTGTTGGAAGAAGAATCAAGGATGCGATGCTTTCAAAGGGTAATCTTAGGCTTCCTATTACTAGTTTTTGCTTGAAAATTGTTGAATAGTTTGTAAGTATCAGTCAAAGTTGCTGAGAAAATTGCTAGGAATTTCTCAGAAAATTTGTTTCTGAGCAGCAGTACCCTGGTTTTTTAATTTGTCAGTAACTGTTCTGAATAGCACTACCTTGATTCTTACTCTATTTCAGCATACAATAAAAATTCAAGTACTGGAACTTAATTTAGATTATAATAATCTTGAAATGTCAACAGAGTTGAATTTCATTGTTGATTAATGTGTTTCTTATCCCTCTCTATGGAATGATAAAATTTTACAGTACTGTGTTTATCCAATATTATCGGTACCTATGATGTCTGTACAAAAGTTGTGAATTAGTAAACTAAAATTGATGGGACCTCTATCACAGGTAAACCCATACTGTTAGAGAAAATCCGTGCCTATGTTGATGCCATGTCAAATGGTGGGCCTGCCAAGGAGGAACTAGAGACCAAGAAGGTCTCTTCCTCTACTGCTGCACCAAAGGCTGCATCAGCCTCTACCACAGAAACCAAAACAGCCACTACTGCTCCAGAACAAAAGGAGAAAGAGAAAAAGAAGAAGAAAACCAAAGAGGGGTTTAAGAATATAACCATGACTGAGAAGTTCTATTGCCGAGCCAAAGACCTTTACGACATTTTGATGGATGAGAATAGGTGGAAGGGGTTTACACAGAGTAATGCGAGGATTAGCAGAGAGGTTGGGGGGGAATTTAGTATTTTTGATGGGTCTATCAGTGGGGTCCATGAGGAGTTGCAAGAAGGGAAGGTTATTGTGCAGAAGTGGCGGTCTGGGAGTTGGCCAGACGGTCTCTATTCATCGGTATGGTTTTATTTTATTGTTTCCTTTGCACTTTGCATGTTGCATGTTCTTTCATTTGTTATTTTTATCAAGTCATAGTTGGAGATAACAGTTTTTGAAGGAAAATGGAAATAAAAAAATGAAACAAAAAATTGAATTTATGTGCACTATTCATTTTAATTCAATAAAATCTTTTCCATTGGCTGATAATCTTATAATATAATAAAGTATAAATTATATTTGCATATAAGAGTTAAAAGTTTAAAACTGTATTTGCACGGCTTTCAGAGCTTGATTATCATTTTAAGTGGTGTACATTATCTATGATAATAATTTTAATGTTGGGTTTTGTTGGTTTTGATTCTTTTTTTTATTTTTTGAAAGATAGGGGTTCAAGATGACAACATTAGATTCTATTGATCATAACAGACTAAGGGTGTGTTCGGCCGCTCCACTGTTCCCGTGGGAACTGAATTTTTTTTTCCCCACGTGAACAGTAATTTTTAGTTCAATTCCCGTGTCCATGCCCATTCCCAATGGTCCGCCGAACAGGCCGTAAAGCAAAATTGTCTGTTTTTAATTTGTATCATACTAAGACCACTTATGGAAATACTCTAGATCTAAGTATAGAGATAATGGCAGGCTGTTTTTTGTCTATTATACTTGGTTCTTTCCCAATACAGATTTGAAAGGTGTAAGCAGAAGCTTGTCACCAGAAATATGATTGTTTTGGCAACATTCAAATCAAATTTGCAAAGACCCAAGTTTTGAATTGCAAATCAAGGAAGGACTTTGTAATTTTGATTTGCAATTCAAACTTGTCCTTGGCAACATAACCAAGTTTGAATTGCTAACATACTAAATGTTACAATTGTGATCAAGTAAGAAAAAATAATGACTGAATTGAATCAAGCCTTTTGCTTGACGTAATTTAGTGTATAATTTGTTAGATGATAGTGGTTCGGTTGTCATAGTGAGTTGATTTGATTCTATTTTTTGTAGGTGAGAATAGTTTTTGATGAGCCGGAGCCTGGTGTAACCATAATCAATCTCACACAAACTGATATACCAGAGGAAGATAAGTAAGTTCTATTTTCTTCATTAACCTTAGCTTAATTATTTATTTCGAAAGTGGATATAACTTGAATGTATAAAGCCTTAATTTGAAAAATCAGAAGCAACAAAAGAAGGAAATGAAAATTAGGAAGTTTTAACCCCTACTAAAGAAATATAATTTTCTTTTGAAATTGTTTCTTATTTGATATTTTATTTAGGTACGGGAATTCAACGGTGGTCGAGAATACCGAGAGGGGATGGAGAGAATTAATCTTCCACAAGATTCGTGCTGTTTTTGGTTTTGGAATTTAGTTATAAGAACGGGCCTATCCTAATTAATTTGCTTTTATGAAGTTATCCAATTTAGAAAATGATTTGATCTCTTGTGCTACTTGATGTTAAGTGGTGTGGCTGATGAAAACTGTGGTCTTCTTTGGTGTTAGTTCTTTTGTGCTTCTAGGGGAATTACGAAATTGATGTACTTGAAGAAAACATGTCCATTTTTTGACGGATGAAATAGGATCATTTTTCATTTATTTTATTATTGTTATTTTCTCTTTTGGTGATTAACACGTGGTGATCATGGAAGAACCCAAAGCCGTGAGTTCAATTGATACTGGTAATAGGATACAGAACACTTGTGGGGGTTGCCAAACATTTTGCAAGAACCTAGAACTTACCCTTTTGTTTTGTCTTTAGATTATTTGGTTTATTTTGACTATGTTAACAATGATTTTAAAAAAAAAATGTAAAATAAAGTCATAGACATGTTATTCACTATTATGTATTTTAGCTTTCTTTGTTGGTGCATTAAGAATTGTAAAATATTAAATATTGTTATTTTTTATAGACATAATATGCCGATTTTTTTATTAATAGAAAAATAATTAAATAAATATCGTGATTAAGGAATGTTTTTGATTTTTTGCGAAAAGTGGAAAAACCGTTATCCAAAATCACGGCCAGAGGACGTTATTCAAAATCACGGTCAAGATTAGTATAGATAAACAGGGGCGTTAATTGCCAGAGCGGGCTGCTGTTTCGAATCACGGCCAGAGCGGGCCGCAGTTCCGAATCACGGCCAGCGCGGGCTGTTGTTCCGAATCACGGTTAGAGCCGGGCGCTGTTTAGAATAACGGCCAGGCGTTTAAACTGGAAATGTACAAGAACTTGTCTGACTTTGCTGTGTCGGCTCACTTTAATAACAAATTGCAAGTTATACTTGTCCGTTATTCGGAACAGCAGCTCGCTCTGGCCATTTTCTAAATTAACGGCCCGTGTTTATCTCCTTCATCTGCTAATGGCTCTATGCTAATATGGCCGTGATTTTGGATAACGGTTTTCCCACTTTTCGCAAAAAATCGGAAACATTTCTTAATCACGATATTTATATAATTATTTTTCTATTAATAAAAAAATCGGCATAATATGAGTAAATACATTGTTTTCAGAAGCTTCTGACGAAACATTGATTTTCATTGGTGAGTTTATTCGAGGAACAATCTGTTATGTTTTGGGCCTGTGTCCAATATATTGGCCTTAGAAGGCTCCTGGTAGTGTTTAACAGATTCCTGTTCCTGCTCATTTATTAATCTCTGCTTCCATGTCTCTTGTCAGACACATGGAAAGAAGTAAACAGGCAGTACAGGCTTAGTTATGTAGCATCAGCTGTGTTTCTATATGTAAATGGATATGGCAATTAATCCTAAAACTACACAACTATGCAAATGGCTTCTATTCAAATTTTACAGATAATCACAAGTTCTAAGCAATATATATACAGACTAAAGATTGCATCCAAACTAATTACACTACCTGCCATTAAGGCAAAACAAGAAGATCACTCAGACTAAATACAGATTCTATCCAAGTCAATACCTTCCATGCTAAAACATATTATCATGCTTAGCTTGTATGTACAATTACATATACTGCAATACAAGGTATAATTAATTATCTGCTTCTGTACAGTATTTGTTTCTAGCAAGTTAAAACCGAGGTTTTGAAAGTAGTGATGCAAACGTGACTGGCTTATGGCCTGCCGGGCCGGTTGCTGTGTCAGAAAAAAATGAATTGCTGTGCATGCAAGAGGGGCAGAACGGCATGTTACCGGTAACTGGCAAGTGCTTGTAAAATGGGTTCGTTGCATTTGCATATGGTGTCTTCAAGGCTCGTAACTCTGCTACCTCCCTTTTTAACCGATAGTTCTCTTGGTTCAGCATCTGATACCGGTGTTTGAGGTACTTGCAGTCCATTTCTGTTTGCTTTAGTTTTGTTCTGTTAAATATAAGAAACCAATTAATCTTGCACGATTTATACTTTTATTTACAAAAGCTGTAAGTATATTGACCTATAGGTGGGAAGAAGAAAACAATCTTCATTTAGATAATATGGTTTGTTTCAGAAATTAAAATTATGATCACCTTAGAATCAAAGTTTAGTACCTTGCTCTCCGGTTCTGGAACCACACTTCAACTTGGCGTGGAAGAAGACTTAGTTCTTTTGCCAGGGTTACCTTCAGCTTCTAGTTACCATAAAAAATGCACAATAGAAAAGAAAATGATATTATGATACTGTTACTTCTTGCAAGTTACACTAACAGAATCAGGTAAATCCTATTTTAGATCATACAGGGGCTCCTTGATACAAGATATAGAATGGTTGTGGTTCTAGATGAAGTTAGGTAAAATTAGATGGAGGGAATGAGTGAGGCTCTACAATATACTACGCATACCGCATATCGGTCCATACTATGTATTTATTTAGTGCAGTTTGTTTTTGACCTATTCTTTTCTTCTGGTAACATGGATTTGTAAAACCATTAAATCAATTACCGGGTCGAGTGTAGCATGCTTTCTGAAATTCTCCTCAAGTAACATAGCTTGCTCTTTCGATAGCCTCAATTTCTTCCTTGCATGGCTGTTTTCTTCTTCGTTCATTGCACCTATATAACTTGTTGTAGCCACATGAGAATCAGCTATGTTTTCTTGGTTTTCTTTTGTTTTGTTTCTCACTGATGGTTGCTCTTGCTGTGATGATGCCGTGCTATGCTCAGAGCTATCAGAGAGTGCCGGTGTTGCTTTATTGTTTCCTTGTACCATTGACTGAGCAAACTGATCTTGAAAGGATTCCATGTTCTCTACAGAATCATATCAGTATTTACTATTTAAATCATGTTTGCTTTTCAGAAAGAGGAGTAATCTATTTTGATATGAACATTCAAAAAACTTCAGAACATGTAAAAGTTGAAACCTTTGTAATATTTTACTAAAAAAAATCATATGTTGCTCCATAGAAATTGAAACCAATATTACTTCAGAAGTTACATAACAAATATTCTTACTGTTTTTCATCTGAGATAGTAGTAAAGGAAAGCTAAGACCCATCAAAGGCTCTTCCAAATTCTTCTCTATATCTATTTTCTTTCCTCGTTTTCCTTGATTATCTATAATCGCCTCGTCAGAAATCTTTTCTCTTTTTCTTTTAGTAAAACTACCTCCTAATTCTAAACTCAAGCTCAAATCATCCTCCATGTTTTTCTTTTTCTTCTTCTTTGTTCTTTATGGAGATTGGAATAGACCAATTTAGGAAATACAACAGAAATCAAAGGAAGGCTATAATTTACGTTTTCTAATGTGCTAGAAAGTCAGCTGGACACACACACGTGTTAGTTGAGGTCATATTAGTTGGTACAGATATATATATAGAAAGAGCACAAGAGACTTTGACAACATGGCAAATTTTTTATTTTTTCAACGGGCTATATATTATTAATATCGACCAATGTTTTAACAGTTTTGTTATGGATCTTCCTCTTCAACCAACAGCCATACTAAACTTATTATTGATCTTCACAGGAACTCTGTTTTTGATTATTTCAGATTAAATATATTTCAGAAAAATAATTCCGAATATAAAGTTTCAATATTTTTAGCAATAGTCTTACAATTTGTTACAAAAAATACTAGTCATGTTTTCTAAACTAAATTTTGCGGCTTAGTTTTATTTTCCAATAGACAACAATGCTATGAATTTCTCCTTTCCGGTCTTCTCAAAATCTCCGCAACAACCTTTCTTTAATAATGTACTATTGTCCTCACTAATTATATACCTCTTTTCTCAGTCTCCACATTCGTCCCTATGTCAACATTCATAGGTACAAGTACTTGAAAAATAATATATTAATACTTGCAAAATAAGATATTAATACTTGCATGCGTAACTTGATATAATCATCACCCTTTTTCAGTTTCCTAATTGTCCCCGCGTCAACCTTCTTCTAATAAAGTAGTGGGGACCTTGTATCCTTGCATCAACCTTCTCCAATCGTCTCCGTGTCCACTTTTCTCTAACAAAAATAATTAATCTCATAAGTATAAATACTTCAGTGTATATGTATAAATACTTGAAAATAAGATATTAATACTTTGATGTGTAACTTGATATGATCAAACGCTTGAAGATTAAATTTTATACAATGTGTGTGTGTGTGTGTGTGTGTGTAGACACACACATCACTGTTTAGGTATATATACTTGCAATACTTGATATTAGTACTTTCATATGTCATTCAGTACCATACATAAAAAAAATAGCAAGTTTTGTGGTCTCCCAGATAGTTATGGCAATATTAATATTTTTAGAAACGTGTATGGTCCTCTACATATAGTTTGAGTGGCCCCCCAGATATATATGGTGCAGGGACGTTTGGAGGATTTGGTTGGCCGGAGGGACAATTATTTACGTAACAATTGTTTAACTCATAGGTATAAATACTTCTGTGGATAGAGTTAAATAGTTGAGAACGACAATATTAATACTTGTAGAAAATAATGTTGGAGTTTTGCAGCCCCTAGGTAGTTATGGTGCGGGGATTTTGCGAGAATTTTAGAGTGGGTACTGTTATCAGGTTCTAAATTTCTAATAAAATTGGCAATATGAATTGAGTAATTGATTTTATTGATATATCGATCTTTACAAGAAGAAGACTATGCTTCTATATGAATACAAGGCTTTAGAGCCCTTAACAATAATAACTAAGGAAATAAAACCAACGCTCCTATGATTAGAAGTGGAAACAAATTAAGTCAAATAGGAAGGGCAAAGAAAAAAAAAGAAAAAAAAAAAGGATCACGATTTACAAAGTTCACCCTAGTTCTACTAGATGTTCCCGGAATGTCATTTTCAACATGCTCCTTCTAGTAAGTTAAATTTGATTCAACTAAACAAAAAGTAAAAGACTGGTAAATACAAAACATAACAATAAATTAGCATTGGTTAGAGAATATCAAGTAATTTAACAATTCTGTGAGATGGATGTTTCCATTAGTTATGTAATTAATAGGTTGCACATCTATTGTTCACAACTACTTTTTAGTGGTTTTTATTCTGTCATTTGTTCCAAACTTGAATTAAAAATGCTCTTAATGATGTAAGTGGTATTTTGACGTTTTACCAATGTACCCATAGATAAATAATATTTTTAGATGCGCATTTAACTTTTGCATCCACAAGATTGCTTCTTATTACATTATTCATCACACTCAGAAAATCATTATATTTATGGGGTACTCTAAAAATAGAGAGAATATTGTGTTTTTTTTTTCCTTATAGAAACACAACTGTGCTGTAATTTGTTTAGAGAGAATGAAATATTAAATAACATGAATTAGGTTAGCGCTCGGCCAACAAATTGTATTGGTTCAAGGTATATTCTTTGGGGTCCACGAAAGGTTTCTGGTACTGGTACAGTTTTTAACTGGGTTGGTTCTGGTACAGTTTTTCACTGTGAAAGCTGGGTTACTGAAAATTAAAACTGACATCCCTGTTTGGGGGATTTTCATTTCAAAGAATAAAAATATGAAAAACTTGACCTTGGATTAGATAGGCTTTGCGATGATTTATCAACCCATAACACCAGAGCTCGTAAGGAAACAAAAAAAGGATACATTTTTTTATAGTGAAAATATCTATGAAAAAAGTAAACTCTCCGATCCTAAGCAATATGCTATGATGACTAAATCAATTAATGAATAGATAAAGAAAAGTAAATTAATAACATAATTAAAATCCAGTATATCTTGGTAGCTAGGGAAGAACTTTTGCATGATTTATTCCTCTATGAATTTCCTCCTTTGGAATCCACATTAATGTATTAATCTCCTAGATGAAGAACACTTTACTATAATGCAAGAAAGACATCAATGATCAAGTCATCTTAAACAATCATTTTCAATTTAATATATGATTTAGTTTGGAAAATAACTGGTAAGAATAATATAGAGAATGTGTCTTTAAAGAATCATTCTAAATATTCATGTTTTATGACGGGAAATAACAATTTAGAGTAATTAATATATGTTTAAGCACAAAGTCTGAATAACAATCAGTCCTTTACCATTTCATCATGTTGCATGCTAATTAACGAATTTATAAGCCTAATATTATGTGCCATTGAACAGGTTACTGTTGAGCAAGTCGCATCATGATGAATACGTCTAAGCCGCTTTTGCATACAGATTCTGATAAATTAGCATTCTGCGTGGAATTTTACTCATTCAACAAAAATAACAATTCGGGAAATGATATTGATGCATGAGTTGAGTTGTGGTAAAATTTGTCCTGGAAACTGACACAAGTGTTAAAAGGAGTACTCTTAATTACATTGGGATTTGAGATAAATAAAGTAATACAAAAGATGATTGTATTAGTAGGTATATCTGTGTGTACAGTATTGTGGCTTGATTATACATAACCTTAAATTAAAATAATTAATAATATAGGTGCTGTACATGCCTTCATCATTATTCTGATTATTTTAAATATTGAAAACTGCACCATGATTTTATTATGTTTAACGCCGAAATGATTAGCATGTTAAACAATTAGTTTAATTTTTAATTGCCATTATGTAACTTGCATGACGATGTCCAAGCCAATGAGTAGATATAGGTAATAGAAATCAATTGTATGAATAAGAAAAACAGTTCAAAGTCTAATTCCATTACTTTAAGAACACTAAAAGATGGTTAAGGAAAGAGCAATAAATGAACTGGAAACATGTATAACAGAATTATCAATGGGAAGATAATATACGACATGTTCTCGATCACATGATTATATTGGAATATTTAATAAAGAATGAGTTCAAAATAGATAGATTATTTTGTGCCCCATTTCTTATACATATATCCTATATTTCAACAACCTATTACATCACCAACTCAGTATAATTAACAAATATGAATGGTTAATAATTACATATCGATCCTATCATATAATGCTAAATTTTCATATGACAGATTTACTGTTATGATCAGATCTGAAACTACTATGAAAGCTAAATATACATGCAATCTTTTGACAGATTGAACTACAAAGTATGAAGCTAATAGTGATAAATCACTACAGAGTTTCTGGTTTATTCTGAGAACATGAAATTAAACTCCACTGTAAAAATGTTTGATCTACTCTCATTAATTACAGAACCTTTTTTTTCCATATCCAGAAAAAAGTTTTATCTATTTATTTCTCTCTGTGCTGTTAAGTCTTGGTTTCCTTGTCTTTCATCACAATGCCAGAAAGAAATGTTATTCCTTTCTTCCAGCATTTGGATTGTTCTTGATTTACCTCATTGGAACATTTAATTCCAATGTTTTGGTACTTGGGTGAGGTTAATTCCACATTGGGCAGATCATGTTTTTTTTTTTGAATTGACTTGTGAGTTTATTAGCTTTTAGTTCACATTCTTTTTTTATCTTTCGTGTTTTACATAATACAATTAGCTGCAAAGTAACTTTTTGCTAATTATTTCTCCTACGCACGTACTGAAGCTAAGGACATGTAAAATTAGAAGTGATTTCTTGTTTCTCTGAAGTGCTATTTCTCTAAATACAAAAAAGACTTGATCAATGATCAAGTCATCTTGAACAATTAATCATTTTCACTTTAATATATGATTTTAGTTGGGGCAATAACTGGTAAGAACAACAAAGAGAATGTGTCTTTAAAGAATCATTCTAAATATTCATGTTTTATGACAGGCAATAACAATTTAAAATTATTAATGTTTAAGCACAAAGTCTGAATAACAATCAGTCCTTTACCATTTCATAAGCCTAATATTATGTGCCATTGAATAAGCTACTGTTGAGCAATTCGCATCATGATGAATACGTTTGAGCTGCTTTTGCATACATATTCCGATAAATTAGCGTTCTGTGTGGAATTTAAATCATTCAACAAAAATGACAAGCTGGGAAATGACATCGATGCATGAGTTGAGTTGCGCTAAAATTTGTCCTGTAAACTGACACAAGTGTTAAAGGAACCTTATTTACATTGGGGTTTGAGAGATAAATAAAGTATAGTTCAAAAGCAATTGTATCGGTCGTTAATTCTGTGTGTAAAACGTCACTTGATTATGTGCAATCAACCAAACGGAGTAGTTTGTTCTTGATAAGTTTAAGCATACAAGTTCAAAACCAGAAATATATCCATAACCTTATATTAAAAAAAATATATTGTAGGTGTATACACGTCATTATTCTGATTATTTTAAATATTGAAAAGTACACCATGTTTTTATTATTTTTACGCCGAAATGATTAGCGTGATAAACAATCATTTCATTTTTTAATTGATATGTGTCTCTTGCATGATGAAGTCCAAGGCAATGAGGAGCTATAGATATTAGAAATCAATTATATGAATAAGTAAAAAGTCTAATTTCATTGCTTAATTGAAAAACTCATAAATCTTGAAGCAGAAAGAAAAGTTAAAATTGGTTAAGGAAAGAGGAATAAATTAACTGGAAACATACATCAGAAGTATCAGTGTTCACACATTAGAAAGGACAATCTACAAAACTTCTTACATATCAATGGGAAGATAATATAAGACATGTTTTTTTATTTTATGATTATATTGGAAAGTTTAATAAAGAATGAGTTCAAATTAGATAGATGATTTTGTGTCTCAATTATTAGACATATATCCCATATTTCAATAACCTATTCATATGAATGGAAGAGAACACCAACTCAATATAACATACAAATATGAATGGTAGAGAAAGCTGTCTTAAATAATACAGTATCTTATCATACAATAATGCTAAATTTTCATATTACAGATTTACTATTGTTATCAGTAATATAAGATCTGAAACTACTATGAAAGCTAAATATATGAAATCTTTGAAAGATTGAACTTTATTGTGAAGCTAATTGTGATAAATCACTACAGAGTTTCTGGTTTATTCTGAGAAAGAAATTCGACTTTATCATTATAAACCACTGCAAAAATGTTTGATCTACTCTCATTAAATAGCTTTCTTTTTCATATCAAGAAAGGAGTGTTATTTATTTATTGCTCTCTGTGTTGTTAGGTCTTGCTTTCCTTGTCTTTCATCATAATGCTACAAGAAATGTTATTCCTTTCATCCAGCATTTGGATTGTTCTTGATTTACCTCATTGGAACATTTAATTCCAATGTGTTGGTACTGGGGTGAGGTTATTGATACATCCATCATGTTTATGATTTTCAATTTTTATTTGAATTGACTTGTGAGTTTATAAGCTCTTAGTTTAATTACATTCTTTTTCATCTATCGTGTTTTACATAACAATTAGCTGCAAAGTACTTTTCTTGCTAATTATTTCTCCTACGTATGTACTGAAGCTAAGGACATGTAAAATTAGAGGTGCTTTTTTGTTTCTCTGAAAAGCTCTATCATTTTTCAAATGAAAATGTTTGGCTATATCAGCTTGCTTAAATAAGTGTTGATTTTTTTTTCCTACCATTGTTAGTTCATTAATGTTTATAAGGTACAAAGAGTTCAGCTACAGTGTAACAATTTGATTATATATGTGCATGGCATGTTGTGGATTCTTTTAGTTTTTAACTTTTTATGGAATATATCTGACTATAAGAAATTATTTACAGTTGCAATGAACAACATGATCATTACTCTGCATGTTCTGGGTTACATTTCTTTATTAACAGCTTCTTAACAGAAGGGATTATCCTATATATACTTTCATTCTCTGTGTCTCAACAGTATATTGTTTGGATTTAATATTTTACAGAAAATTATATTGTAGATCTTGACAGGGTGGAAGCTTTATTTTTTATTGTGATGTTGTGCTAAAGTCAAGGGAGGCATTTTGGAATTTCTGGAGATTGCTGATTGGATAGAATAGTTAATTAGACAGAAAGACATATATCATAGATACAGAATTAGTATACTTTATTTCTTATTGTACTACTCAACATAACTCCATTGTAGAATTCTTTATTTGCTGTATATATATAACTATTTTACTAACATTATTTGCTATATACATGTACTATCATTGTTTGCTATTCATAGCTATTGTACCAATACTAGTTTTATAAAAGTAAATAATTTCTTTAATCTCTGCTAGAGTTGGTAGTAGAAGTTGATTGCATCCTTTTGATTTATTAATTCATATACAACTTTGATTGTTAGATTGAGTTATTATTCTCTTTAATGCGTAAGCTGTACTGCCTCCAAAGGGCAGTACAATGTCCTCTTCAAAGAGGTAATGAAACATCTATTGCCAAATAAACAAAGCGAGCTTAATTATCAGCTAAGTCTGATGCCAATCCTTCAAGCCATCTCATTCAGAGTTAATCAGAAATTATTATATTAATTCAAACAGGAATGTTCCAATCCACAATATGATTATCTACAGTTGTACTTGAAAGGTAGCTAAAACTTCATCTTATACATATATGGGTAATTTACAGGTTATGGTACCTCTGGTACTACCTTAACTAATAAGGAATGGCCTAAACTTATTGCACATGATACTGTACTATTTTCATATTTTCATTGATATACCACTTCTACAAAAGTAAATAACATATGTTTCCCATCTAGCATGCTCCTCACCTTGCATCACAATCGGAGCAGAATGATAAATAAGTTTCACTAAATACTTCATTTGCACCAAATAAATAAGCATCTTATGGCACAGAGCAGTATAATTCAAAAGGCAATGCCAGAAAGCACTATATATATCTCTTTCTAGATATTTTCTGCATTTGATATTGATTGTAGTTGACTTCATCGTTCATCTTACGCCTTGCTATAACTAAATCTCTTGTTACGTATTTAACGTGTATATATAAAAAATTGGCTGAACAAAACTAATTATAACTTGGCAGGAAATATTCCTAGCCGACATGTGCCATCGTTGTGTAGACTTAAACATTTCAATTACAATGACAGGCAATATAAAAATAAACTTGTCAACAATCTTGCGTGCTGAAGTACGGCATTGATATGGCAACTATCGTCATAATATGACGAACAATATTGATAATTAGCATACTCTACAATTAATTGTCCATGTGAATAACTTCTAAACTAATCATAGACCTAAGCTAGCTGCCCCCTTTCATGAGATTATCATGCAATGTACACTTAACTAATTCCCTAATTAATTATCTTTTTCAAGGAATATATATCAAATCATTGCCTAATGCTGCAGCTTATAAAGAAGGTAAAACCTACTAACGACCTTCGCCTGTCTAGGTGGGAGAGACTGACAATTCAATGTAGCTACCTTCTAGCTACAAGTCTACCATTTTGTTTAAATTTTACTTAAATTAACATGCTGTTAGAATATATATACATGTAATCTTCTTAACTAATTGCATATGCTGAATTTTTCAAAGTTTCATCTTCTCATTTCTACTTAGATTTTTTAGCCTTGTTCAAAATAATTAGTTCCCCCCACTTAAGTGAATCTACACACCAACACACAAGCGCGCGCGCGCGCACACACACACACTGTGTGACAGATGAAGAGGTTGTATAGTGACGTTAGGAGGCCCTTATAATATTACACCTAATTATAATACCCATAAAGTCAACAAGTCAATACTATACTTAAAGTGGTAGCGCACATGCTACCAAAAGAAATACAATTTTAAAATGTCCACAACGCTCCATTTTCTCATACTATACATTATTCTTTATTTGATTCAATGAAGAAATTTGTCTGACACTTGATTTGCTGAACCACTAACCAACTTCCAGTGAAAGGATGGGACACATGTGCATCAGTGCACAAAACCATATATGCATGTTTGTTCTCACAGCTGTCAGGGAATTAGTTTCTTCTACCAACAGTGTCACAGTATTTACATACCAGCACAATTTCTTTTCACATCGCAGTCTATTGTGGTTTCTCCTATTATATATGTCGATGACTTTATTTACTTGTAATCTACTTAATGTATTAATTCCAGTAACAGGTTTCTCATATATTAATTCAATTTTTTTTGCTAATTAAGTGGCTTAATATTGACGTCACCTCCTTCATTCCTTAATTAGTTCAACATGGAAGCGAATATGCATCCTAATCAACCTGCATCTTGCAATATTTATAATCAGAGGTAATTCACTCTTGTTGTAAGGAATGAGATCCACTGCTTGCTAAAATTCCTGCTATTCCCTGCTCTTCTCTCTATCTCTCTCCTCTTTCCACTTTTGAAGAGAGAGAGAGAGAGAGAAAGAGAAAAGTGAAGAGCAGGATGCTGCTATTCTTCTTAGAATAGCAGTAGATTCGGATCCCTAGCTTGTTGTATGTAAACCTAATGCACAATATATACTACCTCCAAAAACTTTTCTAGCAGTACTTGTATATATATATATTTTGTAATATATACGAGGAATCAAAAGAAAAACATATCTTATTATTGTCAATATAACATTTACAAAAAATGGCTTGTAAGTTGCAATTAACACCAAGTTCATGTGGGATTACACCAAGTTTGTTGGCATGTATTATTCATGTCAACATTACTAAATCTTAATAAAAGTATATATATGAATTCTCTCTTGTGGTCCGTAATATTCCTTTTAAGTTAGCTATATATGACCACATAACCATCATTACCAACTAATCATGAATTTACTCTCCTCCAATAGCAGATACTCTATTCACATGGAGCAAATTAAAACTATATGATTATATTCATTCAATTACTAATGAGAGGTTTGTTAACATTACCACAACCATAAAGTATTACATCTCCTCAAATGATACTAGTGGACTTTGCATTTCAAATTGAATGTGCAATGATCAACCAAATCATGCATGTCCATATTTAATACGGTTTCTTCATTTCTTCCATATCAGTTATCTTAACTAACTGATTGGTAATTAAAGAATTCTACACACAATACCTTCAATTAATGCAGCATATATATCTCAATACAAGAATGAATTAGCTGATTTCATAAAAAAAAAAAAAAAAAAAGGTATCACAGAAAGTGTAAAGATAAACATGCGTAGCTTGCATTGGTGTTGTATGTATTTTGGTATCCAAATTCTCATGAACTTTCACTAGCACATAAGCATCTGATCTATTATATGATTAAATGACATCAAACTATTACTATTGTAAGAACTAAGAACCACAAGTTATGCTAATAAATTAAGTATGCCAATTGAAATTCTAGCACAATTTGTAATAAAAAAAATAGTTGAATGATTACCAGTTCATATTAAATGAATAGTGTATGGAGCTCAGAAGACAAAGTTGGTTTTTTATAGCTACTTGTTCTACGCCTTCGTCATTTGTCATTGACATGTAACCTTGCTTATTACGATCTTTAGTTGTTTCGTGTATGGTGGGATTTGCAAAACAAGTGAAAGATTGTAATTTAAATTTGAATATTCTTCTTCAATGACAACATACAATGATGATCTGGATGGAATATGAATACAACAGTTAATTATTAAATTCTAATTAAATACTAATAATAAAAGTGTCAACCCGATAGATACATACGGCCAGTTTATCGAGTGGTTGAAAAGAGCTAAATTTTAGTTAATTGTAGTTGTCACATGAGTTGCATTAGCAAGCTAAAACCAGGCATTTAACTATTCAGTTTTTCTTTTGTTTGGTGTAGAGAGAGTGAGGTAGAGAAGGTAAGCAAATTCTTGACAGCCTCTGTCAAGTTTTTTTTAAAAGAAAAATAATACAAGAGAGAAGGTAAGCAAGCAGTCTCAGTTGTTAGTTATCCTCTCACTATTGTGATAGTGATGAGCATATTTACGAGAAGGTCATTGTACTCTTTAGTTATTTCTCAGTCTTTTGGGTGTTTTCAGGAAAAAACATTTGACAGCTATAATATAGACTTCAGATAATTGTCTAAATTTAATTAATTCTGTTCATAAATCTAAATTTCTTGACATTTACTGGATCCTGTTTTTAAAAAATCCAAAGTAACCAATAATTACCCACAGTGTCTTATTGTCAACTGTATTCTGAGAATGAGATAAAGTTACAATTTTCAAATTAGTTTTTGTTTTATTGACAATTAATTTCAGTTAATTTCCTTGTCGACCATATACTTTTTTTTATTGCACCGAACAAAATATGCCATGCATATATAGGCATATATATGTAGAGAGAGATGAGGGTTCCAATACCTCATGTCTTTCATATCTCATCATACCTCATTTTTATATTTTTATTTTCAAAGTTAAAACTTTCGATCTGAACCGCTCAACGTAATATTCATATTAAAATATATTTGGGGATAAAATTTTATAATTTTATAATTTTTTAATATTTTTTAAGATAGATACAAAATCACTATTTTTTAACCGTTCGATAACAGTGATTTTCAACATCATGTCTTTCATATCTCATCAGACCTTATTTTTATATCTCAAAGAGGCTATGTCATGCATATCACTGTCTTAAATTCTCCAAAATTAGGTAAGTATATTCCAAATATAAACTAGAGAGACAAAAATGTGGGCAAAGCAAGCTATATAACTAGCTTGGGGTTTTTAGGTTTTCCAAGAAAAAAATGATGTTCAAGTGTGTGTGTGTGTATTGATGAATTGAACACTATATTAGCTCGGATACAAATTAAGAAGAAAAAATGACAATGACGAATAGCAAATGAGAAAGAGATAAAGCGAACAAAAATATTAGATATTTAAATAAGCTAATTAATAAATGAGAAAGAGAGAAAGCAAAAAAAAAAAAAAAAAAAATTAATTAAGCCATGTTGGCTGGCACGATGCCATATTCTTTTGAAAATAATTGTTTATTGATCCTCCTCTCCAACTACTTTGCACGATCGATTAGATGCAATTTTTTATTCACCTAACAGAATATAAGACAATAAACACTGATATCTTGTTTAGGCATATAAGGTATGTAACATTATGTGCATTTATTGCAATGAAACAAATGATGCTGATGCATGTGCACGAGATTCCAGCTCTATGTCTTTCATAGAATGTATGATCTTGCATTAAAAATAGTGTATGGTTCCATTTATAGAAAATAATATCTGATTGCATTAATGAAAACCATGCAATGGCTGCACGTGAGCTAGAGGTGTCAATGCATGGGTTGATGTACTGTGTAGTTAATTCATGGAAAATAATTGGGCAAAATTATTTAAGAGCAGAGTTCACCCATTATACTTTCATTTTTACCTTTCTAATTATAACAAATTTTTTAAAACTTATATCAAAACAAAATCGTTATATATAATCTATATTATTTTTTTCTATATTCACATAAAAATTTATTACTTTTCGGTTATGTTTTTATATGAATAGGCCAGAAATTTTTAACACCAATGTATTTTTTGTAAGCTCTTGATAACAAACAAGGCAAAGCTCTTACAGAAAAAATAATATAGATCATATCTAACAGTACTATTATAACATTTATATTTAAAAAATTAAGTAATTAAAGTTTAAAAATAGAGGCAAATTAGAAACATCAAAACTACTGGAGACATGCATTTTGAACCTTCCTCGATCGTTATTTAGTTACTTGTGAAATCTATTAGATTTAATTAAATTCATAAATGTGGAAACTGATGAGATGCAAAAAGTAGATGTTGACAATTGGCAGAACAGTAACGAAATTGTACATGATACTTAAATTTCTTCCTGAGTAACTAAACTTTGGTTTATGTTTCAAAATGTTTAAGAAATTTTATCTGTCGTACGTGTTTTCTAATTATTATTTCTTTTTTTCCTAATTATTAACTCCATCATATTTTCTGAACTAAAAAAATATTGATGTGAATATATAACTTTTTAAATAACTGTTGATAAAACTTCATTTTCTTCACAATTTTTTTTTTCTGGCATGTTCAACAATATATATGCTCTTAATAATTTTCAAATGGATTAAGATGCAGTATATACTTAACAATGAGACTTGTAAAATATTTTTTGTGGGGATTAAATCTAAGGAATTAATTATTCAATAAATTCGCTGCATATATATCAATCCATATATCAGTTTTTCATGGTATTTCTCAATTTGCTTGTAGTCATGGTTACTTTGGATTCCTGATACATTGGATTCCTGATTCCTTTAATAATATATTAGACATTACAATTTCAGAATAAATAAAATGTTAGGTCAACTGTCAACATACCTGTTGGGAGGCACACATGCACTCTGTGATTATTGCAGGGCTACGTATACATGTAATTGTTACGAAGTATAATTCCTGAATTGAGCATTTTCATTAATTTGATAGGGAATGTCAGTGTACTTTCTTTCTTAAAAAGTAAAATGAAATGTACCCCAAATTTATTAAAATTCTGGTGGAAGCAGGACATTTGACTATTTTTAATTGAACCTTTTATCCATATCAGAATTTTAATATATTTTCTGCAATCATCTGAAGATATCAAGAATAGTAGTTCTCTTTGCAAAATTTTATTTAATGTTAGAAGATACACAAAAGAAAATCCTTCAATATATATGAGAAAAAACAGATTTGCATTTCAATTAGCATATCATTGATGGATATCCACAGAAAGAAATGCTTATTATAAGTTTTATTTCGACCAACTAGAATACCTAGGATACTTTTATGTTAATTTGAACACATGCGACAAACACAAAGTGTGCTTCAGTAAAAAAAATGTTAACTTTTCTTTTATAAAAAATAATTAGAATGTTTAGTACTATTCTAAATAGCTGCTATTATAATGCTGTGGATAGTGGGACCCTCTCCTATGATCATCCTATCAAAATCATACCTTTTCAAAAATAAAACAGACAGGATGTAGATCTAAGACAACAAGACGGAATGAATCGCAGCACAGAAAGCCACTTGGATCTATGTGCAATTATGATCACATCTGATTTTAATCTAAATATTTGAAGAATTCTTCATTTTTCAATTGATGTTGATGTTTGATAGGCTAAGTTATGGTGCAGGATTTCCTTAACTTTTAAATCAATAGGTCACTTAGTTCCTGAGGCGTGAATCTCTAACTAAAGTACTATTATTAATTTCTATGCTCAAATTAAACTTTTATTAATTTCTAACAATGCACAATTTCAGGTTTTTATACTCTAGCTCATTAGCAATCCAATTCAAGGAACTTATTTACAATTGATAACTTGAAATATTAACAATAAATTAAGTGAAAGTTAGGCTTTTCTAACTTCTAAAGGACATATACAGTTTGTTTAGCATGAGATGAGAGTCAAAGTACAGTAAGTGCAACTATTGTCTAGCTGTTACAATCTGGTCGAAATTACGCTTAGTCAAGATAGTAGCAAATGAGTTGCGCTGATTGTCGAAAGTGACAGTCGCAACAGATGTCGATGAAGAAACATTTGCGCGCTTACAAGAGAGGCACAAGGTAGGGTTTATGTGCATATAAAAGGGATGCGGGTTGGGGTTTTCCCGGAGCATTCGTAGCTCGGCAACCTCTCTCTGAAGGCGTCTATTCTCAAGTGTCAACATATGGCAGCATCTTTTGAGGTACTCATAATCCATCTCAGTTTTCTTCAACTTGTTTCTGTTTTTGTATGTGAACGGGCAAATATTAATCTGTGTATTTTTATTTTTATTATATAGTCATGGACATAACTGGGTTAAAAATATAGAGATATATTTCCAATGTAAGTGTTCATGCTTGTTGTTTTCTTTATTAGAATTAGTACTTATAAATTGGGAATTCTTTGATGATAATGAAAACCAAGATTGTATAGGTTATTTTTTGCAGTGTACATGTGTGTGTAGCATGTCAAATTGCATATTACTGCAGTGGCACTATATTTATTTAGATATCTTTGGATTTGCTAGAATAACAGAGATTGGTATATATGTATATTTTCTGATAATTAGTACAATTATTAATAAAATAATACAATAATTAATTACCTGGCTCTTCTATTCTGGAACCAAACCTCCACTTGCCGCGGTTTAAGGTTGAGCTGTTTGGAAAGAACTAGCTTCTGCTTCTGTTGATGCAACATTTAAAACAAACTTTGTGTTAGTTGTATTTATTCAGTGATCTTCAACATGTTCTAGAATAAAAAAATAAATAAAGACAGGAAATAACACACACACTCACACACACTCAAGAGACACTATCATACCGGATTGAGGGTGCTTTGTTTTTTGAAGTTCTCTTCAAGAAAAGACGCCTGATCTCGGGTTAGCCGCAGCTTCTTTTTCATAGCACTGTCTTCTTTTACTGTCTCAAATATTGAACTGTTGGCAAGATCATTTTTTCTTTGAGCTTCACTTGATTTAATGTTAGAAGATGAAGAGATAGCTGCTGGAATTTGGTCAACTTCTTCTATTGATAGTGCTCTCTTAATATTTCTTCCTTTCATAGATTCTTCTACATTAGCTGCTTTTTAACAATTAATTAGTAAATTTTCTCACAACCACAACTTCAGTACCAAAAAATGGATTAAATAATTAATCTAGAAGCTGTTTGCTTTTGTGGGCTGTAAATTATTTGTCTAAGATAGGAAACCTTATAATATGATCATATGAAAAAGAGCAGTTCTTATGTGTTTTGTAAATTAATTCTCTTTGTACTTAAGCATATTAAGGTCATTTTATATAAGACGAGGGAACCACTTACACCATTTTTTGATGACACAAAATTACACCATCTATTTTTAAAATTCAAACAGTCGATTCAAACTGTTCAACATGTTGGATATATTAAAATGTGTTTGCAAATCAAATTTTACATCTTTTTGAATTTTTTACTATTTATTAAGTATTTTACAAAATCATTGTTTTCAAACCATTCAATCTTAATAAATTGTGAAAAATTTCAAAAAAAAAATATAAAATTTGATCTGCAAGCACATTTTAATATATCTAACATGTTGAACGGTTTGGATCGACTGTTTGAACTTTAAAAATGGATGGTGTAATTTTATGTCACCAAAAAAATGGCGTAAGTGAATCCCTGCTATATAGATAGAGAGAGAGAGAGAGAGAGAGAGAGGAGGTTGGCTAATATCAAATCGATTGTTCTTGAGGTCTCGTGCAGTTAAGTCAATTTTCAATTTTTAAAGTCCAAAAAGTTGATCCAAACTGTTAGATGTGATCTCTATATTAAAATCTGCCTGGAGATCAAATTTTGTATTTTTTGGAATTATTTTTCTATTTATTAAGCCACTTTGAAATTTGCTGATCCAATGGTCCATACTAGTTTTACTGTTAGGTTAAGCCACCGTTGGATCAGCGATTTTCAAAGTGGCTTAGTAAATAGTAAAAAAATTCAAAAAATATAAAATTTGGTCTCCAAGTAGATTTTAATATAGAGATCACATCTAACGGTTTGGTTCGACTTTTGGACTTTGAAAATTGAAAAACGACTTAGTTGTACGGGACCTCAGGAACAATCGATATAGATGTTGGCTAATATCAAATCGATTATTCCTGGGGTCCCGTGCAACTAAGTTGTTTTTCAATTTTCAAAGTCCAAAAATCGATCCAAACCGTTAGATGTGATCTCTATATTAAAATGTGCTTGGAAACCAAATTTGACATTTTTTTGGAATTTTTTTTACTATTCATTAAGTAACTTTGAAAATCACTGATCCAATGGTGGCTTAACCAAACAGTAACACCAGAAGCCACCGTTGGATCAACGATTTTCAAAGTAGCTTAATAAATAGTAAAATAAAAAATTCAAAAAAATGTAAAATATGGTCTCCAAGCACATTTTAATATAGAGATCACATTTAACGGGTTGGGTCAATTTTGTAGACTTTGAAAATTGGGAAATGACTTAGTTGCACGGGACCTCAGGAACAATTGATTTAATATTAGCCAACCTCTCTCTCTCTCTCTCTCTCTCTATATATATATATATATATATAGTCCGACTATGGTACTCTATAGAGTAAAACACATTTGTACTCTACGCTATATCTCAATTTTCAAAGTTCAAATAGCCGATCCGAACCACTCAACATGTTCTCCATATTGAAATGTGCTTGGAGACCAAATTTTACATTTTTTGGAATTTGTTTACTATTTATTAAGCCACTTTGAAAATCGCAGATCTACTGTGAACAATAAAAAACAATAAAAATTTCTGGACCATCGGATCTGCGATTTTCAAAGTAGCTTAATAAATAGTAAAAAAATTCTATAAAATGTAAAATTTGGTCTCCAAACACATTTCATTATGAAGAACACGTTGAACGGTTCGGATAGGGTGTTTGAATTTTTAAAATGAAATATAATACCATAGAGTAAAAACTTATTTTACTCTATATAGTACCATAGCCCAATTCTATATATAGAGTAGAACTAGGGTGCTCCTAAGTTCACCCAACCTCTTGTGAACTTGACTATAAAATATATCGAATCAACTTTAAACGATGAATCCAAATCGTTGAAATCATTATACCTAGTGATTGATGCGTCTACATGTGAAAATTCTAAAGTTTCGAATTAATTTAATATAAAGTCAAGTGGTCAAAGGAGTCCAAAAAATGAATGCATTAAAATTAATTTATAAACCTTAAACTTTTGACCACTTGACTCTATATTAAATTAATTTGAAACTTTAAAATTTTCATATGTAGACGCATCACTCATTAGGTAGAAGGGTTTCAACGGTTTGAATTCATCGTTTAAAGTAGATTCGATATATTTTAGAGTCAAGTTCACAAGAGGTTGGATGAACTTAGGAGCACCCTAGTTCTACTCTCTCTCTATATATATGCATATATATCTATAATCTATATATATATATATATATATATATAATTTAAAAAAATAATCTATCTAAAAACAAAGAGAATATAGGCTTGTTGATCGGGAACCTAGTTCTCATGTGTCAACTATCACAATCTAATTCATTAGATTAATTTGTTACAAAAAAAAAAAAAATCAAATGTCAATATATTTTCTACTTATTTTCCTTGGTAAATTGAGCGACTTCAATCTATTCTATTAAAAGTGTATCTGTATTAAAGCATCTGTTTCTTTTCTATATTATAAAGCTTTATTTATAAGTATATATATGACACTAGAGGATAGTATTATATATTGATCCAAAAGATAGAACCTCTATGAGTATAAACTAACACACAATTTAGGTAGTACTTTCATCGTAATTCAAAATATATAGAACCTTCTATATGATGTGAAAACATCACCAATTTCATCATCTTTTCAATAAGAAGTATATATAAATATTGATTCAAATAAAAAACCATCTTACAAAAAAATATTCCATCATTTTCCTTGGTAAATTGAGTGGCCTAAATCAATTATATTATTTCTATTAAAAAGTGGTGTTTTAAAGCAGTCTTTTTTTTTTCTTTTTCTTTTTATAATATAAAGCTTTGTAAGTGTAAGACAGTAGAGCTGGAAAGTATTCTTGATTCAAAAGATGGAACCTTCTATAAGTATAAAACTAGTAGTACTTTTCATTTTGATTCAAAAATACATAGAACCTTCTATATATTGGAAAACATCAACAATTTAAATATAAATAATTATGAAGAAAAATATATAAACTAGTTATTAATTCTCATCTTATTTCTAGTTTTAATCTTTGATTCAAAATATAGAATTCCTTCTATATGTATGCGAAAGCATCACCAAATTAAATATTAATAGATGAGAAAAAAAATATTTACTAGGTATTAATTAATTTTCATCATTTTTCAATAAGAAGTATAATTAATCCAAAGAAGAAATCATCTTACAAAATTCTTGTTCGCATATTACTGAGCGAAGGCTAAGCTTCAAAAAATATTCTTCATCATGCATCTCTTTCCTCTTATGTTTCTCCCTTTGTGTTTCTCTTATTTTAGCACCTACTTCTTCTTTATAAATTTCTTCAGATTTCACTGCTATCAATCCATCTCCCAAACCCAAATCCAAGCTCAAAGGGTTCTCCATGGTGTACCTCTGTGTGTGTGGGCCGGGGGGGGGGGGGGGGGTGTGTAGAGAGAGAATGGTTTATTCAACTGCTGGTTCTTGAGGTAGTTGGATTTTATAAAGCAACAAGGGATATTCTTTGGTAGTGTGTAGTCTATATTAAATTGAACAAGACCATGCATAATATCATATTGATATATCTACATAAAACCGGCGGTTTCTAATTAATATCAAACTATTTTCAAGTAGTTTGTAAGTGATTTAAAATGAAGTCCAATCATTCAACTATTTATATTTAAAAATACCCATTTCAACAAACATAAGAGAGACAAAAAATTTAATTTAAAAATGATATTATTAATCATTCTGCATGATTCATGAAGTGAGAAGGAAACTTGCACTCTGTTGTTGCATTATTTAAATTTCTCTTGGTGTATTTGTTCATGCAAGCAAGCAGGTTATGTGTAGTGATATATCTTGAAGTTGTGTTTCATAAAAAAATACTTCATACATCTTTTGCAAAGGTACTTAACCATGTACCTAACAAGCACTAATTCCTTTTGCTAAATTTTTGCAAGAATTTTAGGTTTAACCATGTACCTAACAAGCACTAATCTTTAACCAAATAAATAAAGTTAGATGTCAAATATTCTAAACTAAAAATTCTATGGTAGGTTTTGGACTAAAAATTTAATGATGGACCGAGTCTATTCTACAAGAAAAAGAGCTAATTATGCATGGTGTCTTGTGAAAGATCATAAATTTGACCTATGGTACTCATGAGTCATGGCCATAAACATGAAACCATAAATTTTTTTTGTTGAACCAGGCAACAAAGTCCACTGTGTGAACTACTTTTAAATTTAATTATTGTATCAATCATGCATGCTTAGCTTAGCTTTATGCGAAACCCCAAAAATGTTTCCATTAGAAGGTTGGCAAAATAGTTCAACATAAAATATAATTTATTATTTACAAAGTCATTAATTTTATTAAGAGATGCAATGCATCCAAAGTAATTAATTAAAGGAAGCTGATATTAGTACCCGCGCTACAAGTACCTGCACTGTACCCGTACCATAACTTCCATAACTGCCATAACAACTGGGGAGACCGCAAAATCTGCAGAACTGAATTTTTTTCCCAAAATATTAATATCTATACACGGAAGTATTTATACCTATGAACTGAAGTATTTATATCTATGAGATGAACAACTTTTACGTAAATAATTATTTTCTCATTTATATTTCTCAAATGTACCAGCGTCATAAATGCATGGTGGGGACCAGTCAAACTAGATGGGGGACCATACACGTTTTTAGATGTGAGTTTTTTTTCTCCGTTCATTTTCGTCCATATTTCTGATGATCTGTGAGAAATTTTACAAATCTAAAACCACTAACGTCTTCTACACAATTTTTTCTTTCAAACGAGATTCATGATGACGTATTTTCGAGCTCGTCATCAAACAAGCATTTATACCTACACTTGTAGTATTTTTTACACATGACACTAGATAATATCTTAAAGTATTAATATCAAGTACTCCAAGTATTTATACCTATGTATTGTAGTATTTATACCTATATGGTCAACTATTTTTGTTAGAGAAATGTTGCAAGTGTTTTTTACATATGAATATATTACACTATATAACATCTGAAAGTATTAATATCAAGTAATACAAAGATTTATATTTATGCACTGAAGTATTTACATCTATATGGTCAATTATGTTTGTTAGAAGAAGATTGATGCAGGGACAATTAGGAAATGTTGATGCAGGAATGCGGGATCTACATTACTTCATTTAAGGAAGGTTGACGCGGGGACCATTAGGAACTGAAAAAGAGAGTGATCATATCAAGTGAAGCCACAAGTATTAATATATTATTTTGTAAGTATCAATTTCTTATCTTGCAAGTATTTATATTTATAAAGGCTGACGCTGGACGAGTGTGGGGATTGAAAATGGGGGGACTAAGTAATTAGTGGGGACTATAGTACATCATGCCTTTAATGTACAATGCGAAAACTGTAGCGTGGGGATGAAAATAATTATTCTTAATTAAAACCTAGACACTAATTATTAGAAGATAACAATTTTACCTTTTACCATTTAATTAATTTAATTATATATAACGGCATAAAGACCTAGACTATATATTTTTCTTCGGTATATTAAATAATAGGCAAACTAATTAACTACCACAAATAAATGACTTCAAAGAATATTATATTAATAGATAGTAAGATAATTATTATCATCTTAGAAAAGAATATATATATGTGTGTGTGTGTGTGTTTAAATTAATTATAGTTCTTTGTATATTATATATGTTATAAAATCATTCTTCAAAATTCTTCTTTTTAGGGTTTGGAGTACGTGGTTGTAAACTACTGGGACACATGGTCAAGAAACAAAGGTCAAATTAATTGCTTAGTGGATGGAACTAGTCGACACAATAGAAAAGTAATTATTGATCATGATTTGCTTGCTAATTATAAGATTATACAATCATTCATATTTTATCCTATATTATTCATTATTATATTGGTTTTATTGTGGGCTCGTTTGACAAATTAAGGAATGACATCATAATAGTGTATTCAAATAGCAAAACTATGTCGATTATTAATTATCATTATTGAACTACAACAATATTTATTAGATGATGGTTCAAATGTCTCTATTTTTTATGCCTCATCCTGCCTCTATTTAAAAAAAAACAATAATAAATTAAAATTTAAATCATAAGCGTCAAAATAAAACTGTTAGATGTGATCTATGTTATTTTTTCTATCTACTCATAAAAAAATATCACATTTCGATTTTATTTTTATGTGAATCAATAATTTGAAAAATTAACGTCTATAACTATCCATATTAGTACGTTTTTACAAGCTCTTGATAACAACCAAAACAAAATTGAAATGTCATACAATGTTGCATAGATAAAATGATGTAGATCATATCTAATAGTTTTATTTTGATTTTTAATTTTAAAATTTTGAATTATTAAAGTTCTTAAAAATGAAGGCATAATAGAGGCATTTGAACCCTCCTCTATTTATTAACAACTTTATCATTAGTTATCACTAATAACGTCATTATGATAATAAAATATTTAATATTAATTCAACTTAGTTTACTAATAAGACAAGACAAATATCCTGAAAACAATTTAATGAAATTCGTCCAATAAAATGCAACATGTATACATTTAAAAATTAAAAAATATTCTCTGTCAGAAAAAAAGTAATGAATAAATTAATTTACCGGGGCTTTTCTGCAAATACCGTGAATCAATAATAGCAAATAAGCAATGAGCGCGTAGCATCTGCTCTCGATTCAGTGGCCTAACTTTCCAACAAGTGTGTAGCAAATTGATTAAACCCGTTTTCACGCTTATTTTGGCTCGCAGCACGTCATAACACCTAGAAACAGCCTTGAAATTCTTGTCAGTTGGTTTTCTTCATGTTAGCAGCAATTAAATATGGTATCAATGTATTATAGTGCATATTAGTCTCAATATTATAGATTAATATCTTTATATTTAAAGTTTAATTAATAGATTTGAACCATTCTAACTTGATCTTTATATGAAAATATATTTGTAAATTTTATACCTTTTTATAATCTTTTTATTTTTTTTAAATATAAAAAAACACATGATGTAAAGATTTTGACCATATAAAAGAGTGATTTTCTATCTTTCTAAAAATAGTAATTAAATTTTAAAAAATATAAAATTTAGTTTGTAAGTACATATATAAAAATCATGTTGAACGGTTCAAATGATTATTTGAACATTGATTATGAAAATATTAAATTCGTAATACGAATTAATATGAGCTATGCATAGTAACATAGCCTCACTCCAATTAACTAATATGGTCAGAAATGGAGCTAGAAATAAAAGTATTGAGGAGTTGAATATTTTAGTGTATAGCAATTTTATTTATCAGAACACTAGTAATTATTCATACAGGTCAAATTATCAAATTTAATGGATAAAATTATAAATTTCTAATTTATATGAGGGTTTTAGCTCGTCCTTTCTCTCACTACCCAGCTGGTTTAATCGGAAAATGCCAGACCGGATCTATGTCCGGTTCAATTCTTCTAGAATATCGTTCATGCAGATGGATCGGCCAATTCTAATTTAATCAGTCGGTTTTATTAAAAAATCAGTGAATGAAATAAAAAAAAACCCGGTTCATTTAAGTATAGCTTATTTTAGTCTGCCCACGTTCTTCTTTTGAGGATAAAAGTAGAAACTTTTGAGAAAGAAAAAAGTACCATTTAGCATGTGATATTATGAGGACAACTTTATGATGTTTCTTGTGTTCATATATTAATTTTCTTTTAATAATTTTGTAATTCAATATGATCGTACCATTGTCACTACACTATGTTTAAAATAAATAAAAAATGTTGAAATTCAATATGAGTTGTTAGATGTTCGTTTTAATACAAAAAAATAAATAATTTTTATGTAGTTAATTCAATTTTAAAATAAAGAATAAAATTATAAAATATTTTTAACGGAAAAGAAAGTGTTCCTACGCATGTTTAGTTTAACAATTCTAAGAATAAGTTATGCATAATTTGAACTTCAAAAAATTATATTTCTTGCTTTTTTTAATAATTTTTATATTTGTTTTTATAGAACATTATTTTTTATGTAAATAGAAATTTTCACTCTATATATAAAACATGATTACTTGTAATTACTTATATCTCATAAATATACAATTGTCCAATCGGTTGATTTATTGGTCCGATCAGTAAATCGTTGACCTGGAGCTTTATCAGAACGATGTCCGATCTGGTTCATATGACATTGTTTTTTACCATAATTTTTTAACATAATTGCAGAATTACGAATTCATGACCTTATAGAAAATTTTCATATAAAATTATCTTACAAATATATAAAATTAGTTAATATTTCATATAAAATACTTCCCGAAACAATTTGATATATAATAATTAGATGATTATTTGAGTTGGTAAAGTTTGCACCACTTTATAGTAGTAATTATGAATCTGTATCATCCCGGGCACCTGAAGTGCAAGTGTTAAATTCGGACTCTTTTTTTGACTTGACACGAATCTCAAAGCATTAATCATAGCTCTTATAATTTCAATAGTTAATCTGAGTCATCAGTTTTTTTTTTTTTTTTTTTTACAAATATAGAAGTTATTAAATCATCAAATATGCTGACAGCCTAAATAGATTATTATTTGCTCACTCCAAAGCTTCTTACCTCACAATATACTTATTATCAATCTTACCCAATCTTAATTATGCTGAATATATGACCATGTTATGTTAATTAACAAAAATAGAAAAAAATACATTACATTTTGGAACTCTAAAAATAATAATAGTATTTTTTTTTCTTGATTGGTCAAAGTCAATTATAAATTAAATTCAAATGTGGAACCCCTTGCCTTCTATTAGACTAGGGATCACATGTATAATTAGTCCCCTTAATTAATATGCAAAAAAATTCCTGATATGATTATTGATGTACCATTAATGTTGTCTTAGGTGGTTACTCCTAAGGAAGCATGATTAGACCCATTTAAAATTTTTGAACCTTTGAAAAATGTAGCCTTGATTAGGTATACTTGGTTTCTCATTAAACAATTGAAAGACTTTGAAGTTTGAACTTCTCAACCTTGATTAAAAATGTATTTTATAACAGGTAAACGGTAGTGTACATCATTGTGGTGAAAATTTAAAAGAATAATTAATATATATATATAAGAGTGTCTTTGCCTATATATAATTGGTCCAATAAAATAAGTAAGTTGCTTAACACATTAAAAAAAAAGAGTGATTGTGGTAAAATTCAACTCTCCTTTTGACATTAACCAAAAGAAACAAATATTATTTTAATGCAACAAATTAAGTTAATATTGGGCTTGATTTTCTTCTTTTAATTTGGTCCATGAACTACTTTTCATTTTTGGGCTATATTATACGAAAAAAAGTGATTATATATAATTTAGACAGTCTAATACATCAATGAAATTAGAATGACATTAAATACAACCGTTAGAAATTAACTTAGAGCATTTTTATTGTTTTAAAAATACCATGTTGAACTACAAATTAAAATTCAGAATCAAATGTAAAATCAGTAGTTAATAACAATCAGGAATTTAGAATTCATAATTTTGTTAAATTAGAAGTAGTTTTTTTTAAGGAAAACTTGTTATATATGAAATTTTAATACATCTCAAAACTTGAAAAAGAAATTATCACATTAGAATAAAAATTAGAATATAAAGTCCAATATAAACTAAAAAAAAATCAGAATTATAACTTATGAACGGTTATAAAAAAATTTAAAAATATTAGAAAATAACTAATATTAATGTCACGTTTTTGTTCTAAAAAACAAAGCAACTTGGCCACAACCTTGTCTGTTTTATGAAACAACAATTATTTAATTTCATTAATATAAATGTTAGCCCATTACGCGTCCCGTTCCAGATGAGACAACACATCATTATATTTTATTACAATGGACACGTGTAGATTAAAAAAAAATATGCAATCTATATATAGGTCACTTTTTATTTTATTAAAAATTTGGCTATCTTGATGCATGCACCAATAAATAAGAGATTTTTTTTATAAACTATAAATAAAAAAATTAAATTTATCGAAACGATATGAAAGGCGGAGTTTTATAAAAACCATAAGGAACGACTTGCCAAGTCATTACCCATTTTTTTTTCAACACAACGATTTCGCAGGTTGTTCCTGATAATTTTTCACCAAATCTGTATAATTTTCGTGTTGCTGCTTGGGGAACGAGTTGCCAACTCGTTCCCCACATTTTTAACAGAAAAAAAACTATTTTTAAGAGGGGAACGACTTGCCAATTCGTTCTCCAATATTATTATTATTTTTTTTATGATTTGCTTATAAATTATAAAATGTGAAAAAAAAAAGTAAAACACACAATCAAGCTAGTAAATCTGTTAATGTAATATTAATTAAAACACACAAGAAAAAATTATATTTCTAGTTATTTAATATTAATTATTTGAATTAAGCTAAGAGTATTTTTCTTAAAAAAATATTAATTATGTGATTTAGAAAACATTGAGTATATTGTCATTGTGTAAATATTTTTTTTTGGTTCTTTCTACCGATTAAATATCTTTAATGTTTTTTTTTTCAGAAATTTCAGATTTTATTCTTTCATTTTGGAAATTTCAAAAAAATGTTTTATCAGTGCATTAATGTCCTTCCTTCCTTTCTTCTTCCCTCTCAGATCGACACTAAATTTATTCCATAGAAAACCAATGAAATTCTTCAAAAAATTCTGAATTTTGAGTATTATGTTATCTACAGACTAGCTTTTGCATTATATTTTCTGCTTTCGTGTAAGTTTATTTTTCAATTCTTATTTTTTTAAGATATAAAATTAAAAATAATATGTAGGTTAATGCAACGAGTATTCTGTTATCTACAGGTTGGCTTTTGCATTATATTTGCTGCTTTCTTCTGAAGGTTGTAGTAACTTTATGTTTCAATTCTTATTATTTTTTAAGATGTAAAATTTAATATGATATTTAAATTAACTGTGAATTTTTTTTTCCAGGAAATATCTCAAGTTTTAATAAATGTGTACCATCATTGTGAAATTTTAGACACACTGACTTGCACTTTTTCAATTTCTGACTCAACCATTCTTGATTGTTTGGCCACAATTATTAAATATTAGGCACAATTATTTGTACCTAATATGAAGCAAATAGTCTTACTTGTACTTCTATCTTATAACTAACAAGTATAACAACTAACAAATTAACAAGCATAATATTTAATTAACAAATATATTATGCTTAATAATTAACAAATATGTTAAGATGCTTAATACCTAACAAATATATTATGCTTGTGACCGAATATTAGCCAAGGGAACGGTTTGGAAAACCGTTCTCCTTTTTTTTCCGCGCAAGGATTTTCTGTGGCAGCTACTGTGCTGGCGTTGCGAAACAGATAAAAATTATCAAGGAACGACCTGCGAAGTCGTTCTGTTGAAAAAAAAAATGGAGAACGACTTGGTAAGTCGTTCCTTATGGTTTTTATAAAACTGGCCCTAATCATATCGTTTCCATAAATTTAATTTTTTTATTTATGCTTTATAAAAAAATCTCAATAAATGATGCTCATGCAGGATATGATACTTCTACGGATCACTATGCTAGAGATTATATGTGATTGTGTTAAATGTTGTGTATTTATTATAATCATGAGTATCACCAAAATATAGATGAATGATTTTACTTGATATTTAATGCTTTGCTCCTAAATCCTTACCAAAAATAAGTATAATATACAACACTATATTTAATCTTTTTAATTATCTTTTTAATTATTTTTTAGATAAAAATAAATCTTTACCATGGTACCCTTAAGATTTTTCAAAGTCAATAATTTTTGTTTTATCTAAAAAAACCAAAACAAAAATAATTCCCGAATATCTTTGTCAGAATGAATGAATTCATTTTTTACTATCTGTATTTAATGAGTTGAATTTTGTTATAACAATTAATGAACTACTCTTTTTGATGGGCCCATTTATTTTCTTTCTAAATCAGGCCTCTTAGCCTCTCACAGCCTTATATTATTTGATGTTGGGCTCAGCATTAGGTTAATATACTACTTTTTGTGTGGCTTCACAAGTTCACATGTAGCGAGAAAAAAATTGATATTCTTAAATGAGATCTTAACCGCTACATATTAAGCTACACAGATTCCCCAACAAGAACCAGAATTTGATGCTCAGGAATTTCTTTCATCGGTTTGTTTATCCGATAAGTGCATGGATGAAAAAAATTTCATACCCGGTTTTTTTTATAGATAAATCATAAATGTGATATCGACATTTACAATTTTTTCGGATCCGTTTTTTTGGAACCCCTTTTCAATAGATGAAAATTGCCAAAAATTTTTTTTGCAATTTTTCATAAATCATAAAAAATAGTAATACAATTTTAAAAATAATAACAATTAGTATTCTATAAGTTCATTACATAACTAATTTATTGGACTACTTAAATCGAAGTTTAAAGTTTATACGATAGGTTTTTGGGACTGTAGCACGGATGCCCTTATGCTATTCATAGCATCCAAGCCTTACTCTATTTTTTTTGTTCACATATAATTATATTTTTTTTATTATGATTAGATTGCTTTATTCAATATTTAAAATAGCTTTTATTTTGTAATTTATGATCAAATTGTTTATCGGACATTTTATTTTAGTTAATAATTTATGACAAAATTGATGTATACAATATTTATATATTTTTAATCATTGTCAAATTTAATTAATCAATAATATATATTTTATATTTTTTTTGTTATAACGTACAAAACGTGTTTAATATATATATTTGTTTATTATATTTTAACTGGTTCTCTCCTCACTTTCAATTAATGTATTGTTTGTAATTTCAATTGAAAAAAAAAATACAATCAATACTTTTAAGTTGAAATATATTATCAACATTTAGGTCCTGTTTGGCAGTCCCGTTCTCACATAAAATTGATAGGAAATTGATGAGAATTTAGACTAATTCCCAACCTCATTCGGACACATTATTTTTCCAATCATTTCTATTTTTGTTTCCACCACAATTCTTATATCAGTGCAAATCTGTAGGAATTAAAAACGGAGTTCAGAAGTGAATTTGTTTTTTTTCCATTCTCTCTCTCTGCAAATTATAGTACAATTAAAACTCAACATTCTTGTCAATCTTCTCCAGTGCTTTGCATCTATGTGGTAAGGGCTATTATATAAGCACCCTCTCTCCTCTATAATTTTAATTGTGGGACTAAAGACCAAAGCTGATCTGGACACAAATGCACTCGGACATCATCAAATATTTTCTATTGGCATTCTCTCTTTATATGTACTTTATTCAATGTATAATAAAATACACCTTATTTAATTATAAAAAAATAATATTTGTATTTTATAAAATAATAAAATAATAATTATTGATATGTTATTTGAGATATGGTTTAAGCGTAGTATCAGATACAAGAGGAACAAAATTATTTGAAAAATGCACCAAATGATTAGCAAAATTGAAGTACAACTTAACATCATACAGATTCAGGAGGAACAAAATCAATACAAGTACAATGCCTTCTATCATTTCCTCAACTCTAGCTACAATATCCACTTTCAGAGAATGAGAGGACTCAAGATAATAAACAATCTAAACCATAATTAATACATAAATACATACTTGAAGTATTATTATTTTTATTTGTCAGAAAGATGGAGGTGTTGTGTTCCAAATTTCAATATCTATAAATGACGTTTTTATCCGGATTTTGAACCTGTGACCTCGTACCTAGAGGGCATTATCCTTTGCCATTAAATTAAAGGTTGGTTCGCATCTTTTATTAATTACTTGATCCTATTAATTTAGCTTAGCAGACACCGGAACCACCAGCGATCTTCTTGCGTTCACTGACGAGCTTCTTCCAGTAGCCAGTGATCTCCCGCATGTTTTTCTCTAGCTTTCCGTCGTCAGCCAACTCTACATGACCGGCTACCGTTCTGCGGGTAGCATGCGCTTCTAACTCCTCCATCACTTTGTTAAGATCAGTTATCAACCTATAATTTTGTTTTAACATTTTAATTAGTCTCATGTTTGGAGCATTTGTGACCTTGTTACAAAGCTTATCACAAGAGTTGTGCCAAATATATATATATATATATATATTTTTCCATTTTGTTTACTCTTGCTTGGTGTTGGACTTTTATATGTTCTATAACAGAGAGTAGAATAGAAAAAAAATTGAAATATCTGTAATGGACTTAATTTATGGGTTTAATTAAAATATAAAGATTGAAAAAGGGATTGGATATTTTGAAATTTCAAAATTTTGTACAGACCTTTCGGCTAGACCACGGCCGAAATCTTCACGAATGACAACCCTCAGCACAGCAATGTGCTCGGCATCGGCCGGCATAGTGTAGGCCGGTATGATCCAACCGAAACGGCGCATGTTTTCAGATACATCAAAAACTGTACTATGAGTCACTGTTTCCTTGAGAGAGAATGCAACCAAGGGAACACCGACTTCTTTGGAGACGATGTTGAACTTGCCGATTTTCTCTATTCCTTCACGCAGTACTTTCGCATTTAACATGCAGTTTTCCATTACTTGTTGGTATCCCTGCAAAATGAAGCAAGGATTAAAGTGGCTTGACAAATTTTTAGTTTCCTCCTTTTTTTGGTAGTCATGTATTTTCTCTTTTTTCTGATTTAAAATTTCCAGTTGTAAATGTACAGCATACCTCGAACCCGAGTCGGATAAACTGGTAATACTGCGCAATTATCTGGCTAGAACCTGACATATAGAATAAAATGTATTTTCAGTATTGTAAGTTCAAAAGAAAAAAATTTGGAAAACTATTCCTTTTTTACAGAATCTGGTATACATCAATGTTTAAACCAACATATTCTGGTGCCAGAAATATTAAATTTAGGTTAATTACATGCCAAAACTAAAAAAAAAAGAGATATGAAGAGGCATTACGAACAGCACATGTTAATATGAAGATCATGTTAGATGGTTCAGATCGACTGTTTGGACATTGAAACAGAGATAAGGATGTGAGAAATGATTGGGACACGAAAATAATGAAGTATTTTAGCCCTACTCACCCGATAAATGTACACATTTTACCTTTAGAGAAATTGAGTGTGAATGTAGGTTGATCGGCCCCGAGATAGTTGATATGAAAGATGAGCTCCTCAGGCAGATCCTCTTTGCACCTCCACACAACCCAACCAACACCCGGGTACACGAGCCCATACTTGTGACCGCTCACATTTATGCTTTTCACAAGAGGTAGTCTGAAATCCCATTCCAGTTCGGGGTACAAGAACGGTGCAATGAAGCCTCCACTTGCTCCATCAACATGGATCGGTGTGTTCCATCTACATCAATTATAATTTCAATGAGATTTGGAATTTACATTAATATCAGGAATCATTTGTCAGTCATTTTTGTTTTAACAAAGCCTAGGAAGGATCAGTAAGCATACCCGGTTTCGTTGTTTTTCTCAGTAAGCAAATCATTTAATGTCTTGACATCTTCAAACTCTCCAGTGAGAGTCGATCCTAAGATGGCCGCGACACATATGGTGTTCTCGTCTACCATCTCCACCGCTTTCACTGGATCCATGATGTAATACCCTTCACTCAATTTCACCTCCTTTAGCTCCACCTCGAAGTATCTCGCAAACTTCTCCCAGCATACCTATAAATAATTTTTTTGGTGAATTTAACAGAGATACAACCAGATGTGAATTAGAGTGATCTGAACTGCTTCACATAATTTTCGTATGAATATGTAATTGGAGACCAAATTTTACTTCTTCTTTTTTTAACTTTTTACTATTTTTTTTAAATAGGTTGAAAATCACTACTTTCAAATGGTTCAAAATCTTTAGATCGGGTGATTGTTTATCAAAGTTTCTAAAAAATGTAAAATTTGGTCACCAAGTAAATTTTATATAGAGATCATTTTGAGCAGTTCAGATTGAATATTTGAACTTCTTAAACAAAATATTTTGATCCATAGCACAGATCGTTCTGTGCTTTGCAAAGTATTGACTCTGTTAATTAAGATTTTCAAATAAAATAATCAACATATATGTAATATATAGGTTCCAAGTAGAGAATGAACTTACCACCTCAAACTATAAAATACTAAAATGACAGAGAAAAGTGATTTATTGCACTGTTACTCTCAGCAGTACAAATACAAAATTACCTGAACATTGGCACCAGTTACAATATTAGGCTTGTCACAGGGCTTCCCTTCTGCCTTGCGCTTGTTTTTCCATCTCCTCTTAAAAGCTAATCCAGCAAGCATTATCGCCTCTGATGACCCGACTGTCCCCACTCCAATAGCTGTCTCATCATCTCCAATTGGAGCATTGAACAGGTGCGCGATCATGTTAACACATCGATTCTGTATAAGAAAAGGTTAAGTAAAATTTTATTGATATAAATTTACTGATATACATAAAACTTTTCAAATGAAAATTCGGTCAAGGATATCAAAAGAAAATAAAGTTTCTTCCATTGAATCACATAGCCATTCTCTTCATAAAAGTACAAAAATTGTTTGCAAGCATATAAGATAAGATCTATTAAGAAAATTTAATCAAAAGAAATGAATACGTACAATAATTTACCTGAAGTTCGGTTGTGACGGGATACTCATCCATATCAACATAATTCTTGTTTGCGGCCGCCATCATGAGCTTGTCACATTCCGGCTCCATCCATGTCGTGACGAACGATGCCAGGTTCAACCTCGGGTTCCCATCCAGCATCAACTCGTCATTTATGATTTGGTACGCTGCGTCCTTTGGGATTGATTTATCTGGCATCTTGAACCTTTATATATGCACAAAAATTAGCAACATTAAAATAAATCCCAAGACCCAATATGCCAGATTTACATTTTGGTTTGGCATTATTATATGTATACTAGCCAGTAGCATGTTCTAGTCTGGTCAAGCCTGGTACTGGTATCTACTATTATACCTGCCCAGTACTCGTATAGCTAGGAAATTTCTGGATAACATTTTTCTGAGAATTAATAAACAATAGTGCATAATAAACTTCATATTTTGCATAACTAAGATTTCAATCTTCAAAATTCAGCAAATACTTTTACAAGAAATAAAATGGGTCTTCTTATTTATAAGGAAAAGAAAGAAAAAGATAAAATATATACTTTCAGATCTCAACAATCAGCTTACCAGAATGGTGCTGTTTCCAACCATTCTAGTTTATTTCTCCTTTTCTCCTTTGAAACTTTTTATAAACATACCACATCAACTTGAACTTCTTTTTTTTTTTTTTGAGGTAAACAGTAACTTGAACATATTTTGTTGCTTTACCAAAACCGGCTGGTACCAGCCAGCACACATATGGTAATTTGTTCATGTACCTGGGAAGACAAACTTGAACATAGCGAGAGGCAAAGGTGGAGCAGTGAAGAGGCTCCGCCGCTTCTGTTGCCATCGTTGTTAGCACCATTTTTTTCAATGAATTTTGAGATTTTTTTCAAGAGATTTGCTTGGAACTTTGAATGGAAAAGAAATATATAGAGACTTAGTAGGTAGAAATACTGGGTCTAAAAGCACACAGATTCACATATGCTATATATAGTAAACATTTCTTTTGATTGAAATTTATGGATCATGAGCTAACAACCAGTAGATTGGGAAATAATTTTAGCAAAATTATCTGCATCTAACCGCAGCCAAACAATTTTATCATAATTTATTTCTTTTTCGTTAGTAAACATTTATTTATTGAGTAACTGAAACCAAGATGCTAAGATGTAAAAGTATTCTTATTTATTCATTTAATATTTTCTAAGAGGTAAGACAATATTAATGGTCAAAGTATTATTATAGAATGAACTCTTAATTTATGATACAAAATATTCTTTTATTATAATTATTGTGTCAATTGCATGCATAGAACTATATATAAAAAGACTTGGAATTCTCACATGGGCATTATAGTAAGATTTACAATGATTAAAGTTTATATACATAGTAGTTATTTTATCAAAGATTTACAATGATCCACTGTTTAATTTTGCATTGAGAATAAGCAATCAAGTCTGTAACAAATATATTTCCTCAATGAGAAAAAAATAAAAACTCAAGATGGCTCAATCTCTAGCCCCTTTTGTCGGTGGCAAGTGGCATTTAATTTTGGTGCATCAATTTAAGTATAATAAATAACTAAAAACCAAAACCAGTTGCTACAGTGAATGTGTAGTCTGGCATTTTTTTTTTATTCGTCAATCTTCTTGGAAAAGATCACACCGCACAAAGAATATATTATTAAATAAGTTGGGCCTAGATGAAAATGGGCATATATTCCTGTTTAGATTAAATAGGGTCTTCAATTTATGGCCCAAACAATTTCGGCCCAAGAAATGACGTCATATCACATAATCAAGGTCAATAGAATTGAGAATGCTATTTTTTTTGGCATAAGAAATATTAATCAATTAAATGCATGGCTTACCTTCTTTATTATATTAATATTTTTTTTTATTAATAGAGACTTCATTAAGTTCTCCAATCATCAAAATTTATATACTCTTGTTCATACTCGTGAATTGTTTCGTGCAAAATAAAAATCATATTAATATGTTGGAATTTATATTTTACAGTTCATTGTAATTGTTTATTCATTTACAACTATACTCTAAATATTACCTTCCTTGATTGTATAATGGTTCAGGAATGAAAGACATAATTTTCTCTTGTAATAATAAAGAGATACTATATTAGCTAGGTATACAAATATTGACGCATTTATAATAATTACTATAGATTCTCAATTATTAATTGAGGAAATATGGGTTTTGTCCTGTATTTATTTATTACATAATATCTAAAAAGCATTGCTTAATTAACTCGTCAATTTTAATTTTGTGCCCATGATTAATTAAAATTAATCCACTAAAAAGCATTAGAAAATAAGGAGGCTTTTGCACCTTTAACAAAGCAATCTAGCAGGGCCGGATCTAAAGCTTGGAAGCAACATTTTTCCTTCATTCCTTGAGTAAAGCAAGAGTTCTACAATCAAGGAAGGCAAAGAAAAGCATAAGAATCCTTGCTCTGCACTAACAAACATTAATTATCACTTACTAATTATCTCACCAAGTCATTGATCACTTTTGAAATATAAAGGATTTATTTGTATAGCCATGGTTCTGACTCAGGTGCAACAGACGGAGGAAGGTAGCTCGGCTTTCGTCAACTCTGTATTTGCATCGAGATATGTGCAAGACCCACTACCCAGGTACTTTTAATCTCCTGGGTTGGTATAATCTCCTTGAAATTGCCACTCTGTTATTTTTATAGAGTATAAACAATTTTGTGAAATTAAGTTGCAACAAAAAAAAATGTGATATAATATTAAATGACAGGATTCATCATAATAATGTAACTATGTTAATTGTCTTTAGATAATATTAATTAAGATTTTGTTAGCACTTAAGCTATAGTTGGTTCAACATCATATTAGAAAGAAAGGCTTAAGCAGAGTACATTCTCTTAAAAAAAATGAACAAAGAAGTTCTTTAAATATGAGTGGTAATAAATTAATTATATGTAGCATTTCATTAAAATAATTTGAGGCAAAAATATATAAATTAATTAATAAGCCCTAAACCCAACATTTCTTTAAAAAATGTTAATTTAATTGTTCTTTTTGCTTGCTTAACCATATTCATTTTGTGTTACCAGATTAGGTATGAGGTTTAGGTATCCATACTGCTGGTTTCAGCTTTTAAATTTACAAATGTGATTTAGGTATGAGATGCCGAAGAAGTCGATCTCAAAGGACGCAGCGTACCAAATAATCCATGATGAGCTGCTACTTGATAGCAGCCCCAGGTTGAACCTTGCTTCTTTCGTAACGACATGGATGGAACCAGAATGTGATAAGCTGATGCTCGAAACCGTAAATAAGAACTATGCCGACATGGACGAGTATCCCGTCACCACTGAATTACAGGCTAGTATATATACCACTATATTATAGATAGTTTTACTTGTTCTAAAGGATTGCTACGTACCTTGGATCAATATCTATAATTCAACTATTGATCTTGAATTCATATACAACATATGTTTCAATGTTTAGATCAAACCGAATGTATCAAAACTAAGAAATAAATTGAAAAATGGATTTTATTAAACATGTGAAGTTGAACTTAACAGAGGTTCAGAATTGTGTATACTATTTAATCATGACAAGCTTCTGGTGGTATTATATGATATATAAATGTGTGTGTATTTTAGTAAAGGTTGGAGGTCAAGTCATTCAACTATTTAATAGGTATTATATATTTATTAATGACACAATAAGGAATTTCATTTGTCTTTTTTGCTGGCTTTAATAAGTCTTTCATACTTATAAAAAAAAAATTCTTTCTCCAGAATCGATGTGTGAATATCATTGCGAGGTTATTTAATGCTCCTTTGAATGACGGACAAGCGGCGGTTGGAGTCGGCACAGTTGGGTCATCAGAGGCAATAATGTTAGCAGGGCTTGCATTCAAGAGAAAATGGCAGAATAGAAGGAAGGCGCAAGGGAAACCCTTCGACAAACCAAACATTGTCACCGGAGCGAATGTCCAGGTAACCATCAACTACACTCTGCATAGTGCATATTTGCCCGTACTATGGATCAATATCTCCATTTTTTTAATGTCCAAAGTTCAAACAGTTGATCTAAACTATTCAACATAATCTCCACATGAGAATATACTTGTAGATCAAATTTTACAATTTTTTAGTTTGTTTTTAATAATTTTTAAAGGTTAAAAATCACTTCTTCAAAAGTAGTGATTTTCTACCTATCTAAAAAAATAGAAATACATCTACAACATGTTTGGAAAATATATAAATTGTGCAAACTGTTGGATTTTCAATGAAGGTTTGCTGGGAGAAATTTGCACGGTACTTTGAGGTGGAGCTGAAAGAAGTAAAATTGAGCGAAGGATGCTACATTATGGATCCGGTGAAGGCAGTGGAGATGGTGGATGAGAACACTATTTGCGTGGCTGCCATCTTGGGTTCGACCTTGACCGGTGAATATGAAGATGTCAAACAACTCAACGATCTGTTAACCGCGAAGAACAAAATAACAGGGTATGTTATGAGTTTCTCAAAAGAAAAATATATACAGAGAGAGAGAGAGAGAGATAAAAATGTCTCCAACATAGTTTATTTATGAAGGTTTTGTACAGACGCATTAGGTTTACCAGTAATGAACGCTAATCACTAGGATAAAAGTTTAATATATACTTCTGAAAGATAAAATTTTGAAGGGCTAAATTGAATTTACCCACAAAATATTAACAAAGAGTAAACAAAATAAATTCAGATGCTGTAATATATTTTTTTTTACTTTTTGTGAATCTATGCAGGTGGGACACACCAATTCATGTCGACGCTGCCAGTGGAGGCTTCATAGCACCATTCTTGTACCCAGAATTAGAATGGGATTTCCGTCTTCCCCTCGTAAAAAGCATCAATGTGAGTGGTCACAAGTACGGACTTGTCTATGCCGGCGTCGGTTGGGTTATATGGAGGAGCAAGGATGATTTGCCAGATGAACTCATTTTTCACATAAATTATTTAGGAGCTGATCAGCCTACCTTTACCCTCAATTTTTCTAAAGGTTTGATGCTTTGCTTTTTTAAATAATTCTTCTGAAGTTATATTTACTATTTGATCATAAATGCAATTAACATAGTTATACAGATTAGTACTGAGATTTTGGATCAAATTTATCTCTGATTTTAGGATCCAGCCAAATCATTGCACAGTATTACCAGTTCCTTCGTCTGGGATTTGAGGTTTGCTTCTCCAATTATAAATTTTCTCAAAATAACAAGTGTAGTTATATAACAATACAGATACATATAATTGGAAATTTTAGTTACTAGTGATATGTTTTGGCAGCTTATTAATTCTGATATCAATATATCAGAACCTTTTCTGATTTGCTTTTAATTTGATTTTTATCCCAATTATGGGAGGTCTCAAACTCTCATTTCTTTAATTAGGTCTGAGATTTGACTAAAATTAATTCCCACATACTGATAAACAATGCAATGAAATATGAAATTTTGTTACTTGCTAGGGCTACAAAAATGTAATGAAAAACTGCATGGAGAGTGCCAAAACTCTGCGAGAAGGACTCATCCGTACCGGCCGCTTTGACATCATCTCAAAGGAGAAAGGTGTACCTTTAGTAGCCTTCTCATTCAAAGACAAGTCCCACAATTCACCATTCAAGCTGTCAAATTTGCTACGTCGGTACGGCTGGATTGTACCAGCCTACACCATGCCAGCCAACCTAGAGCACATGACGGTTCTTCGAGTTGTCGTCCGAGAAGATTTCGGCCGACCCATGGCGGAGAAGTTTCTATCACATGTTGCCATGTGTTTGGATGAACTGGATTCTCTGCCAAAAGCAGCACTTGTACCACTACCAGCAATGAAGTATACCATCGAAATAGTCACCGGTACCGACAGTGGAAGTGAACCTTTCATGGTTAGGGTTTTACCGCAAGAAACCGAGCCAGAGAGAATAACTGTGCCTCTACTAACAGGGAAAACTAAAGGGGTTTGTTGATTTGTTGTAACTAGCAGTAACACATAATAGGATACTTTAATTAGCTTGTTGCCTCATACATGCCTGTATTTTATATGAATGATTGTATATGATTTATATGTGATGCGCATATGTAATCATATAAATATGTTCAGTGTAAATTAGCGAGTGCATTTTATTCATCTCATGTTTTTATATACTGTTATATATCACTTTTTTATACTGTACATTAGTAATTATGAAAATATTTCAACAATATAGCTAGTTAGAATATGAAGTAAAATAAAAATAATAAATTTAATTCGCAGTCTGTGTTCAAATTAATTCATGACATCAACATTTTTTCCATCCAGTTTTATATATTTTTATTTTGGTAATCCAAATAAGGAGAGGGACCACTTGGGTTGGGCCGGATTGCGTAGCAGAAATAACACCCGGTCCAAATACACAAGGTCCAAACAGGGTAAAGGTTTTAACAGAGAAGTTTTAGCTTCATGCAGCTTACAAACCATATTCATTGTTGTTATGAGTTTATAGTTTGTGCGCTGTATCCAGCCAAATATGCTCTGTAAAAATATTTTCCCGACCACACCTCCGGCAGACAAGTTTAATTAAGTGTCCAAATGAGCTCTGTTGTTTGATTCCCCTAAAGTAACACAATTTTTATTTTGGATCCTGGCCGTCCAATCTGTTCTGAATCGGACCCCGGGTGCTGATCTTACTGTCCAGATGCAAACTCAAAATTTGTGTTGCTTTAGGAAATTTGGACATTAAAGTTTCCCCTTCCTATGCATGAATTCCCAACTGCGCACACACGCACCGATAAGTGATAAACAGAACAGATGGAGCCATCCAAGGCCTCCGCCGCGCAGTGGTTACAGCGGCCAAGCACTGTGACCGCTAGCGGCCAGGAACCTCGTAGAAAAACCCCTCCCCAAATCCCTACAATAAATCTCAAATCCGGGCGCGCAATGCCACTTCCCCTTGTCGGAATGGGTACAGCAGAGCACCCGTTCGACCCGGAAAGAACAAAATCCGCTGTATTGACCGCAATAGAGTTAGGCTACCGCCACTTCGACACTGCCGCTTTCAACCAATCAGAGAAGCCGCTGGGAGATGCCATAGCCGAGGCTACAAGTCTCGGCCTCATTGGATCCCGGGAAGAGGTTTTTGTTACCTCTAAGCTCTGGTGCACAGATTGCCACCCGGAGCTTGTTCTCCCTGCCATCAAAACTAGTCTCAGGTAATTTTTTGAGGAACTTTTTTTTAAGGGGAATTTCAAGTATACCCTCAAAAACATCAAAAATACGTATTCCTCCCACTAAAATTCATGGTATCATATTTAGTTATTTACCCTTTTAAATTTTGAAAGCTCGTAAATTTTTCTATTTTATTGCCTTTTCGAGTAAAAAACCCATTTTCAATTTAACAAGTACCCATTTATGATTTATTAAATAAATAAAAGTATGTCTAGCATGTTTAATAAAAATGTGAGACTTCTAATTGGTCGATTTTTGAGGGATATTTGTAATTTCGAAGTTTTTGAGGGATATAGATGAAATTCTCCCTAACATAAAGATTTGTTGTTTATTGATGTTTTTTTTTAATTGGGTAGGAAGCTAGGAATGGAGTACCTTGATTTGTATCTGGTTCACTGGCCGATGAGTGTGAAGCCTGGGCCCCCCACATTCCCTGTGAAAAGAGAGGATGTTGTGCCCATGGATTTGATAGGGGTGTGGGGAGCAATGGAGGAGTGTCAGAGGCTGGGTCTGACGAGGGCCATAGGCGTCAGTAATTTCACAACTAAGAAGTTAGAAGAGCTGCTTCAATTTGCTGAGATTTCTCCATCTGTTAACCAGGTTTTTAAAATGTTTGATTTCGAATTTTACATTGCCGTGCAGATCGTCCTATTTAGTTTAATTATGTTTCAATTTTACTTCTTTCTTATCTGACCCTTAGTTATACACTTCTTTTTTTACACACTATTACAAATTTGACATCACAAATTTATTCACCGTTTTGGGAGGTAGTTATAACTTAATTAAACCATTCTTTCAATAAACATCCATATAAATATGCTGTGCAATTATATCCTTACCAAGGTTCAATTTTGTAATTACTAATTAAGTTTCAACTCGCCCAACTTGATGTCAATATGTAGTAATCTGTTGTTAAATAAATTAAAAGAACCATTAAGTTTTTCAGTGTTGTCAATATGTAGTAATCTGACAGTTAAAATTCCATGATCAGTGTTGTACCAGTACTTATACTAGTTTCACTCCTTTCCGATTTTAATTTAGGTGGAGATGAACCCAGTATGGCAACAGCAAAAGTTAAAGGAATATTGTGCAAAAAGGGGAATACACATAACAGCTTATTCTCCTTTGGGCGGCCGAGGCAGGGTCGGGAATAATACTGTTATGGATTGTGAAGTTCTCAAATTGATTGCATCAGCTAAAAGGAGAAGTCTTGCACAGGTTATTTTCTCAATAATACTGTACATTTTATCTACTATCACAACAGGTTTCTTCAAATTGCAGCGGAATTTCAGGCCTTTTTGCATGTAAATACCAAAGAAATATCTATCTGAATCGTTCAAGGTGATTTCCATATGAAAATTTACTTGCAGACTAAATTTTACATTCTTTAGAATTTGTTTTATTATTTCTTTTATATATGTAGAAAATCACTACTTTTGAATAGTCTAGAATCTTTTGATCCAGTAATTTTCTACCTATCTAAAAAAATAGTTAAAAATTCTAAAAAATTGTAAAATGTGATATCCAAGTACATTTTCATATGGAGAGCATGTTGAACGGTTCAGATCAATTGTTTGGACTTCGAAAATGGAGATATTGATTCATAGTATGTATTGATATGAGCTATAAGTCTTGAAATATAAGAAACAGTAGAGTTGTTTTAAAATATCCACTTTGTAGCCCTTTATTTTAATACATGAGAAAATGTGGTTATTTTATTCTGAACCCATACTCCCAACCTATCTTTAGGTATGTCTAAGATGGCTGTATGAGCAAGGCGTAAGCTTTGTAGTAAAGAGTTTCAACAAGGACAGGCTTAAAGAGAACTTGGAAATATTTGACTGGGAATTAACCGATGAAGAACGGCTGAGGATTAATGAGATGCCCCAGAAAAAGCGGATTTATGTTGACGCTATGCTGTCAAGAGATGGATCTCTTCACTCGGTTGAGATCGCTGATATAGACATAGTTGAACCATGATCATACATTTTACGATGCAATCGGAGTTGAGGTGCAGGATAAGATCAGGATGCATTCAATTCGGGTCAAATTTTCAACTGGCTTCAGTGCGGATTTTTTATAACATCTGCCAAAATGGGATTAGTACTGACCAGGTGGAGCCCTGCCAGGTTGGGATTCGCGGGTTGCCAAACCCTCGGACTTTTGGTTATCTTAGAATCATCTGTCTTGAGCTCGGTGGCGGCTTGCCAGGTTGCAGTCACGGCTCGCCAGTATACAAATTGGTTCATTTCCTTTGTTTTTCTGTAATAAAACATATTTTCGGCAGTAACTTGATCTTTGGAGGATAGTAAAATAAATCAATAATATAAAATAACAGTAAAGAGTGGTAAATATTTAGAAATTGGTATAGTTTTGCTACCGAAATCATGGTCAAATATAGGGATCCAAATCTGCTGAAATTCACGGGTATGAACAGTAACCATGAAATTCTTGAAATCCAAGATCCAACCATTGAATTGTTTCGAGATGCGTGCACAGAAAAATCAGTTATTTTGAGATGCGTGCACAGAAAAAAAAAATGGACGGCTGGATAAAAAATTCAAGGGATTTCAAGGTTACTATTCATCAAATTTGGATTTCAGCGGATTTGAATCCCAAATATAGATGTGTTTGCGGCATGTCACATGCATGCACATGAATCCCAAATATAGATGTGTTTGCGGCATGTCACATGCATGCACATGCAATCAGGAAACATAGTAAAACAGGGACAAAAATAACAGTAGAAACATTAAATGACAGCCCTCCTTTTTCCTTAATTTTATTGTGGAAGGGAGATGAGGAAGATAATCTTAGAATCTTATAGTGAGCTTGAGAGAAGTAAACACAGAGAGAACATGGACTAGTTTTAAACCTATTGAAATATATATGCCATAATGTATCCTTCATATTACAACAATATCTAGCTACATAATTATTGTGTAAGATATATATTCATTTTTCAAAATACTCTCGCCAATCTTCTTTCGTGTGATGAAATATAATATTTTATGATGAGAATATTACATTACATTTTAATTATTGTGTAACTTTACTAGCTGATAATGAATTAGAAGGAGGAAAAAAAAAAGACATGTAAAAAATATTTATAATAGGTTTTGTCACAGATAACCAATTAGGAGCTCTCTTAATTGCCTTGTTAATTTTATTTTTGCCGTAATCCAAATAGAGAGCCACCTACACCGACAAGCATGCTAACATTTGTCACAGATAACCCTGTGACCTTCTCTTCATCTAGATTAGATGCAAAGCTGGCAACAAGAGTCGTCAAGGCCACGAGAATTGGAAATGAAACCATCAGTATGAATTTCGCTTTCTGAAAAAAAAAAAAAAAAAAAAAAAAAAAAAAAAAAGTAAATATCATAATATAAATTACAGGATTATATATTTTGGAAACATATAATTAAAGATAATAGTATTAGTATTAGTAATAATAATAATAATAGATACGATAAGGATTTGAGCAGAAGCAAAGAAATCAAGCATTGCCCGAATTACGGAACTTTTCTCAGGGTAGAATTGAATACAAACAACTGTGGCAACCGCAAGGCAGAGGCAGAGGGCACAGAGGAGCCTCAATTTCCAGATTGGATTTGATTTATTAGAACCTAAGATGAAATTTTGAAGGCAGTTGCCAATGGCTTGTTGGTCCGGTATTAGCGGTTCCGTAAGACCTGGTACTGAGATTGGAGGCTCCACTTCTGTTACTACTATATCGTTTTGGCACTGAGGTTGTGGAACCGGATGAACACCTCCCGATATAATTAGTGTCTCCGTAGTTTGATGTTCACCTTGAAAAGAAAGTTGGATTACTGTCCTTACAGCGTTGTCTTCTTGGTTGTTGAGATCATTAAGGGACTCCATTAATTCCTGAGCTAGGTACAGATTATTAGTATACAGAGCGAACTGTTATATATGTTTTAAAGTGAAAGTATCCAAACAAAAAAAGAAAAAAAAAAGGAAGCAGTCAACGAAAGGCGTGTTCAAATTGAATTCAGAGTAGGTCCGATGCCCGTCGGACCTACTCCTATCTCGTTCAAATTAAGCGCGAGTGCGTATCCTCTGAGATATCTCAATTTTTATTTGGGCTTTGAGATTCGTGCAGAACGTATTTGATCGATTGAGATATTCCTCAAAGTCACGCAAAGTTTGAGATATCTCAGAGGATGCAAATTCATTAAGCGCAATGGCACCATTTGATGTAGGTGGAAATAAGAGGCGTAGTAGTACAACTCTTATGTGCAGTGAGATCAACTTGAACTTTTGAATAAAGCATTTTAATTAGTTTTTCGATCAACTTACTCTACTAAAAAAAGTAAAATAAAAATATTATATAAATACAAAATTAAGTGTCATTCCATTGCAGTGGACAAAGAAGCAAATGTTTAAGTGATAAAAAAAAAAATTATGATATATGCGCGAATTGTTCGGCACATTCATTATTTTGCGACTTGTGGCGTATTGAATATTAACAAAATATATATAATACACGGTTACCGAAATAATCATCGATTTATTCATCTGATATCATATCCGAATAAGGTGATGAATTATTTGTGAATTATTAAGTAAAGTCATTTTATTATGATGTTTGGCAAGTAACAAGTAGTTACAGAAATTAACCCATGATGGCGCCACAACAAATCTAGGAATTGTTTCCTATTCAGTTTACTTGTTCAATCATTATACTGATCGCATCCGGTGGCACTTTTTATTTCACCCTGAGAAAGATGTTTTCTTTGTTCCTGTGCGAAAAAAAATGTTCGTATCACTTGATTTGAGCAGGAGGGAGATTTCATCTGTTAATAGTTTGGGCATTGATTACTTGATTTGATCTGTTAATACAACTCACCAATAGAGAGTTGTATTGTTGGATTTACACGCCTTGTTACTTGATTTGACTTGATTTCCAAAGATGTATTGATGAATCTTTATGTAACTTCACATTTCTAGAGAAGATGATTTGAGCTCCATAACTGTGTAATTTTGTTCTTTTGTTGTAGTTGTGTTCTAGTTTTTAGTATTGTTGTTATATGCTTTTGGGAATCGAGTTTCTCATTTTTTAAAGCTATTTTATACTTCTTATTGGACTTTGGTATGATTTTTCATTACCAGAAGCATTGATTACCAGTAGGATAATGATTCCTCTGCAAATTTTGGGCCCGCTGACATGAATTACTGATGGCATACATGAGATCCCATTTTCAGTTGGCTAATTTTGGTTAAATGATTGTGTTGCTTGCTTCAAAAGTTGTACTAGTGATGTTTGAAATGTTTGTTGCATGCTTTGTTGGTTACTGGTCTGTTGGTACCAGTTGTGATGGCAATGATACTAGCTGTTTTTATTTTGTAGGTTCAGTGGATTGAGTATTTAATGGCAGGGTCAAATGGGCAATGATGCAAATGGTATGCTTGCTCCTAAAGAATTTCAGTTGCCTATGCATCAGTTACTGGTACATGGTGAGAGATATTACATTTTTTTTTTTTTGGTTAAAAAGGCACATGGCCCAGTTTCATTGAAGAAACAAAGAGTTTTTAGTTACAAAAAGGTAATCCATAGAAGGTAATCTATATCCTTCTCTGCTTCTATTAGCTAACTACCAACATTCTCATGCATAACAAAACAGACCTCAAAATGACTGGACCAAAGCTCCTAACACGTGCCAGAGGAACATCAAAGGCAACAAAATGTAATAGACTATAGGTAGAGAAACAAATGATAGCACTAAGTAATCCAGCGCTCTCTCAAGCAGAATTGTCCTCTATGTGAAAGAAGACACTATCTTCTTTGCTTGGAAAATCACTCTCAGAGGGATGGATTCCATGATCTCTTCCTGAGGCAGCCAGTTTAGAGTTTCAGCTCTCACTGCCTTCTTTGTTTTCTTGTGACCTGTCCAATACAAAACCAAAGAAATTATTAAGTAAATCAAACTCTTTGTTGTTTTTGGTTGTATATTATGAAAACAAACTTCATTTCGATGCTTCCAAACTGTCCAGCAAGCAGCACTAAAAACGATAAGAAAAGTTGTTCTTTCAAGTGTGGGGAGTGTGATGGCAAAATTAAACACTTCTTTCATGGTTCTCCATTGAGTACAGTCAAGGTGTTGCTTGCCTAACCATTGTAAGATTTGTTGGACTAATGAACATTTTAAAAACAGATGAGACACAGTTTCAATTTGATTGCAAAAACCACAAGTGGTATCCCCCTCCCACCTTCTCTTGCGGAGGTTATCTCGCGTAAGGATTTTATTTTTGAAGGTTAATCACATAAAAATTTTAATTTTGTGAGGAACAGGTGATGTCCACCAAAACATAGGGTGGGCTGCTAATACTCCTCTATGGTTAAGAAAAAGGTATAAAGATTGAACACTAAAGAGGCCTGTGTTAGTCCATCTCCAGGAAAGTTTGTCATGGTCATGCGTGAAAGCCATTTGACTTAAAATATGTAGGATTTGGGTCCATTCTCTAAGGCAAATGCCAGTTAGTATATCATAGAAATGTACAGCTTGCCCTTGAGAATTAACAACTTCTGAAAATAAGATATTTTTGTTAGTACAAGATTTGTATAATTGGGGAAATCTAGAAGCTAAAGAGTAATTATCATACCACAGATCATTCCAAAAACTAATTGTAGATGAGGTGCCTAGGGAGCAAAGGGTACTACCTGATCCCAGTTTAACAAGTTGCATAAGCTCAACCCAAAAAGGAGAAGCTAAATGAGAGTTATGAGGTTCTGAGTATAAGTAAATCAGAAGGGTTTTCCAATGACTGTGATATAGTGTATATTTCAATTTCCACCACCATTTAACTAGTAATGCGATATTCATATCCCTCAAATCCAATATTCCTAACCCACCATATGTTTTTGCCACACAAGCTTGGGACCATTGAACAAGTGAATATTTTTTCCTTTGTCCCCCCGATCCTTGCCATAAGAATCTGCATCGTAATCTATCTATATCTCGTAGAACTGTAATAAGTATTTGATATAAGGAAAGGGTGTATAAAGGAACCGCGGACAATACCGAATTGACTAGGGTAAGACGGCCCCCAAGAGATAATAGTTGACCTGTCCAGTTTGGGAGTTTTCTTTCGATTTTATCAATCAAAAATCTCCAGTCTGAGACTCTAAGTTTGCGATCATGAAGGGGGAGACCAAGATATTTAATTGGAAAAGAAGCTGTTTGCAACCAAATATATCGGCAAAAATGTCTAAGTTATCAGTGTTAAGGGCATACATCTCTGTTTTAGCAAAATTGATTTTAATCCTTGATATGGCTTCGAAGGCTCGCATAGCCCACCAAGCAGATTGTATAACGGAATGATTAGCTTCTAAGAAAAGGATAGTATCGTCCGCATAATGACAATTTGTGATAGTGGTATTATTAAAGCAACTAGGTCCTAGTCCCTTGAGTACATTAGCATATTTACCTTTATGAAAAATTCTACTAAGTACATCAGCAGCCATAATGTATAAAAAAAAGGGACAATGGGCCCTCTTGTCGGACTCCTCTTTTGCAAAAAAAGTAAGGAGTAAGTACACCGTTTATATTAATGCAAGATTGGGAATTGATGAGCCAACTATGTATCCAGGATGTCCATAATGGGCCAAAACCTCTACTGGTAAGTACTTCTAAAAGGTATTTCCAATGTATTTTGTCGTAGGCCTTTTCGAAATTAATTTTCAAAATTACCCCCTGTTGGTTATGTGTCTTACTATAATGAATCAACTCTTTGCTAAGTAACACATTATCTAATATATATCTATTGGGTAAGAAAGCAGCTTGGCTTTCATCAAGAAGTCGGTTCATTATTTGTCCTAGCCTATGTGTCAGAATTTTTGATAACAACTTGAAAAAACAGTTAACTAAGCTAATTGGTTTGTATTTGTTGATAGTGAGGGCATTGTGTTCTTTGGGGATGAGACAAATAACCGACTTGTTCAATTGATCTAGGTTCAATGTACCTTTATGGAACTGCATACACATGAGGTAGATGTCATCTTTAACTATATCCCAAAAATGTTGGTAGAATTTAAATGAGAACCCATCGGGGTCCGGGGATCCGTTAGGTTCACATGTAAAAAGAGCTTTTTTTATTTCGTCTAGAGTAAAGGGAGCTTCTAAAATTAAATTTTCCTGATGGGTCACCTTATCAGTGTCAGCCCAAAAGTTTGTATCTAGACATGCATACTTAATACCCTCTGAACCTAAAACATCCTTGTAGTATTGAGTAACATGGTCCTTAATTTCCGACAAAGATTGAGTGGGGGTATTGTTAACAGTCAGGGTATGAATTCTATTTTGTTTTTTCCTATAACTAGCTATGACATGGAAATATTTAGTGTTTTAGTCACCTTCTTCTAACCAGGTTTGTTTTGAGCGATGTTTCCAATACATCTCTTCGGCCAAGTAAATGGATTCTAGGGTATTCCTAAGGGAATTCAACTCTTCAATCTCATGGGGTAACAATTCTCGCTGTTCTTTAATGATATCTAAGCTATTGATTCTATTAAGAATATTATTTTTCTCCCTTTTTTTTCTGACCATAAAAGTTTTTGGCCCATCCTTTTATTTTCCTTCGCATGGTACCTAGTTTTTGGTTCCAACTATGAGCTAAATTCTCCCCCTGTAAAGGTTGTTCACGCCACCACCTAGAAACTAGACTACAGAATTCGTCTTGTTCTAACCATAATGGATCAATCCTAAACTGAGACGATTTTGGAATGGTATCTTTAACTACCTGCATAAGCAAAGGGCAATGATCTGAACCGTTTTTTCACAGATCAGTAACTAAGTTTGTGAGTATTGTTGGTCCCAATCAATAGTGGTAAAGAAACGGTCCAACAGTGCAAAGTTTCTACCACTCGCCCAAGTATATTTATGACCTTTCAACTTGTGTTCAACTAAATGATGTCTATCAATAAAGGAATTAAACATTTTGCTAATTTTGATATCAAAATTATTTCTTGATTTTTCATGAATGTGCCGAATGACATTAAAATCGCCACTTAAAATCCAAAATTTAGTCATTCCAGCTCGGACTCTTTCTAATTCTAACCATAGTTCTTTTTTCATATTTCTAAGGACTAGACCGTAGATGATTGTGTATTGCCACTCTGTTTGATCCACTTTATTAACTAAATGAATATCTAGACAAAACTGATTCATACTATGTGAAACTACCTCAACTTTATTACTATCCCCACCAAACAATATCCCACCAGAACGACCTATGGTTGGAATGTATATCCAAACATCTATTGTATGAGATAAAGAACGAAGAATTCGGTTACTAAAAGATTCTTTTTTTGTTTCTTGGATAGCCACCATATCAATTTGATACTTAGAGATATAATCAGCTAAAGCTTGACATTTCCTAGGGGAATTCATCCCTCGGATATTCCAATTGAGAATATTCATAAAATAATTTGTAAATCTCTAGTCCTACTATCAGATTCTACCAAATCAGTATTCAGCCTAACATGGTGTTGTTGTAGATGGATAATCTGACTAGTATTATGTTCCTGAAAATTGAGATCTTTTAGCATTTGCTCAAACTAAGCTCGATCCATTTGCTGTATAGCTGAAATAATCATGTTTCGGTCATTTGTATTAGTACCTAAAACAATACCATAGATTCTAAATAACTGCACAATCTGCTCTAAAGTGAATCTGTTGTAAGGAAAAGTAGAGAACAATGAGTTACCTGCTGACTTGGCAGAGTCAGAAGCTTTTCTCTTTTGGGCGCGCTTCAACACTGGGGTGTGAGTTTTTTGGACTTGGAAGCGAAAACTGCATCGAGGCACCTCTTTGTTATACTTCCATTCATGAGGAAGTATTGGGTCATTTGCCTGGGTGTATTCGGTTGAGGTTCCAGAGATATCAATGACATGGGGGGTAGTAGGGGGATGTATAGAAATTGAGGAGGAACAAGTTTTTTTGGTTGGTGAACGGGGCTGATGTGGCCATTTGGAAGGTTGTCGGACTGTTTTTTTGAATTTAGAGGAAGAAGATTTAGGATTTTTCCTAGGGTTAGGGCTGTGAGAAGGAGCTCTCCTGGCAATTTTAGGGGAGGTGAATCTCACTTTCTTACCAGGTTTCGGATTTATGTTGGATTTGACTGGTTTTTTTGGTAGAGTGAGTTTTCTGAGATTGAAGTTTTTTGAACCTAGCAGATAAAGGTTCGTCATCAAGCATGTTTTGTATGCTATCAGCTGATATCTCACTATCATTATCAGAAGACAGAAGTGGGCCGTGGTTGTCATCAACAACTGGAGTATGAGGGAAAGTGTCAGGATAGGTGGGCTGCTCTGCTTCAGGAAGAATTAGACTTGTAGAATCTGAGTCTTGGGGTCTTTGTTGTTCATGAGCATGGTTAGTAGAAAAGGGAGGGATTGGAACAGATGTAGCAGTGCTCGAAATGGACCTGACTCCTCTTGCCATATTATGAATAGCATCTAGGGCCCTCTGGAAGGAGTCTTCATCGGAGTCATCAGAATCAGAATTGTTAATGTAAGGTTCATCCTGATGACAGTTGGTGAGAGGTTTTTTGCCGTTCCCTACTGGAGGGGAGTCCCCTACAACTGGTTTGGGGTTATTAGATTGTTCATCTCGGATAACGATACCACCTCTCCTTCGTATCATAGCAGGGGAGCAGAGGTTAGGCGTAGCAACTGGTTGCGATGTATATAGAGCCCTTTGAATAGGAGGAGCTGAAATGGAGATTGGTGGAGCAATGGTGTTGTGTGGAGGAGATGGGATAAAAGATGGGGTATCTTCATCCATGTTTTGGGGGGGAGGGGCAGGATTTGGCGGGGCAGCTGGTGGTATATCAACATGTCTCACTGGTCGGGATGGTTTTTGGCCAAACATTGTGCCATTAGGGTATGGTCTTCCCTGTAATCTCCCCCTCCATGCGAGAATACTTTCGGTATCCGCAGTTTCTACCTCAAAGTCTATGTCTGAAGTGGAGACAAAACCAGTTGGAGAGCGATGGGTCAGGTTATGGTATGCTGGTAATACCAAAGCATCCCCTATGCCAATTCTGATCTGGGCAAATATGTAGTCATACCGAAACCGAGTACCAGGGTCAATTTCTAGTACGACTGCACTATACGGGCTGAAAACCTTACTAAATTCTTTCCAAATCCACAAATCATACAGGAAGCCATGTACCCGAACCCAGACAGAGGTTAATCTTTTACTTGTGTTGTATCTAGTCCCAACGCAAAATTGGGAATTGTACATCCTCCATTCGAAGCCAGCGTTTTCGAGTGGCCATCTGTAGCCAATCTTCCGATGGAGTCTGGATGACATAGATGAATTCATCAAAGACGGCCACGCGCCATTCGAAGGGCGGGAATAGGGATCGCAGTACTCGCTCAACTTTTTTCGGACCCCAGGCCGCAATATCGTCTAATAAGAAACTCAAGTGCAACTCTCGGTTAATCGCCTCAGACTCCGGTGTCGAATTGAATATCAGCACCGGAGGTTGGATCGATTGCTGAGGCTGATCGAGAACTAGATCATCTGTGCCAGTCGGACCAGCATCTGAAGGTGGTGGGGCTTGCGAACGCACCTGAACAGGTCGGTTAGGAGGTGTTTGATTCAGATTCGCTCCAGGTGGTGGTTGTGGTGGATGCGTAGGTTGATGACCGCGAAACGGCCGATCTGGCATGACCTGAGCTGGAGGCAGCAATGGCAAGTGGTTCGACTGTGGCTGAGTAAGAAATCACTAGGAAGGAGCAAGCGCTGGCCGGTGTGGTGGACGATTCACAAACGGCTAGTATCGAGCGCGGCCTGCTCCCCGTCTGTTGCCGGGAGGCGCCATTTTTGTCTCAGAAGCGGGAAAAACACTATCAATTGGAAGAATAGGGGGAAACGACGTGATTGATTGGCATGTAGTGCTTTTGTGCCCCGTCTTGTTGCAAAGAAAACAGATTAAAGCATTTCGAAAGTCTTGCGCTTTTTGTCCCCCATCTCCGCACTTCAAACAAATTGGATGAGATGTCGTTGATCGGCTCTTAATCTTCTCAATCCGTGTCAAAACGAGTGAAGATCGTGTCTCTCGCTGGCGTGAATTGTGTTTATGTGGTTGCCAGGGTGGCACAGCTAGGAGCTTGGCCGTATAAGACCTATTCGTATTCGCGAGACTCCATGAGAGAGGAGAAGTGAGCTCGGGTTTTTTCTAACTGGCAGGCTTTATGGAGAGTCATTTTGATTTCTCTCGTTTTTTTGTTTTTTTTTTTGTTTTGTTGTTGTTGTTTTGCCTAAATCGCCATTTTTGTCGCCTATCGAGCTTGTTGTTTCTAATGTGAATTAAACAATTTAGGTGAGATTACATTTAGGTCATGTTGATTCAAATGTGAGTTCTCTCTATTGTTACTGTAATTTTGTTTGTCATGTCAATTCAAATGTGAATTAAACAATGTTCTTTTGTATTTCACTTTCTTTCAGGCTTCATTTATATATTTTTATTTGTGTCTATTTATTATTGTGTATTTAAAATTTTGTGCATGTTTTATTCAATGTAACATTTTCTTCTAATCTCAGTTTTAAGATTATGTTAGTTCGAGCAATGGAAAGGGTGGATATTAATTTTTCTGAATGCCTGTTTTCCACTTTTTTTTATTTTACTGTTTATAATTTTGTAAAATTCATCTTGCTAGGATAACTGATTTCTTCCCTCAGCTAACCACCCATCGAATTGAGTTTGGCACGATGGGCACTGGACCCCCCCTGAGGGGCCCGTACCAATATAATAATAAAAATAGGCTGGGCCCATGGTCCCATACCACATAGAACGAACAGAAAGGATGGGTCCGCATAAGAGAGGTTAACTGTTGAAGAGAAGCCTGATTGTGATTGGCCTTTATGAGAAAAGATACAATAGATCTGATGATATTGTGTTACTGTTAGTCCACATCTTTTAATATAGCAGCTTGCAAAAAATAGTGATCTCCCTTCACTACAGGGTTTCCTACACGAGAAAAGAATTAGAATCCACTATAATACCAAAATATTTGTTCATTGATCGTTTGTGGTTTCTTTAACGCAGAATTGTGTGGTGTATTTTTATCCGTCAAATATAAATATATAATTTAATGAGGAATCGAGTTACACCCTTTTTTTTGACACATTATGACATTGTTTTTTTTTATAGTTTAATTTTGTGATTTCAAAATCCAAATAGTCGATCCAAACCGTTCAACATGATTGATATACTAAAATGTACTTGGAGATCAAATTTTACATTTTTTTGAATCTTTTTACTATTTATTAAGATGGTTACAAAATCGCTGTTTTTCAATGGTCCGAAAACAACAATTTTATAACCATCTTAATAAATAGTAAAAAAATTCAAAAAAATGTAAAATTTTGATCTCCAAGCACATTTTAGTATATTAATCACATTGAATGGTTTGGATCGACTATTTGGACTATAAAAATGGTAGGGGTCAAAATGTGTCAAAAAAAAAAAAAGCGATTTTTAATAAAAACTTCATTATTTTCCGGAGCCAAGTTTGAAAACATCCTAATTAAAATATATATATATATATATAGACACACACACACACACAGATATGTGTATATCTACATATATACACACACACACATATATATATATGAGTTTCATTTTGCACAATTTCACATGAGCGATCATATTGATGCAGTACTATATATAGCATGCAATATTAGCCTTGTAGCATGAGCGGGAAGACTGAGAATAGCATGCACATCGTGTTCTTCAAAAGTATTGGACACACAAAGAATGGATTTCCTACGGAATTCACATCTCCTCAGATTAGCTGAGTACAATTGAAACGGACTGTTCAGGATTAATGTTCTTAGATTCTCACTTGGCATAAATCTCAAAGCACAAATAATACTGGTCCCTGCACCATTCCGAATAGGCACCGGCTGAGAGTAAATCTGGGTCGTCCCCAGCCGTCCTTTTCAATTGTGTTGAATATCAGGTATTTGGGAAGATACGGATCCTTTCCTACATCCAAAACAGAATCGCCTTTCATATTTCTACCGGTGATGTAAAAATTCTAATAATTCAGAAATAGATAAGTGTTTTTCTTTTCTAACTTTCTTTAAGTCTGCCACTGCTGATAATTATATACTTTCTCAACATATTTATTTATTTTCTCGTATAGTTTTTAACAAAAGCTTTGTAATGTACATGTCTATAAACTAAAATGTTAGAAAGGTATTTGTTAAAAATAAAGAGGATTAGAGACTCATATTAGCCTTAGAGGATCCTCTTTGGATATAGTTCATCATAGGCTAAGTTAAAGAATGAAGAGAGTAACTAAATTAGTATATAAAGTTACTCAACTTTTTTCTTTTATAGAAAGCTACTGTTATTTTTTTAACAGCTATTTTTTTTCTCCTTTAGCTATATAATGCCCATTGTACAAACAAATCAATACAAGAAATATATTTCTCTCAATTTCTCTACTGTCTCATATTACTAAAAATATTAGTATTACAAAACCAGAAATCTAGGGTACTCAGAATCCATATTAGCGCACTACATTATATATATCAACAGAAACACCCCGTATGTAGTCTCCCTTCAAGATTTTCTTAAAAAGAGCTTTAATAATCCTCGTATCTTTCTCTACTTATTAAATTAGCTCACTATATATCAACATCACCTTAATTATTTTGCAAAAAGTTGCTAATCTAACACCAAAAAATAAATAAAAGTTGCCAATCTGCTGAATTAGTAGTTGACGCTGACAAGCAACTTTATATCTAGATATACTACCAGCATTGCATCTCACTTCAAAAACCTTTCCAACTGCATTTGAATGATATGTTCACATTGGACCTACACCTTTAATTTAAGTGGGATATGAGCACTCAATTAATCAACACCCAGCATGCAAGAGCATGGTTTTGTGGAGGTGCAAGCTGACAAAGCTGATGAATTAGTTTTCTAAATCACTGATCCCGAATTTAATGGATCAACTTAATTATTTTGCCATAGTCGTCTCCCATCACTGTTCACCAAAGCCTTGCTATATTCTGCAGCTAGCTTATGAAAAAGCAAGAGAAAATAATATAAGCTCAACTTATAATATATGCATCTTACATAGTACATTTTTGTATTGTTGTTTTTAATATTATTATTATTATTATTATTATAGAAGTGGGCACAATATTTTCTTTTTGTCAGTTTGACTTTATACTAAATAAAATAAAATATTTGTGAATTTGATGCATATAATAAAATAGTACATTTTTGTATGTAAACACATCGCTTGAAGTCGATTGGTTTCAACAGTTCAGATTATCTGGTAAGTTATATAATTATGTCCATGTCTAACATTGAAGAAGGGTTTAACAATGATATGAATATGAATATTTTTTGCGGTAATCTATAAAATGAAATTATTTCAATAATTATTTAAATTTGGGAAAACAAACTTAGCCCGATGCATTTATTGGGGGTTAATGCATGCCAACTACGTACTCACTTTTATACATAACATTTTGTATTAGACTGGAACTATTAAAAGTGATTGATATATTGGTGATTCCTTTACAACTTTATATGCCTAGCTATTTACAAAATTCTATGTAATTTAATTTGGCGCGGAACTAATATTTGGACTCCCTACTAAATAACTTTTATCACCGGTTCAGTTCTCTTGTGATATTCCGTCATGTAATTTTTTTTTTATTATTTATCGATAAACTTAAGAATGAATAATATTGATACTTTATATATAAATAAGCATAAGATACAAATAATATTGAACATAATAAAATAAATAACAATTTGATCACATATATTAAGGAATAATTGCCTGTGCAACGCTAGTCGTAGTTAATTAAATCTTTGATTCATGCAACAAATCCTCTAACTATGTCCAGATAATTAATTAGAAGTTAATATGATTCTTATATTGCACAATTTTTATGTTAATAATTTAACAGAAAGGTACGTAATAATTACGAGAAATAATTTCACAATTTATAAACCATGGTCACGATGATAAGTTGTATCAAGGAACTTTAGAAATAATAACACATGGATTAAAGCATTATTAATTCAAAGTATGCCCAAAATATTTAGGTTTGGCTTTAGAAGAATTTGGAAAGTAAGTAACGGTCAATTTGGAAACGTAAGTAACGGCGGGTTCTAGGCTTTTTGTGAAGTTATTAAATTCCTTACTTGTAGAATTTGTTGCATTCATATCATTTAGAATGTTGATTAATTTTGCATGTTGAGAATCGAACTACCCTTGACATTGATAGACCACTCATAGGAATTAGAAAAGGTCATGACTTGTCATATTGATATTAAATTTGACACGACCATGGTGGTAGTGCATAGTAATGATTGTATATGATTGAATGATTGTGATTGTTGGTGCATCCTCGGGTGAAGGATGGCAATTAATTAAGTTGTTAAATGATAATGCATCCACGGGTGATTTATATCGTTAGAAAATTAACGCATCACCATCCATCATCAGTGATTAATAGCCAATAATGTTAAAAGCCTACGAGATTAATTAATTGCATCTTCGTGTGAGAATGATAAGTGAATTAAGGCATCACAAACAAAGTGATAGTCAGTGACAACTGCTAGCAGAGTAACAGTGCAAAATAACGAATCTCCATGTGACAGATGGTTAGTGAATAGTACATCACTTTCGGAGAGAAGGTAAGTGAATTAATGCATTAGAGGCAAAGTGATAATTAGTGACAGTTGTTAACATAATAAAAGTGCAAGATAATGCATCTCTGTGTGAGGGATGGTCAGTGAATAGTACATTCCGAACAGAGTGATGATACCTTAGTGCATGTTGCATTTTAATTAAAAAGGCATAGTGCAGGTGCATCTAAAATTCATAACCGGTACATGAATCAGATTTCTCCTTGGTCTTCACGTTGCTCAAATGTCACGGTGTTCCTTTATTTTTGTTTACATATTTTATAAATTAAAGCTTCAAATTTTATAAATTAATAATTAAGTCCAAAAATATTCGAAAGAAGTTTACTAAATATTTCTCATAACAACTGTTAAGTCTTCAAAATTAATAAATAAAATCCAAAATTAATAAAAAAAATTCATTTCAATTTTCAAATATTACTACTTAATACAAAAGTGAGCAATACTATTTCAAGATAAGAAACTCTCAATTCGTAAAACAGGTTACCAGTATAAACCGCATTCGGTATGCACAAGTCGATCGCATGCTGTTTGACCGTAGGTTTTACAGGATCTGTAGACTAGAATTACGGTAAGCCAGAATCCTAGGGCCCTTAAACTACTTAAATTACCTACTTGACTGTATTGATTGATTACCTAAACTGATCTCAACCAAATGAATTTAAAAGAACTTACCTAGAATTAGAATTAGTGAACGATTTGATGATCTTCGTAAAAACTATTCCCGCATATGTACATCCCAATTTAATTATATTACAAGTTATGATGACAATATGCTTGTGATATGATACGTAAGTAAACATTAGAATAAAAATTATATTAGCTATCTGCGAGCGTGTCCTCCTATATTTTTGCCGATCTAATTATATTTTTTTTCTGCCGTGAATCACTTATCTACGAGTGTAATTAATTAAGTTAGCTCGCAGTTACAAATTATTAGCCTCGACGTCAACATTCATTAGTGTTACCAACTATCAATAAATACAGCTAGCATAGCAAAGTAGTTCCCATTCAATTGATCTCTTGTCAAACTTCTATATCTTGTTCCCGATCCCAATCCAAAGCTTCACATCATAACCCTGCCCGTACTCTTATCTCCTGCCCAAAATGGAGGCCCAGGAGATACAACCCCAACCTAATCAAATCCAAACTCCATCCGAAATTGTTCAAAAAGAATCAAGAGACCAACCGAACCCGATGAGCAATTGCAACTTGCCACCGCAGTCCCGAAAAACTTGCACCATCCGAAAACCAACCATGACCACTGCCAAATCCAGCTCCAACAAGCTCAAACTCATTCCTTTGATATTCCTCATATATTTTGAGGTTGCTGGCGGCCCATATGGTGCCGAGCAGTCTGTACAGGCTGTCGGGCCCCTTTACACCATAATTGGCTTCTTCATATTTCCTTTTTTGTGGGGAGTGCCCGAGTCGTTAGTCACAGCAGAACTCGCAACCGCATTACCAGAAAATGGTGGTTTCATTGTATGGGCTGATCGGGCATTTGGCCCGTTTTTCGGTTCCCTCATGGGTACCTGGAAGTACCTGAGTTGTGTAATAAACATCGCTGCATACCCTCCAATGTGTGCTGATTATATATCTCGTGCCTATCCTCCAGCTAAAGCCGGCAAGTGCAGGTCGATTGCTATATCGATATCTGTGGTGCTTCTTTGTTTGTTGAATTACACCGGGTTGTCGGTTGTTGGCTGGGGGGCGGTGGTCTTGGCTGCAGTGACACTGGCACCATTTGTTTTGATTACTGCATTGGCTATGAGAAGGATCCAGACACAGAGATGGATGGTTCCAGTGGAAAAGAAAGATTGGAGGTTGTTTTTGAATATCTTGTTTTGGAATTTGAATTATTGGGATAGTGCTAGCACGATGGCCGGAGAGGTGGAGCAGCCTGAGAAGACTTTCCCAAAGGGCCTGGCGATGGCAGTGGTGATTTGTTCAGTGAGTTACTTTTTGCCGGTGATGGTTAGCACCGGAGCAGTAGACTCGCCACCGGAGGCTTGGGTGAATGGTTACTTTGCTGATGTAGCCAGTACGTATTTTGTTTTTCCCCTTTTACAAAATATACTTCTTTAATACTCTTTAAGGTTTGGGGTTGAATGAAATTGTCTCTTGCGCAGATTTTTATTTATATCACAAATTTTCTCCGTGTTAAAAAAAATGAAGATATCTGCCTAACAACGATCCCGTAAAACCCCAGCCGTCTCTCCTCCTCCTATTTCGTCCATTTCACTCTTTCTAGATTTTATTTTCAAACAATGATATCCTTCTCTCTTTCTCGTCTCTACCTCATTAAATGAAGAGGAAAACGAGAAAGAGGGGAGGGAGCAGAGTCCAGCAGGGTCGATAGCGCGATATCGTCAGAGTTCGGAGTGTAGAGTTCTCATCTCAATCGGAGTACGACGTAGAGTTATAAATCTGATTGTCAAAGCATGGCGGCGGTCAAAATAGCGGATCTGGTCGTGGAGCAAGATGAGTAATTAAGGTATTATAGTGATTATGAATGTATATAAATAGAATTAAAAGAGCAGATTTAGAAATTTAGAAGGTGATTAAGGATAATTACAGTAATATATATTTGAGGATTTCGTGAAAATAAACGAGGAGATTTAGAAATTAGAGTCACTTGACTCGTTGTAAATATGGTTTTTTATTAATCAAATTGTTAGAAAGTATTAAAATCACTAAACTTAAAAAAAAAATATGTCTCTTGCGCAAATATTTATCAAATAGTCAACTGATATTTCGGAGAGCTTAATCATCGAGCACTAATTTGAATATAATTTAAGCGCCAAAACTCAAGTTTGGTTATGCATCTTGAGTAATTAATTTATAACAGTAATATAATGATTGAATTTATATAGCAAGTTCGTATTGAATTAATCGCAGAAACTGGAAGGCGTATATGCTTTGTATTCAAAGTTCAAAGAGTTAATTCGAACTTCTTAATATAATCTTGATATTGTAATGTCCTTGAAGACCAAATTTTACATTTTTTGAAAAAAAATATTACTTTTTTTATAGAATTTTTGAAAATTTGTGTTTTTATTATTATTTGTTATTCAATGAAAAACTGTCATTTTTAAAAATTTTAAAAAAATAGTAAAATATTTTCAAACCATATGTAAGTTAAGTAAAAGTAAATATACATACGGTAGCAAATTGATCAGGTACTACAACTAGTACCCATTAAAAATAACTTGTATGCTTGAATTTTGACTAGTTCGAATTTCTTAATTAATCAATATTTTTGTAACAACACTAGTTAATAATATTTGTTTTTTTAGAGAAAGATGGAGGTCTAGTTTTCTAAATTCACGGCTTTTTTTATATAGAGAATATTAATTGCTTTTGTCATGACAGATGGTGATTTTTTTTTTTTTTTTTTTTTTTAATGGTCAGCGGTGAAGCAAATGGTGGTTCTTATTAGCCGAAAATATTAGTGTTAATAAGATAGCAATTTACAATTTTCTGATCTTTTATATATTTAGTATCTCATTACTTGTGCATAATATTATATTTATGCATAATTCACATTTGTCAAAGGGGAATTGGTATTTGAAGTGAAGCATGTGGTATCTATTTATTGGTGTGCAGGCAGGCCTTCTACTTCGCAAATTAACATATATAGTCTTTATTTATTTATTAATTTAATTGGTACCTAATTTATTCTCAAAAAGAGCAACACATATTAGGCACTTTCCTTTTGATTAAACAGAGAAGGCTCCAAGAGAGCAAACATTCTTCAAGACCTCGTGAAAATTGTTGGTTGTTTGCATATCAAGAAAATTATGATTTTGTGAGATATCATAGTACGTGCATGGAGTAAACTATGCTCATAAATTTAATGAACAAGTCCGGTATCCTACAGACATGCTTGGAGGCAACTGGCTGAAATACTGGATCCAGGTTGGTGCTACGCTATCATCGATCGGCCTCTACGAGGCTCAACTGAGCAGCTGTGTGTTCCAACTAGTTGGCATGGCCAACCTGGGTCTTCTCCCGAGCTTCTTCGCTGTTCGTGCACCAAAGTTTGACACACCATGGATCAGCATCCTGCTCTCGTGCCTAATCACCCTAACCACCTCATTCCTCCCCTTTGAAGATATTGTTGCCACTGCCAATATTTTGTACAGTCTCGGTATGCTCCTCGAGTTTGCAACCTTCCTTTGGCTACGCAGGAAGTACCCCAACCTGAAGCGACCATACCGTGTGCCCCTGGGCATCCCGGGTCTCATTATCATGTGTCTCTTCCCATCAGTGATTCTCGGGTACGTGATTAGCATAGCAAGTCGACGGAGTTTTGTGCTGAGTGCCGTGCTGACAGCAGCTGGGATTGGGGTGCATTTTTTGATGAGGTATTGCCGGTCAATCGGATTGCTGAAGTTCACTGATGGTGAAGGAGTGAAAGAAGAACAGACACAGGCGGAAGGCATAGTGCTGGGACATGAGGAGGAGATCAATGGTGTCGTTGAGAGAGGTTAAACATGCACAACTGGTACATTGCTGCTAACTATTATGTACAATTGGTTTGGGCCCCACATGAGTTTCAAATATAATGTCACAGTTTCTAATTCAATTTCAGAGATGTATGAGAGTTTCTTATTTAGAAACTATGTATTATGAAACTGTTTCTAAACTCCATGCAGATCAAATGATTGGCTCAGATTAATTATCTTTTTTAATTTGTGCTGTTATTGCTTAATAGAAACTCCAAAATTAATTTCAAAAATGTGAGAATTAAAAACTTTAAAAACTTTAATTTCTAAAAAGTAATTAACAAATATTTAGAAACTCATTTGAGTTGAAGGAATGTAGATGCTCTAATAGGCCTAGCATGTAAGTTCCTTATTGTGTCCTATAAATAAAGAGGAAAGTAGCTCAGCTCGGTTTCTGCAGAATGCTCCAACAAGCGCACCCTTTTTTTTTTTTTTTTTTTTTTTGAAAATCTTCACAAAAACTGTAAAGTTTTGTTTGATAAAAATATTTTTTTTTTTTTTTTTTTTTTTTTTGTAAATAGTAGTTTCCTCCAAAATCAGAAGTCAAAGCATATATATATATATATGACCGAAACGACAAACATTTTCTTTGTTAACCTCGTTTGAGGCGTCGACAAAATAAAATAAGGACTCCATATTAGCTAAATATATAATACTGGTAGCTGGAGCTATTTTGTATATACATTTAGTGTTGTAAAATTTATATGTACTGCTTGTTTACTTACCGTTTATAATATTATTATTTTTGAATTTTAAACATTCAATATGAATCTTTCAATATTTTTTATATTAAAAATGTGTTTTATTTTCGGAATTTTTTTTACTATACTTTTAGAAACTTTGAAAATTATTGTTTTCATTAAATATATATATATATATTTAAAATAAAGTGATTTTACAAAAAAGTTAGAAAAAATAGTAAAATTTGGTCTCCAAACACATTTTAAAATTGAAATAGTGTTGAATATTTTGGATTGAATATTTTAACTTTGAAATAGAGATTAGTGTTTGTCCAAAGGGCGTTGAACAAAAACTCATCCAAAACCAAACTTAAATTTTCGATTTGTATTGGGATTCGTACAAATAAATTTAAAAAACTCCTTGAATTTTAATTATTTGTGCGAATTTTGATACAGATTGAAGGTTTAGGTCCGGCTTTAGAGGTTTTGTCGAAAACCGTTTGGACAAAAAAATTCCACCCTTGAAAATAAAATATGGTTCCTTGATCCTGTTATTGGGAATGAGAAAAAAAAAAAAAAACGAGAACATATATAAACGGACTAATATTGCACGTGAACACCACTGGCCCGCAAATTCATCTTCTTTTCTCGTTTTGCTTTCTCTATAAAACAAAAAAACATTTTTTCTTTCAGGAAACAAAACAAAAAACATGGGGGCTTTTTGACTTCCTAGTTTTCTACTTTTTGAATGATTTTCTATGGTTATAAGGTAAATATGTTGATGCAGTAGCTGGACCTGGACATGTAAGGTGGATCACTTCAAGAAATAAAAAATAAAACAGCAGTTGGAAGGGAGGGGTGTTAATTACACACTTTTATTATTTTATTTGATCCGTGTGTATTATTTTATTTGATCCGTACCGTATCCAATAAAATGAGTGCTGGTCAGATTCTTTTTTTTTTTTTCTAAATTTATTAGATATGGATACAGGTAATTTTTTTTTTCATTATCTAAACGGGTAAGGATATAGATAAAACCTATTTCGTACTAGTTATCCGATTGAAAAACTATTGAAAAAAACTATATATATTATATATATTAATAAGCATTGAAAAGAGTACTTTAATTAGTTTACATGAGCTTAGCATGATTAGAATTTTTTTTCCACTAAAGTACTATAAAAGGAGGGTTCAAATGCACCCAAATTTCTATGCTCCTATTTACTCCCAATCTTTTATCTCTTTTATCTTCATTTGCAAAGTCCGAATAGTCAATCCGAACCACTCAACATGATCTTCATAATAAAATATGCTTGGAGACCAAATTTTATATTTTTTATATATTTTTTTTACTATTTTTTAAGATAAGTACAAAATTATTGTTTCAAGGAGATTTTGGACCATCCGATAAAGTGATTTTGTACCTATCTTAGAAAATAGTAAAAAAAATATAAAAAATATAAAATTTGGTCTCCAAGCATATTTTATTATGAAGGTCATGTTGATCAGTTCATATCGACTGTTCGGACTTTGAAAATAAAGATAAATGATTGAGAGTAAATAGGACCATATAAATTTGGATGCATTTAAACCCTCGTACTATAAATGTGTGAAATGAATATATATATATTTTAATAATTTATTTAATAAATAATAAAAATAATAATTATATTAGTATTATTAATTATTTATCCGCTACTGTCTTATTATCTGACAATCACAACGGATAAAGGTAGGGTACTAGATAAAATAATTTGTAGCATATAAGTATAGAATACAAATATTTAAAGACAATTTGTAATAGATACAGATATCAAAATAGTTCCATCTGATTCTTACCATACGTCCATACCCGTTGACACCTCTATTGGAGGGTCATGAAATTGTAGATTCAAATTTCTTTATAATAAGTGCTACATTATGGTTTTAAACCTTGGCTAGAAATACGGTATTGTTTTGAAAGTGCATATTGAAACCTTAATTGCACCTATCATTGAGGTGACTTTGACAATAACTTTAATTTTAGTCTCCTTCTAAAAAATAATAGCCTAAGCCAATAGGAAGTAATATGAATGTAATAGAAGTGAAATACAAGTGAAATAAAATATTTTTGTTATCTATTCTTTCAAGAAAAAGAAAAATAAATTTATGAAACAAAAAATAAATGTAGTCTAAAAAAAGGATGCCCAAATAATATGAAAAGTATTTCACCATTCAGTTAAGAGGCAGAAAATATTTAAACGAATCTAAGTGTGCCAAAAAAAAAGAGTGTAAGCCTGACTCAAAAATTGTTACTTTGGCTTCAAGGAAATAAATGTAAAACTTTGATTTTTATTTTAGTTATTGGCACTACATTAAATGTTCTAAATTTGTACATAACCAAGATGTTGAAAACTTGAAATAAATTGATTTTTTTTCTTTTATCCAATGTTCAACATTATTTTATACATAATAAGTAAGTCCAAACTATTAGAAAATAATATTTTAAATTTTCTATCACAATTAATGTTTATTTTGGTTCTAAGAAAACACATAATTGACGGTTAAACTCTACGTTTACATCTCCAATTCATCGGGAGCATTTGTTGGTCGTTTAGATCGTTACATGAAGTACTCCATGATCCTGCTACAGAGTCCTCTTAATTGGGATTTGGGAATGAGAAAAAAGAAAACGAGTTCGAATGAATGAATGAATGAATGAATGAATGAATGGGCTTTGATGATAAAAAATTAAATTAAATAGGGAACTGGCGGTTCTATGATTATGGAAGATATTGTGTGCGTGCTGGTTTAATTTGTTTAAAAGATGTACACTTTTCTATTATTTAATATTATTGATATGTGTATTTTGTAAACTTTTATATTAAATAAACAATAAAATTAAATTGTGGGTGTCATGAGAATGAGATGTACCTCGATCATTTATTATTTCAAATATGCACGCCCCTTGAAAGAATTTGAAGTTACTTTTCCTATATCATATTCTTTTTATTGAGAGGTACATCTTTTGATAAAATATGAACAACTATTTGCATTTTTTTACTGAAAAAATGCTATAAATAACGAATTTATCTTAATTTTGTGTATTTGTTAAGAACAATTAGCAAGATTGTTTTAAATGCAAGATGCATTCAGTGTTGGTTTCTCCTTTTTAAAGTTCAAATGACGCATCCATATTTCTGTCCAGGATCCGGCCCGCCAGATTATTCACCCGTTTGTCACTCTTTAGATTGTGTTGTGGGCTTAAAGCTAACAATTCAGGGCCTTGTCGGCCCAAAATAAAATTAAGCTAATTTTCAACTTTTCAGTTTTTTTCTACTTCCCTCCTAAAATAATGGCTCTTCATTTTCCCGCCTCCCAATCTGCTTCCAATTAAAACCAGTCGCCAAATGCAAAGTTTAAAATTGAAACAAGCCATCGATGAAATTTGAAGACTCCCCTCAGGGGGTGCAAATGAATCCGATACGGATCCGATAGTGGTAAAACTATATCCGTATCCGTTTTTATTTTTTAGATACAGATACGGATCGGATATTAGACGGATACGTGCGAATATAGATCGGATATCAGATATTCGTAAATATATTCATAAATATTTTAATAATATACAATAAACTATATAGTATATATTTACTATTCAGATACGGATAATTAAAATTTAAAACTATATCCATATCCGTATCGGCACGGATATTCGGATATCGGATATCCGTATCAAATATTCGGATAAGGATTCTGATACGGTCGGATATTATCCAATCCGTTTGCACCCCTACTCCCCGTTCCCTTTGAAATCCAACCTACAAATAACTTCTCGGAACTGTTCGGCAAGCACGGATTAAGTCTCCTTTAGATTCCTTAGCCGTTTAATTCCGCCGAACACCAATTCCATAGCGTGGATTAAGCACACCTCCTTTAGCATCTTTTTGCCCGGATCTTAATCTCCTACCCGAACTTTAAGACGCCTATACCCCTTCCTTTAGCACTTAATCTTTCACCCGCGGATTAAGACAACCAAAGACCGATTCCTTAGCGCTCCTTAGGCTCTTAATTTTTCAGTCTTAATCCTTTGTTGCCGAACGTGACCCTCAAGTCTCAACCCATCATGTCTACTCTCCATTCCAACCTCGCCATGACTCTCTCTTCCCTCTCTCTTGACAAAGAATACATTGGTTCTCCTCCTCCTTCGACTTCTTCAATGAACGACAGATTGATCACAGAAAGAGAAAGGGGACAGATTGGATGGATTGGATCAGAGATCCTCTTGAAGACATCACGCGTTTGTTTCATCAAAACGATAATAATGAAGTGACGTCTTCCGCTTCTCCACTCCATTTGGATGCTCCAATGGAGAGGAGAGTTGAGATGGTGAAGTGGAGGGTTCAGATAACGAGACTTGTCCATTTTATTTTATTTTTTTACAAAATTGTCAGTCAGTGAAGAATTATTTACTTGAAAAACAATTTATTGTATCTTGCATATTTTTTATTTATTATTATTTTTTTTTTTACAGATGATTCAGGCAAATGTATGGATTTCCACTTGTCAGCGTTCGTGCTATCAAATTCATATCAGCCTCACCGCAATAGAAAAAAAAAAAAATAAGGTTGCCTAATTTTCCACCCAATAATGTTGAAATTAAGCTGAACCCATCAGAAGTTCAATATTTTAGAAATTTCGGAGACTAAATTTTGTACTACATGCGTAAAATTTATAAATGTAATAATTGAAAAAGTAAAAAAAAAAAACTAATCACCAAAAAAATCAGAAAAAGATGAATTACATTCAAATTCTCTAAATATTTTATAGAAAGTTCGCACATGTGGGAAACCTCAGTTGGTGAAGTGCAGAGCTGTTACTGGGATGAGCAAACCTAAATAGTTTTTTTTTTTACGATCTTAAATTGTCTGGCAGTATACACAGGATTACACGGTCAGCTAAAAGGACCAGACCCAAATTAAAAAAAAAAAAAAAAAAAATCAGTCCGGCCTTTTCTTAATTTTTAGTGGAGATTCATATATTTGTGTGCGTAATGGAGGAAAATGAACGCCAAATGCGATAATATTTGTTGTCTGCGTACCCCATAATTAACTGGTAAATCTTTTGAGGTTTTTTCTAACAATGCACATTTTACAAAATTAAATATGAATCATATACTAATTATACAAAGAGGAGGGTTCCAATGCACCCAAAATTCTATGCTCCCATTGCTCCCAATCTTTTATCTTCATTTTCAAAGTTTGAACAGTCGATCTGAACTGATCAACATGACATTCATAATAAAATATGCTTGGAGACCAAATTTTATATTTTTTTTGGAATTTTTTTACTATTTTTTAAGATAGGTACAAAATCACTTTATCGGATGGTCTAGAATCTTATTAAAATAATGATTTTGTATCTATCTTAAAAAATAGTAAACAAATTTTAAAAAAAATATAAAATTTGGTCTCTAGTCATATTTTATTATGAAGATCATGTTGAACGGTTCGGATCAGCTATTCGGACTTTGAAAATGAAGATAAATGAGATAAATAATTGAGAGCAAATGAGAGCATAGAAATTTGGGTGCATTTGAACCCTTCTCTTATAAAAATCATATGATTATAAAAATCATATGAGGGTTAAAATGTTTTCACTTTTAGTGCCTTCATTTATCTTGCATTCTTACATTTTTTTTTAATTTTGATAATTTTTAATTTTATATTTTAATGTAAAATAACAATGGTTAGAGATGATCTATAGTATTTTTTCAATGTATATGACAAAAAATTACAATATTTTGACTTTGCATTGATTAGTATATATTAAGAGCTTAATTGTAAAAATACATTGATGTGTTCAGAATGTTGATTTTTTTTAGCTTATTAATTCATTTAAAAATAAATTCGAAGAGTAATAATATTTTACGTGCGTGTAAAAAAAATAGATCAATTTAATGGTTTTATTTTGACAGATATTTTTCACACTATAGAATTTGTAGGGAAAAAAAATATAGCTCAAATTTAATTGTTTTTTTAATATTTTTTTTTACATAGGTTTCTCCATAAGTTTCTCAAAAGAAAAAAATATTACAAGAAAATTGTTTGACTACACTTAGCAATACATTTAAAAAAAATAATGCATATATCTTATAGAAGCATAAAATTTGCGTTACTCAAGTTCGGCCGGGGGCAACATGTCAAAACCAACAAATTCAGTTATATTGGAGAGCACCTAAATCCGCGCAACCTTCCACCACAGATTAATTTAATTTCTAAAAGCCAACTCAAAAAAGGAAAAAAAAAAAACAGAGGAAAAATACAAAGCAATTCAATAGACAAACTTATTGTTGACTAAGCTATTTCGGTAAATAAAAAATTAAAATAATTAAAAAAAAAATACATGAAGCATTTACAATTTTAAATAAGAGGGTTCACATACTGCACTATTACAGAAAACTCGATCTTATATATAAGTTCCGAAAAGCTAATGACACAGTTATATGATCGTGTCTATATAGGACCGTCGTGTATGAATGGCTGGGGGGTTACATTTTACATGGTTATAGACCGTGTCTATATAGTATTATTATACATGGTTAAAAGAATTAAACCGTGTCAGATCTCAAAAAAGAGGTTGAAAATGGTGATTTCAACATGATCAAAATAATTGTGTACAATGATTAGGATTATATATATGGTTCCTACAAGACATCTGTGAATTATTCGGGTAACAATACACAATTTGTTATTTAGAACCATGTATGTTTTTTTTTAATATGATTTATAATTGACTAGCATTCACAAATGCCAGTCATTAAACATGCAATTAATATTACACATCTATAATAAATATTCAACATCACAACATACAAAAATCAATCATATTCATTCAACATATAACAAAAAGAAAAAATTAATATATTCAACATTATTTTCACATGCATAATTTTATAAGTGAATCATATTCCTTTTTTCCATTTTATTTTTTTTAATTTTAATAACTAACATATTTTATCTGTATGTTTAGGCTTTTCATTTCAAGATGACTATGAATCAAGAATGTCATCAGTTTCAGAAATATGGAGAGACAAATGGAACATCCATGAGATGTTTGACCCGACAGTCTTACTTGGACTAAGTTGATACAAAATCCCTTTCACGTAAAGATATTAAACCGCAACTCAGTCCAGCTAGCCCGCCGGATCGAACGCCACATGGATGTTCCATTTGCCATCCACATTACTAAAACTTATCGCAATTCTTGATCCATGGTCCTCTTGAAATGACAAGCCTAAGGCTATGATCGGAATCAAAACAAATAAGAATTCAATAGAATAGAATAGAAAAGAATAGAATAGATACGATTTTGAATTGAAATTTTCTGATCAGCTAAACAATTTTCATTGAGTGAATTCATTCTTAGAGATTTTATAATTATACTCAAATTTCTTGAAAATTACATAGGCTGCCATCAAAACCTTCCTTCTAGGGATTCAATTTGCATCAAATTATAGCTAAAAATAATATTTTTTGCAGCACAGAGAAAGGAAAACGAAGGAGAAGAGCAAGATTCTTACCTAGTCAGAAGAGATGAGAGGCACTGCAGCGGTCGATTTTGATCGGAACAAACAGGAAGAAGAACGGGTTAAGAAGGGTCCTCTAGTCTTTTGCTTCTCTTCCGTACAATTCTCGCCAAATTTCTTTGTTTTGGCCGGGACTTTTCGACGCAATTTGAGAGCGAAAAAGTCGCGCGGAGTGAATTCGTCTCTCTCGCTATCTCCGCTTCCGGTCACGAACGCGACGTGAATTCCTTTCCCATTTCGCATTTGAGAAGTCGCGTGCCCTTTCCGATCTAAGCCTACAGATAAAACATGGTATTTAATAAAATTTAAAAAATGAAAAAAAAATGGAGATTAGCATACCAAATAGTAAAAAAAGGATCTATCTAATAGCTAAAAAAATCTCCTGCAAGGTTACATGTTGTCTGAATCGATAACCTGATTCTTCTCAAGAAAAAAAAAATGAGAACTGCACCAGGAAAAAAAAGGTGACGTGCACTTTTGAAGTGACACCACATTCAATCTCAAGGCCGGTCCCATAATCGAAGAATTGCTATCTAATTCAGAGGGAGTAACTGTATATATATTTAAGTAACACGACAACTCAGAATAAATCAAACAAGAAAAATGAGATAAAAACTAACAAGTCAAGGAAAAGTTAAACGAGAACGTATCTAACTTTTAAGTTTTTTTAAGATTAAGACAGTTTGGAATATTGAATAGCAACCAATCTTATATAGTTTAAAAGTAAAAAAAAGAAGAGAATATTAATTTAAAATTGACAAAAACAATGATTATATATGGAGAACCTCTTGCTTTTGACTAAAACATCTTAGTAATTGAGTGATCGCAATTAATATATTATTTTCTCTTTCCAACGACTAGTACTTTGTGGTGGAGTCCGCATCTTCTGCATTAACTTAGAAGAGCATCTTTGGAGTTTAATGCATTTCGACCGTCCGATCAGAATTGAAGTCAATCCAGCCCACGTACGGGCCCTTTAATATTAGTACAGATCTCATCGGACGGTTGAGATATATATTTAAAAAAAAAAAAAAAACAAAGCAATAGCCCGTTTCATATATTTGAAACCGGTAACTTACAATTATGCATTTGAGTTCAATCCATCATCACAGATGGCTTATCTCAGAAACAAAAAACGAGTCTAGCACGGTTGAGATATATTAACACACATTTCTTTAATGCAGAGGACACGAAATCTTCTTGGAGTGCATCACCACTGACGCTTCCCTCGTGCCAGGAACGACCTAAGAGACAGAGACAGGTACAACAATTTGGGATCCTATGATACTTCTTAGTAACATAACTATCTACGTAGCGGGTCACTGATGCGTAGCATAACAATATAGTTCAATATTCAAGTCCATTGGCCCATTTTATCAATTTTTGGTGGCATTATATATAACTGAAAGATTTGATAGACTTCGAATATTCTGCATTTTCGGTACTATGGTCTCCAAAGTGCATCGCACATAAATCAAATTTCAAGTGTGTTAGTGCATGATTCATCACTCTGTTTTTCGTAGGATATCTGTTGCATAGGTGTTTGCATTTCGTCTTGAAGATTTCCTACATACTATTATATTCTGGTCTATTTTTTTCTATATATAAGGCAGGAACAACCACCAGCAATATCAAGTTCATATACAGAAAGAGAGAGGGAGTTCATATCCGAGATGGCTTCAGAAGTCAGAACTCAGTACAAAAATCCCTTTAAAACCCTCAGCTCAGGCCATGACATGCGGATCTTAGCCGTAGGCACGTTCGGCTTCTCAATTGATCCTGATAAGGCAAAAGAGGTCATCATAGAGGCGATAAAGATAGGATACCGTTACTTGGACACTGCATTTCAGTACGGGTCAGAGGGTACCTTGGGTGAGGCCATTGCTGAAGCCGTGCAGCTCGGTCTGATCGGGTCCCGAGCTGATGTCTTTATCACCTCCAAGCTATGGTGTACCGACAACCATCCCGAACTTGTGATTTCTGCCATTAAAACTAGTCTCAGGTAACATTTTGTCATGCGGATAAAAACATGTTGGTCAACATGAAAGATAATATTTCAAACATTGAATCACAGTTCCCAGAAGTTCAAATTTTATAGTCTTCTGTTGTTAGTATAAAATTTAAAAAAAAAAAAATGAACAAAATTTAGTATGTTATTATGGAGACAACTTGCAGCCACAGAATCACAAGGAAATATTATGTTTTCCTTTTACTTATTTTTTATACTGACATACATTGCAATTTACACCTCAATACATTCCATAACATCAAGCAATCTGAAAATGGACTACCTGGACTTGTACCTGATCCATTGGCCAATAAGTAAGATGCCGGGCCCGGTAACTTACCCGATCAAGCGAGAGGAAGTGCTGCCCCTTGACCTAAAAGGTGTGTGGAAGGCAATGGAAGAGTGCCAAAAGCAGGGTCTGAGAAGGTCCATTGGAGTGAGCAATTATATTTCACAACAAAGAAGCTTGAGGAGCTGCTTCAGTTTGCTAAGATACCTCCTGCAGTTAATCAGGTCATTAAAATAATGGTGAAAGTTTATTATTAATTAGTTATAAATGAATATGTATGCTTGGTTTTTTCTTATTAATTTTCATTTTCTTAACAAGCTATAATTTTTTAAGGATTACTAAAATAATACGTCTTTTTTATTCAGGTTGAGATGAATCCTGCATGGCAGCAACAAAAATTGAAGGAATATTGTACAAAGAAAGGAATAACTATCAAAAGTAAGTCTTAATATGCAGGATTTTTTTGACCAAGTAGAAGATGAAGAGCGCTCCCATTAAGGCGACTACAAGGGCGATTCCAGCCAAGGCGGCCTCCAACCCAGTCCTCCCCTCCCCGGCGATCCCCCCTCAAGCTCTACCTTCCCAGGCGTTTCCCAGAAATATGTTCTCCAATGTGGCTACGAAGAATACTGACAATGGCGGTTGGCAGGAGGTCAAGAAAAGGTATCGTTTCCCATCTCATTGGCGTTCCTCTCAACCCTCCATCAAGATGGTGAAACCTTATGCACCCTACTCCAGGAAGACAACCTATGCACAGGTGGTGCAAAATAAGCCCTTCTCACCTCGCTCTCCAACAGCCCAACAGGAAACCTACTACTACGTCTCTCCCCACAGCCCGACAAACTTGAGGTTTCCACCTTCGCCTCATTTTCCTGAATGGAGGGGCCGATGCTTCAAGTGTTGCAGAACAGGACACTCTTGTGGCAAGCTGCCGATTCCAAAGAAAATGCGGTAAATGCTGGGCCAATGGCCATATTGGCACAAATTGTACCAAATCAGTTGCACCAACAGCGATGGAGGTTCCGACACCATCCCGGCATTTTGAACCGGGCTTTGATGAGTTATTGGCAGACTTGAGGCCGTATCCCCCACCTTTGATGCCAGAAGAAAGACCGCAGAAGGTGGATTGTTTTATTGAACGGGATGAAGATTACTTCATGGAGTTGGAAGCTCTATCTAAGGCAGTGGTTGTTCACAACGTAAATGTTCAATCTGGTGACAACATAGCCAATTATGCTGTCAGGACAGGTTGGTGACCAAAGATGATATTCAAATAAGTGCTTTGCCGGGCTCTAAGTACTTAATTAGACTGCCTCCTACAGTCTCTGCTGAAGCATTCATTAAGGCTACACCATACGAAGCTTGGGAAGAGGGACTCTCTTTCCAACATTGGACACCTCTAGAGGAGGCAGCCACAGTTATTCCAAGATTCAAAATTCTTCTAGAATTAATTGGTGTGCCGCCTCTTTTGTGGAGGGAGCGACAAATTGTGAAAGCTGTTAGTCAGTTTGGTGTTTTTTTGGGCACAATGGAACCGGAAGATGAGGGTAGCCTTGAAGCTTGGTTGGTGGCAGTGGGAACAGATGACTTAGCAAAAATTCCTCACACAATTGCTATGCATGTGGGGGGTATGCAATTCCCAGTTTGTGTTCGGCCACTGACTTGGAAGAGGTCAGTTCTATACAAAGCAGAGGATTTTCCAACGCTCCCAATGAAGTTCTCAGGCCCATCCATACCAGCTCAAACCATGAAATCGGGTGAGATAGGCCGTGGTACTGAAGAAATTTTTACCATAAACAAATCAGCTCTAATGGAAGTGTGCAAAGGAAAGGCCCCAGGCGAGTTACCACTGGAATTACGCCAGTTTGCAACAGAGCCGACCAGCAGCCATGGAGAAGGGTTGCACAATTGGGTACAGAGTAATAATGGCCAAAATTTGATTAATCAAGGAGAGGGTCAGATTCATGTCTTCCAGGGACCTGCAACACGGAGGCTACAGAGTTCCAGTAATACAAAGAGGAATTTATTTCACCAGGAAAAATCTGCATCAAATCACAATATCTCCCATGTGTCTATGGTCAGGTGTACCCCGGGGTTTAATGAGGCCATTGATGATGTGTTGAATGAGGTGGCAAGCCCAATGAAGGTGAATTTGGGCAAGCAACATGAAGTACCACACAGTCTTCAACATCGTAAAACCGATATAGAATTGGAAAGGCAATCCCCAAGGCTGCTGCGCTGCAATTTAGGAAATACACCCTCTGTTTTGGAAGATCAATCTGTAATTAATAGAAAAGAGGCACAAAAGGAAGTCCAATTCACAGCAACTAATTTAGTAAAGAAGGGCAATATTTCTAAAGGAAAGGAGGTAATTCAGGAGGTGAATAGGGCAACAGCTTCCAACTCACAAAATTCAAGTACGGAGGTTACTTTGAAAGAATTCAAATTTAAAGCACAACAGAAAAGGAGAATTTCTGTCAATGAGGCCGGGCCTAGCAGGCCTCCTAAACCGCTGCACAAATTCAAAAGGCTAGTTGCTGGATCAAATTTACATCCTCTCAAAACTTTGGGCCCGAAAAATAAGAGAGCTGCTCATCCAATTAACACCAAGCCTCCCAAGCGTGCTCAGGTGCAGTTAAACTCAGAGGGCTATTTTGAGGTGAAGGTCAATTCCACCCATGTTAAGAACTTAGCAAGTGGCTGTGGCTTCAACTACACTGATGTTCAGCATATTATCAATACTGATAATGATGCAAGAGTTGCAGAACAAAAAAGTCATCAACAGGAGCCATCTGTTGAAGATCCTATCATTGATTCTGATGTAGAGGAGGCCTTGGCTCGCTTTGAACTGGACCCAACTGATGACCTTGAGTCCGAGGAGGAAACTAATGGAAATTAGTTCCTTTGCTTCATTTGGTTGTTGCTGTTGTCTATTTCTGGTTTTTATAATGTCATACGAAATTAATAAATTTAAAGTGTTGTCTTGGAATTGTCGGGGATTAGGAGATTTAAATAAATGTGATGTTGTGCGTGATGTAATTAGAAAATCCCATTGTGATGTATGTATGCTACAAGAGACAAAATGGAATAGCTTAGATTTTAATCTTTATTCCCGTGTGCTGCCAACTTTTTTTCAAAGGGAATGTGTGGCAATTAGTGCTTTGCATAGTTCAGGTGGTTGCCTTATTTCATGGAGGAGAAACTATGAGCTCCTTTCTTCTTGGTCAACTCATCACACTTGCTCAGCTTTGCTTAGGCAACCCCGCACTGGAGCAGTAGTGTTGTTTACCAATGTGTATGGGCCGGTAGATGATTTATTAAAACAGGGGTTCATAGATGAATTGAGAGGTATTCAAAAACAGGTCCAATTTCCATGGGTGTTGGGTGGTGATTTCAATTTGGTAAGGTGGCTGATAGATCGATCGGGAGACATGCGTGGGCTCTCGCAAATGTGTCTATTTAATGATTTAATTAGGGACATTGAGATGGTTGATGTGGAGTTGCGGAATAAAACATTCACTTGGACGAGCAAGAGGCCACAACCGGCCATGTCCAGGTTGGATAGGGTGTTTATATCAACTGAACTAGCAACCTTATTCCCTATTGTTGCATTGGAAGCTCTTGAGATGACAGTTTCTGATCACTCCCCCTTGTTACTGACTTGCTCTAAACCACACAAAGCTGGAAGACAAATGAGGATGGAATTGTTCTGGCTCAAACACCCTGCTGGCCGGAATATTGTTAAGGAGGTATGGTCAAATTTTGATGGTCTCCATGCTCTTGATCTTTTTCAAATGAAGGTAAATGAAACTCATCTTAAACTTAGGGAGTGGCATTGTCAGAATTATGGAGAATTAGAAAAGCAGTTGAAATTTTGCAAGGAAACCATTTTATTTTTTGATCAAATTGAAGAAAGGCGAAATTTAGAACCTTATGAATTTCGGTTTAGATTAATGGTTAGAGAGAGGGCTTTCAAATTGGCTTGTATATCGGAAGAAAGGTGGAGACAGAGGTCTCGGTGCAATTGGCTGTCCAATGGTGATAGAAATACTCATTTTTTTCATGCTTTTGCCTCATCAAGAAAGCATATAAACAGAGTCAAAAGACTGAATTACATGGGGGTAGAAATTACTGATGCCAAGGAGGTTGCTAATGCCTTTAGACAGCACATGATTAACTTGTTGGGCACTGAAACAAATTCATTAGCATTCCAGCCAAATGCTTTGTACACACCTGAAATGTCTCTGCATACCTTGGATGGACCATTCACAGAAATTGAAGTCTTCTATGCAGTTAAACAGCTAGCTAGAAACAAGGCCTCGGGACCGGATGGGTTACCAAATGAGTTTGTGCAGAGCTTTTGGCCGGACTTAAAGGGGAGTATATTGTCAATGGTGCAGCTTTTCTATTCTAATAACCTTGAGTTAAAAGGAGTAAATCGTGCTAATTTGACTATGATACCAAAGAAAGAGGTTCCACAGGGAGTAGGGGACTTTAGGCCCATCAGTGTCATTAATCTAATTCCAAAGATTATCTCAAAATTGTTAGCTAACAGGCTTGGCTCTTTGCTGTCAACGCTAATTTCCCCGAATCAAACGGCTTTTGTAAAAGGGCGACAAATAGCGGAAAATTTCAATACCACTCGTGAGATTTTGCATCATCTGTCAAGGTCTAGTAAGGGGTCGGTTTTTATCAAAATTGATTTTGCCAAGGCCTTTGACTCGGTAAGTTGGGAATTCTTGTTGAATGTGTTGGAAGCAAGGGGATTTTCATCAAGATGGTTGGGGTGGATTCGGTCACTGTTACAAACTTCAAGTTCTAGAGTGATTGTAAATGATGAGGTTACAAATTACTTTGATCATAAGAGAGGATTGAGGCAAGGCGACCCCCTCTCTCCTATGCTTTTCAATTTGGCAGTGGATGTGTTGCAAAGGATGATAGGTAAATTAAATCTTAATTTATCTCATAGATTATCTTTCAAGTTGAGGGAATCGGTTATAGCTTTGCAGTATGCCGATGACACGGCTATCATTGCTAGTGCGGATGAGGAAACTTTAATCTCCCTTAAAATCATTTTGCGAATGTTTACGGCAATATCGGGACTCCACATCAATTATGACAAAAGCATGTGGATACCGATCAATATGCACGAGGAAGCTTGCATTCGGGCGAACTTGATCTTGGGTTGCCGACAGTCCCAATTCCCGACTACTTATTTAGGAATGCCACTTACAGTTAGGGCTCCCACGAGAGCTCTCTTTATGCCGTTGATTAAACGATTTGAAAGCATGTTGGAGGGATGGAAAGGAAAACTTCTTTCAAGAGGAGGTAGGTTGCAGCTTGTTAATTCGGTCCTTTCGTCTATCCCTATTTATTTCATGGCTTGTTTTCAGCTGCCGAAGTGGTTAATTCAGCGACTAGACCGAATTAGGCTGTCTTTTTTGTGGGGAAAAAACGAGGGTAACAAGGTGGGGATTTCTTTGCTTAACTGGGACTCGGTTTGCTTGCCGAAAGAATGGGGGGGAATGGGAGTTTCTAACTTGAGGTTAAGAAATATTTCTCTTCTCTTACGGTGGTGGTGGAGATTGTACACTAACTCACACTGTCTATGGACCGAAAAAATTGTTGTTTTAAAGAAAAAACCTGATGCTCCAGATGGTACGCGAAGATGGGTTAACACGGGTTCTTTCTTTTGGGGCACTCTACAGTCACTTTCTCATCTGTTTACCATGTTCACAAAGTTTGACAGTGAAAATCAGATTTCATGGGTATGTGTTTCAAATGGCAGCTACTCAGCCAAATCGGCTTACATCATGCTAGCAGGGTGTGGTAAGATAAGATGGCCGTTTGAGAAAATATGGAATTATAAAATTCCACCGAGTATACGCATTTTTGTTTATTTGTTGCTCAAAAATAGATTACTCACTCATGAGCTGATGGTAAGAAGAGGTTTTGATGTCTCCCTAACTTGTGAATTGTGTAAGAGTGGAGCTGTTGAGTCATCTTTGCATTTGTTTTTTCAATGTCCAACATCGATACGATTATGGGACCGGATGGCAGCTATTCTAGGAGTGTCTCTTATGCACAGGGATATGACAGTGCATGAGACGTGGAAAAAGTCGGCTTCTAAAGCAGCTGCAGTAGGTATGGGGACTAAACAATGGCATGTTTACTTCGTTTCCACTTGCTGGTTCATCTGGAAGCGACGGAATAAAAAGATTTTTGATGGCAAGGTGGTGCCAGAAAAGGTTGTGGAGGAGCACATCTTGCAAGAGGCAAAATTTTGGTTGAGATTGTGTTAGCATCACATACCTGTGGTGTAATGGCTGTTTGATGTATTTTTTTTTTTTTTTTTTTTTTTTCCTTATTTCATTTATTAAATTTTGCAATTGTACCACTGACAGCCGCTGTCAGTCTTTTCAAAAAAAAAAAAAAACTATCACTGCACACTCTCCTTTAGGCGGCCAAATAAACTTCCTCCCTAATTTAGTTTTAACATCTAATGTTCTCAAAGAAATAGCAAATGATAAGGGAAAAAGTATTGCGCAGGTTCTCGGTTCTCTTTTTCACTATACAAATACCAACTTTTTATTCCATATCAGTCAAGCATTATGCTGGTATTAGTTTTATATTGCATATGTACCAATGGATGTAACAGCAAAAGTTAGACTAGTATATAAAATCTTTGAAGAGTACTATCAGATTTTAGTAGTCAACCCTTAGGATTATAAGTTTATAACACCATACAATCAATTATGAATTATCCGACAGATAATAATGTCTCCTAAGAAATTTTCTTCTTCATTATATGTAGTTCCCAACAAGGCAACAACCTGACAGTTAACATGTCTTGTATTATAATGTTTTGTAGATTTCACTAAGATGGATTCTGGAGCAAAACATAGGCATTGTAGTAAAGAGCTTCAACATAGAAAGGCTCATACAAAATCTGAAAATCTTCGATTGGGAGTTAACTGAAGAAGAAAGAGCAAAAATCAACTTGATCCCGCAGAAGAAAGCGGTCACTACAGAAATCTTGCTTGCCTCAGAGGGATCTTTAACTTCGGTCAACTTTTCTGATATAGATATTGTGGAAACATAACTCTTGGTTTTGTTGGAAAATCGAATTGCTTACACATATTTTTAAGACTTGTTGTTTCTCTATTGATGTGAGTTGGTTATGTTGCTTGCAACAGCTTTTTTATCATTTGTTGTATCATGCTTGTATCAAGGTTATTAATGTTTTGGAGATTAATTAAGACATTCTTATCAGGCCAAACCGGCCCCGATCCGACCCGGCCCAACAAAGTTGTCTTTGTTCTCCACCAAATAATCTTGAAAACTGAACTCATCAAGAGCTTATATCGAATGAGTGATGTAAATTTACAACAACAAAAAATACATAATCAAATCATGTTTTCTAATCAATGAATTATAATATTATATCTGTTATTTAAAATTTTAAATGAAGTTATATTCAATTAAATTATAACTGAGATAGCTAAATCTGATGACACCAACCGACGGAATTTCGCATGAGTCTTGTAATGCATACGAGTCTTGCCACTTGATTGGAACTCTCCATGTTCTCACCATCTCTACAAGTTATTTCAAGTCGTGTTCTCACCCTTTTATTTCTTAGTTCTTGCTATCTAGTATCTACTTAGAGGAGACACAGAGATCTCATTATTTGTAGTATAGCTTTCTAGGCCTAAGTGCGCCAGAAGAAAGAGATTCGATCGCATTAGTTCTCTATGGTATTAACGATATATATCGGTTTTTATATACTATCTACTTAGAGAGTTAAGAGTCTTCTCCAATCTACTTCACAGTTTCGATTTTGTCCCTGATCGTACCTCCTAATAGTAGTACATCATTCGTCGGTGTGGCAAGATGCCGAGAAGTGATCCAGCAGCCCAACATGGGACCATGGGGCTCTGCATGCCTTTTTTTTTTTTATGCCATATTTGGCAGCTAGAAATTAAATGTGTTTTGTACTGTAAGAGTTAGATGTCAAGTCTTAGCTTTGCATTACATTTTTGTCACTTGACGTTGTTAATAAACTCTTCTTTATTAATTCAATTGTTAGTGGCATCGGTAACTTTAAATAAAAATAAAAAATAATATACATTAAAGAAAAAAATTATTTCGCAATCGATTAAACAGCTAGCATAATCACAAAAATAAAACTATAAAGAGCACATCCACAGTTTTACTTTCCGTTGAAATTGACAACTATTATATTGATTGTCGTGACTGTTAAATAAATATGATTAGGAATATATTCCTTCTTTCAAGTGTTGTAATACTCATAAAAGTTATTATTTATCTGTTGCAGGTTAATTAGTAAAGCTAGCTTAAAAGAGATAAATAAGAAGAATGCAAACATTTTCGTTAGATAATCCAGCAGAATGTAGCTAGGGCTATAATAATAATACCGATTGGATAATATGAATTATCCAATAGAACCAGCAATTCATCCATTAAAAAAAAATTAGAATATTACTTTTGTTTTGATATATTAAAACATTACCAAATCAATCCGTTTGACTCATTGAATCCACTATTTTAATATAAAAATAATTATGACATTTTGTTTTTATGTATTACAATATTAAGTTTGTTAAATTAAATCACAATGCCGCTGGATAATTCAGCGAAATTGGTCATCCATTTCCGGTGTATTAATAAAGTTAAAAATAAACAACTTACAAATAAAATAAAAAAACGAAAAGGAATTTACTGATGATACAATAGAGCAGAAAGCTTGAATATTTATTGGGAGATTAAATTCACACAAGTCAAAACTATTGACGATTTGGCGGCCTGCTGTTTGCAGCTGACACACGGGACCCCCACTCAAGCAGCTCTTTGCTGGTGTCATCCTTGTGCACAATCACCTCTATAAAGCACAAGCAATCCTGCTTCGGCCCCACAGCTGTATCAATAGCTTCTTTCAGTTCTTCCTCACATGTAACCTGCATTAATAGATCCAAAAAAAAAAAAAAAAAAAAAATTAGTTCACAACTTCAAAGTTCAAATATGAACATGGATTTATTTTTATTTTTTAACTGGAATGTTAGAATGAAACAAAATGTACCTTAGCAGTCCAACATTTGCCCTCCTCATTGTGGATAGCATCGACAATACCGGTGTAATTCCAGTTCTTGATCACATTGTACGGGCCATCATGGATTTCCACTTCAATGGTGTAGCCACCATTGTTTATGAGGAATATAATAGTGTTCTGACCACAACGGATCATGGTCGACACATCCTGAGCTGTCACCTGAGAGTATGTTGATAGTTTCAATTTTTAGTTAACTTATGTTACTCATTTATATCAATAGCCAATTAAGTTTAAATGACGATTAGATTAACTAAAATAATTACTTGGAAGCTGCCGTCACCAATGCAAGCAATCACACGCTTATCTTTAGCAGCTTGTGCATAACCAAGTGTCGCCCCCACAGACCAACCAATTGATCCATATTGCATTTGGAACTCGTACCTACAAAGTTATGACAGTTTCTGATCAGAACAAATAACATACAATGACAGAATTTCCCGAACTATCTTAAGCAATCAAATCAAGTAGAATATAGAGGAGAATAAATCATACCCGCAACCTTCAGGCAGTTTAAGCTTCTGGCAATTGAACCAAGAGTCACCAGTCTCAGCAATTACTGCAGTGTTACAAGAGAGCATGTCCTGTATATGTTTAAACATAATATTAACCCTGAGGGGATCCTTCGGAGCAGACTTAAGCAGCTGTCCATGTGGCACAAAAATCCTCCGGTAATTCTCATAAGCAGTTGTATTTTTCTTGATCCTCTTTGCAAGAGCCTGGAGAAAGTCTTTCATGTAGACAAAACCAAAGGCTGGCCCATTTGTCACGACGACACGATCTGGCTCCACAATGATCGCCTTCTCTTTCTTCAGAAGGAGAGAGTATCCAACTGAGCTGTAGTCATTAAATATGGGGCCTGCAAAGATGTATACATCTGCTGATTCTACGATTTCGGCACAGAAGGCGGTACTGACAGCGCCCCAGTATGTACCGATGAAGTGTGGCAGGTTTTCTGGCACAAGCCCCTTGGCAGATGGCATGACTGCCACTGAGTAGCCCGACGCATCAGCTAGTTTGACAAAAGCATTTTTGGCCTTTGCCACTCGGATTTTGGGCCCACCGACAATGACTGGTTTAACAGCCTTGTTTAGGACTGCCAAGGTGGCCTCCACAGCAGCCTCAAGTCCCATCTGGTTGCTCATTCTGATTTATGCAACAAAATTGTAATTGGTTTATGCCAACCTAACTAATTTTACCACAGTAAAATCAACAATACAACTACTTAGGAAAAAGGAAAAGAAGAAAAGACATTGTAATTATACTTCGGGATGAGGTAGAAGGGAACAGGCTCCGGGCTGAAGGTGGGGTGAGAGATGCCAGGGAGGTTACAACTGATGCTAATATACACCGGCTTGCTCTCCTTAAGAGCCTTTGAAATTGCCTTGTCGATCTGCTCGTGTGCTTCTTCCAAGTTGTTCACCACCGCCTAATTTGAAGAACTGAAACATTACAAAAAAAGCAACAAATATGCAATGATTTTTTTTTACCCTTCTTTTAGTTATCCAGTGACATTACCTGGTAACAGGTGACGGTCTGGAAGCACCGCAGCTCCTGGGAGAAATCGGGCAAACCAATAGTGTGATGCAGAACCCGGTTCTTACCAAAATCGTTCGAGTTCGGCCCACCTACGATGCAAATCAAAGGAAGGTTCTCACTATACGCACCCGCGATAGCATTCAACACACTGAGCCCACCGACAGTGAAGGTGACAACACATGCGCCAACACCACGAGATCTCGCGTAGCCATCAGCGGCATATCCAGCATTCAGTTCATTGCAACAGCCAATCAGGCGCAGCCCAGGCTCGGCCAGGAGGTGGTCGAGCAAGGCCAGGTTGAAGTCGCCGGGAACAGAGAAGACATCATTGACCCCTACCTGGACCAATCGGCGTGCCACATGACGGCCGAGGGTTGTTTCAGAGGCTGAGGCCAGTGGAACTGGATAGATTGATGGGGAATGGCCCACCGTGGTGGAGTTGATAATGTTGTCCATAGAGAGTGATAGCTAGAGAAAAGAAGAGCGGGAGTTGTTTTTTTAATTTGAAGGTACTTTGATGTCAAGTTGGGCTGATTGAGGAATATATATAAAGGAGGAATGAGATTGGTACATGCAGCACGTTCTGAGAAAGAATGTTTGTTAATTAAATTAATTAATTGCGTTCATTGGTCTGTCCGCCAGTACGTAGCTGCAGAAAAAGACGGTAGCGTTTACCAAAATGGAGGATTTGTCAATTAGTTGGTGTGGGTCCCATCCGTCGGCAAATCAGTTTTATGACTTTTATCTGGGAGGCAGATTCAGCCTCTAGCTTCATTAGTAGTGTGGTGTTTGTTAAGGGGACGACACTGTGATTCGTAGTCGAAAAATACAAAAAAAAAAAAAAAAAAAAAAAATAGGGGTACTTCTGCTGCCAACGGATGGATTCCATCCGGATTTGGATTTCACGACCTTTTACTGTGTTTCCATTTGCCACTAGATAAAATGTTGTTTTTAGTTAGAGGTGTTGTACATACCTTTTTAATTTTAATATAATTATTAGCGAATTAGGCTGTTAACTTTAAAAAAATATTATATTTTTTTAATTATTCGTTGCTTTAAATTAATACGTTGTTACCTTGTAATTATCAGCCAACCTATAAGATAATTAATCAATAGAAAAAGTTCAAATTTTATTAATAGTTGACTATGAAGCACGAGTTTATAGTCTCTTTCAAATCTTTCTTACTTTATATACCACTAACTCGTTATCATATAATCAGCAATATCTTCCATTATAATATTTTTTGTTTGTAATTCTTCATTTCATTCTGATGAAAACCACAGCAATAATTGGAACTCAACGAATAAGGTCATAAACTATATCAAGAAATATATCCCTTTTAGACACAAATAGGTCAACTAACAGATCTCAATGATTTGAACTCAACGAATCCCTCGCGTTTATATACATTATTAGTTACCATATAAATTAATATGCTGAGCAACCACCAATAGATACCCTCAAGAGCTAACTAATATAATAACACAACCATGCACCTCTTACAGGAGCAAAATAAGCGCACGGAAAGCAAGGCATTATAAAGTACATACAGGACAAGCCATCATAAAATTACTTGCTGAGAGATGGCCTCAAATTATAAAAAAAAATAAGACTAGAGTACTGCATGTATTATAGTTATATTATTTTTTATAATAGTCGATAGCCACTAATTTCCATTGAAGCAAACAGTTTAAGGGCCCGGTACCAAACCACTGGTACCGTACCCTGATACAACAATCACCATATTACACTACTACATCAGTTCATATCCTACTAAAGTGAAAACAACAAACATTACCATAACTACATACTAACAAAATATACAAGACACCAATTCTGATGAACAGCTACCAAAACTAACAACCGTAACATAAGCAAAATAACCCTATTTTTGATCTTGGTGTCTTGCAATGATCCCCTTCAACTTCATCCTTCACCAGGGTCTTGGTCTGGTCCACCTACAAGCAGAAGGTCCCTAGCCTCCTGACCGTCCTCCATATAACTCTCCTGCACCATCAATCCTTCAAAATGGACTGGAAGTTTATGCCCCTTAGTAACTTCTGCCCAAAATAGTTTCTTTTGGCCTCCAAATAGTCGTTTATGCCCCTTAGTATAACTTGTGCTCGAAATTGCTCTTCTACTTAATCCTAACTTTGATCAATTGAAAGATAAATGAAAACCCTGGATCTAATCTATTTATTGGCTTCCTTGGTTTTGTAGAGACTAGAGAGTAGTGACAATGCCTCTAACTGGGCATGTAGATCAAGACATATCAGAGATCTGTAACGCAACTGCTGGAAGATTCTGGAATTTCTTGCGATTTGTGCGGCAGGAGTCCATACCGCATGCATTATGATGATGTTGCATGAGCTCCCAGATTTCACCATTTCTTCAGTTCTTCACTTCAATCGCATATGTTATGGGATCCATGCCGCATGGTGGTGCTGTTTCTCTAGATTGTGTTGGTTTTGCTCCATTTTGCTCTAAAAACAGTTAAATTCTTCAAATCTGCAACAATCACAAGAAAAACCAAAAGTAACTTGATTCCTACTTAAAACCCTAAACTACACAAGATTTTTTGTCATATTCTAAGTCAAAACATAATCTTTTTAGCATAATTTTGGACCCCCAGCTTGAATTTTTGTTTGTCCTCAACAGAGTCAAGGAGAATTAGTCAAACATAGTGTGTATAGGTTGGTTTTAGACTAAGTCATACCCTAAATCTTGAGGAATTTGCTAAATTGTCTTAGATCCGGATTCATCATGAAATAATCTACTCAAATTCTTATTTTTGGTTGCTTCAAAATTTTATAGAAAAATTTATATTCACCGCAATTTGACGGAATTTGAAGTATCTCAAGCAATACATCCTGAATAACCTATCACATAAACACCCCCAGAAGTAGAAATTTTGGACCAGGTCTACTCGACAATACATCCTAATTTTTTCTAATTAATTTTGGGTCTGGTTTATTCAACAATTCCTTTTCGGTCTGATCTTTTTAGCTGACCGTGTGATATCATGTGTGCTTCCAGACTGTTTAAGATCATTAAAAAATAATTTTAGGCTTGGTTATAATTATTCATGATAACAAAACCGTTCTCCACACTTGTTCACCAAATAAGGGTTGCCACATACGAACTTCATATAAAATATTTGGAAAATTTTAATGTAATTCATATTTTTCTAATTTTTTTTAAGGTGGACACTTGAGATTGGTCCTTAAGGATTTCAACTTTTTGGTGATCAATTTTTTGAGTTTCTACATTTATAAATTTTACGCATGTAGTACAAAATTTTGTCCCCGAAATTTCTAAATTAATAAACTTCTTATGTATTCAGCTTTTAAACTATTGCTTTTAAATTATTGGAGAGAAGTATATTTCTAACTTTTTTTTATTTTACTATTTCAAAATAATACAAGTAGTTGGAGTACATTATTGAACTTCTTATTTTGTTACACCCACGCCTCACTATTTATCTTATTCTTCTTTACACGATACACTTCATTCTATTTATAGATAGGATATGTCGGTGGTTGTACTCTAGATAATACATGAATTTCCTGACACCGACTTTTCTTATGTCGGTTAACTCTCTCATATATAACTCTACAAAATTCCTCAATACTCTAGTTACTTCTAATATTATATGTCGGTTTGACTTCTCTTGATCAATCTAGAAAACCATTTGGGTCTTGGGCCTTCGGCACTGTGGACTTCAACATGCCATTCAAAAACTTTGATTACAACAAATGATGAGAAATGTTATTATAAGCTCTATTATAGAAAAAGGTAAAAAAAATACCGACAAATTCGCATCAATGTAGTAACAACATGTCTTAATAAAATGCATAAGCAATTTGACATCCCGACAAAACCAAAAGTTTTGTTTTTGACGATATCAATATCGGCAAAGTCTACCGAAGTTAAAGATCCTTCTAAAACAAGCATGATTTATGTAGCGAACAAGTATTTCTGCAGGATTGAGCAGATTTTTGTGCTTTCTTCTTCAATTAATTCCCAACCTATTAGTCTTATTAACTATGCTCCATCATAACCTAAACAACACAAATATCTTCACTGATATGTTTTCTTAAGTAAAGAATTCTGCACTAAATGTAAATTCTGAAAAGAAGAAAGACAGATCTAGTTATCTGAACTCTTTTCTTAGACAAACTCTATTACTCTTTGTTGCCGGCTTGAAAACCCTCCGCTTCACCATCTCAACTCTCCTCTCAATTGGAGCATCCAAATGGAGCGGGGCAACGCAAGGCAGCACTTCATCGTTGTTGTTTGGATGAAACAAATGTGTGATGTCTTCAAGCGGAACTCTGATTGACTCAGACCAATCTGTCCTCTTTCTCTTTCTAATATTGGCCAAGCTGTCGTTCATTGAAGATGTTGAAGGCGGAGAAGAGGTACAAGTAGGAGCGATGTTTTCTTTGTCAAGAGAGATGGAAGACAGAACCATGGCAAGGTTGGGTACTTGGAGAGCAGACATGGTGGGTTGAGACTTGAGATGCTATTTGTAGGTTGGATTTGAGAGGGAATGGGGAGTTTTCAATTTTTCATTCATGGCTTTATTTTGATTTGAAACTTTGGATTTGGCGACTGGTGAATTGGGAAATAATTAATTTGAAATTTGTTTATAAGTGGAAGCAGATTGGGAGGCGGGGAAATGAAGAGCCATTTTTTTTAGGACTGGGTGCTTGCGCGGGTGAAAGGATTCAAGGAATAAAGAACAAAAAACTGAAAAATTGGAACTTGTTTTAATTTATTTTGGGCCGATAAGCCCGTAAATTTTAAATTAAGCCCACAGCACAAATTAAAGAGTAACAAACAGGCTTCAATACCTTTTTATGGTCCAACCAACATATATATAGCAACAACGATGTCACAACCTTTATTATAAAAAAAAAAAAAAAATAGCACATTCACATCAATATAGCAACTTCAAAACATGTATCAGCAATATTTAGACATTTAGCCAAGAGTTATGTTTCAACGATATCTATATCAGCAAAATCGACCGAAGTTATAGATCCCTCTGAGGAAAGCATGATTTGTGTAGTGACCCCCTTTTTCTGTGAGATTGTGCTGATTTTTGTTCTTTCTTCTTCGGTTAATTCCCAATCGAAGATTTTTACATTTTGTATGAGCCTTTCTTTTTTAAAGCTCTTTACTACAATGCATACGCCTTGCTCCAGAATCCATTGTTGAAAATTTCAGAAGGATACAACGAAATAGAGAGAAGAAATTTTCTGCTGAAATTAACTTCTATTGCTTAATTCCTTCGAATACAAAGTACATCTGAATTTATAGCACTACAACAACTAAATTTGGACTATCTAAATTTAGTATCCCACTACCTAACCTCCTGTTACAATACTGCCATATTTAGGCATCCCCTAAACCCACTACACAAACTAAATATAGAAATAACTAACCCCACTACACACACTAATTCTGTCTAGAGTAATTAAGGAAACCACTAACTCAACTACATGCTAAAAATACATCACAACATATTTTTATCCAGATCTCTAAATCTGGAATATTCTGACTCTAATTTTGTATCAATATTCAACACTCCCCCTTGATACAAAATTTACAACTCCAAGTTTCAACATCTTCTTCTTCTTCTGAGTCATTATTCTAGATATTCGTATCCCAATTATCATCCTCACATGTCGGTTTCACCTCTTCTATCTGCTCCTTAGCCTCTTCGATAGTAGCTACCTGAGATTGTGACTCGGTTGATTCATTATCCACCGTGGATTCTTCCACATCATTATCAGCCTCCATGACCTCCTCTATGACCTCCTTTTCAACCACCTTGGGCTTTTGCTTCTTTGTCTCATATTTCGGCCTCTCTTTAACCTTAGTTGTACCGGAACTTTTACTACCCAAACCCTCAGCACTTCGTGCAATGAACTGCCATTTCATAGCTTCCAATTTTCTCTGCTCCTCCTTTTGTTTCCCAGTTAGAAGCTTGCCCTCTAGCATCTTCTTCAATTGCTTCTCCTTTTCTTTCTCCTTCATTCTTGTCTTTTCCTCCTCAGCTGGCAATGCACCATATACCATTTCTTGTACTGACACATTGGTCTTCTTTATTTTCTTCTTAGACTCTACCTTGGTCTCGGTTTCCATCTGCACATGCTTCTCATCAGATTCTGGGGCGCCAATTTCACTCCTAGGAGCTTCAGTTTCCTCCTCTGTGATTGTTGGCTCTTGCTCAAGATTGACTTCTACAATATGTAGTCTCATCAAGAAAAGTCCCTTTTCTTCTTTCTCTGCCTCCATATGTACAGTCTGGTTGAAACATGATTCTGTCATCCTCAGTACTTGTGTATCAGTAATGGTAACCAGATCCCCATCAGAATTCTTGTATGTGATCAACACAGATTTTAGTAAAGAAAACATCTTCGTCACAATATCTCTCAACACCTTGAAACTACATTTTTCTGGCATCTGAGCCAGCCGTATATCATGGTTGTACACTAGCTTCAACGGCCTCTGATGAATGAGCCCTAAATTCTCCACCTTGAGGGTCTTTTCATCAAACAAAATATTCCTACTCACCATGATTTTGCCACTTTCTGGACTACTGCCACCATTTTCTTTTATGTGCACTCCTAGTGTGCCCTTGCTGCTTGCATCAATCTTGCTTTCGGTGTATGCCATGAAGAGTGACGGTTGCTCATTTTCTTCTACAGCATAACTTGCTTGATTCTCCTCTCTTTGCTTCTTGTAACACTCAGATTGGTAGTGCCCAAACTTATTGCAGTAGTAGCATTGGATGCTTTTCTTGGCTTCATAGCACTCAGATTGATAGTGCCCAAACTTGTTGCAATAATAGCACTGAATGTCCTCCTTGGATTCATCATATGGTTGACTATTTTCAAAAGTGTTGCTGCTGCCTCTTTCTGTTCCTCTTCCTCCTCTGCTGGAGTTACTTCTTCCTCTGCTAAAATTGCCTCTGCCTCTGCCTCTACTTCTTGACGTCTCCCTCTGCATGTAGAACGCCTTGTCGTTGCCTTTATCTTCTGCCTTTGACATCCTTGCTTCATGAGTCTGCAATGATCCCATGAGTTCATCGAAGGTGTAGGTTGCTAGATCTTTGGACTCTTCAATTGCACTACATGATCAAACTTGGGTGTTAGGCTCCTTAACACCTTCGCCACCACCGTCTTCTCTTCCATAGTGTCTCCAAATGCTCGAATTTGGTTGACCACCTCTTGTACTCTTGAGAAGAAAATTTGCACGGATTCCTCCTTGTTCATCTACAATGTTTCAAAGTCCCTGCGTAGGCCTTGAAGTTTGATTGCCATGACTCAAGAACTTCCTTGAAATGCTGTTTTCAAGGTTGTCCATGCCTCCTTTGCGTTGGTGGCTGCTGCAATTTTTGAGAAGATGGTGTCATGCACAGCTTGTTGGATGAAGAATAGCGCCCTTGCATCTTTCTTCTGATTTTCTTGCGGATTTGGATCTGGGTTAGGAACTCCATTTGCTATCAAGTCCCATAGACCATGTGACTTGAACAAGGTCATCATCTTGATGCTCCAAAACTGATAATTCTCACCTTTGAACAGCGGAATTGCTGGTTGCGTCACATTCACCATGGTGCTGCCGTTTTCTGCTATGAAAACGCCCCAATGTTGATCGACTTGCTCTAATACCACTTTGTTGGAAATTTCAGAAGGATACAACGAAACAGAGAGAAGAAATTTTCTGCTGAAATTAACTTCCATTGTTTAATTCCTTCGGATACAAAGTACATCTGAATTTATAGCACTACAACAACTAAATTTGGACTATCTAAATTTAGTATCCCACTACCTAACCTCCTGTTACAATACTGTCATATTTAGGCATCTACTAAACCCACTATACAAACTAAATATAGAAATAACTAACCGCACTACACACACTAATTCTGTCTAGAGTAATTAAGGAAACCACTAACTCAACTACATGCTAAAAATACATCACAACATATTTTTATCCAGATCTCTAAATCTGGAATATTCTGACTCTAATTTTGTATCAATATTCAACATCGATCTCAGTGATATCTACAAAATATAATTATCCAAGAAAAATTAACTATCAGTTCCTGGTTGTTGGAAGTAATTATGAAGAAGAAAATATTTTAGGAGACATTAGATCCGTCGGGTAATTCATCAATATAGACTGATATGGTGTTATTATTTTAACGATTGATTGACTACCGAATTTCTGATACACTTCAAAGATTTTATATACTGGTAAAAACTTTCGCTGCTATGTACACCCATTGATAATACAAATACCAGCATAATGCTCAACTGATATGGTATAAAAGTTGGTATGTTAATAGTGAAAAAGAGAAGCGAGCACCTGTGCAATACTTTTTCCTTTGGCATCTGCTATTTCTTTGAGCACATCAGATGTTAAAACAAAATAAGGAACAAAGTCTGTTTGGCCGCCTAAAGGAGAGTATGCAGTGATAGTTATTCCTTTCTTTGCACAATATTCCTTCAATTTCTGTTGCTGCCATACTGGATTCATCTCAACCTGAATCAAAAGGCATAATTCTTAGTTATCCTTAAACAAAAATAACTTTGTAAGAAAAAATCTTGCACCATTATTTAAAATTTAAATTACCTGATTAAAAGCAGGAGGTATCTTAGCAAACTGAAGCAGCTCCTCAAGCTTCTTTGTTGTGAAATTGCTCACTCCAATAGACCTTGTCAGACCCAGTTTTTGGCACTCTTCCACTGCCTTCCACACACCTTTTAGGTCCAGGGGCATCACTTCCTCCCGCTTGAGCGGGAAGGTTACTGGCCCCGGCTTCATACTTATTTGCCAATGGATCAGATACAAGTCCAGGTAGTCCATTTTCAGATTGCTGTGTTATGAAATGAATTCAGCATATGATAAGCATGTCAGGAATTCCAATCAATGCTAAATACATGAGTGCGTTTGTATAAGAATAAGCAATAAGAACATACAATATATATATAAGAAGCTTTATTTTCTTTTGTGCTTTTTTAAATTTGTGCTGAAAGGAATATACTGTAGATATTGTCTTATTTAAGGAAATATAAAAGAGAACTTTGAACAACTGGTATCTATGATTCAATATTTCAATATTCTTTGTATTGACAGACATGTTGTCAACAGCCATTGGAAAAGTTTTGGAAGGGGAAGTGACGGTCTTTTCATTTTCAAAGTGATATATGACCACTGTTTACCAAACCAAATTCAAATAAAATATCTTCATTTGAGATAATTAACCCACAAAAAATAAAACAATAAAAGGGAAAAGAAAGTTACCTCAGACTAAGTTTAATGGCAGAGAGCACACGTTCAGGATGGTTGTCGGTGCACCATAGCTTGGAGGTGATAAACACATCCGCACGGGACCTGATCAGACCGACCCGCACGGCCTCAGTGATGGCTTCGCCCAAGGCACCCTCTGACCCATACTCACATGCTGTGTCAAAGTGACGGTATCCGATCTTTATGGCCTCTGTGATGACCGCTTTTGGCTTATCAGGATCAAACGACATGTCGAACATGCCTAAGGCTAATATCGGCATGTCGTGGCCAGAGCTAAGGGTTTTTAAAGGGATTGTTGTACTAGGTTCTGAAGCCATCTGTGATATGATCTCTTTCTCTCTTGAAAAACTTGGCAGCCGCTCTCTCTTTATTTGAACTTGAGATTGCTGGTGATTGTTCCTGCTTTATATATAGAAGAAAAAAAACAAAGGTTATTAGTAGTACCTAGGAAGTCTTCTAGAGGATGTGCTAAACTTATGCAACAGATTTCCTAGGTGATACAGAGTGATGAATCATGCACTAACACTTCAAATTTGATTTATTTACGATGCACTTTGGAGACCATAGTATTCACGGCCAGATTTAAAGTAGCTACCTCTATAATTTTAAAATTTTAAAATTTTAGTTGTGTACTAAAATTAAATTGAATTTTATTTTTTTAATACATACACACACACATATATATATATATAGGACCGGGCTACGGTGCTACGCGTAGCTAAGAGCCCCTCCGTGTTACGGCTCAAAATTTGTGTTTTCAAAATTCTAATGGTCGATCCGAACCGTTAGATGTGTTCTACATATTGAAATGTGCTTGGAGACCAAATTTTACATTTTTTGGAATTTTTTTACTATTTATTAAGCCACTTTGAAAATCGCTGATCCAACGGTTTCACTGTTTGGTTAAGCCACCGTTGGATCAGCGATTTTCAAATTGGCTTAATAAATAGTAAAAAAAATCTATAAAATATAAAATTTGGTCTCCAAGTACATTTCAATATGTAGAATATATCTAACGGTTCGGATCAACCGTTAGGATTTTGAAAATTCAAATTTTGAGCCGTTGCACGGGGGGCTCTTAGCTACGCGTAGCATATTAGCCAAAACCTATATATATATATATATATAGTTGGGCTACGGTACTTTGCGAAGTAAAACGAGTGTTTTACTTCGCGTTTATATCTTTAATTTCAAAGTTCAAAACGTCGATCCAAACCTTTCAAGTTGATCTTCATATTAAATTGTGCTTGGAGACCAAATTTTACAATTTTTAGAAATTTTTTACTATTTTTTTGGAATTTTTTAAAATCATTGATTTTGATGGTCCCAGATTTTCTGAAAAACAGTGATTTTAAATAATTCTAAAAAAATAGTAAAAAATTTCTAAAAATTGTAAAATTTGGTCTCCAAGCACAATTTAATATGGAGATCAACTTGAATAGTTTGGATCGACGTTTTGAACTTTGAAATTGAAGATATAAACGCGAAGTAAAACACTCGTTTTATTTCGCGAAAAACCGTAGCCCAACTCTAAATAAAATATTACATTAAATATAATATATTATTAGATTAAATATAATACAATATAATATTAATTTAAATATTAAATGTAATATAATATTAGTTTAAATATTAGATTAGTGTTAATATTGAAAGCAACAAATGTTATTCCATGTTTTTATAAGAATAGCGAATAGCAATGCTATTCTAAGAACAGTAGCTATTCCGAATAACTCTATTTCTCATTTGGATGGACCTTGTTCGGAATAGCAATACTATTATAAAAACAGTAGCTATTCTTGTGCATCCAAACATACCATTACAGAACTGAGATCTCTGATCCGAATAATACCGAATTATTTCCGAATTATATCCGAATTATTTCCAAATCACAAATTTTTAAACTCACTCCACCGAACCCGAATAATTAATTTATCACTGTGATTCTTAGGAATCGATTCTTTCGCAAGTAATATATTACCTTTTTCTTTCCAACGACTAGTACTTCTTGGTGTGCATCACCGCTGATCCCTATGAGACAGAGACAGGTACAACAATTTGGGAACGATCCTATGAGACATCTTAGTAACATAACTGTATATGTACGTACGTAGCGGATCACTGATGCATAACGATTAATATACTTAAATATTCAAGTCCATTGGCCCATTTTATAAATTATAAAACTATACTTCAATAGATATATTTTTCGGTGAGGTGAGGTTAAAATTTCGTGATTTGAGAATAATTCGGATATAATTTGGAAATAATTCAGTATTATTCAGATCAGAGATCTCAGTTTTGTAAGGGTATGTTTGGATACACAAGAATAGCTATTGTTTTAAGAATAGCATTGTTATTCCGAACAAGGTGCATCCAAACGACAAATGGAGCTATTCGGAATAGCTACTATTCTTAAAATAGCATTGTTATTCGCTATTCTTATAAAAACATGGAATAGCATTTGTTGCTTTCAATATTAACACTAATCTAATATTTAAACTAATATTATATTACATTTAATATTTAAATTAATATTATATTGTATTATATTTAATCTAATAATATATTATATTTAATCTAATATTTTATTTAATACTAATATAATATTTAAAATAATATTATATTACATTTTAATATTTAAATTAATATTATATTATATTATATTTAATCTAATATTTTATTTAATACTAATCTAATATTTAAAATAATATTATATTACATTTAATAATTAAATTAATATTGTACTGTATTATATTTGAACTAATATTTTATTCAATACTAATCTAATATTTAAAATAATATTATATTACATTTAATATTTAAACTAATATTATATTACATTTAATCTAATATTTTATTTAATACTAATATAATTTTTAAATTAATATTATATTATATTTAATATTTAAACTAATATTATATTACATTTAATCTAATATTTTATTTAATACTAATCCAATTTTTCAATTAATATTATATTACATTTAATATTTAAACTAATATTATATTATATTTAATCTAATATTTTATTAATACTAATCTAATATTTAAAATAATGTTATATTACATTTAATATTTAAACTAATATTATATTATATTTAATATTTAAACTAATATTATATTACATTTAATATTTAAACTAATATTATATTATATTTAATATAATATTTTATTTAATACTAATCTAATATTTAAAATAATATTATATTACATTTAACATGTGAATTAATATTATATTGAATTATATTTAATCTTACACATAAATTATTAAACAGTAGCTATTCCCTCCAAACTCTATTCCAAATATGCAATTCAAATAACTTTTTCACTGTTCTGAATAGCACTGTTCTTAAACAGTAGCTATTCTTATTTACTATTCTAAACAGTAGCTATTATAGAGTTCATCCAAACGTACCCTTAAGGGAGCAAAAACAAAAAAATAACCAAATAATAAAATTATGGGAAAGATTCGGGAAAAATTCGGAAAATTCGGAAAAAAATATTCATAAAATTCACAAATTATTCGGAAATTATTTGGTCAAAGTTTGGTCAACTAAATAATTTGGCGTTCGGTTTGACATCGCCAAAAAATTGAATAATTCACAAATCTTGTCACTATGCTAAGAAGTACTAGTCAAAAGAATGCAAGATTGTATGGTTAACAAGACATGATTGATTTATAGAAGTATCATTTACGGAATATAAATAAATGCATGCTTGGTTAATTATAATTCATTCACAACTCTTTACTACAAAAACATTAATTAACTACGCGATATATCATACACGGATGTGAGAAAAATCTAAATAAACAACGCTCAACCATACACGGTCATTTTAAAATGAAACGTGTAAGAAAGACATTTGTATTTGTTCACGGTTTATTATTATAAACCATATACAATTAAACACCTTCATACACGGTTAATCCCAGCCGTTAAATGGGGCCCCTTTAGCAGCAACGAAAAAAAAGAGGAATTCCTAACTCACAGGGCTAATCAAATAGCAGCGTTGGACCGAAAAAAAGAGGCATTGACAACCAAGATGGATCCCTAAAAAATCATTTTTTTTTAAAAAAAATCCCGTTTGGGCCCAGTTCATTAAAACCAACATCTATACTACAATGACTAAGACTAAGCGGCTAGAGTGGTAAAAATGGTACGGTTGAGCTGGTTTTGTCATGAAATGAAACAGTATATATGTGTGTCGGTTACGTATCGTGATTTGCGTGTTTTGTTCTGTGATCATTTTTAGAAATTTTTGCACGTCACGCGAAAGTTCTAGTAACGACAATTGCATGACATGTGGTCACTCGAGTCACGTGCAATTAAAACTGTTAGATCTTGATTAAATGGAGAATCTTGAATAAACTAACTTAAATTATGATCAAATAGTCACACGAGTCACGTTTGCTCATGACACGTTTGAGTATGTCGTGACTCACAAGACGTGACCATTCGCGTGCTGTGATTACTTCTTAACATTTTGATCACGGTATGGCGCGTGAAATTTTTTTAACTTGATCACGATACAGCACGACATGAGATCAAAGCTAGTCAGGACATATTTATCATAACAAGTTTTCATTTTTTTAATAATCTTGATCGTATAACTATAAAAATAATTGTACATGTATATTCAATCTTTTACAGAAACGAGGGTGTGTTATTAGGACCACACATTTAAAGTAGCGAGGGTGTGTCAGATTTAAGTTCTTTGAATTAGTGACAAAAAGTTGATCTACAGACAAAAAAAGTTTATCCTCTTTATGTGGGGATCTGTCTTTCCCACAGATATTAGAAAGTACTTGAACCACAACAGTAGAATGCACTATCAGCGACTGATGAATCCGGTCACTGATAGTGAGGTGCTGGTTCCTGATATCACAATCCGGTTGCTGATGTTAAAATCCGGTCGCTGATAGACCAGCCGCTGAAGAAATCGTCGCTGATGCTTGTCCAATAACATCACCGGTTGCTGATTGATGTCATTCCGATCGCTGATGAGTTATCAACGACGAGTATGTTTTGAAATTCGCATCAGATCATTGAACGATTTGAATTTAATAATTTTACTCTCAAATATCTGGGAGAATACAAATTTTTTCTGTGGTGGGCAAATTTAAAATCTAAATAAAATATTTTTTATAAATATTAAAATTTAAAAGATTAAATTTTCGTCTTCCTTACAAAAAATTTGCAGTAGATAATCAAACATTACATGAGGAGCAACTTGAATTTTGTGGTGATTGAATTTAAAACTTTGGGCTTTAATGACAAAGTTAGGTAACTAAACCTCACACTGCTACAAGTAATTAGCAAAGTAGATATCAAACTTTACATCAGGAGCAAATTGAATTTTTGTGATGATTTATTTTAAGACTTTTGGGCTTTAATGACACAATTAAGGAATTTTGGGCCTTAGGTCTAGTAAACCTCTCAATAGCACAAATTGCAAAATATATGGTGATTTTCTATTAAGATGTAATACAGACCAATTAATCCCATTTGCGTACCAATCCAATGAATGAATCTCATATGTGGTGTCAATTTAGCGAATTATATTGTAATTTATGTGTTCTACCTCATACTTGGCTTAATGTCATTGTTGTCTCAGTAAACTTGAATATAAAAAATTAGTTAGATTACCTTTTTTTTGTGTTCAATTCACGTGTTATAATCCTTAACATTTTGCTGGCTTGAGCCTCATTACTCATTTTTCATTTAAAAAAAAAGGAAATTAATTGCTTTCTTTGAAGTATTTTGCTGACCCGTTCTTGAAAAGACTAGTAAACCCAAAATCAAATTATTATTATTATTATTACCATTATCATCATCATCATCATCATTAAAAGTAATCCTAAACAATTGAAATCGTTTATTTAAAACGAATTTAGTTCAGTTTAAAACAAATAAAATAATTAATTTGAATTTAGTTCACTCTTTGCTAGTGGCCACCAATCCACCATCAATGGCCTTCTCATACCGGAGTAAATGGTGGTAGCCCTCGCATGGGACCCACATTCCATGTGACGGAGCCAAGTAATGTTTAGAATCTCCAAAATCTTCCCCAGCGTGAACCCCAGCGCATTTCTCTAATTCTACGTTACTCCCATACTTTATATATGATTCGTATTCATTTACGATACGTATCAATACTCATACCTATATCGCCGTATTGTTTTGAAAATGGTTGTATCGATCGCTATATCTGTATCCATATATCAGAGTAGAACTAGGGTGCTCCTAAGTTCACCCAACCTCTTGTGAACTTGACTCTAAAATATATCGAATCGGCTTTAAACAATGAATTCAAACTGTTGAAATCTTTCTACCTAATGATTGATGCGTCTACATGTAAAAATTTTAAAATTTCGAATTAATTTAATATAGAGTCAAGTGGTCAAAGGAGTCCAAAAAATGAATGCATTAAAATTAATTTATAAACCTTAAACTTTTGACCACTTGACTCTATATTAAATTAATTCGAAATTTTAAAATTTTCATATGTAGACGCATCACTCATTAGGTAGAAGGGTTTCAATGGTTTTGATTCATCGTTTAAAGTCGATTCAATATATTTTAGAGTCAAGTTCACAAGAGATTTGGTGAACTTAGGAGCACCATAGTTCTACTCCATATATCATATCTGATTTGATACGATACGATTCTTGAACCTGTATCATACAACATATCTCTAATCAAAAGCCCTTTGCTCTGAGTTCAGATCCAGTGAGGTACTGGACTCCGTCAAATTTGATCCGAACTATTTGTTTTCGTTTGATACAAAGTTTAAAGAAGCTTGGTAAATTTTATTCAGACCTAAATAAAATTCTTGCTCAATATGAATTATAATCATTACTTCTAATTATTTTCCCAAGATATTGATTTTTCTGGATTTTTTAAATTGTTATTTTATTTTGTCAACTCTGCAATCGACTTGTTTCATGTTCTTTCTATTTTCTCGATATATTTATCTAAATAAGTTTATTCAAATTAGTATATTTCTTACTCTTTTTTTTTCTTTATTAGCTAGCTCTGAGAAATTATATATACTTTTTTTTTTCTTATCTTCTCCGAATTTGATATAAAATTATATATAAAATTTTTACTTCGTTTGATGATGAAGAAGATAATTTTAAGGTCAATACCTTATAACAAAAAAAATTTATATTAAGTCATTCATCGATTTTATTAATTAATTATGTAATTTGGATAAATTCAATTATACATGATATGCTTCTATTAATATTGCCATCTTAGCTTGTTTTTTAAGTACAGTAATTGATCTTTCTAGGTGAGACTAGAAGAATAGATCAGGACCGTCCGATTAAAATCTGCACGATTATTAAAGAAACTTGTGCATTACACTTTGGATATAATTGTTCCGAATTCTGATCAAACGGTCCGGATCAAAACATAAATATTTTGTTACCTCAGAGGATTTGTATTCCCTTCTTAGTTTGTTTCTTAAGATACCAAATCACCAATAATTGATCTTTATAAGTGGGACTAGATTGTTTGGTTGATAACTAGAAGGTATGTATAATATAATGTGACCGCCCAGTTGTTGGCCTATAAAGTTCCAAGGATATCATATTTGACAAAACTTTGGGACTTTGACGTCCCACCGATATCTTCAAGAATTCGGAGTAGATTCAATGCTCATCAGATCTACTTTAGTTTGATGGAAGCAAATCTGTTGGAATCCTTCGAGATTTCAGAGACTCTGAAATTTAAAATTTAACCGTCTAAGTTTTGTTGTACACGAATTTTAAATAAGACAGTTTTTGTGCACGAATATCAGGAATTTCAGCAGATTTCTTTCCTGGTTTGATAGGTATCATGACCATCCAATCTGCATCAAGATCGTGAACCACATTAAAATACGTGCAAATATGTTTTAATTTCCATGCACACAGAGTATCGTATGGTATTAGAGCTAATTAAACCTTAGAGTAGGTCGGATGCCCATTGGACTACTTCTATCTCTCTATCCAAGGCTTATCCCTATCAATCGAGAATTTTTTTATTTATAGAAAATATTTTCATATAATTATAGATAAAGAAAGACTATTTTCATTTATTAATATATAGAAAAATCGACATAATTTTTACTGATTCAAATTAATTTATAATTTTCACTTCAAAAGAACTAACAGGGAGTAATACAAGGTAAATTGTTTGAGAAAAAAAAATTGAATCAGTAGAATTTTTAGTGTTTCAAAATTTAGAATGAAAAAAATCTCTATGAATACTTCTATACATCGAAAAATCAAGTTACTTTTTTCTTTTAATTTCCTCTCTTACTTGATAATAGTTTCTCTAAATAAAAAAAAAATTCTCCCATCAACCTCTATTCCGACCTACTGTCCTTACCCCCTGTTATCATTCACTAGCTATCAGAGAAACAGAGAGATGACAACTAGTGAGATGATCCCAAAATTGACACTGAACAGCGGCCATGTGATGCCGGTGGTGAGCATGGGGACTGCCGAGTTCCCGACCATACCGGAGAAGATGAAATCGGCGTATCTGGATGCGATTGTGATTGGGTACCGTCACTTTGACACCGCCTCTCTGTACCAGACAGAGCAGCCCTTAGGGGAGGCCATACAGGAGGCCATAAAACTCGGCCTCATAGGTTCACGCAAGGAGCTGTTCATCACTTCCAAGCTCTGGTGTACAGAAAACCACCCAGACCTCGTTCTTCCTTCCATTCAATCCAGTCTTAGGTCAGTTCAAAGATCAATTATCTAATCAATACTGTTCAATTGAAATCGTATTGTCCAAATTAATTTCGAATGAAAAATTAACATGTAGAAATCTGAATTCTTTTTTTTTATCATGCTTCATAGGAATCTTAAAACCGATTACCTCGACTTGTACCTAATCCACTTGCCGTTGAGTGTGAAGCCGGGAGCGCAAGAATTCCCTATCAAACGAGAGGATGTGGTACCACTAGACCTGAAGGGTGTATGGGAAGCAATGGAGGAGTGTCAAAAATTGGGTTTAACAAAGGCCATTGGAGTGAGCAATTTCAATACAAGAAAGCTAGAAGAACTACTTGCATTTGCTAAGATACCTCCTGCTGTTGACCAGGTTTAACAAAGTTACAATTGCTATTTTGACAGTACTTTCCATATCTGAATTTATAGTAAATAAGGTTAATTATGGGTACGTATTAAATATTAATACAGGTTGAGATGAACATATCATGGCAGCAACAGAAATTAAAGGAATACTGTGCAAAGAAAGGCATATGTATAACTGCCTACTCTCCATTGGGAGGGCAGGGGGGCCAAAAGTTGGTTGGTATTAATCCAGTACTGACATCTGATGTGCTCAAAGAAATAGCTGATGCTAAAGGAAAAACCATTGCACAGGTAATTTTTGTTCTGCCTATTAATATAGAGAACAGAGTAGGTTCATGGGCATCAGACTTACTTTTCAGTCCGATGGGTTTCAGGACCGATCGATCCGCTTTAAGATTCTTGCACAAAAACTGACACGAGCGCATACAACTATTAAAGCGGAGTGCACGGATTTTAAATCGGATCGGACGGTTCTAGAGTCCATCGAACCTAAAGTAGGTCCGATGTCAATCAGACCTACTACGCAGTCACTAATAAAGAAGATCCATCAGTGTAACAGCACAAGCTGTTTTGATCATTTGTTGGGTAAATATATTCAGTATACCATATGATCTTCATTGTAATTTTCAGATGCTGCTGACAAAATTCATCAGGCAAATGTACAATTTCTCCCAAGAACCTACCTAGCTTGCTTCAACGTTTCTCAGTAGTAATTAATATGTTAAATTTGCAGATTGCTCTAAGATGGCTGTTAGAGCAAGGAGGGAGCATCGTTGTAAAGAGCTTCAACAAGGACAGGCTTCGGCAAAACTTGGAAATCTTCGATTGGGAATTGACCGAAGAAGAACAAGAGAAGATCGGAAAAATTCCACAGAAAAATAGAGTCAGTATAGATTTCATGCTCGCCAAAGAAGGATCGTTAAATTCAATCGACATTTCTGATATAGAGATCATTGAGGTGTGAAGTTTGTTAGTAATCTTAAATCATTCTTGTTCATATAGAGGCATAGAGCTCTGTGATATATATGTTTGCCTATGCACTGATCTCTACCATAAGATATATATCTAAATAATTTGAACATCTAATTTTCACTAGAGTCGGGTGGAAGTATTTATGTATCCGTACTAGTTACAAATTGTCCTTACCAGTTACAAATTTTTTATTTGTACCCTACCCTTATCAGCTACGAATTTCCTTATCCGTACCATATTCTTACCCGTTATGATTGTCGGATAAGGAAACGGTAGGAGGTATATAATGAGTAATGCTAATATAATAATAATTTTTATTATTTACTAAATAAAACGTGAAATTCGTTTGACATATATACGTGTTTTAAATATTTAAACTTGATTAAAATTTGTTGTAATTTATTTACATGTTCTAATAGTTAATTAAGTACTGTAACACAACTATCAATAATAGTTAGAGAATAAATATCCATTGCTAATTAATATATGAGGAGGGATCGGATTACACTCTTTTTTTTTGTCACATTTTGACATCTATCATTTTCGAAGTCCAAATAGTCAATCCAAACCATTCAACATGATTGATATATTAAAATATGCTTGGAGATAAAATTTTACATTTTTTTGAATTTTTTTTACTATTTATTAAGATGGTTACAAAATTGTTGTTTTCAGACCATTGAAAAACAACGATTTTGTAACCATCTTAATATATAGTAAAAAAATTCAAAAAAATATAAAATTTGATCTCCAAGCATATTTTAATATGGTTATCATGTTGAACGGTTCGGATCGACTGTTTTGAATTTTAAAATTACAAAATTGACCTATAGAAAAAACAATGTCAAGATGTGTCAAAAAAAAAGGATGTAATTGAATCCCTCCTCTTAATATATATAATATATATTCAAATAAACACATATATAAAGAGTGCTATTGGCGCTCCTAATTTTCACATGTTCGCCAAGAGGGAAATTGGGATCCGATGCCCATCCGACTCAAAATTGTATTGGATGGGCTCCTTTGAGATCCGTGTGCACTGACATTAAAGCATATGCGTGTGGATATTAAAGAAATGTACACGGATCTTAAAGCAGATTGTACGGTTATGGAGCCATCAAACTGCTCTCGTTCGCCAATCGCCACCAATCCACCATCAATGACCTTTCCGCTTCACAGTAAATAGTGAAACCCACTTGGGATGAATTCAAGTCGGCTAAAGTAACTCAAATTTTGAGTTTAGGTCCAAACCGTTGGATATGTTTTTACACGAATATTAAAAAGATCATACACATTTTATCTCGAATCCGAACTCACTTGGGATCGAGTTCAGATCCTTTAATAAAATAATTCGAGTTCTAATTATTACATTTAAATTTTTTCAAATTTGTCCGGATTGATTCCGAATTATAATTTTCCGATTCGGATTCAAAGTTTCAAACTAAATTTTTTTTTGGGACCCGCAACTCACCCCAGAGGCACGTAGCGTTTAGAATCTCCGAAATCATCCCCAGCGTGAACTCCAGCACAAAATAAAATCTCATATGTAATGATTTAACATAGTAGTTATCTCTTCATGCAGTGCACAGACCATATAATGAAAATAGCATTTCATATGGTTTGTGCGTTGCGTGAAGTCAAAACTACTCTGTTAAAATATTTACTCAATCGTCTTGTTATTTTCCCAACGTATTTCTTAATCTTTTTAAATTTTTATTTCTTTTTGTACTCTGTATCGCCTGGATTCTTGTTATTTCCTTTTTGAAATCACCTAGGTAATTTCTTTATAAATATATTTATTAAAGAGTAGGATTCAAATTTCTGTGTATTTCACGCTACAATCGTAGTCACATCCTTATTTCTATTTACAACCTTCTAACGGTCAAATTTGAATGTTCGATATGATATTCATATTAAAATACGTTTACTTATCAAAAATTTATATATTTTTTTTAATTTTGTTGCTATTTGTTAGATGGGTATAAAATTATTTTTAAAATGGTCCAAAATTGTTTAAAATGTACTGATTTTGTATCTTTCAAAAATAAACTAGTCTCCAAGGAAATTTTAATTTGGAAATCATATTGAGTAATTTAGTTTGATTTTTTTTAAATTGAGATAAAAATATGAGTCACGATTGAAGTATGAAAGACAATGCATTTGAACCAAAAAAATTATGGACTTAGTGGCATAGAGTTCTCATCTCTCTCCAGAGAGATACACGTTCAATTCTCAAGAATATATAACATCTAAAACATACAAGGGTGCGCGGTTTCTTTAATAATAAAAAGAAAGTATCGAGAGATTATATATACTTTGGTTGTTATCTTCTAACAATTAAATATAAAAAAATACTTGATGAAGAAGAAGATAATTTTGAGGTCAATACTTATAACAAAAAAAATATCAACTTTATTTATTAATTATGTAATTGGAACAGTCTGCCCAATATTTTCATACTACATGATGTGCTTCTATAATTTATATTTCCTTCTTAACTTGTTGCTTAAGATACAATAATTGAGAACTAGAAAGCATGCATAAGATAATAGTAATTAACCACCTGTTGATGATCTATAAAGTTCTTCAAGGATGCTATATTTGATGTGATTTTGGGTTTTGACATCCCACCAATTCACCAACTCATTTTGTGTCTATGGGTTATTCTCCAAAACATACTAATTACAATAAATAAGAAGATAATACCTTTCTTAATTTTGTGCCATTTGTTTTGCAACTTAATCTGGCAATGATCTCTTGGCATAATTTTTTTGTGACCTAGGGTAATATAATTCTTTTCTGTTATTCTACAATTTTTTTTTCCGAGGTATAATTTTATTTTTCATTGACAATTTTTTTGCATTTTAAAAAGATATTTATTTATGTCAATGACTTGTGGACAGTGGACTGCAAGATCACTTTCATCAAAATTGTCTTATTATAACTTTTATCTTTTTTTCTTAATTGATATTTCTCTTTTCTAAACCCTAAACCCTAAAATAACTTTAGTTATTATAGGTAATAACTAATAAGTTTGACTACTAATTGCTTTTTGGAAAAAGACAATTTCTAGCAATATTTTATCAAAGGAGCCTCAAGGCAGAGTATTAATTTTCATTACTTTATGATAGAAAAAAAAATGTTCATCCATAGTATAATGAATTTGGTATATAAAATAAAACAAGCTTTATTATGTAGACCTAATAAAATCAAAACATCTAAGTCATATATAAGGACAATATCTTATTGTTAAGTACAAGCCAGAAAAATAATTATTCTTAAAAGGACAATTTTAATTAGTGTACATTCAATTTTTTGATATCATAAAAATATTATTCAAAATAAAAGATTTAATTATAGATGTGTTTTTCATTATTTAGATAAAAATTATTTCAAAATAAATTTGAGTCAATTTAAATTTAATTAACCTTCCCTAAAAACCTTGTTAAAACTCAACAGGCCATTGAAAAATATTTTTTGGAAAGATGAAAAACTTATATTCATCTATATTGGAAAACACATCTTATATTATACTTTTTAAAATATCTCTACAAATTTTGAAATTTTTAGTTTGAAATTTGAAAATTGTTTTACAGTCATCAATTAGATGTGTATCAAATTTGGCTTGCTCATTAAAGGCACCATGGAGTAGGTATGATGCCAATCGGACTTACTTTTTGTTTCAATGGACTTGAGAATTGTTTGATTTGTTTTAAGATCTATGAACTTTGCTTCAATATTCGTGCACGCTCGTGTTAATTTTCATGTGTACAGATCTTAAACTGAATCAGACAGTTCTAGAATAATTGGACTTAAAAGTAGGTCTGATAACCATCAAACCTACTATGTTCTCTGTTCTCTGTATGGTGTGTCAAATCTCTGTTTTATAAAAATATTATCACACAATTATATAGCTTCAAATATTGGGAAATTTCTTCTTTTTTTATGCATTTTCTTGCCATCCCCGTTAAAATATAATCAATTATTATCTGTTAAATATGACAATAAATTCTCAAATGGAAAAACTGAGACACTAATTGTGTTTAAGATTCTAATAACTAATTACTTTCAACTATTGCATATCAATCGATTATGAAATTGGTAGCGGGGGCCACAACAATAATTAAGCTCGTTTAATTTATAGTTGGCACCAAATTGTCAGTAGCGTTATAGTCCTTTCTTGTCACCTTTTTTATTATTTATATTGTCTTATAACTACTAACGAAAGCAACCCGGTTGGACAAGCTTTATGTTGAAAAAAATTAAGAAATATAATAATAAATTTTTGAAAAAGCTAAAGTTTGAATTATCAAAGTTTAACATGAGGAGGGGTGGTAGGTGTATAGATCATATTCGGTTTAATTTCTCCGGACTGAACCGTTTATTTCGTTTTAAAATTGAATTAAAATGGAAGATACGCAAATTTCGATGCGGATCGAACGGTTCAAATCGGACATCGAACTGAGTTTGATTTAATGTTCTCCAAAACAGAGACCAGACTCTTAAATATTCACGAATTATTAAACTTCGTTTGTAAATTAAAATTATAAACCATCTCGTGAATCTAAACATATATACAAATTTAGATGTCGATCTAATTGCTCAGACATTGAACTTAATTTGTTCTAGTTTCATTCAAAACAGAGTCCGGAGTTTTAATGGAATCCTAGACCGGGTCTAGGCAGTCCGGAATTCATCAAATTAAAGGCACATTTGGTAGTGCTATAATTTAATAGAGGATGTATGTTTGATTAATTACTCCTACACTTTATTATTTTTATTTATTATATACATGCCTATAACGAGAGAGCTAATTTCAGATATGCTATCAATTACCTAGTCATAATTGTAAATTTAAATGAACATTGTGTAAATCACTGGTTAAGATTCCAAAAAGTTCTGGAAGACCCATTTTAACCAAATCTTTTTATTTTGTGATAATAATCTAAAAAAAATCTATACATCAAAGTTGAATTATGTTTTGCTGTGTCCTGTGTACAACATAGACATTTTTCTTTAGCATTAAAAAAGAAAATTAAATTCATAACATAAAAATTGTCATATTCACAAAAAGAGAAAAAGCTGTAGCGGCTCTTTTCATGACCTTTTTTTTTTATATATTTTTAGGAAATAAAAATTTAAAATGTCAGAAAATTTGCTTCGGTCCCCCTTGTGCTTTTTTAGATTTAATATATATAAATAAATACATAATGTTACTGAATTTTTTTTATTATATTTTAATCAATATAAATTAATTTTGATATACAAATTTTTGAATGAAATTATTTTTCTAAAATCTCTGAAAAACCCATTTCAACCAAATCTTTTTATTTACTGATAATAATCTAAAAAATCGAATTACATTTTGCTGTGTCCTATGTACAATATAGACATTTTTCGGTAGCATTAAGAAAAAGAAAATTATATTCATCACATAAAAATTGTCATATTCCCAAAAAAGAGCAAAACCTGTAGCGGCTCTCTTCTTGATATTTTTTTTTAGAAAACAAAAACTTAAAATGTCAGAAAATTTTCTTCGGTCCACCCTTTATGTTATTTTAGATTTAATATTTATAAATAAATACATAGTGTCACTGAAATTTTTTATTATATTTTAATCAATATAAATTAATTTTGATATACAAATTTTTTTATATCTAATTTCTGAATGAAATTAATTTTTCAACAAAAAAAATGCACATAAAAATTTGAAACTTAGACGATCATAATTTTTGGCAGGAAACTCAGATTTCAGTGTTTGACCTCCAATCCGGAAAGCTCATAAAGAGATCTATATGACGTTCTTTAGTGGCATAGTCCTAAAGTTCTCTGATTTCAAGTTCATTAAACATTTTCTGATGTCTAAAAAATTGAGTTGAAGTTAGTTTGAATTATTAATAATATTATAACTATTATCAATACTAATAAAAAAACAGAAATGCAAAGACGTCATATAGATAATACACATATAAAAAACAGAAATAAATAATATTATAATTATTATCAGTACTAATAAAAAAGAGAAATACAAAATGAAAAATAATTATTTTCACTGAAACTATTTATTTATAATTTTATATATATTAATCCTACATAATTAAAAAATTGACCGAACTTCTAAAAATATAAAATATTTTCTTTTCTTTGCTCGGTAAAAGCATCATTCTTGGTAATAGCATTAATTGGTGTGATCTATGCTATTGATGCGTGCAATTAGTGATCTGCATCAATTGGAAAATCATAGAGAACCGCAATTGTAAATAATATTGTTTTCAATAATTAAGTATGTGCAAATCCATTGCTGTTCAAATTAATATTATTATTGATCATTTCTCGATAAAGGTTGAGATTCTTGGAAAACGCAGTGGACTTTGATAAGAAATTAAAAAAAAGCACATGCATGAAAGAAGGGGAAAGAAGGAATAAGTGCATGCTTTCATTTGTTAATAAATATTGTATTATTATATTGTAATGTTAATAAATATTGTATTTATTCATCGTATATTTTACATTATTTATTAAAAATATTATACTTATATAAATTGCAGTATAATTTAAATAGTCATATGAAATAGTAATTTAAAATATCAAAATATTAATTACAAATTTTTTTTTTACTTCCTCATAACATAAGTTGTTGAACACTTTATAAGTAAAATATATTTTATTTTTTCTCTAAAGTTATAAATAGAAATATAATTATCAAAAGTAAATCTATTGAATTATATTTGGTTACTGAATCTTTTTGTAATTAATAGCAATAATTATAAGGTTATGGGCGAGTAAATTATCAAAAGCTTCGGTAAATTAAAATTAACATATTTTATATAACATTTTTGTAATATTAAAAAGGCTCAACATAATTTATTTTTCAAAATAAGGCTTGATTAGATCCGTTTCATTGCATGAAACTTAAATTACAAGCCAACATAAAATTATAATTGCAAATATAATTAATTAACCTGTCCATTCTAGGCATGCAGACCAACCTATGCAATACACAAACATTTAATTATATATAGGTGTTGATCTACATGTGGCAACCACCAACGTTGAAATTACATGATTTATAATTTTATAATATGACCATGAAATAGATGGAGAATTTAGTTTTATATGAAAAAAGAACTACCACTATTTGAATTAATTGTGACCTCTAACAGCAAAAAGGAAAAAAGTATAAAGCAATACATTCACCTAATTCCTGGACCTACAAGAAAAGTTGCAATACCCAATTTCATGAGCATTCAACTACTACACAGATAAAATGTTTAACTAATGCAAAAAAATAGTTGGGAAAACAACAGGGAAAATGTGTTATAACTTATACTTATTTTTTAAAAGAAAATTGTCTATGAAACATAGTTTTATATACTTCTTTTTACCATGCAAATTATTTAATTTATAATAAAAAATGTTGATGTATTTGATACCAGTTGGATGACTGATAAGAAAAAGCTGAATAGAATATTTTAAAATGCAATATTTTTTATTACAAAATAGATTAAACAAACATGAGGCTTTAGAAAAATGAGAGTGCTTAGAGTTCTGTTTGACTATTTTATATTAATCGTATAATCTACAAAGAATATGTACACCATTTTGAACTTGAAATTTTGAAAAGTAAAATTTATATTAAAATTAAGCTATAGCAATATACTTTTAGATCTAATTTAAATTACAAAAAAATAATTAGAAAAAAATAATTTCTACTGACAAATACTTCACATGATTTACAGCGACCAACCCCATCTCCTCTTTTCGCTTTCTTTCTCTTTTAATTTCTTGTTGCAACGAAAGACTATTTGTACTAAGATTTGTTGCAATAACAGCTTCTCCATGTCCCATGCACAGATCAAACCTACTGTCAACCAACTGGAAAAATTCCAACAATCAAAAACAAAAATATATGGCTCAAGAAGTTAGTATCATAAAGAGTATTTGCCGGTTTGAGCCGAGGAATATCTCTGTTGGCATATTGATCGCATGTTTTGTCATCACATTTTCATACTTCACCATGGTAAACTTTGATAGTTTCCATTTCTTTGTAGGTGAGTTCATCGTTTCTGTTATACGATTTTTTTTATATTTTCCTTTTCATTTGGTAGAATTTTAAGCACTTCTTAATTTCTTTTTCTTCAACTGGACTTGAAACAGAGTACCCCACTCCTGTTTTTTGTTTCTCATTCAAACTAACTCTTTATTATCTTTGTCAGTAAATTCTGCATCAAGTGAGAATGTAGCAACTCATAGAATGGCAAGCTCGGAGAAATTAGGTATGAAACTATGAATGACACACACACACACACACACACAAGAAAGATGGAGAAAGGAAGAGATTGACCTATTATTTATTGTACCATATTGTAATTTTTATTTTTTTATATATAGACAGAGCATAATAATGAAGTATAAAGAGATGTTGCCTTTTAAAAATTCTTATAATTTATGATTCAGACGTAGCAGATAAAATGAATTCAAAAGCTTCTCCTATCTTCTCCAAACATGCAACAACCAGTGAAGAGTCTATACAGAGTATAGTTCAAGAAATAGGTAAATAATCCACTCCCTTTAGAGATTTGAAGATATTTTATTAAATTATTTTATGAGAACAGCAAAGGAAACCAAATAATGTATCTCCATAGGAGTTATAGAGAAATATTATATATATTTTAAAATAGGTTATAGAGATTCTTAATCAGCTGTTAAGAGCCAAACAGAGAGAAATTCAAATATGCCAGTTGGTTTTAATTCTGTTGCTTTTACAGACAGTGATATAGAGGAGGAAATTAAGAATAATACTGAATGCAAACAAAGACCTGAGCTATGTAAAGCTGGAAAAGATACTGCTTCCAGTAAACCTTCCATTGGTTCTAACCAACAAGGTAAAGTTATCTTATATGCATAATTTAGGAATACAAATTTTTACAATAATGCCAGTCTAGTTCATTCCTACTATCTAAATAGTTCATAAGAAATGTCTCTTTAGTCCCCTGTACTTTGGCTGGTTGGCTTTTGAATTGAAAATTTCTATAAGAATTTATGTACATTTTTTTATAAGCGAAAATAGGTGGTTTTGGTTGAAAAACTGATTAAATGAATTTAGGATTAGTACTGCATCAAGAATGCTGATTGTGCAACAACCAAATGATTCTTGCTTTCCTTGACTATTAAACACATCATATGATTCATGCTTTCCTTTATGTAAATTCAAAACTATTTTCTTTATACTGAAAAAGTTTTCCTCTTTTTTCAAACACCTTTTAGGTACAACTAAAAAAATGATAGTACCTAAGAGGGAAAATAAGAAGCAAGTGCCATTGTGTGACCTCTCTCAGAGAAGAATCAACAAATGTGAAATTGAAGGAGATGTGAGAATTAATGGAAAAAATGCCACAGTAATGTGGGTCCCATCACCGGAATCAGACGATGGCCCAGATTATGAGAGGAAAGTATGGCACATCAAGCCGTACCCTAGAAAAGAGGATCCGAGAGCAATGGATCCGGTGAGAATGGTCACGGTCAAATCAGTGAACGGTCCAGATGAAGCCCCTGCTTGCACAAATCACAGCGACTTGCCAGCTATTGTGTTCTCTGATCGCGGGTACACATACAGTCCCTAAGTAGCATCATGTTTAGTTATCAATTTGTATGTTGCATCTTAGAATATATTGGTTGTGCTAGTAATTTTGTAGTGTCATTGTAGGTATGAAGATAACTACTTCCATGACTTCACTGATGTGCTAGTCCCGATGTTTACAACCGCTCGAAGGTTCCAAGGAGAGGTTATATTTCTCGTGTCAGACCTCACAATTTACCGTATTGCCAAGTATGTCCGGGTATATAAAAACCTTACAAAATATGACCTTATTAACTTTGATTGTGATGAAGAAGTTCGGTGCTACAAAAAAGTGTATGTTGGCCTGACGAGTCATATGGATTTTGATATCGATCCTGAGAGAATTCCTGAAAGATACACTCTAGTGGATTTTACAAGATTTATGCGCACAATTTACGGGCTCAAGAGAGACACAGTCGAAATGCCGATACCAAAAACATTAGGAAGGAAACCAAGGTTGTTAATTGTGTCTAGAGCAAAAACAAGAAGGTTTGTGAACCTAGACGGTATTACTGATACAGCCGAGAGACTAGGGTTTGAGGTGGTGGCTACTGAGGCAGAAGATGGATTGGACCGGTTTTCTCTTGTCGTTAATTCCTGCGATGCGATGATGGGTGTGCACGGTGCCGGATTGAGTAATATGGTGTTCTTGCCTATTAATGCAGTGTTAATTCAAATCCTCCCTTGGGGTGACCTCCAGTGGATTGGTCAGTTCCTAATTTTGTTAGTTTGTAATTTCTTTTGTACCTAATGATTAATTTATGAAAATTAGAATGATGTAACTAATAATTGTCTCTTTAAAATATGTAGGGAATTTAATCAAGAGGCCAGCTGAGAGGATGAAGCTCAAGTACATACAGTATGATATCACACCAGAAGAGAGCACTCTAATAGAGCAGTACCCGAGAGAACACGCAGCTTTCACCGACCCTGCATCGATACAACGAAATGGGTGGGGTGCACTCAAAGAGGTGTTCCTTGACAAGCAAAATGTGAGGCTGGACATAGAGAGGTTCAAACCAACTCTGAAGAAAGCACTAGAGCATCTCAATTCAGAACATTCATAAATTTAATACGTAAAATGTAGCAAAGGTTATTTTTATTCTATTTAATTTTCTGTTTATCTTATGCTGGAGATCAGTGTATATAAAAAAAAATATATGTTACCCAACTTAATGTGACCAATAATTATTTAGATTATTAACAAATATTAGGAAAATTACACTTCATGGATCTCTATATCGGAAATGTCGATTGAATTTAAAGATCCTTCTTTGGTGAGTATCAATTGTATACCGCCTTTATTTTTCTGAGGAATTTTGCTGATTTTCAGTCGTTCTTCTTCGGTCAATTCCCAATCAAAGATTCCAAGTTTTGTTGAAGTCTATTCTTGTTGAAGCTCTTTACAACCATGCTAACTCCTTCCTCCAACAGCCATCTCAGCGCAATCTGCAAATTTAACATATTACTAAGAAATATTTAAGCAAGATTCTTGAGAGAAATTACATTTGCCTGATGAATTTTGTCAGTAGCATCTGATAATTAGAATCAAGATCATATGGTATTGATCAGTATTTACCCTCAATCAATTTGACAATATTTAGACTTAAAATCAGCACACTTTTGCTAGTATTGTGTAACAAAGGTTTCTAATCATCCTTAATTTATACCGTGCAATTTGCAACCAGATTAGCTGAAGCCAAAATTATGATAAAAATAACTTCTGCTATAAAAGTGAGCTATATATTAACAGAGATAAAAAAATGCACCTGTGCAATGGTTTTGCCTTTAGCATCTGCTATTTCTCTGAGCACATCAGATGTCATTACTGGATTCCCACTAAACTGTCCTCCCAATGGAAAGTAGGCAGTTATACATATCCCTTTCTTTGCACAATACTCCTTTTATTTCTGTTGCTGCCATGATATGTTCATCTCAACCTGCAGTTATACACATAATTAACCTTATTTACTATAATTCAGATGCAAAGTACTGTCAAAATAGTAACACTGTAACTTTTCTGAGGTATTGGCAACAATTGAAGATTAATAAAAACAAAAAATACACAAATTAGATATATATGTTATCCTCAGTACACCAAGAAAAACTTAAAAAATGGAAATATTACAAATTACATCCTTGCACTTTTGCCTTCTACCATTATTTACTCTTTTGGTAATTTTCTCAATGGCTCTTTAGCCATTTCTGTCTTTCTCTCTCTAAAATGTGTAAGCCATTCACCATTGTATCCATTATCATTAGGACTTAGAATTTGCAGAATGATAAGAATGTATTATAGTTAATTAATGAAATATTTCTTCAGTAATTTGTAATTTAAATGCTGACAGTGACTTTACATAAAAATTCCATACCTGGTCAACAGAAGGAGGTATCTTAGCAGATGCAAGTAGCTCTTCTAGCTTTTTTGTATTGAAATTGCTAACTCCAATTGCCTTTGTTAAACCCAACTTTTGACACTCTTCCATTGCTTCCCATACACCCTTTAGATCTAGTGGGACCACATCCTCCCGTTTATAAGGGATTCCATGAGATCCGGGCTTCACACTCCATGGCAAGTAATCAGGTACAAGTCGAGGTAATCCATTTTCAGATTCCTATCAAGCAAGTTCAGTAAAGGAATCAGCAAAATGTCTAGACAAGTCAAGAGTTGTGCATCTCAGGATTTGTTCTTGTGAATTTTTCCATTGGAATTAATTTGTATGAAACATGAAATGATTAAAAAAAATACTAAGCGATATCGATATGATACTGGTATGAAATTCAATATGTAATAGTGTATACATAATCCTTTCCTAACGAGTATGAAACTAATCAGAGTGGCCTAGATAGTGCAGATTTAAATCAGTTTGAACAAATCGGATGACTTAGACCGGGCATCGAACGGACTTCAGTCCAATGTCCATTAGAAAACCCCTGCTCACTATATTACCCAACACATATTATTTATTTATTTTTTTCAGAAAACCATGATCGCTATGTGGACTATAAGAAATTAAGAATTCAATCAAACAGTACAGTTTAAATCATTACATAATTGGAATAATATTGATAATTCATCCACAATTTTGGCTACTTAAACAACATCTTTGACCTTTGAACTGACCTGAGACTGGATTGAATGGAAGGAAGAACGAGGTCCGGGTGGTTCTCTGTACACCAAAGCTTGGAAGTAATGAACAACTCCTCGCGTGATCCTATGAGGTCGAGTTTTATGGCCTCATGTATGGCCTCCCCTAGAGGTTTCTCTGTCTTGTACCGGGAGGCAGTGTCAAAGTGGCGATACCCGACCGCAATCGCATCCAGATACACTGATGTCATCTTCTCCGGTACCTTTACGGACGGGTACTCGGCAGTCCCCATGCCCACCACCGGCATCACATGGCTGCTGTTTAGCGTCAGTTTCGGGATCTTCTCACTGGTCGTCATCTCTCTATGCTAGCTAGTAGGTGATAGCAACGTGACTATTTAAATATGGAGTAGTTGACCAACAACAAGAGAGAGAGAGAGAGAGAGAGAATCAGAATGAGAGATTGATGGGGACTATTTAAATAAAAATCTTAGACCTGAGATACGTCAGCCTTTGAGTTTAATTCTGATCCTTTCATTCTATATTAGCACGAATCCTAAAGAATTTTGTGCATTATAGGTTTGTGCTGGGTTGATCAGAATTTCGATCGAACGGTCCGAATAAATATTGTTTGCTTTTGTTCATACTTTTATTAGTTTTCCTCTTAAGGTCCAATTTGACCATTTGATTAAGCTTGATGCCCAATATTGCACATGGTTATAAAAAGAAATGGTTTGGTGTTTGGTCTTGGGCTTTAACCAGTGTCAGAATTAACACCTTGAGTTATAAAAATGCCCACAATATTTTAGCGTAATAAAGGATATAAGAGAATTAATTACTTGAAGAAAGAATTAAAATATCAGGTTTGGAGCATGGGGATCGGAATTAGATTATTGAATGTGGAATCAGAATCGATGAATTGGCTGGATTCGGAAGAATTGGATCAGAAACACGGATTTTTTTCTTGACATAAGCTTGTTTCGTAGCCAAAAAATAGAAAAAAAATAATTAGTAAAAAACCTATGTTAAGCTAAAATATTACACTCAAATAATCAATTAATTATATAATGTAATACAAGTATTACAAATAGAATACAATTTTTACTACCAGAAGCTATGCTGAGTTGGATCATCTAATCATCCTTTGTATTAAAATACAAATGGAAATATTATTGTATGCAGTAAAAAATGAAGACATTAATATAGTGTCAAATAAAAAATTATTAACATCCTCATATCCAACATATGAATTATATGTGGTAGAAAATTCTCAATTAAGCCTAGTTGTGTTGTCTAATTTAAATTGTATGTGCTAGAATATTCTACTTGAGAAGTCTCGACAAATTTATCATCTTTCAAGTTTGATCTCCAATTTATACAATATAAAAGCTATTTTTACTTTAGTCAAATAAAAAAAAGAAAAAGAAAAAGAAAAACTATAGTAGCACACTAATAATATACTAGTCATTGTTTATAAATTTCACATAGAGTCAAATGTGCGGTCTCAAGCTATATGTCACTCTTCTTTGAAGAATTTCAGTCAAATCAAATTAATAAAATAGTCTTGCTTTAATAGGGTCCTACAGAGTTACAGGAAAAAGAATAGTATAAAGAAAAGGAAATATTTAAACATAGTTACATGTATTTTAACTTTCTAATGGCGAAAAGCTCCAATATCAGTTTCTTTCCTATGAGTCGTTATTTTTGCAATGCACTTGACATCCACCATAATTTGGAACGTATAGTAATTTGCTGGTGGTTTTTGGTTGCATGCTCATATTGATTGCTCTATCGGACATTCTTCTCATTTTATCGGGTAAGCATTAAAAAATAATTGGAAAAAATGTTGACTCGACCAAACTCGAGTTGACTTGGGATGAAAATTGAATAATTTGGCTAAGTCAAATAATGTTTAACCGAGTTTTGTTAAAAAAATTGTATGGGCACAAGAGACGGGTGGAATTTGAACCAGACACGTCTGATACCGAGTTGACTCGGACTCGGCCGAGTTTTCAAACCATGGTTTGAAGATGGATCATTTGGAATCAGGACATATCGAGCATCTCATGGTTTTTTTTTGAGTTATTAACAATATAAACTATATATTACAAGTACTCAAATCAGGAGATTGTGGGCGCAGTGATAGGCACCTATTGATATGACTATGAGGATGCAAAATTACATGTTAAGAATTCATTAATAACTTTTAATTGAATATCCTAATGCTGGTACATCTGGATTGATTGGATCACCAGCATATCAATCGAAATTGATTGTTTCAGTTGGAATTGATCAGAACTTGGCTTGAGACTACATAATTGAAGAACAAAATGTATTCCATTATTTTCAATTATAACATAATTCCAACTCTGAAGAAAGCCCAAAAGCATCACAAATCAGAACATTCATAAATTTAATATGTACAATTAATTTATATAGTCAAGGTTCTTTTTGTTCTATTTTGTTTATTTATCTAATGCTGGAGATTTGTGCATAAGGAAATATATATATATATTTCAGAGCTCTATGGGAACAGGAATTATTTAGATTATTATCAAACTTTAGGCCATTACACATCAAGGATCTCTAAATCAGAAATGTCGATTGAATTTAAAGATCCTTCTTGGGGGAGCAGCCTCTCTACACTGATTTTATTTTTCTGTGGAATTTTACGGATCTTTTGTCGTTCTTCTTCCGTCAATTTCCAATCGAAGATTTCCAAGTTTTGTTGAAGCCTTTCCTTGTTGAAGCTCTTTACAACCATGCTCACTCCTTGCTCCAGCAGCCATCTCAGTGCAATCTTCAAATTTAACATATCAGTACTTTAGAAACTTTGAAGTCTTGTTCTTGAGAGAAATTTCATTTGCTTGACAATTACAATGAAGATCAATGCATAAAATCAATACACTTGTATCAGAATTGTATAACAAAGGCATGTAATATAGAGAACAGAATGTACCTGCGCAGCGGTTTTCCCTTTCGCAGTAGCTATTTCTTTGATCAAATTTGATGTTAGTACTGAATTAGCACCAGATTGGCCACCCAATGGAGAGTGCGCAGTTATACATATCCCCTTCTTTGCACAGTACTCCTTTAATTTCTGTTGCTGCCATGATATGTTCATCTCAACCTTAATTTGTACAGACAATGAACCTTATTTACTATAATTCAGATCAAAAGTACTCTCTCAAGTAAGTATACTAACTTTTCTGAGGTATCAGAAAATGTTGAAGATTAATATCAAAATAAAAAAAATTGGAGATGTTTATCTTATCTAGCCATTTCTCTCTCTCTGTCTAACGGCTATAAGCCAATTAATATATCCATTATAAGTAGGACGTAGCATTTGCACGATGATATGAATGTATTTTTATAAATTAGTGAATTATTTCGATCAAATTGTATCTCAAATTCTAACCGTGACTGTAAATTTGCATTGTATACTATACCTGGTCAACAGCAGGAGGTATCTTAGCAAATGCAAGTATTTCTTCTAGCTTTTTTGATGTGAAATTGCTCACTCCAATGGATTTTGTTAAACCCAACCTTTGGCACTCTTCCATTGCTTGCCATACACCCTTCAGGTCTAGTGGGACCACATCCTCCCGTTTCAAAGGGAATGAATGTGGTCCGGGCTTCACACTCACCGGCCAGTGGATCAGGTACAAGTCGAGGTAATCAGTTTTCAGAATCCTATGAAGCAAGATAACTAAAGGATCAGCAAAGTCAGAATTCAGATTTCTACAAAATGTGTGGATCAGGAATATTCCTTGTGAATTTTCCATTGGAATTGATGTATGAAATATGAAATGAGTCAAAAAAATTAAGCAATATGTTACTGGTATGAAATTGCATATGTAGTCATGTATAACTTATTCCATACCTATTGGGTTTCTGTTAAAAATAAAGAGGATTAGAGATTCATATTAATTAGCCTCAGAGGACCCTCTTTGGGTATAGTTCATCATAGGCTAAATTAAGAAATAAAGGGAGCAACTAAATTAGTATATAAAGTTACTCAACTTTTTTCCTTTTATAGAAAGTTACCGTTATTTTTTCCAATAGCTATTTTTTTTCTCCTTTGGTTATATAATGCCCACTGTACAAACAAATCAAGATAAGAAATATATTTTCTCTCAATTTCTCTACTGTCTCATATTACTAAAAATATCATGGTATCAGAGCAGGATTAAAAATCCCGACTCAAGAGAGAAAATTCAGCAACAGCACAAGCAGCTGTAAAAATCAGAATCAGCAACAGCACCAGCAGCTGAAAACTGAAAAATCACGATGTCACCAAATCACGAAAAACTCACAGGGGTAATGCTGAATGGCAGAAACTACCATGTGTGGGCAAGATAAGTCATCTTTGCCTTAAGTGGCCGAGAAAAGAGTGAACATATTGATCCTGTAGACAAGGCTCCAAAACAGTCGGATCCCCCAACTGAACCCGAAAAGAGAGCATTAGCAAGATGGAAAGTAAGCGATCATACTGTTATCACCTGGTTACTTGCAACAATGGAACCAAAGGTATCCGACTTACTTTCTTATAAAAATACCGCATTAGAGATATGGCACAGAGCCGAACAATTGTACGGCCATAGGAAAAATTACTCACATATCTACCAAATTCAAAGAGATTACCAACAAGCAAAACAGCAACAAGGGCAACCAACAATGGAATTATACGGTTACCTTCAAAAGAAGAAAGATGAACTTAGGGTTTATCGGCCCCCAACCACTGACCTCGCTGAAATCCAAAAGCGGGAAGAACAAGATGATATTTTTCAGTTCTTAGCGAGCCTCGATTCCACCTATGAAGCCGTGAGATCCCAAATACTGTTGCTCGCCGAATTACCAACCTCAGACGAGGTGGCAGCCATGATAGACAGAGAAGAGACAAGAAGAGCTGTCATGGTAGCACTACCTCTCGAAAATTCAGAAAACAAAGCCTTCACAGTCACGGCAAGACCCAACCCTAGCCACAGGTCGGAGATCAGAGGAGACCTAGCAGGGGTAAAATGCGATCACTGCCGGAGAGAGGGACATCACAAGGACTAGTGCTGGTTTCTCTACCCTCACCTCTGACCCAAGTGGCACAAGAAGGGTGGAGCCGGAGATCGAAAAGGGCAGAGAGGCGGCTGGGAACGAGACAAGGGCGAAACAGAAAGAAAGGGATTTGTAGCGGAAGGAGAAGGGGGCGCCAAGATTGGCGCTGGGAGATCTGAGCCGTCTACTAGTAATTGCGCTGGGGCATCCTCTTCTAATATTTCGCTGGATCCCATGAGGCAGCTTCTCCAACAGCTCACTATGATGCTAGATCAAAAACAAGAACATCCCAAGACATCTGGTATGATCTGTGTTGCAAATTTATCGTATTTTCCAAATAATTCTAGATGGATACTGGATTCAGGTGCCACAGACCACATGACTGGAAATAAAAATTTATTAACCTCTTTTAGAAAATACGAAACTAAAAAATTTGTCACTGTGGCAAACGGTGATAGAATGGAAATTCTTGGAGAAGGTTCAATAATTATTTTCTCAAAAATAATTCCAAATGTCTTGTATTTAAAAAATTGCTCATCCAACCTATTATCCATTAGTAAAATCACAAATGAGTTGAATTGTGAACTCATTTTCTTAACAAAAAATGTGATTTTTCTGGATCGGATAACCAAGGTTATGATTGGTGAAGGATTTCTAGAAAATGAGCTTTATTATTTGAGTGAAGAAAAATTTAATCTCAACACTACCAAAAATGGAGAATTAAGCGTGCTTTGGCATAGAAGAATTAGACATCCTTCCGACAAGATTTTAAAGAATGTTTTTAATTTTTCAAAAATAGATAATAGTAGTTGTGAAATTTGTAAGCTAGGGAAGCATACTAGATTGCCTTTTAAATTATCAAGTTGTAAAAGTAAAAAACCGTTTGATTTAGTTCACTCGGATGTATGGGGACCCGCCCCAATTAACACTTTTAATGGATACAAATATTTTGTTATATTTATTGATGATTTCTCTAAAACAACTTGGTTATATTTATTAAAAGATAAAAGTGAAGTATTTTTACAATTCTTAGATTTTTATAACTTTATAGAAAATCAATATGAAGCAAAAATTAAAATTTTTAGATCCGATAATGGAACGGAATTTGTAAATCAAAACTTCTCAAATTTCTTTAAAGAAAAATGAATTTTACATCAAACAACATGTGTCTATACACCTCAACAAAATGGCGTTTCCGAAAGAAAAAATAGGCATTTACTTGAAATGACTCGAGTACTTTTATTTCAAAATAATGTTCCAAAAACTTATTGGTCAGATGCCGTTCTTACCGCTACATATTTGATAAATAGATTGCCAAGTGTTAATTTAGAGTATAAAAGCCCCTTAGAAATTCTTTACCAAAGAAAAATCAATATTGAGCATTTGAAAATTTTTGGTTGTGCATGTTATGTACACAAGAATAACAAACAAGACAAGTTGGATTATACCTCAACTAAGGCTATTTTTTTGGATTATTCATCACAAAAAAAAGGGATATAAATGTTATGACCCTAAGAACAAAAAATTATATATTTCAAGGGATGTAACCTTCTTAGAAAATGAGTCATATTATATAGAAAAAATTCATGAAGACTCTATTAGAGAGTCCTTCAAAGAGATTGTATTGCCTCAATCCAATCCATCTATAGAAGAGGTAAGACCAATAGAAATTGGAATTACAACCGAAAATGAAAATGAAAGTGAAAATGAGGAGGAAATAGAAGAAATTTCCTCAAATGAAGAAGATCAAAACATAGAAGAAACACCCTTGAGAAGGTCGGTTCGGACAAAATTTCCTTCAACAAGGCTAAGGGATTGCATAACTTATAAGGTACAATATCCTATACAAGATTTTATTTCATATGATAGCATCTCTTCAAACCATAGAGCTTTTATGACTTCAATTGAAAAAGAACAAGAACCAAACAATTATCTTGAAGCCATTAACAATCCAGTTTGGACCAAAGCTATGAAAGAAGAGTTAAAGGCTCTTGAAAAAAATGAAACATGGGTAATTGTACAATTACCACAAAATAAAAAAACCCGTAGGATGTAGATGGGTATATAAAATTAAATATAATAGCGATGGTACCATAGAACGATACAATGCTCGTTTGGTTGCTAAAGGGTACACACAAACCTACGGTATAGACTATTATGAAACATTTGCACCCGTTGCCAAAATGAATACCGTACGAATTTTATTTTCAATTGCGGTAAACCAAAATTGGAAATTATACCAAATGGATGTCAAGAATGCATTTCTTCAAGGAACCCTTGAAGAAGAGGTATACATGAATTTACCACCCGGTCATGAAAAAGAAAATGATCAAAGATTAGTTTGCAAGTTGAACAAGTCAATTTATGGATTAAAGCAATCTCCAAGAGCATGGTATGGAAAACTAAGCTCTTATTTAATTTCTTGCAATTTTAAAATTAGTAATGCCGATCATTCCCTATTTGTTAAAATTGTAGGAACTAACACTACTATCGTACTTGTATATGTTGACGATCTTATAATCACCGGAAATAATCAAGAAGAAATTAAAAGAATAAAATCTCAATTAAAAGAAAATTTTGACATTAAAGATTTATGTTATTTAAAATATTTTTTGGGAATAGAAATAGCATATTCAAGTCATGGTTTATTTATTTCTCAAAGAAAAAACACCTTAGATTTGTTAAAAGAAACCGGAAAATTGGGTAGTAAACCGGCCTCCATACCAATAGATGGTAAATACAAACTAAATACCGAGGATGGTGAATTATTAGAAGACATAAACCAATTCCAACGACTTGTAGGAAAATTGATTTATCTTACGGTAACTCGTCCGGATATTTCATATTCCGTAAGTCAAATTAGTAAATTCATGCATAATCCAAGAACACCACATTTAGAGGCCGTTAATAGAATATTAAAATATTTAAAAGGAACCCCCGGCAAGGGAATTTTTATGAAATGCAATAATTCTAATGAAGTGTGTGGCTATTCCGATGCAGATTGGGCCGGAAGCTTCGATAGAAAATCGACAACCGGCTTTTGCACATTTGTGGGCGGAAATTTAGTCACATGGAAAAGCAAAAAACAAAATGTCGTGGCACGATCAAGTGCCGAAGCGGAATATCGTGCCATGGCATCCACCGCAAGTGAATTGACATGGATCAAGCAACTCCTTTCAGATTTTGGAATTCAAATTCAATTGCCAATGCAAATGTTTTGCGACAGCCAATCGGCATGTCATATAGCATCCAACTCGGTGTTTCATGAGAGAACCAAACACATTGAGGTTGATTGTCATTTCATTAGAGAGAAGCTTCAATCGAAAGAAATTGAGACTCCATTTGTAAGAAGTGAAGACCAATTAGCGGATGTCTTTACAAAGGGTTTAGATCCAAAACCATTTCAACAAAATATAGGCAAGTTAGGGTTAATTAACATTTACACACCTAACTTGAGGGGAAGTGTTAAAAATAAAGAGGATTAGAGATTCATATTAATTAGCCTCAGAGGACCCTCTTTGGGTATAGTTCATCATAGGCTAAGTTAAGGAATAAAGAGAGCAACTAAATTAGTATATAAAGTTACTCAACCTTTTTCTTTTTATAGAAAGTTACCGTTATTTTTTTCAATAGCTATTTTTTTTCTCCTTTGGCTATATAATGCCCACTGTACAAACAAATCAAGATAAGAAATATATTTTCTCTCAATTTCTCTACTGTCTCATATTACTAAAAATATCAGTTTCCAATGGGCATCGGACCGAAACTATTCTATTGTCCGGTCTAACTCATTTGATTTACATAGAGATTTGTGCAGACAGATTTAAATGTGTAGTAATATAAACCGTCTTGTAAACCTAAACCATCTGCACAAATCTCCATGCAGATTGGATGGTTTGGACCGGGTGTCGGACATATTCCGGTCCGATACCCATCGGAACCTCTCGTCTCCCTTTCAAGTTCTATACCACATAATCAATAGAGGTTCAAATATCAAATCATTTACCATGAATAATTAATTGATAAGGCATGCAACCATTAAATAATTGCAATAACATTGATAATTGAGACTCAATTTTGGATACTTACTTCAGGCTGGATTTAATGGCAGGAAGAACGAGGTCTGGGTGGTTATCTGGGCACCAGAGCTTGGAAGTGATGAACAGCTCCTCCCGCAATCTTATGAGGCCAAGTTTTATGGCCTCCTGTATAGCCTCCCCTAGGGGCTGCTCTGTATTATACAGGGAGGCAGTGTCAAAGTGGCGGTAACCAACTGCAATCGCATCCAGATACGCCAATTTCATCTTATCCGGTGTGGACGGGTACTCGGCAGTTCCCAGGCCCACCACCGGCATCACATGGCCGCTGTTCAGTGTCAGTTTCGGGATCTTCTCACTGCTTGTCATATCTCTGTTTCTCTTTGTTTCTCTGTAGCTAGTAGGTGATTGTATTTGTAAGGGGACTATTTAAATAGAACTATTGCAAGATAAAAGTGTTTTTGAGCAACAACAGAGAGAGTGTTGAATTTATATAAGCTAAGGTACCTTATTTTTTTAGTTTCAATGTGGTCTGTTCATTATAGGCTTGAGCTGAATCAGATTTTAATGGGACGGTGCGGATTAAAACTCAAACTTTGAGGTAAAGCAAAGAATCTGGATTCCAGATATTTTATAATAAGTGGTTGAGCAACAAAAGAGACCTGGATGAATTCATATTAGATAAAGTACCTTATTTTCTTAGTTTCAATCTGATTGGCTCATTCATACTAGTACAAATCTTAATGTGTCCTGTGTAGTATTGGATTGAGATAGGATTGGTTCGGATTGAAACTCAAAATTTGAGGTAATGCATAGATTCTTCGACAAGTGTAAATAGGAATTTTGTTACACTGAGTCTAACGGATTAGTCAAAAGAATCTTTTTTTTTCGTCACTGCTGACGTATGCTAAGCTGTTTTAGATGATTATTCAGTTATTTTAGATGAAAAGAGTTAAACAAATTATGATTTTAAGTAATTGTGTGTAATTTTCAACAAAAATGTTTTGCAGTAATTTTATATATCTGCTGTAAATAATTTTATGTAATTCCTAAAGGCAGTGTGTGCAAAACGGACCACTCAAAATAGGCCTAATCTAGAAGCAAAAATGGACCGAACTGGGCCTTGGATTGGACCTTGGGCCTTAGCTGTTAATTGCCGAACGATTTTGTCTCTCTCTGGTTAATGTATTCAGACAAACTTTAGATTCCCTAATTAGCTAGGGAAACTAATTTGTTGAATCAAAAGAATTAATAAGAGGATGTATATTGGTCTTTTTTGGACTAAAACTTTGTTCTTAGTTATCATTTGTAAGTAAATATTAACTTGATAAAAGAACATTGTGTTTTGTTATGCATGCTAATAGGGTTGAAATCTCTATAATTTAATTTCTGGTTTTTCTTCTTCTTGCATTCTCTTGAATAAATTTTGTTTTCTTCATTAATATACGAAGGGTCCTTGGAGGTTTTATTAGTATTTGAGGACCACTAAGTATTACATTAACATTTTTGTCATAAAACAGATTACGGTCCATAAATTCGGTCGAGGGATAGAGATAATTGTTCAGTTTAGGGCCCTAAAATATAATAAAATTTCTTCGATTATTTACCGAAAGAACGAGCTCCTTGTTTATGCCAAAGAAACTTTTGGATCTTGACGCGTGGATTGGTTGCATATTTACATAATAATCTAACAGTTGATATATTGATTTCTCTTCCTATAGATAAGTTTCAAGAAGCATTAGGGTTTCTAATCAAAGAAAGGTATGCTCATACAGCGAGGGCGGCGCAAACATTCTCTTACTCAAAATAACAAACCAGATAAGAAGAAATCACAGCTTAGAAGTGGTGGTTTGCTAAAATTCTCTTATATTAGTAAGAAATTTATATCACTTTTATTTTCTTGCTGTCTATTCTTCAATGATTTTATACAGTTTGTTTTCAAGAGTTGACATAAAGTGTCTAAATTAACCAATTTTTTTTCCAATATATATAGATTGTTATATTGTGAAGTTGTCAACATTTTGTATCTACAGTAATCAGCTTGGAGCCATAATCCAAAGGGCAAAGATAAGTTCTGGAGCTAAACGGTAAAGAAGAGAAGGCATGTTGATCCATTTCAATATCCTATTAATTAAACTGTCTCCAATTTAATGTTTTATAAATAATTAGATGATTTGACTTTTCAATGCCAATTTCTAATGGACAGGAATAAATAGTTAAAGAGGTAGTATTTTAAACTATCAAACCAACATTCATTTCATGGAATGACTGGCAAAACAAGCACTTCTCTCCATAAGACAACATAGCATAGATAATAGGGTTCCAGAGCTGAAACAAAGGCAAATGTCTTGGAATTGTGAAAATCTGCTGTACCTTTGATATATAATTTGATGGTAAGATTGTACAATATTTTGTTTGATATATGGGGGCAAAATTTAATGGTCTATTAATGGTCTATTACTTACTATTCAACAGGGGCATATTGGGCAGAAAATTGACAGAGATGACACCATGAATTGTTTCTATTTTCCGAACATGAGCTATGAACATGAACTATGGTATAGACCATACAGCAGTACCTTACTGCAATAATAAGAACGTTTATCAGATGTAAGCTTATTGTTTGGTTATCTCTATTAAGTTCTATAAAGTTGGAGGGTGATGGTGGTGGTCTATGACGCACAGTTCAAAGCTTGATTTGTTTGGATCTATAAAGCAATGAACAGATGCTGCACTCATTTTCAAATACTACACTTGAAGCTAGCTGAGAGAAAAATGTCATCCTTCCTCCGACTTTTAGCTGTCGATGGAGTGCCAAGCAAATAACTTAAAAGCCTTGCTTGTACTTATTAGTTCATATATATTTAGAATAAAATAGAGACTATGCTGGCACTTTTCAAACAACAAAACAATGTGCATATAGTCTGGATAATTCATTTTATATCATGCTTAGTTGATAACTTTTTAATGGCATGATACATGGAATACAAGTGCTCTCAACTAGATCCCCTTGAAATATGGAGGTTTTGGCTGAATTGTTTTCTCCGAGTGGGATTGGATGGCTCTATGATGCAAAATAAAAAGGCATATATTTATTTGGGTAAATAATGCAAAGAACAGATGCTGCTCATTATGTCAGATAATGTGCTATATGCTGAGAGAAAAATGCAATATAACCGTCTTTTTACCATTCTAATTACTATTATATAGAGTACTGCAAGATGAAGGAGCTAGATATAGGGATTGTCTATTCTAATCAGTTCCTGTGACAAATGGAATCATAATACCAAATAAAAGTGGATGTTATCAGATTCATCAGTATTTCCTATTGATATGGAGGTTTTGGCTAAATTGTTTCCCTGTTGGATTGCATGGGTATATATTTGAAGCAAAGTCAAAAGGCATAGATCTATATGGGTAAATATATCATAGAACAGATGCTGCTCTGTATGTTAGATAATCTGCTATGAGCTGAGAGCAAAATATGCAATATATCCGTCTCTAGCAAATTAGTAGTATATAGAGTGTCAGGCAAATAAGCTACTAGCATTATATCTTATAATCAGTTCCTGTGTCAATTGGAATCAGAATACCACATAAAAGTGGATGTCATCTGGCCCTTCAGTATTTCCTCTCGATATGGAGGTTTTGGACAAATAATTTTTTCTTGCGCAGGTATGCCATTTTAATCAACTATAATTATTTTGATAAAGTATTTAGTTTGTGAATTTAATTGGTCTTCTTTAATGTTCATTATTGGAGAGCATTGAAAAATTCTTGACACAAAAGTGAATTTTTATTTTTTTAGTAAATGTTAGAGGTCAAGCTGCCAAACTATTTAATATCCAAAATGTATTCCCCCATCAGGGTTTCGAACATGGGATCTTCCATACGGATGGAATTACCTTTGCCGCTAGACATAAAAGTGAAATTTAAGGGCTATAGATTTCAACAGTGACATACTATATATATATATATAGAGCTATGATGAAGGTAACTCTCTTGGAATTGTAACTCGTGTTTACAATCATTGGTAAATTGGGCATGAACTATATATAGTTCTTCATTTCATTGGATATTAATTTTAACTCAAGTATCTGTATAAGCAGTAATATTCTTTACTACTTATTTAACAGGAGGCTCAGTTTGAAAAGGAAGTGGATGGGAAAACACCATCAATCATTTCTACTCTTCCTACCAAATCATTTCTATGGTGTCTGCTATCCAACAGTGTACCTCAGAGCTATATATAAAAAGAAAAAAAGTTCATGAATGGTACAACAAAAGCTTACTAGATGTTAGCTTGGTTGGTTATCTCTAATAAGTTCTATTACGTTTGAGGGGGGATGGCAAGGCTCTATGATGCAAAATTGATGGCATGATTTGTTTGGATCTATGATGCAAAAAACATATGTTGCACTCCATTTGTGATACTATACTTGAAGCTGAGAGCAAAATGCCATCTTTCTCCAACATTTAGTTGTTATTAGAATGACAAGCAAATAACACATAAGAACTGGATGTACTTATGCTGGTGCAACTTGGCAAGTTTTGAATGAACAAATAAAGTGAACTGTATCGACTCTTCAGTTCTTACTCTCAATATGGAGGATTTAGCGAATTTGTTTTTCTAGCATAGGTATACCATTATAATCAACTATAATTATTTTTAAAATGTCACTAGTTATGTACATTTAATTGTTCTTCTTTTGTACTAATTATGGGGGATCATTTTAATTTCTTCAAAAGTAAAATAAAAATTATTTGTTAGAATTCAATTAAACTTTTGAGGTATTATTATTTGAACTGTCACAATGACATATTGACATACCACAGATAATAAGTATATATAGCTATATATAATGAAAAGTAAATCTCTCGAAATTATAAATTGCGTTTAATAATTGGTAATTTGTTGGTAAAGTATACATGTTTTTTTATCCGTGAGTTTGATTTTAATCTCAAGAATCTGTAAGTGCGCTAATGGTCTCAATTTCTTATTTAACAGTGGGCTTAGCAGGGAAGAGGATGGAAAAGACACCATAAATTATTTATACTCTTCCTACCAATTTATAGATGGAACAGTGGAACGAACATGACATATGGTCTTGGCCATCCAACAGTACCTCACTGCAATAAATCAAAGAAATTCATGAATGAATGATATTATGAAAGCTTAATAGATCGATGTTAGCTTGCTTGGTTATCTCTAGTAGTACTAATATGTTGGCAGGGGATGGCAAGTCTCTATGATGCAAAATCAAAAGCAAGACTTGTTGGAATTTATGATGCAATGAACAGATGTAATCCATTTCGGATACTATATATACATGAAGCTGAGAGCAAAATGCTATCCTTCCCCAGATTTTAGTAGTTAATAGAGTACCAACCAAATAACTCTATCATAATTAAGCTAAGAGCAATTTTTCGAAGAACAAATAAAGTAAATGTCATCTGGCTCTTCAGTATTTCCACTCGATATGGAGATTTTGGTTAATTTGTTTTTCTTGCATAGGTATGCCTTTTTCATCACCTATAATTATTTTCATTATATCTTTATTAGTTACGTGCAATGGTTCTTCTTTGGTGTTATAATATATTATTAAGAGAGTTGAAAATTCTTGACAAAAAAGTGAAAATTATGGGTGAGAAGTAGGAATTCATACTTTTGTGACGTTATAATTTGAATTGTCACAATGAACACAGATGTAATAAGTATATAGAGATATATATAATAAATGTTACTCTCTTGGAATTGTAATTTGTTCTTAATAATTGTTAATTTGGGGGTAAAATATACAATTTTTTTGTTACATTGGCTTTGAGTTTAAACTCAAATATCGGTGAGTGCACTAATATTCTCAATTATTTCTTATTCAACAGGAGGTAAGATGTGAAGTGGATGGAAAAGACACCAATATCAATCATTTATTTTCATCTTACCAAATTATAACAGGACCACTAAAACGAACCTGATATAGTGTGGGTGATCCAACAGTACCTTCATTGCAACAAAAAGAAAGAAACTCATGAATTCCTTAAAGCTTACTAGAAGTTAGGTTTGCGTATCTCTAATAAAGGGAAATGACAGGGATCGATGATGTTGAAAGTAATCCAAATCATCAGGTGTCCTCACACGGTCCGCATGGCTAGGCACACGGCCCGTATGGATAGTGACACGGCCCGCGTAGTGAGTGACACGGCCCGTGTCAGAGGCGCTAAATTTGTCTTATGTTATAACCGTCTTGTGTAAACACGTTTTTCTATTTTTGGTAAGTCCCTGTAATGGAGTTAGTGGGTGTAGCTGTAAGCTAATTATAGCACCATAATTTTAGGGTAGTGGATGCTAAATTAGGATTAGTTTTCTAGTATTTATACCATGTCTCTTGTATGTGTAATTTGTCTAAGTTGAGTAATAAGAAATTATTGTGAGTTTTTTCTGTTATCTCAATTTATTCCCAACAAAATTGGTATCAGAGCCAAAGGTGAGAGATCAAGGCAGATTCTACCATGGCAGAGAACATGAATGTCTCGAATCCCTCGATTCCGCTGTTCAAGGGAGACAACTATGAGTTCTGGAGCATCAAGATTCGAACTTTGCTCAAGTCGCAAGGCCTATGGGAATTGGTAGAGAAGGGAGCACCGGCCCCGATCCCACACCGCCAGAAAGCAAGACAAGCGCGATGCGAAGGCGCCTGTTTTTCATTCAACAAGCCGTTGCTGACACGGTGTTCACAAAGATCGCAGCAGCGACATCGGCAAAGGAGGCATGGACAACCTTGCAAACCGCCTTCCGAGGAAATACGAAAGTTCTCGAGATAAGGCTACAAGGATTGAGAAGAGAGTTCGAGACGTTGAACATGAATCAAGGCGAATCTGTTCAAGCGTTTCTCACAAGAGTCACATCCACCGTCAACCAAATCAAGAGTTGCGGCGAGGATCTTGCAGAAAAGATTGTAGTTATGAAGGTGCTTCGCAGCCTTACAACAAAATTCGACCATGTCGTGGCAAGCAATCGAAGAGTCCAAGGATCTGTCCACATACTCTTTCGACGAGTTGATGGGTTCGCTGCAAGCCCATGAAGTTCGTCTTCTCAGATCTGAAGAGAAGGATGACTCTAAGGCATTCCTCACCAAAGGCAACTCAAGTAGAGGAGGAGGTCGCAGCGGTAGAGGTCGTGGAAGAGGCACGAGCAGTGGAGACAACCGTCAACAACAAGCAACAAAGAAGGATATCGAGTGCTACTATTGCCACAAGTTGGGTCATGTCAAAGCAGATTGCTACAAGAAGAAGAGAGAAGACGGACAAGGCAAACAAGGTGTTGAATGCTATTATTGTCACAAATTCGGCCATGTGCAGGCTGATTGTTACAAGAAGAAACGTGAGGAAGAGCATGCCAACGTTGCAGAGGAGAAAGGCAACAAAGAAGATACTGAGACCAGGCTCTTCATGACGAAAACTTCTGACACGGTCCGTACCATTCATGACACGGCCCGTACCATGCCTGACACGGCCCGTGTTAAAATCACACGGACCGTACAGGATACAGAAGCAAGCCAAGTTTGGTTCCTAGACAGTGGGTGCTCTAATCACATGACCGGTTACAAGTATCTCTTCGAAGAATTGGACGAGTCATACAAGAAGCCTGTGAGACTTGGCGACGACAAACAAATTCAAGTTGAAGGAATCGGCAAGGTGGCTGTCAAAACCGCAAGCTACACAAGGTATCTACACAATGTATACTTCATCCCACAACTTGCACAAAATCTCCTGAGCATCGGCCAAATGATGGAGAGCGGGTATGCGATCAAATTTGAAGGCTGCACTTGCAAAATCGAGGATTCATCAACAAAGCATGTGATAGCAACCATCCAGAAGACTCAAAACAACCTATTTCCACTAGAAACAACCTCTGTTGATGATACTGCACTTGCAATGGTGGAAACTAATCAAAGCAGATTATGGCATCTAAGATATGGGCATTTAAACATGAATGGTTTGAAGTTACTAAATCAGAAAAGTATGGTAATAGGTCTACCAGAGATAGATGAAGTTGGGTTATGCGAAGGGTGTGTACTTGGTAAACAATCAAAATTACCATTTCCGAAGGACAAATCTCTCCGTGCAACTCGAATACTTGAACTAGTGCATACCGACTTATGTGGACCCATGGAGACGAGTTCAATGGGAGGAAGCAAATATTTCATGCTATTCATCGACGACTACAGTAGATTGACATGGGTATTCTTCCTTACCTATAAGAGCGAAGCATTCAAGATGTTCAAGAAGTACAAAACCATGACTGAAACTCAAACCGGCATGAAACTGAAGGTGTTGAGATCGGATCGGGGTGGTGAGTATCAATCAAACGAATTCAAGAAATTTTGTGAACAAGAAGGCATTTTGCAGCAACTAACCACTCCCTACACCCCCGAGCAAAACGGTGTAGCCGAGCGAAAGAATCGTACTGTTGTTGAGTTGACAAGAAGCATGCTTGAAATCGAAAGGGATGCCAAACTCTTTTTGGGCGAAGCCGTAGCCACCGCAAGATACATCCTCAACCTTTCTCCGACAAAGGCAGTCATGAACAAAACTCCGTATGAGGCGTGGTTTGGAAGAAAACCAAATGTGAGTCACTTGCGAGTCTTTGGATGCATTGCATACACCCTAATCAGCCACACAACCGCAAGAAGTTGGATGCAAAATCGAAAAGTGCATATTCATAGGGTACCGTATTCAAACGAAGGGATATCGACTCTACAATCCCGAAACAAAGAAGACAATAGTCAGCCGCAACGTGACCTTCGATGAAGATGCTAACTGGAGTTGGTCTATGGCGAAAAACAACATACCAAGAGGCCGACGAGAGAAGTTGTAGAACCCGATCCGACCCGGATCATCATCCGATACGGCCCGCATGAAGGTGACACGGTCCGTGTGAACTCGATACGGCCCGTGTACCATTCAATTCGGACAGTGTAACACCGAGCAGCCTCAATTCGAAACAAACAAGTGAGCAGCCTCAAGAAAATGAAGACATACCAACACCACCGCAAGTTTACACTAGAAGAATCAACCCACAAGTCACAAAGAAAAGACCAAAACCTTGCAAGAATTATATTCATCAACACAAGTGCTGATGGTGAAAGATCCCGAGTGCTTTGAAGAAGCCGCAGGCAAGAAAGAATGGGTCACAGCTATGAAAGAAGAAATTCGGGCAATTGAAGAGAACAACACGTGGGAGTTAGTAGAGCTGCCAAAGGATCACAAGGAAATTGGGGTCAAATGGGTCTATAAGACCAAGCTCGGTCCTGATGGTAAGGTGCTCAAATACAAGGCGAGATTAGTTGTGAAGGGTTATGCACAAAGGCAAGGAATTGACTACAATGAAACATTCTCCCCGTTGCGAGGTTTGAAACCGTTCGACTCGTGTTAGCACTAGCTGTCCAATTGAAGCAACCAGTCTTTCAACTCGATGTCAAGTCCGCATTCTTGAATGGAGAACTAATGGAAGAGGTGTATGTCGAACAACCAGAAGGATTCAAAATCAAAGGCAAAGAAGATTGGGTGTATAGGCTCTACAAGGCACTATACGGCTTGAAGCAAGCTCCACGGGCGTGGTACAGCAAGGTAGATGCATGCTTTCAAACCTTGGGGTTCGTGAGAAGCAAGAACGAGCCGAATCTCTACATCAAACGGGACATAGGTCTGCTGGTCGTGAGTTTGTATGTAGATGATATGATCTACTTCGGCACAGATCAAGGGATGGTTCAAGCATTTAAAGAACAGATGATGAATATGTTCAAGATGACGGATTTGGGTGAGATGCACTACTTTTTAGGGCTAGAGATTGAGCAAGAAGAAGGTAACATGTTCATTTCTCAAAGAAAGTATGCGAAAGATCTAATTGAGAAATTTGGAATGAAAGGATGCAATCCCGTGCAAACACCATCGAATATCAACGAAAAGCTCACAGCAGAGGATGGCACCGAACACATTGAGGCGACTCAATTCCGAAGTTTGATTGGAGGCTTGATGTACCTGACACATACACGTCCCGATATCTCACACTCAGTTGGAGTAATCTCGAGGTTCATGCAAACACCAACCAAACAACACATGGGAGCAAAGAAAAAGGATATTAAGGTATATTGCAGGCACAACGAGCCATGGCCTATGGTACAAATCTGTGGAGAATCCAAGCTTAATTGGATATAGTGATAGTGATTGGGCAGGGAGCCTGGACGATAGAAGGAGCACATCCGGGCAAGTGTTCTTCTATGGTGACAATGCAATTTGCTGGAATTCGAAGAAGCAATCAACTGTTGCACTTTCCACAGCAGAAGCGGAGTACAATGCTGTGACATCAGCAGCATGTCAAGGTGTTTGGCTCAGACGCATTTTAGAAGAGTTAAACTACAAGCAAATAGGAGCAACAAAGATACTATGCGACAACCAGTCAACAATAGCAATGAGCAAAAATCCGGTGTTTCATAGTCGTACTAAGCATATTGAAACAAAGCATCACTTCATTAGAGAGTTGGTTGAGAAAAACGAAATCGAATTGGAGTATGTGAATACGAATGAACAAGTTGCTGATATCATGACCAAGGCTCTTGCAAGAGAGAAGTTTGTTTGGTGTCGAAGAATGATGGATGTAGATGACTTTGGATTAAGGGGGAGTGTTGAAAGTAATCCAAATCATCAGGTGTCCTCACACGGTCCGCATGGCTAGGCACACGGCCCGTATGGATAGTGACACGGCCCGCGTAGTGAGTGACACGGCCCGTGTCAGAGGCGCTAAATTTGTCTTATGTTATAACTGTCTGTGTAAACACGTTTTTCTATTTTTGGTAAGTCCCTGTAATGGAGTTAGTGGGTGTAGCTGTAAGCTAATTATAGCACCATAATTTTAGGGTAGTGGATGCTAAATTAGGATTAGTTTTCTAGTATTTATACCATGTCTCTTGTATGTGTAATTTGTCTAAGTTGAGTAATAAAAAATTATTGTGAGTTTTTTCTGTTATCTCAATTTATTCCCAACAGATGATGCAAAGTTGAAAGCATGATTTGTTGATATAAATCTATATTGCAATGGAGCGTGGATGTCTTCTCTCTTCAAGCACCAGGAGGCGACCATCAAGGCGATTGAAAAAAGCCAAGCTTTTCACACTCAGCAACCCAGTTGTACCTACGCCCAAGTAGCAGCACACGCCACCACAGCAGTTAATGAACCAAGAACCACCCAGCCTGGCCTAGCTGTGCTACGCCAGGAAGCAACCATTAAGGCGATTCGCAGAGCCAATTAGAAGACGACAACAACAAGCTTATTTGCTCAGGGGAGGCAAACCTTGAAACAAGGGACAAAAGGACACCAGGAAGGAACATCAAAATTAAAGGAAGGTAACAACAACTCACCACCACAGGGAGGTGAATGGACAACAGTAAGGAGGAAAAGGTATGTGCACAAAACACTGAACAATAAATTCAGCAACCCTCACCTTGAAAAGAAACTACAAGCTTTAAGATCCCAACAAAAATGTTTTAGATGCCTAGAGAGAGGACACATACAATTGAATTGCAGGAACAGTATTAAATGCTTTACTTGCAACAAGCATGGCCATACCTCGGGGAGATGCACCAAGCAAAAGGATCATAGCAATACAAGAAATATAAATAGGCCTCAAGGCATTGTCTTACCACAACACAAACAAAACAGAGGAGAGCACAAACCTCCTCAAAACCAAGAGACAAAGGCAACAAAAAACAAGAGCAAAACAATGGACAATTGGCAGACTATGCCTATGATGCCAGAAAACCGCTTTCCGGAGGCCAGACCTGAACAACAAACAGTTTATGTGCACAACAGGGAGGGCTTTCATCCCTCTAATGAGGCTCTAGAAAGAGCAGCGGCAGTACATGCTGGTCCAAATGTGAACAAGCACACCCTACCACAGAGGTTGGCTACCACTCTGGCAGCCCAACTTGGTCACCACCCAAGGGACTTTGAAATCGGATAAGTTGACCCGGCAATGGCAAGTAGCATTGTGATTTTTCCGACGAAAGACCTCCGCAACCATGCTGTCAGTGTAGGCGTCTTTGCAGTCGATTACAATTCATATGTGCAGCTAGCTGAATGGAAGAGGCCCCAAGGTATGGTTTATAACCCTTTAGAATACAAGGCAAGAATTCATATTCTTGGTGTGCCTCCACACAACTGTAACATAGATGACATTGACCAACTATTATCGGGTTTGGGTCATGTAATAAAAATGGCCCCGGTTTTCAAAAATGGAAATTACAACTCAGTTAGAGTTATGGTTGCATGTCAAAATCCCATTCTCATACCGGCAACCTTACTGATGCGCTCAAACCTATATGCAAAACTGGTTACACTAAAATTAGAGGGTTGGCTTCACATCCCCATTGGTCCCACACTGCCCGGCGGTGGTGATAGCCGGATTAATGACCCGAGACAGGGTGGAACACACAGGCAGGCACAAAACAACCGCCACCACTCACCGGCCTCAAGTGACTACAACAACTCTGTCACCGATGAATACCACATGGGGGCAGATTCCACATATTCAAGGAGAACTCGACAATGGGGATTAGGAATTCGCCAACTGGAGGGTCCATTTACACTCGGCACTAGAGAAATGGAGTTGGGACAAAGCTCAATAACAGAGTTGAGGTTCGTACTAGTAGGTGAGCAGTCTAAGGTCAGCAAGGACAATCACAAAGAAAGAATTTCAGCTCCTGGAGACATAAAGGTATTGTCAACCTTAACAAAACATGGGGAGCCAGCTGGTGATAGCTGTTTCAAAGTACAAGAGAGTACTCTAGTGATAATCGTTTCAAACAACTTGGAAACAGTTCTGCTCCAGACACAGTGCAACTAGACAAACCCAAATAAAATAGCACTGCAGACAATCAATTTTTTCAACCCTACACGCTATCCAGGTGTCATTAGCAATTCAGGTACTTTTTACACTACAACACTAGAGAAATTGGGTTCAACTCAAAGCCCAAATGAAATAATTTTTTTATGCAAAAGCCCAAACGGAATTATCTCTAGCAACAGGCCAGAACTCTTTTTGGAAGAAACAATTCCTCTCCAGGGCCCAAATGACAATCTGAGTTTTCAACAAATTGAATTCTCATCGGGCTTGGAATCTCCACTGTGCCAAGAAGAGGCAGATTACCCATCAGGTTTTGAAGGACCCCCACGTTTCACAGAGGAAAAACAAATTCGAAGGAGCCCAAGACTGAAGAACAAGAATGACGGGCCCTATGTCTCTGCGTTAGGCAAGGCTCGCATAGTTCTGGGATACGAAGACAACACATATACCACACCAACGAGAAACAAGAGAAAGACTCCGCACAGTGAAGACATTTAGATGGATTACCTTCGCAGCTATGATCCACTGACAGTCACCCAAGCTGAGTTGATAGTGGCCACAGCTGGAGCCGAAGTTAGCAAAGAAATGGAGGCGCAATTTGAATCTCTGGTGTGCAATGAAGGGAGCAGCTCAGCTAGCTCAAACATGAAAGTGGCGATTTAAGTGAAGAAGTAGAGTGGGTAGGATGCAGCACTATCGCATCAGGTTTTATTTGTATTGTGTTAGTTAAGTTGCAAATTTAATTTTTTATGTTAAGGGAAGATGTCAGATTAGTAAAGGTTAGAGGAAAGGTGGTGTCAATGTACTTTGAATTTCAAGGCTTGAAGCCTTTGTATCCAGCAATGTTCTTAATGAAAAAGATGGAGTTAATTTTTATTAAATGAGTCACAACATCCAAATCAAATTCATATCATGGAATGTTAGAGGGTTAAATGAAAAAAGAAAGAGATTAGCGGTTAGGGAAACCTTTTTGTTAGAAAAACCAGATTTGGTGTGCTTACAAGAAACCAAATTGGAAACAATAGACTCAAAAATGCTTAGAGAAATTTGTGGTTTAAGATTACAGCAGCACCAGATCCTAATGGCTCAAGGGACTAGGGGTGGTGTACTGATTGTATGGGTACCGGCAAAATTTACACTAATACAATCTGAAATTAAAGTATTCAGCCTCAATATTTTACTTAAGAACAACATGGATGGTACCCAATTTTGGTTTCGGGGATATACAGGCCATCGACATCGCAAGGGAGAAGGTTATTCTATGAAGAACTAAATGCAATCAGACCAATGAATGGCACACCTTGGATCATTGGAGGAGATTTAAACATCACTTTGGAATCAGAGGATCGAAACAACAACACACCGGCGGAGATAAGAACAACACTCAATTTTGCAACCCTGATTTCATCACTAGGATTAATTAACACAACTTTATGTGGAAGACGCTTCACATGGTCCAATGAAAGGCAGCAGCCGCATATGGCGAGGTTAGACAGATTTTTAATCTCATCGGAATGGAATAGAAAATTTCCAAACTCAAATCAGAAGGCATTGGCAAACACATCCTTAGATCACTGTCCCATTTTATACACAGCAAATACAAATTGGAATCGATCGAAACTATTTCGGTTTGAAAATTGTTGGCTAAGGTTGCAACAATTCACAGAGATGATTAAAGAAAACTGGATCAGCTTGGTCAAGCACATACAGTAATTCAATTGAACTCAAAGCTGTCCGAAATACAGAAATGCATCAAAAATTGGGCAAAAGAAAAAATAGGCAATATCAAGAAGCAACTTCAAGTGTGCAGGGACTATCTTGAATGGGTAGATAAGGCCAAAGAGAGAAGATGCTTGACACATATTGAAAAATATGTCACAGCAATAATCAAGGCAAGATATGCAGAGCTAGCAACACAAGAAGAGGATAAGTGGAGACAAAGAACACGCACAAGATGGGAGCTGGAAGGTGATAAAGGTACGCAATATTTTCATGCTATCGCATCAATAGCAAAAAACCAAAATACAATTGCTGAAATTGAACACCAAGGAGTAGCATATTCGGACCAGACATCAAAGGCAAGGATTTTTTACGAACACCATGCCAATTTGGTTGGCAAGCAATCAAATCCAGTACCACACATGCAATGGGACAATTTATATCCAACAACGAACAAAATGGCAGAACTTCATTCCTTGAGAGCACCGATCACCATGCAAGAAATAAAGGGAGCAATCCAACAATGGCCGAACCACAAGAGCCCTGGCCTGGATGGTTTCTCGGGCGAATTCTACAAGCATTTCTGTGACCTACTAACACCCGATCTATGCTCAGTTTATCAAAATGCAGCAACAAAAGGTGAACTGCTATCACTCTTGAATAATTCGTACATTGTGTTGTTGCCAAAGAAAATTACCCCAAGTACGGTTCAAGACTATCGCCCAATAAGCCTACTACACGGTGTTCAAAAAATTATTTCCAAGGTACTAGCAAATCGGCTCCAAACTAGGCTACCAAAGATGCTACACAATGCACAAATCGGCTTTCAGAAAAATCGACACATTGCAGAGAGTTTCATCTATGTGTAATGCATTTTGCACAGAGCCAAGAAAAGTAAATTGCCAATCGCTATTTTCAAGGCAGATTTTGCAAAAGCATTTGATACGGTAAGTTGGGAATTTATAATTGAAGTCATGCGGCATCAGGGCTTCTCGCAAGAATGGCTATCATGGATAGAGAAACTGGTCCTTACAGGATCCACACAAATCATGATAAATGGCCTTCTCGGAAAAAAGATTGTGCTAAAGCGCGGAGTGAGACAGGGAGACCCACTCTCCCCGCTCCTCTTCATTTTGGCAATAGACTTCGTAGTGCGATATGCACAAAAGCTTGCAGACATACGAGCATTGAGAATGCCTTTTCAAGACATGACACCTTGTTTGCTATACGCAGATGACGCATTATTTTTTGTTAAGCCAGAGACACAACAACTACAAGCTCTTCAAATTATGCTCACAGTTTTCCAAAGAGTATCAGGATTATCAGTAAATCCGACTAAGTCAGAATTAGTGATTTCTATGGGAGCTCAAGAAGAACAGCAAGAATTGGCAAGTGTCCTAGGATGTAAATTGGGCGAGTTCCCCTTCACGTATCTAGGACTTCCACTGTCGAACAAAAACCTACCAAGATCGGCTTACTTGCCCCTGATTCAAAAAATGAACAAACGCCTTGCGGGATGCGCTGCCAAGCATCTCTCCATTGTAGGTAGGATAATACTGATAAATGCCGTACTGACATCAATACAGATATATTTCATGACATGTCTAAAATTTCCCAAATGGGTAATTAGGAAGATGGATAAAATACGAAGAACATTTCTATAGAATGGGGTGACAGCCGAATCAAAGAAAATGAGCTTGGTGAATTGGAGAGTAGTTTGTTCACCAAAAGACTTTGGAGGACTTGGAGTTATGGACTTGGAGGCATTCAATCAAGCATTAATAACCAAATGGGTCTGGCAATGGGGAAGGCCAGAGAAAACACTATGGAAACCTCCTATGCAACAATGCTTAGTAATGCAAACACTGTTACCAGATACACCCATATTCACAAAAGAGGCAAAAGAGTTCACACCCTTTTGTTGCATGTCTTTCATATACAAACCAGGCAATGGAAAAAAAATCTCTCTCTGGCAACACAATTGGGGTAATGGAATACTAAGGTTTGAATTGGAAAACTTATACACCCATGCTCAGGATACCAACATCACTCTAGCATAGGCTTTGCAAATCAGCCCAATAACAGAGATGTTTGCACATCGGTTATCAGAGAAAGCCAGTGAGGAATTAGAAATCTTCAAACGAAAAATAGCACAGGTCACTCTGATACAAGCACAAGAGGATGAGGTAGAATGGAGATGGTCAGATAAAGTGATATACACAATGAAAAGTGCATACTTAGTGCTAAAAGACAGCCCTCGAATAAAAAGCTCGATACATCGAATCTGGAAATTGAGAGCACCACCACAAATGAAGGTATTTGGCTGGTTACTGCTTAAGAATAGATTATTGACAATTGACAACCTCAAGAGGAGAAGTTTCCAACTAGTAAACAGATGTGTCTTATGCAAGGCAGATCAGGAAACAAGGCTTCATTTATTCAGTCGATGCACTGTAGCTACAGCTTTGCATGAAGAGATGGCAAGAACAATTCCAGAGAGGATGGTGCTAGCTGACACTGGTACATCAAGATTAAAGCTGTTGACAAATACAAGAATTCCAGAGCATCACAGGTCAACAGTATTAATCACACAATTTGTAATATGGCGCGAGCCTTGTGCAAGAACATTCACAGACAACATCAAAACCATAAAGGAACTAAAAAATGAAGTGCTTTGGCAAATACAATTTCATGAGGCAAGGACACGCATGTTAGCAGCAAATTAAAATCAGGATTTTATTGAGGACTAAGAGGCAAAATTGACGACAAGGCAATAGATGGTACCAGTTGAGGTACCAGCAGGGCAATGATAAATAGTAAGGCGCAGAAGGAGATTTGGCAATTTTTTTCCTTTCTAATTTTCCTCTTATCTTTCATACTTTCATATTTCTGTTAGGTTAGTAGCTCAAATGTTTTGAGGAAAGTTTTTCTTTTTAATTTGGTGGTTACCACCCTTATGTAACGGAACCTCTTTCAATTAATATAAATGTGGGCATGACCCCAATTTCTCTTCAAAAAAAAAAAACTATGATGCAATAAACAGATGATTTAGATACTGTACTTGAAGCTGAGAGCAAAATGCCATCTTTCCCTAGATTTTGGTAGTTAATTGAGTGCCAAGCAATAACTAAAAAAACCCATCAGATTGAGCTCAAATGAAAAATTTAAACGTTTTAAACCGATCAATCTACTTCACGAGTATTACGTTTGCATGGAAAGTTTTTAAGTTAAAAATTAATTTAGACTGTCTAAATTAAAATGTTTATAAATTAATTTTAATTAATTTAATTTTGTATTTTTTTACTGCTTAACTTTATACTAAATTATTTGAAAAATTCAAAACATTTCCTTAAAAATTTTCCTAACAAATTTTTTTCTCAAATAGTTTTATGCTCTTATGTTTTGAGTTGATAATAAGGGGTATGCAAATATTGATATTCCAAAAAGGCTTTGCCAGCTGTTCTTTTTTGGGTAGGTCATAATTTGTGGTTTTTGGGTTAGTGTTTGAGCTAGTCACGTTATATATTATACTTTGCTAGTTAATTTTAATTGCTTAAGATACTGATGTATTTAAGTCTCTATCTATAAATGCACTGTCTGGCGCAAAATATATAAGAGGTTTTTCCTCCGGGTTAATTAGTTACTTTTTCATTTGTCCAGTCACTTAATTGGACCCACGAATCAGTAGTGGGATGAAAACTTTTGTCTTGATGAGCGTGATTCCTTTTCTTGACGTATAAATTCGGACCGTCTGATTAATTAATTTGATTCAGAATGTCGAACTTCTTTTTTTATTATTATACTTGATCAAAGGCCAAAAGGACTAATTCTTATCATAAAAGTTGCATTGAGATAACGACATTGAGTTCAATTAACCTTCTATTTCACTCTTCTTTTTTGTTTCTTACTGGAACAATTGTCCTACCTAGGCTAAAAGTACTACTTATCATAAAAAAAAATAGCTTAATTTGATTTCTATTTCACTCTTCTTTTTTATATAATTTTTTTGAACATAAATAAGTATAAAAAATATCTTAATTTGATTTCTATTTAGTTACTTTAATTTCTAAGAAATAGGAACAGTTGCTAATACATATTAGATACAACAAGAAGGAAATAGCTAATTTATACTAATTAATAATACTAAGAAAGGCAAGATTGTTAGTTTGGCCTGCAGGCCCTTTTCAAATTCTAGATATATTTAAAATACAAGAAGCTGTGGATTTCCGTCTAAGCCGGCTAAACCATTTTAGATAGAATTTTAGATCACCAATTTATATCACTACAAGAATTTCTACAACTTGGTAGAATTTTCAATTTTAGATAGAATTTCTAAGCTCCCTAATAGAAATTAAAAGCATCTTTTTGTCGGTATACTGTCGCAGATAGTCACTATTTACCCACATGAATACTCCCTCATTCTTGTAGCTAGTATAATGGTAGAGTCTTTTATTTTATTTATATAACAAAGGTCTATAATTCTATATTTGCTCATCTTTTTGTTTGGTTTGAAGCAAGTTACTAAAAACATACAGTAACATTTAGAATTAAAAATACGTACGTAGGTAGTGAATTTTTTTAGATAATTTCCCACATTATACATTTATAAAAGAATCTCATTCAGTTTATGAGCGTTCAATCGATCTCTCGTACGAATAGCATTTTCTTATTTATAGACAAGAAAATAGTTCTCAGTGAAGGGTGTCATTTAATGGTACTATCGAATACATGACTATTATGTAAGATTGTATCAGCTTTACCATAATTCTAAGGTGCACATATGAATAAAGGTAATAATCTTTTTATTTGATTTGTCATGCATCTCATGACACTCTGAACACTATTCTAATTAGTACGTATATTATGAAGCAACATTAATTTATATTATTTGTAAGGTTAATAAGTTTTCCCATCTAAACAATTTGGATTAGCTCTCTTCATGCAATAGTCTAACACATTTCTTCAAGAGATAAGGTTTGACCTCCTGATCTCAATACCCTAAACTACCCCAGAACTTCCAACTCCAGTAACCACCTCTTCTAACATATCTTTTTTCTCTCTCCTGCCAAAAATGAAAATATTTTTTTTAACTCTCTCTCTCTCCCTTTCTCTCTCTTACCTCCGGATGCCATCATGAGGCCACACCTTCTCCACCTCCGCTGTTGTGATCCCTCTTCCTACTCTTCTTCGATTTCTCTCCTGCACCTCCTTCACCGTCAAAGACATCTTGATATCTTAATTCCATTTCCACCCTCCTTCCAGTGCAAAACTCTCCATCACAATTCCAACCATAAACTGTATACATTGAAGACTTGCACTTTAATCCTTTTAAAAAATTGAGATATATAAAAACTTGATATGCTAGATATAAAGACTTAATATGTTATTTATAAAGACTTGTACTTCGAACCTTTAATAAACTTGATATGCTATACATAAAGTCTTGATAAGCTAAGTACAAGTACTTGATAGGCTAGATTAAAGTCTTATGGCTATTAATAAAAGTTTAAAATCTATTAATTTACTAATATTTTACACTAGCTAATCCTAAGTTTGATACATATATTATGGAAGATTCCAATTCAAATTAAAGCCCCACTAGCATTAGCTGTGCAGTCTTCATAAAAAGTTATAAAGACTTGATATGTTACGTTTAAAGACTCGATAAGTTATGTATAAAGACTTGTACGTGTAGGTATAAAGACTTGAAGGCTCCAACTTATGCCAAATTTAAATACACTAGCGACCTTCTAGATCTAGAAGGTGGTTCCAATTAAAAGTCACTAGTTGGGAGATTTGACCATAGAATGTGTCTGGGGTGCAGTTATCCCGTTCATTCCTTCAAATAGCGACTGCATTATTCCTACATTATTAGTTTCGAAACAAACCCTTAGGTGGTTTTTGATGTTTTGGGAGGGGATTTCGCAAGGGCTTTCAGCAAATATATGGTTAGATAGATGAAATAGTTCTTTGAAGTTGAAGAACGAGGTTGGTTCTTTGAAGCTTTCAGCGGGTATTGGAAAATATAATATGTACGTACTATATATCTGGGGCATATATTCTTCAAATTTTCTCACAAACTATATTTCATTAATGAAATATATGAGAAAAATATAGTGGTATATATATGACAAGCTAAATTTACTGAATTCCTAGACGCGGAAGAAAGGTAAAAGAAAACGAAAATTCTGGTTGACATGTAATCCATAGTGTTCTTTCTCCAAAGGAAATGGACAAATAAGGACAAGCAAATAGAACTGATAAGCATATAACATAGCCGAAATGCAGTCAAAGTAAATATAAACTATATAATTGTATCAATCTCCATTATAAAACTTCCACTGTATAGTTTTATCATCTGTTAATTTATTGAATACAATACCCAGCGATTTCATGAAAAAGGAAAAAAATAAAACATTGAAATAAAAGATCTTCTCCTTGCATGCATAACACATGTAGAGGCGATTGAATCTTATTTTTTTATTTTAAATTACAGTGATTACACAATATCTGTAATTTAAGTTGTGATTTGACTAGGTTTGGCAACCAACTCAAGATCCTCCTTCCTCTTTAGCGACAAGCTGGGTGTCTCAGTCATGTCAACATCGTCTGGCTTCATGCCATTCGGAAGCTCCCATTCAAATATCCTCAAGAGATTTGCCAGTGCTAGCTCCATTGTGAGAAGCGATAGCTGCATGCCGGGGCAAATCCGTCTGCCTCCTCCAAAGGGAACTATCTCGTAAGTGCTGCCATTATAGTTGAATGGATTATCGACAAATCTCTCAGGTCGGTATTCCAATGGGTTGTCCCAAACGTCTGGGTCTCTACCCATGGCATATGTATTGACAAATATTCTCGATCCTTTTGGAATGTCATAACCTTCGATTTTACAGTAGTCCATGGATTCTCTGGGAACTAATAGTGGGGTCGGAGGGTGCAACCGGAAACTTTCGGTGATGGCGGCCTTAAGGTAAGTCAACTTGCTCACATCTTCGGATTTTAGAAACTCATTTTGCGACGGAATCTGGCGCACCTCCTCTTGTAGCTTCTTCAATACTCTCGGGTTCCTTAGGAGCTCTAGCATGGTCCACTCCAAACTTATAGCAAGAGGTTCTGACCCGGCTGTCAATGATTGCTGCATACATAATTTAACAATTAATGAATTTATTTTTATTGTGAAGCAAAATGAACATTTTATCTGGAGGTGGGTTCAAATACCTCTATTTTTTGTGTTTCTATTATGTCTTTATTTTTAGAACTACAATAATTTAAAATTTAAGACGTAAATGTCAAAACAAAATAAAAAGATGTGATCCACATTATTTTTCTATACACCTAAAAAGTTCATTTCATTTTAATTTTGTTTGAATTAGTAACAAAATAAAAAGATGTGATCCACATCATTTTTCTATACACCTAAAAAGTTCATTTCATTTTAATTTTGTTTGAATTAGTATCAAGAGCTTGCATGGATATATTCTCGATGTTGATTTTTCAAGTTATTAATTATATGAAACCAAAGTTGTAATTAATAAATTTGTATGTACATGTAGAAAAAAAATATAGATCATGTTGAACAGTTTTATTTTGCTATATAAATTATAAAATATTTGTTATTATTAATTTGGAAAAAATAAAAGTACGATGAAGACACATATATATAGATATTGATGAATTTGAACCCTCTTTTTAATCTTATAAAAAAATGTTTTTTAAACAAAGAAAGATGTATGTATTATAACTAGATAGGATATTTATTTTTGAAATTTGAAGATTTTGTTCTTATGCAATAGGAAAAGAAAAAAAACTCACATAGCAAAGTGCTTTGATGTGCAAATCATTTATCTGGAATTCTTTCTTTTGTTTTTCATCCTTTTGAAGTTTGAGCAAGATATCAAGAAAATCTTGATCACCGTCACTCCTCCCTTCAATACGATCGTTGAGAATCTCGGTCATCATTGCGTAGCCGGTTAAAAATATTTTTTGTGCTTCATTTCTCACCTTTGCACCAATTATAGGGCCTATCCACTTGAGAGAAGGAAAACTATCCTCTGGATTAAACTTGCCAAGGAGAGGGACACTATCGAATACCATGTTCATCAACTTCTCCTCCCTCCCGTCTCTCCTAAACGACTCTCCAGTTATCATATGACAAATGATATCATTAGTCAATTTGTAAAACGTTTTTCGCATATTTACGATGCCTTCGGGTGATGCTGCTGCATCTTCCTTTACTTTGTTTAACATAAAAAACACCTCTTCTTCCCTTAGCGTCTTGAAAGTTTGCACGACTCTTTTGGAACTAAACAAGTGCATGCTAGTGATCTTTCTCAAAGACCTCCATTGCTCACCGTATGGCGCAAAAGCAATATCATGGTGATTATATGACAGGATAGTGGCGGCTTTAAATTGTGGTCGGCTTGCAAAGACGGAGTCATGTGTCCTTAGAACTTCACGTGCCATGTGTGCAGAAGAAACGACAAGTGTTGGTATTTCTCCAAGATGAAGGAGCATGATTGGTCCATACTTCTTCGAGAGTTCTTGGAAAGACTGATGCGCTAATGGACCAAGTTGGTGGAGGTTGCCTATTAGCGGAAGCTTCGGAGGAGATGGAGGGGGATTGAGCTTGTTTTTAAACTTTTTTGTAAACAACAGGAGTAAAAGGATTAAGGTGGTGATAAGAGAGATGAAGAATAGTGGAGGAGAAGAGTAGACTTGTTCAATAAGGAGAACCATTGCTCTCATTTTGGGAGTTAACAAATTAAACACAATTTCTGTTTTGTGAAATTTTGTAGTCACTTACTCATATATATATATATCTGGGCAGGGGGTAGTAAAGGTATGTTTGCATCATTCTAGAAGAACGTTTTACAATTTTTTTTGGACCACCTTTTGTTCACGTATGGTTCCAAATTTTGATTGTCATGGTTAATGGAGAAATATAATACAATGTTATCCATTGTCTCTGTTATGAGGGCGAGTATGGCATGATATCACGTGTTCATCCATGGAAGTTATGTAGCTAATTGGTCAGATAATTGACAGTATAAATCCTAAATAAGACAGCAACAGTGATGTGTGGTGATACTTGTGTCTGTTATGTTGTAACACATATTTTGGGAATGTTGAATTCCAGTTAATTAGGAGATGATAAATTCTACCTAAAAAGGTCAGGAACAATGACTGTAACGCTAGATTACATTTTACTGTTTGATAGATGTAGTTTGTGGACTTTGCAGATGTGTGACAGAGGTACTTAAGTCTTTTTGATCAATCAAAGTGACGTCCAAGACGGACTTTTGCCGATAAATACGATCAACTTTTTTTGATGTAGCACGTATAAACCACTAACTTCTTTCGCAAGAACTCATACAAGTCTGTTTAGGTTTCAAATAAGAAAAAAATATATATAATCACTTAAAATATAAAAAATACTCGTCAGATTAATAAAAAAAAAAAGGAATTTCAACGAAATTTTACGAACTTCACATGATATTAATTTAGTTTCAACGAAATCTAATTTTCCCATCAAAAGCTTAAAAGTCTAAAATTTCATTTGCACTTGTTACTAGTTTGGAAATGACACTCATGTACGGTTAACTCCAACCTCTCTGCCCTTGTTCAGATTATTTGGAGTTAGTACCTTGTTTTGAATTATCAACCTTGTAAATATCTTCATTCTAATTTTCGACCGTGCATTCAATTTCTAGATCTTATGTATATTTGGCCTCACCATGACACCATAGGTCTATTCCTTATCCGGAGATGCACTGGTTTGACTAAGAATAGTACTGATGAAATAACCTTTAGAAGTGCATCAACTTCTGTTCATGGGGATGGCAATAGCTGTGAATGTTGAACCAGTTCAGATGATTATCTCAATGATTCTAATGTTGCCTGTTCTAATAATCTCCCCACAAAGAGCTTATATATGACAAACTGTGATTTGTGTTGCAGTTAGACATCCTTGTGGAAGACTGTTTTCTTGAAAGAATTTTATACTTTTAAGTTAATACTGAGAAAATATATTTTTAAAATTTTAAGTCACAATTAGGAGATAGAAAAATGTGATAGCTTTTCTTTGTTATCCGTTAATTTTTATTTTTTTTTCATGCTCTTGCCATGACAAAAATGCTATCAACTGAAATGTTGCCATACAGATCTTATTTTTTTATCTGAACATAAATATCTGTTGTTTTTTATTGTAGTTGGTTGCATCTGAAATTGAGTAACCAAAAAGAGAGTAGGTAACAGGATTCATCAAAAAGCAGAGATGTGATGTTCACTGTTCACAGTAATAATGGCCTTCTAGACATTGTATTCGACATGTGTTCCAGGGCCCAGGCCGTTACCTAGAAGAAATCACAGATATACCATTGACTATCTTGAAAATAAAATATACAATATGAAATCTAGGTGTCATTCGTAGGTACTAGGGGTGTAAACGCATCGATAGGAATAAAACCAAATACGTATGTTTTATTTTTTTTTAATACAGAGATAGAGATAGAATCAGATATTAAACAAATACATACGGATTAGATATCGAATATTCATAAATATATATATATATAAATATTTTCGTAATATATATTAAACTATATAGTATATATCTACTATTTAGATACGGATAATTAAAATTCGTATATCGGATATCCATATCTAATTGTCAAATACGGATCCAAATATGAGTACAGATGAATAACATCCGATCCGTTTGCACCACTAGAGGTAGATCATGGGGATGCAATTTCAATAAGTTTTATTTGAGACTCATTGTTTTAGAGTAGAATCAGGTTGTTCCTAAATTCACTAAGTCCTTCTGTGAAACTCAACTCTAAAACTTACCCAATTAGCTTGAAATGACAAATCTAAACTGTTTTGAAATCTTTGAACCTTACGAGTAATGCGTCAAAATTAAACAAATACATGTTAAAATTTAAACTTTCGAATGAATTTACTTTAAAGTCTATTGGTCTAGAAGGTTTATAAATTAATTTTAATGTATTTATTTTTTGGACGCCTTTTGACTACATGATTCTATATAAAATTAATTTTAAATTTTAATTTTTTTGCATGTAGGCGCATCACTCGTAAGACAGAATAATTTTAACGGTTTCGATTCGTTGTTTGAAGCCAATAAAATAAATTTTGTAGTTGAGTTCACAAAAGAGTTTGGTGAACTTAGGAACACCCTAGTTCTACTCCATTGTTTTTATATACCAGTTCTACCGCAACAGACATAAATATATATATATATATATATATAGAGTGATGCTATTATGCATTGCAAATTAAAAGGCCCCTTTTAATTCGCGCTGATATCGCGATTTTCAAAGTTCAAATAGCCGATCCGAACGTTAGATGTGTTCTCCATATTTAAATGTGCTTGGAGACCAAATTTTATATTTTTTGGAATTTTTTTACTATTTATTAAGCCACTTTGAAAATCGCTGATCCAACGGTGGCTCATAATGAACAGTGAAACCGTTGAATCAGCGATTTTCAAAGTGACTTAATAAATAGTAAAAAAATTTCAAAAAATGTAAAATTTGGTCTCCAAGCACATTTCAATATGGAGAACACATCTAACGGTTCGGATCGGATATTTGAACTTTGGAAATCGCAATATGAACACGAGTTAAAAGGGACCTTTTAATTTCCAATGCATAATAGCATCACTCTATCTCTCTCTCTCTCTCTCTCTCTATATATATATATAAAATACTCGTCAGATTAATAAAATACATAGTTCTACCACTAGCTTCTTTCGCAAGAACGCACACAATAGAAAGAAAAATATATAAAGTACTCGTCAGATTAATAAATAAAAAAAAGGAAAAATTCACATCTGGACTTGCCTTTCTACAATTTCATTTACTTGCGCTTTTAACATTTCATTCCTTTTTACTTAGGTTTCTTTTTATATTTCTTTTAGTTTCCTTTATTTTTATTTTTTATTTTCTGCTCAAACTGTTTTGAGCACAATTGCTTTTTACTTCACTAAAGTGATGGATTAAAAATGAATGAAACATGGGCTCGACCCATGTTTTTCTTCAAAAAAAAAAAAAAAGATATTAGTTTGTTTCAACGAAATCTTATTTTCCCATCAAAAGCTTAAAAGTCTAAAATATCATTTGCACTTATTACTTGAAAATGATACACATGTACAGTAAACTCCAACATCTTGATGAGATTATTTGGTGTTAGTACCTTGTTTTGAATCATCAACCATTCAAATATCTTCATTCTCATTTTCGACCGTACATTCAATTTCTAGATCTTATGTATATTTGGCATCACCATAGATAAGATGCACTGGTTTGACTAAGAATAGTACTGATGAAATAACCTTTAGAAGTGCATCAACTTCTGTTGATGGGGATGGCAATAGCTGTGAATGTTGCACCAGTTCCGATGATTATCTGAATAATTCTAATGGCCTGTTCTAATAATCTCCCAACAAAGAGCTTATATATGACATCCTTGTGGAAGACTGTTTTCTTGAAAGAATTTTATGCTTTAAGTTAATACTGAGAAAATATATTTTTAAAATTTTAAGTCACAATTAGGAGATAGATTATGTGATAGTCTTTGTTTGTTATACGTTAATTTTTTTTTTTATGCCCTTGGCATGACAAAAATGCTATCAACTGAAATGTTGGCATACAGACCTTATTTTTTTATCTGAACATAAATATTCGTTGTTTTTTTATGGTAGCTGGTTGCATCTGAAATTGAGTAACCAAAAAGAGAGTAGGTAATAGGATTCATCAAAAAGCAAATAAATCAGAGATGTGATGTTCACTGTTCACTTCACTTGCCATTGGCTGTGAAGACTTTCTCTGCTACTTAATTAATATCTTGTAATAATTGACAGTAATAATGGCCTTCTAGACATTGTATTCGACATGTGTTCCAGGGCCCAGGCCGTTACCTAGAAGAAATCACAGATATACCATTGACTATCTTGAAAATAAAATATACAATATGAAATCTAGGTGTCATTCGTAGGTACTAGGGGTGTAAACGCATCGATAGGAATAAAACCAAATCCGTATGTTTTATTTTTTTTAATACAGAGATAGGATCACATATTAAACAAATACATACGAATTGGATATCGAATATTCATAAATATATATATGTATGTAAATATTTTCGTAATATATATTAAACTATATAGTATATATCTACAATTCAGATACGGATAATTAAAATTCGTATATTGGATATCCATATCTAATTGTCAGATACGGATCCAAATATGAGTACAGATGAATAACATCCGATCCGTTTGCACCACTAGAGGTAGATCATGGGGATGCAATTTCAATAAGTTTTATTTGAGACTCATTGTTTTAGAGTAGAATCAGGTTGTTCCTAAATTCACTAAGTCCTTCCGTGAACTCAACTCTAAAACTTACCCGATTAGCTTGAAATGACAAATCTAAACTGTTTTGAAATCTTTGAACCTTACGAGTAATGCGTCAAAATTAAACAAATACATGTTAAAATTTAAACTTTCAAATGAATTTACTTTAAAGTCTATTGGTCAAAATTAGAAGGTTTATAAATTAATTTTAATGTATTTATTTTTTGGACGTCTTTTGACTACATGATTCTATATAAAATTAATTTTAAATTTTAATTTTTTTGCATGTAGGCGCATCACTCGTAAGACAGAATAATTTTAACGGTTTCGATTCGTTGTTTGAAGCCAATAAAATAAATTTTGTAGTTGGGTTCACCAAAGAGTTTGGTGAACTTAGGAACACCCTAGTTCTACTCCATTGTTTTTATATACCAGTTCTACCGCAACAGACATAAATATATATATATATAGAGTGATGCTATTATGCATTGCAAATTAAAAGGCCCCTTTTAATTCGCGCTCATATCGCGATTTCCAAAGTTCAAATAGCCGATCCGAACGTTAGATGTGTTCTCCATATTGAAATGTGCTTGGAGACCAAATTTTTACATTTTTTGGAATTTTTTTACTATTTATTAAGCCACTTTGAAAATCGCTGATCCAACGGTGGCTCATAATGAACAGTGAAACCGTTGTATCAGCGATTTTCAAAGTGACTTAATAAATAATAAAAAAATTTCAAAAAATGTAAAAATTTGGTCTCCAAGCACATTTCAATATGGAGAACACATCTAACGGTTCGGATCGGCTATTTGAACTTTGGAAATCACGATATGAGTGCGAATTAAAAGGGGCATTTTAATTTCCAATGCATAATATATATATATATATAAAATACTCGTCAGATTAATAAAATACATAGTTCTACCACTAGCTTCTTTCGCAAGAACGAACACAATAGAAAGAAAAATATATAAAGTACTCGTCAGATTAATAAAAAAAAAAAAAAAAAGGAAAAATTCACATCTGGACTTGCCTTTCTACAATTTCATTTACTTGCGCTTGTAACATTTCATTCCTTTTTACTTAGGTTTCTTTTCATATTTCTTTTAGTTTCCTTTATTTTTATTTTTTATTTTCTGCTCAAACTGTTTTGAGCACAATTGCTTTTTACTTCACTAAAGTGATGGATTAAAAATGAATGAAACATGGGTCGAGCCCATGTTTTTCTTCAAAAAAAAAAAAAGATATTAGTTTGTTTCAACGAAATCCTATTTTCCCATCAAAAGCTTAAAAGTCTAAAATATCATTTGCACTTGTTACTTGAAAATGATACACATGTACAGTAAACTCCAACCTCTCAGCTCTTGATCAGATTATTTGGTGCTAGTACCTTGTTTTGAATCATCAACCATTCAAATATCTTCATTCTCATTTTCGACCGTACATTCAATTTCTAGATCTTATGTATATTTGGCATCACCATAGATAAGATGCACTGGTTTGACTAAGAATAGTACTGATGAAATAACCTTTAGAAGTGCATCAACTTCTGTTGATGGGGATGGCAATAGCTGTGAATGTTGCACCAGTTCCGATGATTATCTGAATAATTCTAATGGCCTGTTCTAATAATCTCCCAACAAAGAGCTTATATATGACATCCTTGTGGAAGACTGTTTTCTTGAAAGAATTTTATGCTTTAAGTTAATACTGAGAAAATATATTTTTAAAATTTTAAGTCACAATTAGGAGATAGATTATGTGATAGTCTTTGTTTGTTATACGTTAATTTTTTTTTTCATGCCCTTGGCATGACAAAAATGCTATCAACTGAAATGTTGGCATACAGACCTTATATTTTTATCTGAACATAAATATTCGTTGTTTTTTTATGGTAGCTGGTTGCATCTGAAATTGAGTAACCAAAAAGAGAGTACGTAACAAGATTCATCAAAAAGCTAATAAATCAGAGATGTGATGTTTACTGTTCACTTCACTTGCCATTGGCTGTGAAGACTTTCTCTGCTACTTAATTAATATCTTGTAATAATTGACAGTAATAATGGCCTTCTAAACATTGTATTTGACATGTGGTCAAGGCCGTTACCTAGAAGAAAGCACAGATATACCATTGACTATCTTCAAAATAAAATATACAATATGAAATCCAGGTCTTATTCGTAGGTACTAGGAGGTGTAAACGGATAAATCATATCCGTATCTGTTTTTATTTTTCAAAAACAGATACAGATCAGATATTAAACAGATACGTACGGATATCCGTATCTGTTTTTATTTTTCAAAAACAGATACAGATCAGATATTAAACAGATACGTACGGATACAGATAAAATAAAAACAAATACGGATCAGATATTAAACAGATACGTACGGATACAGATCAGATATATAGTGACTACAAGAATGGAAGAGTATTTATCAGGATAAATAGTGACTATTCGCGAGAGTACGCCGACAGAAATGTGCTTTTTCTATTATCGACGAGAATATCTGTGTGGATATAACTACATAATACATTGCGAATAGTGTCCTCATTGTTATTTATATACTATAATAGATATCCATAAATATATACATAAATATTTTTATAATGTATATTAAACTATATGGTATATATTTACTATTCGGATACTAATAATAAAACTCCGATATAGAATATGCATATCTATTTTTCATATATGAATCCGGATATAAATACGGATGAATAATATCCGATCCGTTTGCACCACTAGAGTTACATCACGGCACCGCAATTTTAATAAGTTGATCTATTTGAATGAGAATCTTCGAATGAGATTAAAATTCTTTTAATGAAGTCGCAACTTAGATTTAATTTATTTTATTATAATTAGTTTTTCTTTAATTCAAGTGCTATGTATAAAAGGGTAAACTTTGTTTTGCGTACAAGTTATATTGGTACTAAAAGCAAATTAACTTCTATTTTTGGTACATAGATAAATAGACACGTTCAAATTTATTAAAACGTTAATTATTGGAACTAAAAGCTGACTAGCTAATTGACATGTTACAATCAATTAGTAGATGGAATTTCAAATTTCAAATATTGTAGGCTTAAGTAATTGAATTTTGTGTCCAGAGATAGACACATGGTCCAACATGAAAGTATGCAAATTGCCAAATTAAAATACAATTACTTCAATCTGTGATTTTAAGGACACTACAGCAGATTTGCGTATCAATGACCGTTTTTGGTCACTGATTCTCTTTTTTCTTTAAAAAAAAAAAAGACATAAAAGACAAAAAAAGCGACTAGCTTTTTCAGCGACGACTATCAGCGACCGGCGCCATTAGTGGTCTCTGAAACACTTTCAGAGACTGGCGACATTACTATCAGAGACGAAATTAGTGGTCTCTGAAACACTTTCAGATACCGGCGACAAATACTATCAGAGACGAAATTAACCCAGTCGCTGAAACTTTTCGCTGAAAACCGCCAAATCCTTCCTTTTTCTTTTCTCTGCCACGCATTTCCAAATTTTAGGCTTTTTTGCTCCGCCGATTCCGCCGATTCTGCCGTCGTCCCGCCGTTCAGCCGTCGCCTATCTTCTCTGTCGGTATGATGTTGTCCTTACACCGATTTTCTTTCATTTTAAATTTTGTTTTTAGTTTCGTTTTTTATTTTTAGTTTTTAGTTTAGTTTTTAGTTTTTAGCTTTTAGTTTTTAGTTTCATTTTTAGTTTTTTTTTGCATTATTTCGGTTTTTTTGTTTTGTTTACAGTTTTTCTCTTCTTCTTTTTTTTGCTTTTTTTATTTATGTTTTTAATCTCTTTTTATTTCTGTTTTGTTTTTTTGTTTTTTTTGTTTTTCTGTTTTTATTGTTTTTCTTTTTTTTATGTTATTTTCTGTTTTTTTTTTCCTTTTTTTTCCTATAGAATTGATTTTTTTTTTTTCTGTTTTTAGTAAAATTGTTGATATTTGCTATTTTTTTAGGAGAAGATCAAGATATTCACCCGCTGCCACTCGCTTGCGCCATAGGGGTTCGGTATTGCTTTTCTCCTTCGTTGCCACTCGCTTGCGCCGTAGGGGTTCGGTACCGTTTAGGTTGACAGATTTATGTTGATTGTATTATCGATTTTATGCGTTATTTATGTTGATTGTTTTATATGTGATTGTTTATGTATTTTTATTGTTTGTATCTGGAATATCGATGCGATAAATATTGATTGTTTTTTTTTATGTGATAACAATTTCTAAACGACGAAATATCAATAATAAAAACAATACAAAAAAGAAAATCAGAAAAAAAAAATTACAAAAGACGATCAGCGACCGGTTTAGATCATGTGCGACTAAATATTTGGTCGCTGATATCTTAAAATAACGTCACCAATTAATTTCAGCGACCACAACATTTTGGTCTCTGATAACATGTCAGAGACCGGGATGACATCATTTAACGACCGGTGACGTCATCTGGAAAGCATCAGCGACCAGGTTATCAGGGACCAAATATTAGCATCAGCGACCGGCGCCTTGACTTTCAGAGACCGGTGAAACCGGTCTTTGATGCTCGTTTCTGCTGTAGTGGGATCAATATTTTTTTTACTATTAATTTTTTTTGACAAAAAATTGTAAGGTGTAATGGTAGTTGTGTTGAATGGTATATTACCTTCTCATGCTCGAATCACTCTATGCGCAAAAAAAAAATACTATTAATGAAAAATAGAAATTAACTGGGAAGGTACAAACTATAGTCAACTGAAAGTGAACAATTGCTGTTTCAAAATCAATTTTCATTCATTTTCATTAACGACAATTAAAGGTAATAAAGGACTGGTTTTATAAGAGATTAACAATTTATTTCAATGGAGCAAATTAATAATTTCACTTCATGAAACAATCTATTGGCTCAATATATCATTAAGATCGAGAATAAAGCGTATGCTAGAAAGAGGTGCAAACGGATTGGGCTCCTCCACAATTAATTGCACCTAATCATGTAAGACTTTTTCAACATCTCTGTTCTGAACTAATAATGTAAAAAAGCAACATTGTTGGATGTTCAATTTTGAAGAAGAATGCAAAACCAGTGAAGTGAAAACATTCATTTTTTTATGACAAAGGAAATACCATATTATCTCGAGTTTTATCTTCGCGATACACTGTTTTTTTGTTCGATTTTGATTTTATTTTCAAAGAAAATGACACCTGATTCATTTATAAATTTGTTTTAAATAGTTCGATAGTCTAAGTAATATATGCAATTTTTAGTATTATGTGGAGATACCATGTGTGCTTCTTTTGTAAAGGAAATTTAGTTTATTTTAATTTGTAAAAAAGTAAAGCAGTTTGTGTATAATATATATATACTGAGTCGGCTAACGTCATAACGTTATAATTTCAACTTAGAAGTTATAATGAGTGAGTTTTTACAATTTTAAAGTTCAAACAGTCGATTCTTTGAAAATGAACTTAATTTCATTGATGTAGTTATCTATGAACTTAATTTAATTGTTCATTTTCAATTAAATTATGTTCATTTTTTACTCAGTCAGAAAACGAGCAAGCCATGAGTTACCTCTAGGTCGGCTCAGCTCAATCAGCTCATTGCCAGCCCTTCCTCTAAATATATTTGCCAAACTATACAAATTTACTGTTTATAAAATAGTAGGTAATGATTGGCTGTTTAATTACTGAAGCATAATGATGGGCTATTTAATAAAAATTTCTAATTAAATGAACTTAATTTAATTGAAAATGGCCAAATCCAATTTCAAAAGATTATGGGGGCTAAGCGCAACAATTTCATCGATGTAGAATTAATGAGAATAAAACTAGTCAAATTAATTAAATTTAATTTTTTCAACTTTATTCAATGAATCTCCTAATCTCATTCAAAGCCTCTAACTTGATTTACTATTTGAGGATGTAAAAGAACAGCATTAGTTTTGCTTAAAGTCAAGAGCACATGCAGTAAAAACAGATAAATTTTTGTTTTGCGTACAAATTTTGACAAGCTATTTTTGGTTTTCTTCGTTACGTTTTAGTTTCTTCAATATAATTCTTTCAGCGAAACTTCCGTCAGAATTAAAAGACAAGATGCATACTACCAAATTAATAGATAAAATTTCAAATATTGTTGCCACAAGTAATTGAATTTTGTGTACAAAGATATAGACACGTTAGAACATGACAGGATGCATACTACAAAATTAATATATAAAATGTTATATTAATATATTATTTTCCTTCCACGTAGCAATAATAAGCGATTTAATTCACAGTTCAATTCGGTAATTAAATTCCATTGGAGATGAAATAATTACAGGGATGATGTCAAAATAAGAAATGTATATACTATATACAAGTTTGTGAGATGTTGGTTCTGTCAAGCAAACAAAGCAAACAAACAAGAGGCTCAGATTGTAACGCATAAACTACCAATTTGACAAGCAAGATATGGAATTGGTTGAGAGAGACAGAAAGATAGAGACCTTGTCTTTTGGATAACTATAGATCAAATAGTATTCGGATAGTCTAGAATTTTTAGATCAAATAGTTTTCTATCTGTTTAATAAGTATTAAAGGATTCTAAAAGTATAAAAAATAATTCACCAAGTATATTTTCATATAAAAATAATGTTTAACGGTACAGATAAACTATTTTAATTTTAAAATAGAAATAAAGGAAACGGATGTGTTTATATATTGTTTATAAAAATATTCTTATTTACAAATTTTCTTGTGGAGAAAATTATTTAGGGACCTAAATTAGAGATTTTCATCACAAACTAATTTGCAGGGAATAATTTTTTTTCGAACTTGTTTATATAACAAACCGCATCGCTATTATGGTTCGTATCGTAACCATTGAGAGACATGGTTACGACGATCCAATTCCTCTAGTTATCCCTTGAGCAAAGGCCACAGTATGTACATGTTCAGCTTAGATCTTACAATGATCTAGTCAACCAGATTTTCAGAGCAAATTGAAACACTAGATTCGCCAATTTTTTATAAGGAGGAAGAATACAATATATTTATCAAAATCGTTAGTTTTGAAAATAATAAAGAATTTCTGCAAAATAGTGTATTGATTAAAAATTGATCACACCTTCTGATGAATTCTAGTCAAAATTGAAATGTTTTGACGTGGAATCGTTTTTTGATGAATTCTACTCACAAATTAGTCACAAAAGTGGGGGTCAAAATTGATCACACTTTATGTTTTTTGACGTGGAATCGTTTTTTTTTTTTTTTTGTGAATTTTGATGAATATTGCAAAATAGTGTATTTCTACAATATATTGATCACAATTTTTGAGAAGGAAACACTATATATATGTTGGTCAAAACGTTAGTTTTTTTGGAATAATATATTGATTATATATATAATATTGTATATAGAAAATACTCAAATCTATGTTAAAATTATTTATAATGAATAATGGTTAAAATTATACGAAATTGTTAGGTGATATTCGATGTCTTTATTAGAGGATTATTTGTTATTCTGAAAAAAATATTCTCTAATATATGACAATAACTTTTGTTCACTACAACATAAAGGAGTATCAGCGACCGGTATTTTTGGTCGCTGATACCCAAAGCGCCAGTCCCTGATACTATTTTTGGTCGCTGATGTCCCGGTCGCTGAAACCCTGTCGCTGCTGCTTGTCTAATGACGTCACCGGTCGCTGAATGACGTCAGCCCGGTCGCTGATAACTTATCAGCGATCAATCAAATTTGGTCGCTGAAAGTATCTGGTGACGTCATGTTAAGTTATCAGCGACCAATATAGTTGGCTGCTGATACCTAAAACCGGTCATTGAAAGTCTTTTTTTTTAAATAAAAAATTGTTTCTGATGCTTTTTTTATTATTTCTTCTTATTTTATTTTTATATTTTTTTATTATTGATATTTCGCCGCAGTTTAGAAATTATTATCAAAAAAATAAATACAGTAAAAATATAAAATAAAAACAGTAAAAACAAAAAAAGGAAAAAAAACCAGTAAAAACAACAACAAAACAGAAAAATAACAACAAAAATGAAAAAAATATAAGAAAAAGAAAATAAAAACTGTAAAAACGAGAAAAAAGAGAGGAAAAAAACAGTAAAAACAACAACAAAACAAAAAATAACAACAAAAATGAAAAAATACGAGAAAAATACAAAATAAAAACAGTAAAAATAGAAAATAAAAACTGTAAAAACAAAAAAAAGAAAAAAAGAAAAAAAACAGTAAAAACAACAACAAAACAGAAAAATAACAACAAAAATGAAAAAGAAAAAAGAAAAACAGAAAATAAAGACAGTAAAAACAGAAAATAAAACAGTAAAAACGATAAAAAAGGAAAAAAAAAAAAAACAGAAAAACAGGACTAGAAAACAGAAATAAAGAAAAAAACTGAAAAAATAGAGAAATAAGAGGTTAGAGGTTAGAAATTACCGAGAGAGAGGCGGCACGACGTCGGGAATGACATAGTTCAGGAGCGGTACGGCGTCGCATCTGCTAGATCCGGACAGAGGCTCAATAGAGAGGGGGCTATGGTTTAAAACGCGTGACCGGTGGAAGCGCCGGTCACCGATGATAGTTGTCGCCGTTTCTTTTTGGTACTATTTTTTATTTTTAAAATTGGCTTTCAGCGACCGGCGCTTCCACCGGTCGCTGATAACGGTCGCTGAAAACCAAATCTGCTGTAGTGGTTAGGGATAATTTAACGGTATTATGGTATAATAATCTTAAAATTATCAAATAAAGATTATGTTTAATGCACAGCATCTTGTTTACTATTTCTTTTCGAATGAGCTGTCCATTTTAATGCTTTTTATTTTGAAAAATATATAAAAAAAAATAAAAAATTCTTGCATGCGTGTGTATTTATATTTAAGGGCTATTTGGAATAACAATTGTATCCAAACAATATTTTTACTATTCAGAATATCTAGAATATTTGATATTTTTTTTCTTTTAAATGTTGAAATAACCACTATTCGGAAGTGTGAAGAAATAGAAAAAAAAATACTTCCTTCACAGATTTTTATCAACATAGTTTTGAAATGAGTTCACGATGCTTCTGCCATCTCCACGTCGTGTCAATTTGTTTGAGACCCTACTTGTCTATTTTTCTTCTTAAATAGCACCTAGTTAACAATATTATTTCTCTGTTACAACTATTCAATAATTCAAATGTACAATCCAAACAATAATTTTACTAATCCAAACAACATCATATTCACGCTATTATAAGAAATCACTATTTTTTTCAATTCTCATCTACTAATTTTAAATTTTAATATTCTAACTATTCTAGCTCTCATCCAAACATATCCTATAGATTTAATAGATTTAAAAAATGTAATGTTGCCTGAAATACAAAGTTTTTGGTGTACTCGAAAGTCCTACTTTATCATGCTTAACTGATCAAAATATAATAAACAGTGTCATAATATACCTTAACTGTAATATCCCTACGGAGTCTAAGCAAAAATATAATCATCAATATTATCACAAAAGAATAAAAATTAGTGAATGAATTATAGAACTTAATAAAAAAAAAACATAAATTACTTCTAACAGAGCAGTTTTATCTTCGTGCGGGGCACAAACTTTAAATCATAACTGTACTGGGTATAGTTTGTGCGTTGCATGAAGCCAAAAGTACTCTGTTAGAAGTGACTCGTGCTCTTTCCTAACCGGAGAACCAAAAATGGAACCGATTAGAAATAATTAGTTTTGGTGTGAGATTTTAGTTCTCATTTGTGGATTTGTGAGAAATTCATATTCGAAATTCAATATCAACAACATAGTCCAAATGAATGACAACATGTCAAAAAGCAACCGGTATTTATTTGATAAAAAATATCATTAATTTTTTTTTTATCCTACCATCTACATCCTATTTAATTTTGTGCGTGTCTGGTGTCAGATTAAATTTAAATTACATCTAAATCCCAATTAATTGTGTTCTAAAATGTTTTGTAAGCTCAAATTAAATTACTGGAATAATAATTCATTAACCAGTGTTTGTTTTTAATAGAAATATCCATTTGTTAATTTGGGCCTTTCTACTAAATTAAGTCGACATTTTAATTCAATTTAAGTTTTTAGATATTAATAAGGCCACACCCGCCCACTGTATATCGTTACTTCTCTATTGTAAGAGGTTATAAGCGGGCTCAACATATTTGCAAATTTAATGATTAATAAAGTTTACATTTCTCACCCCATATCAAGGAAAAGCCCATTTTGCATTTTCATTTCTTTCTTCAACTTGGGCTCGAGAGCCCATGCAAAAGCTTATTTTAATATTACAAAATACTTATCTTACCCTTTATCAATATATATCTACATTGTATGGACACAGGTACAGGTATCGTATGGGATACGATACGGGAAATGACGGTACATCAATTTTCAACACGATAAGAGTATCAGATGTTAAGATATGGGTATTGATACAGAAATACAATACGATGCTATCACACATGTCGATATGCGGGCCCACATGTCAGGTCCAGTTCACGTGACTTATTTACTATCAAATTTATATATTTGTACATATCTATTTCAGATTTCAATTTTTAAAATTGAATCAGACATGTCTTAAAAATTTACAGACAAATTACTAATGATCCAATTCGTTATAATTAAATGTTGAAAGATTGGCGAAATAACTATGTTGCTTGGATACGGGTACGGGTATCGTATCGGATACGATACGGATACGGCGATACGGTAATTTTCAAAAATATAAGATACGATATGTCTATTATATATATTATTTTTAATTATTTTATATATTATATTTAGATAATTATAACTTAAAAATCAAATTTGAGTAAATAATTAAAAACTTAACTTCACAACATATTAAATATAATAGTTACAACTACATAACACATGTGAAACTTTGGTAGGGTGGTAGCATATTTTGATGCTAAGCTTGGGGATCCCAGTTCGAATCCTGCGAAATCCCAAAAAAAATATTTCATCCTTGGTGCACAGGCGCGGTGCTCGGATTCGGGCTTGGGTTCACGGTTGCGATGCACGGGTGCGTGTGCGGTTCACTGACGCAGTTTGTGGGTTTGATCCGACTGTATCTACACGTATCCAGCCGTATCCGACCGTTTCAACAGAGTATCAGAGACCGTATCAACTGAGTAAAGATATGCCACGTAAGCCGATACACCAGCTGGGGTATCGGATACATATCGGTGCCGTATCGGGCGCGTATCGGTATCTGAAACGTGTCCTATACGGGTACAAAGGCAAATCTGGAGTATCTGAGTAACATAGCTAAATAAGTTGACTGATGTGTTCAGAAAGTTTTAATTGTTTTTTCTGATATTGAATATATACATATATCAATTTTAAATACTAACTACATGCATGAGCTTGTAACAAAAAATAAATTGCATATTTATTTTTCATCCATCAAATAGGTTGTGTATCATAATGTAAAACTTGAAATATTTCGCTGTCAACATGGTTATATAAATTAATTATTATAAAGTTGATGATATCATCTTCACTCGTTCAACAAATCTTACTACAACATCCAAACTCTACGTACGATTTAATGAATTAAAATTAAAAAAAAAATAATTCATTGCTGAACTTGGTATAATTTGAGTAGTGCTTCACGTACCATTTGTGAAGCGGTCTAAAATTACAGATTTGTTTATTTATAGAAATTAATTATAATTAATAGAGGAAAATCGATGAATTATTTTGATATTTTGATTTCAAAGAAAGAAAAGTTTTTTAGATTGTTATAACGAAACCGAATCTATTCGGTTCCTTTTATGTATCATCACATCCCACCTGTTTTGTCACACAAAATCCATCATAAGTCAATGATTTGGTGGGTGACTGGGTGCACATCATATATGTTGGATAAAATTTTCAAGACATTCTATCTAAATTTGGTGACACGTACGTGCAGCTAGATTTGATGACAGTTCATTTTAGTTTGCCAATTAGATCAATTTTTTCCAGGTGCGAACACTATTATAAAAAAACAGTTTGTACACAGACTTTAACTGGAGAGCTACACGGATTTGAAATCGTGTGCGATACTGAAGTGTAGGAAAGTCCACCATTTACACACGGATAATTTATACGTGTACGATTACACTAATCCTACACGGATTTTTTACTCAAGATCCGTGTAGCTAGGGTATGGAGCTACACGGTTTTTTGTTATACGGATTTGGAATTGTGTGCGATACTGGAGTGTAGGAAAGTCCACCATTTACGCACGGATAATTTATACGTGTATGATTACACTAATCCTACACGGATTTTTTACTCAAGATCTGTGTAGCTAGGGTATGGAGCTACACGGTTTTTTAACAAAAAACCGTGTATGAAATATATTCGTACACGGTTTTTTTTTTAAAAAACCGTGTATGAAATATATTCCTACACGGTTTTTTTTTTAAAAAACCGTGTAGCTCCATACCCTAGCTACACGGATTTTTAGTACAAATCCGTGTAGGAAGATCCTAAATCAATTTTTATTTTTAACACATCCTACACGGATTTTTTCAAATATCCGTGTACGATTTTTTTTTTTTTTTTTGTATTTTTTTCTGTTTTTGACTAGCCTCCACTTTTGCTAGCCATTATATATAATATCAGAATGTTTTTTTTAACCCAAAACAGATAGAAATTGCCAAAACAACATAACAATTCAAATTTAATAATTACACAAATTAATTTATACGAATCCATATTGTGGAGTACAAAATTGGGAAATAAACTACCTTGCCCATATCCCTCTCACTTCGTCGACTTGCTCGGGTGAGTAAGCGGCTTGTCTCCGGTTATACTACAATTATAATTTGAGTTAGCAACAAGAGAGGTACCTTAGAGGCAGTTGGATTCTATGTAAATTACCAAAAGTCTACAAACAAAATTAGAGGAAGAAGTGAACTGACAAAAGAAAGAGAAAGAGGCAGCAATGGAGGCGCACACACCATCTAAACCCTGACAAAAGAAAGAAAGAGAGAGACAAAGAGAAGAGAGAAGAGAAAGCACAGCGGACCAGAGGTGAGGGTTTTGAACTCGGACTTGGAAGAATTTCAAAATCAGAGGAAGAAGAAGTGAACTGGGGATTTAGAAAATTTTGGAAGACATAATCTAGTGTGCAAGGATTCGTGTGCAAGGATTCCTACACGGATTTTTATTACAAATCCGTGTGCAATAGGTATCCTACACGGATATTTAAGTACATATCCATGTAGCTCTCCTCTTTTCCTACATGGTTTTTATTAAATATCCGTGTAGGAATAGTCTTTCAACACGGATATTTACGTAACTATCCGTGTAGGAAAAGATCGGTACAACTTCCTAACGAGACAGGCATATTTATTTCAAAACATGCGCGCCCTATGTAATTAATTACAAATTTAATATTGAATATACCGAAAATAAACACAGAAAAACGAAGAGTCACCTTAATCCCTATATATCTTCGGAATCGGTTCCTCTTAAACCTATCTTAATTTCTCTAAGTGAAAAAATGTCACGTGTCGAGGAAGAACATCTTGTTGAGGCACTACCACCAATTCCAGAGGACTTCGTGCCAATGCCTTGGATCCCACCCAGTTAACGAACGACCACCACCAGGTTATCCCAGAAGTTGGCCATGGCCACCATGGCCAACTCACCCACGTCACAGCCCCAGGGGCCATCCACCACCGAAGTCCTACATTCGTCGGACAAAGAAAAAATCTGTTGTTTAGAGTTTTTTTTTTGTTATTGTAGGAGTTTCTTTTTTTGTTTTATTATATCAATTTTTGGGTAACTTTTGTAATATATATATCAGTAGTAATATATTAAAGTTTACTTGTTTCCATTTTTGTTCTTCTGTATTTATTTTCTGTATTAATTGTACAATTTTAAATTTGTTAATATTTAATATTTCTAACACAGTGATGAATATTTTTATTTGTAAAATAGTGTACAAGAATGAATACATAAATTATAAAGAAATTAATATTTACAAAGTTCATATCTAAATGAATAAATTTCTTAATTTATAAGAATGAATATTTAAAGAGCTTCACAGCAATGAAAACATGTTCATTTTTATATTTAATAATAACAAAATATGAAATTGAAAGTATATTATATTTAAAAAAATAAAAATAGAGAATCCTACACGGATATTTAACTTCTGTGTAGGAAGATGAAGAATCACCTTTCCTACACGGATTTGTAACTGAAAATCCGTATAGCTCTCTCACTATTCCTACACGGATATTTAATGAAATATCCGTGTATAAAATATTAATTTCCACACGGACACTGATTTTTAAGTTAATATTAATGTAGGATTCCTAGAACACTGGAAAAATCTTATTTCATACACGTTTTTTTATAAAATTGAGAAAATCCGTGTATAAGGTACAGTGTAGGAAGACGTTTTTTGTAGTAGTGGAATCTCAACAAAAAAGAAAATTTCATGCACGATCTTAACAAAAATCAACGGTTGGAATCGAATTAACAGCAGATTTATTTCCTCTAGTTTTGGTATCCAAGTATCCAACCGATACTATAGTTCTGCTGTGGTACTTTGCTATATATTATCTTTTAAAAAGTTGCATGATATGCAATTTATTTTCATTTTGGACCTTCAAAATTACTAAATTTCTCATGGCGTGCCAACTTATGAGCATGCCAATCAGCACTAATTGGAGGCCCTGTAAGGTCTAAAAGCCTTGCCAGTTGCAGTGAGTCCGTGTGAAAGGTGCAATTGGTCGACAGTCCTTGCACGATAGCACCCTGAACCGCCCTCAGCATTGCAGCGGCTTCCATGTGAAAAGCTGAGCAGGCTTTCATCGAGCCCACCTCATAGCGCAGCAGGTCGTGCCATCCATACAGGACATAGCCAATACCACCCCCTGTCAGGTTCAGAGAAAGAGCCATCAACCCAGCAGTTATTTCCCTGACATGGAGTTCGTTCCCCCTGTTGCCTCAAAGGCGTCTTTCTTTCGTTCAAATAAAATGTAAGAATAAACAACTCAAGTGAGGCGGAATAATACAATTTGGGAATGTACAATTATTTTTTATATAATAATTTGGGAATGTACAACTTCTTTTTTCTATTTATATTTTTTGTGCTTGTGTGGATCAATATAAGGATTAACATTTACTAAGAATATTGTCATTGTATTGTGTTCTACGTAGTCAAATTATTTCTCCCCCAGATAAGAGTAAATAGGCCTAAATTTTCTGAATCGGGTTAATTGAACCAATATTTTGTATTTTTTTTTTTTTTGAGGAATCTTGGCAGAAGCTGCCAGTTTATATTATATGTAATAAAGGTTACATATAACCAACTACATCCATGCAACGTACTTAAAACTTAAAACTACCTACAAACCAAAGAAAAAAAAAACAACTTGAATCGGTCGAGTCAATATTATATGAACCAATATTTTGTCCGAAACCATTTATAAGAGAAATCACTTGAATTGGTCGAGTCAACTGAGACATATATATCCGATTATTTTGCAAAAAAGTTTCACGCCACGTAACTCAGTAAAATATCGTCTCGCCATCGACCAATTCCGGTCCGATTCGGCCCATTTTGCAACCATGCACGACTCCAATTATCGCACACCAACCATCTTTCGTACTTGATATATATATTATATGACTATGTTTAATTTGCATGTAAATAATACCTTTGCACCGATTCACATGCATGGCAACTAATTAAGGAGAACCAAAGAACAAGAAATCAATATCTGTAATTAATATGTGGCGTGGTGATACGGATAACCATAGAGTTATTTTTATAAACCATAATTAAAAAAAAAGTTCGGATTTCAGCAGAATTAGCCGAGTTTTTACAAAAACCATAAGAAACGGTTTGCCAAACTGTTTCCTATATCCTCCAAAACGGATTGCCAAACCGTTTTTGATTTTTTTCAGTTTTAACTTCAAAAACGGACTGCCAAACCGTTTTGCTACAGTTTTTTTTTTTTAGAGTTTGTTTATAAAATAAATCAGATATTTTGTTTGATTTTGTATATTAACAATAAGATTAATGGAACAATTTGAATATATATTTTTTTGTGTATTTTGACCATTTTATCATTTTATCATTTTATGAAATCAATGGATTGATTTTCTATATAAAAAAAATCAATAAATATTTCCGTGAAGAAAATTAAAAGAAAATGTAAAAGTGAATTACAATAATAATACTAAAAAATTGTATCTCTGGATATTTTTTTCTAGAAAATAATGATTAAATAATTAAATTTGTTTGTTTTAAAAATATAAAAAAGTAAATTTTAAAAAAATAATACGTACATTTGAAAACCAATTCATTAATTTTTATATATTTATTGATTTGATAAAATGATAAAATGGTCAAAATACACAAAAAAAAATATATTCAAATTTTTCCATTAATCTTATTGTTAATATACAAAATCAAACAAAATATCTGATTTATTTTATAAACAAACTCTAATATATATATATATATATATATATATATATATATATATATATATATATGTAGCAAAACGGTTTGGCAGTCCGTTTTTGAAGTTAAAACTGAAAAAAGTCAAAAATGGTTTAGCAAACCGTTTCTTATGGTTTTTGAAAAAACTTGACTAATCATGATGAAGTCCGAACTTTTTCGAACTTTTTTTTTTTAATTATGGTTTATAAAAATAACTCATAACCATATATACCATATTTTGCACGTGGCCACGTGGTGATACTGATAACCATACCATACATATTTGGGATGTAGTTGTACTCATAACATTACCATCTTTTGGACCAGGACACGTGGTGATACTGATAACCATACCATATTTAAGATGTATAGTGATACTGATAACCTTACTAATCATCATGTTGAGACAGGTCATTATGTGACCTGTATCCAGCGGCCAAGACAGAGGAGGCTGGAAATCTTTGTTTATTTTCTTTACTTAGTTGGTTTGATTTATTTCCTGTTTGTATAAGATTAGGATATTGTTAAAATAGAAATAAAGTGGAAAAGGCAAGAAATAATTCTCTCCTGCCAGAGAGGCGCAAGGACAAGACCTATTTAGTTCTTGTGATAAGAACATAAAAGTATTGTATTAGATGTAAGAATTTATGATAAATGAAATAAAGAAAAGGGAGGGTTGGTGGGAGTGTGGTGTTCATCTACTTTTAATTATATTTCTGTTCATGGTATCAGAGCGATTTCGATCTTAGGACCTGTTAATTGCTTGTAAGAAGTAATGGCGGGTAAAGAAATTGCAGAAGGCCAAGACCTCGGTGGGGATATGACTATCCTCCAGGCGTTGAAGGAACTCCTCCAAACCCAGAAGAACTCGACTATACCGGTCGAAGTACCGGTGAACACGATCACTGTCAAGCTTGATGGAACGAACTATGGGCTGTGGCTGTCCATGATGGAGACCCATCTCGCAGGCAAGGGAAAACTCGGCTTTGTCCGGGAAGATAAAGCAGCACCAAGCACTACCGATGTGGGTTACGAACAATGGAAGATGCAAGACTCCATGGTAAAAGGTTTATTACTCAATTCTCTTGACCCCAGTTTAATAGGGAATTTTCATCGTTATCCTACCGCAAAAGAGGTGTGGGATGCGTTGGCAACCACCTTCTTTGACGGTGGTGATTCATCTCAAATTTATGATCTCCAACAGAAGGTTAACCAGTTGAAACAGTCAGGTGGCTCTTTAGAAAATTATTATAACGAGTTGCAGAGTTTATGGAAAGAAATTGACTTCCGGCGACCCAATCCCATGGTGTGTAGTGAAGACATCGACAAGCATAACTCCTGGATACAGCAGGATCGAGTCTACAAATTTCTAGCCGGTTTAGATGATCACCTTGATAGCACACGGGCAGATGTAATTTAGACCGTTCCCCTTCCTACTGTGGAGTAGGCATATGCTAGAATCCGAAGAGAAGAGATGAGGCAGAAAGTGATGCGAGGGCAAGGCAACAATATCTCAAATTCCACTGTCATGGTTGCAAAAGGAATCAAACCTCCAGAGGTATCACTATCTTTGTCTAAATCAGATTCTAAGCAGGGAAAAAAAGGAGAAATTGGATGCTCCCACTGTCATAACCCCAAGCATACAAAAGATACATGTTTTAAAATCCATGGGTACCCGGATTGGTGGGTCGAACTGAAAAAGAAAAAGGCAAACAATAACCAGAAGGGACCTACTGGTTATGCACACCAAACTGGGGCAACCTCGGCTGGTTACACCGGGCAGCAACAGCAGAACCTCGCTGCCAATTCAGGCCAACATATGTCCGGACAGAACAGTACACCACCAGCACCCGCGTCAGGGGCTCTATCCTCACCTGGCCGAGCTTCTCTGACACTTGCTACTCATCTGGAAGGTATGGGTAATTCCAATAGAAATGAAGGTAATGCTCACTGTGCTCATCTTATTTCAAATTTAAATGAATGGGTAATAGATTCGGGTGCGACCGACCACATGACATATTCTGGGGAAGACTTAGAAAAAATTAGAGAATTAAAACGAAATAAAATTTTGAATGCAAATGGGGTGTCTTCTCCTGTCATGGGAATAGGAGATGTAAAATTAACTCAGTCACTGTGCTTGAAGAATACGTTACTTGTACCATCCTTATCGACTAAGTTGATCTCAGTAGGGCAATTGGCCGAGGATTTAAACTGTGTGGTTCTAATGTACCCTAAATTTTGTATTTTTCAGGACATCCTCACGAAGGAGATAATTGGGCGTGGTATTAAACGCGATGGACTGTATCATTTAGAAGATTTAAGCATAGGGACGGTATGTTTAGCACATGAGGATATCCGAGAAAAGGATATTTGGTTATGGCATAAAAGGTTAGGGCACCCGTCTATTGGGTATATGAAAAAAATGTTTCCTTCTTTATTTTCGAGTTCACAAAATTTTGAGATTAAGTGTGAAACTTGTATTAAGGCCAAGAGCCATAGAACCTCGTATCCTAGTGTTTTATATAAGAATAATGAACCGTTTGATTTGGTACACTCTGATGTGTGGGGTCCATCCCCAGTTAATTCGGTTATTGGCAGTAGATGGTTTGTTCTTTTTTCTGATGATAGCACTAGAATGACATGGTTGTATCTTTTGAAAACTAAAGATGAAGTGGCTAATTGTTTTTTAGAATTTTCAAGTTTAATCGAAAGACAATATGGAAGAAAAATTAAGATCCTTAGAAGTGATAATGGTGGTGAATTTGTGAATAATTTTTTGGGCAAAGTTTTCAAAAATAATGGTATTATACATGAAACATCTTGTGTTGGGACTCCTCAACAAAATGGAGTTGCAAGAAAGAAAAAATCGACATATCTTGGAAATAGCCAGGTCACTTTTATTTGAGAATAATGTGCCCCAGATTTTCTGGGATTATGCCATATCTACGCGGTATACCTTATGAACCGAATGCCTTCAAGTACCCTAAATTTTCAAACACCTCTAGAAAAATTGTCGTCATATGTGAACATACCCTCTTTATTAAATTTGGCACCAAAAATATTCGGGTGTGTAGCATATGTACATGTTCCAAAGGGGAAAAGAACGAAATTAGAACCTTGTGCAATTAAGTGTATTTTTCTAGGGTATGGTACCAACCAGAAAGGATATAAGTGTTATCATCCAGAATCAAGAAAGGTATATGTAACAATGGATGTTACATTCCTGGAAGGTGAGTCATATTTTCAACAATCACCACAAGAATTTCCTTTCGAGGGAGGGTTAGATGAGGAATCAAAGGCAAAGGAAATCTGGTGGGAAAATCTTGTATCTGCGAATTACCAAAATGAATCAGAAGCTAACACAAACAACAGAACCAATCACGGATCTGTGATAGACGCTATGCACCCAATTCGATTAGACCAAACCGAGTCAGCTCACCCAGTTCGGTCAGACCAAATCGAACATGACACCCCAGGCTTGGTTAGACCATGCCGAGGCTGAACCAAATCACCAAACCGAGCCTACTAACTTAGTCCAAGTACAGAACCCGGATGTGTGGATCGAACTCCCACTAGAAAAAGAAATGATACAGTTCACAGAAGAATTACCACGCTCAAGATCTCCAGAGGATGCCCCCGAGGTAAGTTCTCTTAACACTGAACCAAAAATACAAAGTCGATGGCCCATAAGATCAACACGGAATGTACCACCAAAACGGTATATGGTAAGCAGTGAACAAAAGGGAGAATACCCAATAACCAATTATACCAGCACTTCTAGTCTACCAAACTTGGTAAAAACTTTTACTGAAGAATTGTCCAAAGTCCAAGTACCAAACGTGTAGAAGAAGCCATTAAGGACCCTAAATGGGTTGAGGCAATGGAAATAGAAATGAAGGCCCTGGAACAAACTAAAACCTGGAAACTAGTAGAATTACCAAGTGGAAAAAGACCTGTGGGGTGTAAATGGGTGTTTTCTGTTAAGTATGATGCTACAGGGAAAATTGAGAGGTATAAAGCGAGGCTAGTGGCCAAAGGCTACACTCAGACATATGGAATTGACTTTCAGGAAACTTTTTCCCCAGTTGCAAAACTAAACACTGTTCGAGTTTTATTGTCTCTTGCAGCTAATCTTGATTGGCCGTTACATCAATTTGATGTAAAAAATGCATTTTTGCATGGTAACCTGGAAGAAGAGATTTACATGGAAATACCTCCCGGATATCAGCATCATAGCCCAGAGAGATTGGTGTGTAAACTAGAAAGATCATTGTATGGCTTAAAACAATCTCTACGAGCGTGGTTTGGAAGATTTTGCAAAGCAATGAGAAGCTACAACTACACCCAAAGCGATTCTGATCACACGTTATTCTACAGGCATAACCAAGGAAGAGTAACAATTCTGATTATATATGTCGATGACATGATAATTACTGGCGATGACATGAATGAGATAAAATGTTTGGAAGAAAGACTATCTAAAGAATTTGAGATGAAGAACTTAGGAGGGTTGAAGTATTTTTTCGGAATAGAGGTTGCACGATCGAAACAAGGTATTTCTCTGTCTCAAAAAAAATACACTCTTGATTTACTTGCAGAAGTGGGAATGTTGGATTGTAAGCCGGTTGATACACCAATTATCCAAAATCTGAGGTTAGAGGAAAACTCAAATGATAAGGCCACCAACAAGGACCGATACCAGAAACTGGTAGGGAAACTTATTTACTTATCACATACCATACCAGATATTGCATATGCAGTAAGTGTAGTAAGCCAATTCATGCATGCCCCGAGTGAAAAGCATGCAGAGGCTGTGATGAGGATTCTGAGGTATCTCAAGAAGAATCCTGGAAAAGGTATAATTTTCAGGAAGAATGGGCATTTGCAAATCTCGGGTTATACAGACGCAGATTGGGCAGGAAATGTAAATGACCGAAAGTCAACAGCTGGCTACTTTACATTTGTGGGAGGCAATCTTGTTACTTGGAGAAGCAAGAAGCAGAACGTAGTTGCTTTATCAAGTGCAGAGGCAGAATTCAGGGGAATGTCCAAAGGGCTTTGCGAACTGTTGTGGTTAAGGAAACTCATGACTGAGTTGGGGTATAAACCACAAGAAGAAATGCCTCTTTACTGTGACAACAAATCTGCAATTGACATTGCACATAACCCGGTAAAACATGATCGCACGAAGCATGTAGAAATCGACAGACATTTTATCAAACACAACTTGGAACAGAAGGTCATCTCTTTTCCACATGTAAGGTCAGAAGAACAACTAGCAGATGTACTGACGAAGGCAGTTTCTACAAAAGTTTTCGAGCAATTGATTGACAAGTTGGGCATGATAGATATCTACCTGCCAACTTGAGGGAGGGTGTTGAGACAGGTCATTATGTGACCTGTATCCAGCGGCCAAGACAGAGGAGGCTGAAAATCTTTGTTTATTTTCTTTACTTAGTTGGTTTGATTTATTTCCTGTTTGTATAAGATTAGGATATTGTTAAAATAGAAATAAAGTGGAAAAGGCAAGAAATAATTCTCTCCTGAGGCGCAAGGACAAGACCTATTTAGTTCTTGTGATAAGAACAGAAAAGTATTGTATTAGATGTAAGAATTTATGATAAATGAAATAAAGAAAAGGGAGGGTTGGTGGGAGTGTGATGTTCATCTACTTTTAATTATATTTCTGTTCACATCACTCACCTACAATCTATATATATATATATATATATATATATATATATATATATCATTATGTTATATGTGGCATTTGAGTTTATGTTGAAAGTAAGAACAGAATAAGAGGAGTTTGAGAGCAATGGATGTAGCAAAAGTTCTTTGCATGGTTGGCGGTAGCAGTGAAACAAGTTACGCTGCCAATAGCACGATACCGGTAGGAGTTTTTTTGGTAGCTGCACTTTTCCCTACATCTTATATATTAAAACATATTATATACTAGGCTAAATATGTAAGATCTTATTAAGAATAAGATTAACATTCTTTCATGCTGTTATTGTTTATGGATATATTATATATGTACATAACATGTGTTATATATTACATTACATCAGAGGAAGGCATTACTAAGGATAAGGCCGATGCTCGAGGAAGCAGTCGCAGAAATATACCAAAATCTTCGTCCCGCGAAGATGACGGTGGCTGATCTGGGCTGCTCTTCCGGCCCAAACACACTCCTCCTGTTGTCCGAAGTGATAAGAATCATTAGCAATCAATGTCTGAAAACAGGACAACAGCCGCCCGAGATGCAGTTCTTCTTAAATGACCTTTGCAATAACGATTTTAACAACATCTTTCAGTTGCTCGACCAGATTGAGGAGAATGTGAGGGCAGAAAAAGTTACCATTACTGTTCCGTATTTTGTTGCGGGCTTGCCCGGATCTTTCTACGGACGGCTTTTTCCTCACCAGAGTGTTCAGTTTTTCCATTCTACATTTTGTCTACAGTGGATTTCTCAGGTATATACATGTACTATTGTGAACAGTTCTTTTAGGTAAGAAGTGATACTCGGATGAAAATAATCAAATAGTTAGAATAATTTTAACATACATCTAATTACTATGGTACAACCAATTCTAATAGTAAAACTTACATATATTTTTTTTACATATATTTAAAAAATATTATTCAAAATTAAAAAGCTTAAAATTATAATTGTGTTCTAAATTATTTATATAGAATGTGTATTAATTTTAATTTATGTCATTTAAATGACTGTCTGAAATCATATTACATGACTGAAGCCCTTTCATCGTCATGCATACTAATTATAAGCTGTATGATATTAAAACGATTTACCTTGTCTAATATTCTAACAAATTTATATGTAATGAATAGGTGCCTAGAGGTATAGGGGACAAACAAAATGGTATGCCTCTTAACAAAGGAAACATATACATTGGAAAAACAAGCCCACCTCTTGTGGGGAAACTATATCAGGAACAATTCCGTCGTGACTTCTCGCACTTTCTCAAGCTCCGCTACGACGAGCTAGTACCTTGTGGTCAGATGGTTATATCATTTCTTGGAAGGAATAAAATGGACATTTTGGATGGAGAGTGGGGCATAATCTGGGGATTGCTTGCTGAGTCACTGGACTCAATGGTCCTGGAGGTATTAGATAAAATCCTATAATGCAAATAATTTCTTTTAAGATCCGTGCATGGCAGCTTCTGCCAAGGTTTCAAAAAGTAATTTCTTTTAAGGTGTCTATTAAATTTATATGACTCTATTATGTGGAGTAGAATAATACAAAAAGAAGAAGAAGAAAAAATGAATCTGAGTGCCATCAAGTTGCACCGCTCGAATCCTCCATTAGTTTTCAAAATTAAATAATGGTTGCTTATGTCTGATGGTATTTATACAAGATCACAAGTTGTAAAATAACCACGCCAATTTTGTTTTCCAGTTTAACAAAATTGATGTATTCAGTAATAAAATACAACAAGAATTATTACAATGTAACCTCAAAATTTTAATGAGAGTAAAGTTATAGAACCTTAAGCCACCCAAATCTATTATGTACTGCAATTAATAAACAGTGTAAGAGATGTATGTAGGGGTGCATAAAAAAATAATTATTTCACACTCAAGGAGCCTTAATTTTATTATTATTAACTCGAACTTTAGATTGCTTTAGATGAAATAAAACAACAATTAAACCTAACATTTGAACTCATAAACTGTTACTCTTGAGACCAGAGGAAAGATCAAGGGGCTAGATATATATAGAGAAAATATACATACAACTCATTAAACTTCTCTCACTTTAGTGTTTCATTGTGTGTATCTTTATATTTGAAGGGACTCATGGATGAGGAAAACTTGGACACTTTCAATCTACCTTTTTATACGCCTTCTGCTGAAGAAGTCGAGGCAATCATAAACTTACAAGGGCTCTTTGATATTATCCGATTCCAAACATTTGAGTCGAACCTGGACCCATTTCACAATTTGGATGACGATGTTGTGCTTGACAATGTCCAAAGCGGTGCAAATTGCGCAAAGGTCATACGGTCTGTTATAGAGTCCATGATTGCAAGCCATTTTGGTAGCTCTATAGTCGATGACTTGTTCTCAAGATTTGCCACTCATGTTGCGAAGCACCTCCTTAAGGAGAAGCTAAACTTTCCGGTTTTAGCTCTCTCATTGAAGAAAAAGGAATAGACATAAATCATGCTTGTTAAAATAAAGATGTCAGGTATATATTGCCCTTAATTATGAATTTATAGAATTTGATATCAAGAATTGTGCGTCAATGCCTACTTCAAAAGGCTCTTGTGAAAAAACTAGTTGATTAAAATATATAAAATAACAACCAGTTAGTTTTCAATTATTTGAACGAAACTGATTGTTGTTTAATCTAAGAATTTTTAAATATAGTGGCCGGTTGCAGTTAATTTTTTCCTTTAGAGGAGAAGTATGGGTCAAGCCCATATTTCATTAACATCAATTGTTACAGCCTTACAGGGGCGTTCTAACATTACATCAAATGCAAAGTGCGCTCAAAAACAGTTGACCTAAAAGTTAAGATGGAAAAAAATATAAACACATTAACTGAGGAATTACAAAGTCGTAGGGGTTAAACTGGCCTTGTCAGTAGGATCTTTCAAAACGGTAATTTTGTACCTATTAATAAAAAATTTCCAAACAAATGTAAAATTTGGTTACTAAGCCCATTTTAATATGGAAAAAAAAGTCTCTATAATACATTTTACATAGAAAATGAAGACAAAGCATAACCACTCAAGTTACCTAACCCCTCTTTTTCCAATGTACTGTGTAGTGAGATAAATTTTATGCTCATGTGTCGATATCTACCCCGGCAAAGGTGCCCTGTTGTCTTTTCATTTTTTTCAGGAAAATATTATTTCATGATCGATATGGATAAGAATCAAATCGGAAAAGAAAAAAAAAAAGACATCATATGATTTAATTTCTCAGCTAACCTTAACCTTGACATTTTTCAAATTTCATTAATAGCTTGAAAAGTACATGAAGTGATTAAACAAACGTGGGTAATATGAAGGATATTTTAAGCAAATAAAATTTTGTTTAATATGTTAATTTTCAAATCTCAATCAAGGTAGGAATGTTATCTTACCAAGAGAACTTCACTAATAATTAAATGTATTGACACCTTTTCCATTCATTTTTGTTCATTTTAATTTAAACAAATAACTACCATGAATAAAAAGGAATTTGTGGCTTATGAGAGAGACAACAAGAGAGTCAAAGAAATATATTATTAAAAAGAAGAGAATTTGTCATCGGTGGTTTTCTTATCTTAATTGGATAAAGCCCCCATAATTTATCTGTTTTTGCTCGACTCTAATATTAGCTCGCTTAGAAAAAAAAAATCGCTCATTTTTTACTCAGTCAGAAAACGAGCAAGCCACGAGTGACCCCTATAATGATTGGCTCTTTAATTACTGAAGCATAATTATAAAATAGTAGCCAAAATTTAATATAATCAAATTTGGATCGGTGATTTGTTTTCTTAATTTACTGGATTAATCATCCAAATAGTAGGTAATGATGGCCTATTTGATAAAAATGGCCAAATACAATTTCAAAAGATTATGGAGGCTTTATTAAATGAATTTAATAAATATTTAAGGAATTATGGGGGCTTTATTCAATGAACTTAAATGAACAATTTGATCGATGTAGAGTTAATTTTGTGACTTTATTCAATGAATCATCGATATCTCATTCAAAGCTTCTAACTTTATTTACTATTCAGGCTGTAAAATTAAGAACACCATTAGTTTTGCTTAAAGTCAAGAGCACAGTACAAACAGATAAATTTTGACGAGCTATTTTTGGTTTTATTCGTTAAGTTTTAGTTTGTTCAAAATATTTCTTTCAGCGAAAGTTCCGTCAGAATTAAAAGATAAGATGCATACTACCAAATTAATAGATAAAATTTCAAATATTGTTGCCACAAGTAATTGAATTTTGTGTACAAAGATAGACACGTTAATATTATATTAATATATTATTTTCCTTCCACGAAGCAATAATAAGCGATTTAAACACCGAGATATCAAACTGTCATGTTATGAATTTATAAAACAAAATGTCTTGTTTACTATTTCTCTTCGAGTGAGCTGTCCATTTTAATACTTCTTATTTTGAGCAACATTAAAAACTAAAAATAGTCTTGAACATAAAAAGACATGCAATATTAATTCTCCAACCATTCGGATCTTTCTTTTTTCTTGATTTATATACATATTTGATATATATATATATATATATATATATATATATATATATATATATATATATATATATATATATATATATATATATATATATATATATCTATATATATATATATATATATATATCTATATATATCTATATATATATATATATATCTATATATCTATATATATCTATATATATATAGATATATCTATATATCTATATATATCTATATATATATATATATATATATATATATATATATATATATATATAGAGGAGGGATCCACTTACACCATTTTTTTGGTCATACCGAATTATTCCCTACATTTTAAAAGTTGAAATAGTCAATCCAAACTGTTCAACATGATGGATATATTAAAATTTACTTTCAGATCAAATTTTACATTTTTTTAATTTTTTTACTATTTATTAAGATGGGTACAAAAATCAACGGTCTGAAAGCAACAATTTTGTAAAATACTTAATAAATAGTAAAAAAATTCAAACAAATGTAAATTTTGGTCTCCAAACACATTATAATATGGAAATCATGTTGAATGGTTTAGATCGACTGTTTGGACTTTAAAAACTTTAAAAATGAATGGTGTAATTTGGTGTCACCAAAAAATAGTGCAAGTTGATCCTTCCTCGTATATATATATAATATATAGAGTAAATCTAGAGTGTGACGTGCTCACCAAGAAGGTTTGGTGAGTACAAACTTCAAAAATACATCGGATCGGCTTCAAATGACGAATTCAAACCGTTGAAATCCATGTAGTTCGTGAGTGATGCATGTACATGCAAAATTTTGGAAGTTTCGAATTTATTTGCTACGAGGTCAAGCGGTCAAAATAATGAATCTATTAATAAATTATTCTATTAGTTGTTTTATATATTCATTTTTCATCATTACTTTGACCGCTTGACCTCGTAGCAAATGAATTCGAAACTTTCAAAATTTTGTATGTACATGCATCACTCACGAAGTACATAGATTTCAACAGTTTGGATTCGTCATTTGAAGCCGATCCGATATATTTTTGGAGTTGTGCTTACCAAACCCTCTTGGTGAGCACGTCACATCCTAGATTTACTCATATATATATATATGAAGTATGGCTAACATGCTTCCTCTAGCATATTGACAATATGCTTCCGGTCTCTAAAACCTATCGAATCGGCTTCAAACGACAAATCCAAACCGTTCAAACCAATCTCCTTAACGAGAGCTTTCTTTCTATATAAAAAAAAAATTAATTTTTGAACTTATTTACTATCAAGTCAAGCGGTCAAAAAAATGATAGTGCATTAAAATGTGAACAAAATCCTTTATATTTTGACCGCTTGACTTGATGGTAAGAAATTCGAAAATTAAAAATAAATTATATGGAAACAAAGCTCTCATTGAGAAGATTGGTTTGAACGGTTTGGATTTGTCGTTTGAAGCTGATTCGATAGGTTTTAGAGACCGGGAGTATATTGTCGATATGCTAGAAGAAGCATATTAGCCATACTCTATATATATGTATGTATGTATGTATATATTTAGAGTAGAACTAGGGTGCTCCTAAGTTCACCCAACCTCTTGTGAGCTTGACTCTAAAATATATCGAATCGACTTTAAATGATGAATCCAAACTGTTGAAACCCTTCTACCTAATGAGTAATGCGTCTACATGTGAAAATTTTAAAGTTTTGAATTAATTTAATATAGAGTCAAGAGGTCAAAAGTTTAAGGTTTATAAATTAATTTTAATGCATTAATATTTTGGACTTCTTTGACTACTTGACTCTACATTAAATTAATTCGAAACTTTAAAATTTTCACACGTAGATGCATCAATCATTAGGTTGAAGGATTTCAACTGTTTGGATTCATCGTTTAAAGTCGATTCGATATATTTTAGAGTCAAATTCACAAAAGGTTGGGTGAACTTAGGAGCACCCTAGTTCTACTCATATATTTATATGTAAACTAGTGTACGTGTGCTTCTAAGTTCATCAAGTTACTTGGTGAACTAAACTCTAAAACCTATGAGATTGACTTCAAACGATGAATCCAAACCGTTGAAACCTTCTACCTTACGCGTGATGTGTCTACATGCAATAATTTAAAATTTGACATAAAATTTGTATAGAGTCAAGTAGTCAAAAGGCTTCCAAAAAATAAATGCGTCAAAATTAATTCGTAAACCTTCTAATTTTGACCACTTAACTTTATATTAAATTAATTCGAAACTTTAAAATTTTCACATGTAGGCGCATCACTTGTAAGGTAGAAGGATTTGAACAGTTTAGTTTCGTTGTTTGAAGTTAATCCGATAGATTTTAAAGTTGAGTTCACAAAGGAGCTTGGTGAAAGTTCTACTCATGTATTTATGGGACTATTCTAGAATAATGACTATTTGGAATAACAATTGTATCCAAACAACATTGTTGCTATTCGAAATAGCGAGAATATATGATATTCTCTATTATTTTTAAATGTTGAAATAACAACTATTTAGAAATGTGAAGAAATAGAAAAAATATTTCCTTTTCATACTTCTGCTATCATAGTCCCGAAATGTGTTCAGGATGCTTCTGCCATCTCCACATCGTGGCAATTCGTTTGAGACTCCACTTATCTATTTTTTTTCTCTTAATTTGAATCTTTAAATGTTGAAATAACAACTATTTAGAAATGTGAAGAAATAGAAAAAATATTTCCTTTTCATACTTCTGCTATCATAGTCCTGAAATGTGTTCAGGATGCTTCTGCCATCTCCACATCGTGGCAATTCGTTTGAGACTCCACTTATCTATTTTTTTTCTCTTAATTTGAATCTTGTTAACACTATTCTTTCTCGGTTATAACTGTTCACTATTTCAAATATACAATCCAAACAATATTTTTACTAATCCAAACAACATCATATTCACACTATTATAATAAAAAATCGCTATTTTTTTCTATTCTTATCTATTAATCTTAAATTTCAATATTCTAGCGATTCTAGCTCTCATCCAAACATATAGAAGCTAGAATCCAAACATATAGATCTAATAGATTTAAAAAAATAAATGTTGGCGCAAATACAATATTTGTCGCGTACTGGAAAGTCCAATTTTATCAAGCTTAACTGATCAAAATATAATAAACAGTGTCATAATTTTCCTTAACTATAATATTAATTCCTACGGAGTCTAGGCAAAAAATATAATCATTAATATTATCACAAAAACGCTAAAAATTGGTGACTGAATTATAGAACTTCAAAAAAAAAAGCAACATACAGTACTTCTAACAGAATAGTTTTATCTTCGTGCAGGGCACAAACTTTAAATCATACCTGTACTGGGTATAGTTTGTGCGTTGCATGAAGCCAAAAGTACTCTGTTAGAAGTGACTCGTGCTCTTTCCTAACCGGAGAACCAAAAATGGAACCGATTAGAAATAATTAGTTTTGGTGTGAGATTTTAGTTCTCATTTGTGGATTTGTGAGAAATTCATATTCGAAATTCAATATCAACAACATAGTCCAAATGAATGACAACATGTCAAAAAGCAACCGGTATTTATTTGATAAAAAATATCATTAATTTTTTTTATCCTACCATCTAAATCCTATTTAATTTTGTGCGTGTCTGGTGTCAGATTGAATTTATATTACATCTAAATCCCAATTAATTGTGTTCTAAAATGCTTTGTAAGCTCAAATTAAATTACAGGAATAATAATTCATTAACCAGTGCTTGTTAATTTTTAATAGTAATATCCATTTGTTAATTTGGGGCTTTTCTACTAAATTATGTCGACATTTTAATTCAATTTAATTTTTTAGATATTTTTTTTGAAAGTGAAACAGTTTTTGCTCTTGCACTCTTCTCACATTCGAAATATCCATCTGCATCTTCTTTCCAAATGTTAAATATCAGTGTCAATTTCACTCTTCTCGCAGTTTTTGCTCTTGATTTTATCATTGCATTATAGTACTACTCTTGGCTAAAATAATTGCACTGCTCAAGATTGGCCTCCTGTAGCCGCTGCCTTACCAGTACCGCAAAAGGGCAATTTTTAAAGACCTATGTTATGATAAAACAACAAAGAAGCTTGCAATGTGGAAAGGTTACAACTGGGTTGGGTATACCGGCCCATACCGGCCCACTGTATATAGTTAGTTTTCTAGTGTAAGAGGTTATAAGCGGGCTTAACATATTTGTAAATTTAATGGTTAATAAAGTTTATATTTCTCACCCCTTATCAACGAAAAGCCTATTTTGCATTTTCATTTCTTTCTTCAACTTAGGCTCGGGAGCCCATGCAAAAGCCTATTTTAATTTTACAAAATACCCATTCTACCCTTTATCAATATATACATATATATATTGTATGGACACATGTACGGGTATCGTATGGGATACGATACGGGAAATGACGGTACATCAATTTTCAACACGATAAGAATATCGAACGTATTGATACGGGTATCGATACAGCAATACAATACGATGCTATCGCACATGTCGATATGAGGGCCCAACATGTCAGGTCCAGTTTCACGTGACTTATTTACTCTCAAATTTATTTATTTGTACATATCTGTTTCAGATTTCAATTTTTAAACCTAGATGGGAGAAATCATTTGTTATAATAACAAAGCTATTAATAGTTGGATGGCTTCTCCTTCAACTTTACTCAAACAAAAACAAAAAAAAATCCTCCAAAAATTCTACATAGTATTGACCTTTTCCTAGATAGATCTACCTACTTCCTTAGATCATTTTGCCAAGCAAATAATCTTCACAAATCACCAAAAGAGTGCGGCAATATTAATTTATATGGTGGGACGTAATTTTATTTATTCTGACTGCAACAAAAAGTTGACAATTTTTTACAAGAGATCATAAAAATGTAAAAAAAAAAGTTTGTTCTTTTACAACATATTATAAAAAAAATTGTTTATAATTTTTCATTACTATTAAGAGTCAGGCAAGTGCCCACACTGACACTAAATTGCATCCTTCACTAGCATTTTTATTATATCAATTAATTAAGAATATACAAAAAAAACTCTTAATAAATAAAAAATTTGGGTAGGCAAAAGATTACTCCAATATATAAAAAAAAGGAAGCCGTCCCTTAATTTGTCAATGCAACTTTCAAAGCGCCTGTAAATATTTGTTCTGTCTTTGTGCAAGTGCCACTGCCAACAAATTAAGTCAAGTTCTTTTTCTTTATCTTTTCTACTTTCTTTCTCATACGGTAACATGCCAAAGTTTTTGCGCCTGGAATTGATCACACATTTGTTATGGTGTGGCACCATACAATGTGGTTATAGGTATGGTCTCTATCTCGGTTTTTGGTTCAAACTCCAGGAAGAAGCAAAAGTTTGACAGATAAGTAACTTCTAGCTAGATACCTTTAAAGAAGAATTGTTGGTAAAATATTTTGAATTATCTATTTTCTTATTAAAATAAAAAATCTTATTTTTTTTACTTTAACATTATAATAATTGTTGACTTACCTATCAAAAACATCTTAATATTCATTTTTTTCAAGAAAACTTGAAAACTACATATTTTGTCTCTAAAAACAAATAATAATTCTGATTTTTCAATTCATTAATTTAACTTTAAACTTTTATTTGAGCTACTAGATTTGTATTGATGGAAAAACTAGTTAAGCAGTTTAAAAGTTTAAAATTAATTAAAAGTTTAAAATTAATTAAAAGTTTAAAAGTTAAATAAATTAATAGTTAGAAGTTTAACTACTGAGTTATTCTACTCAAATATTCCAAATATAGAAAGTTGAATTGATATATTTTCAGATTTTGGGATTTTGGTAGTTCTCTTGATTCTTCATTATGGTAATACTAATGCTCAACGTCACAACGTGTCGATCTGGCTTACCACCAAAATCCGAGAACCTATAGAGTACAACGGGTTTACTACTTATCGGGTGTCACTAGACACGATCCAATAAACTTATATACTGCCTCTATATATGAGTCATGGAACTCCTTCGGTGGTCCAATCAAATTATCAAAACAAAAGAAAAAAAAAAGGAAAAAGAAAACCATTCCCTCCACAAACAATGGCTAATTGTACATACACCACCTTCTCCTCTCTCCTTCTACTCTTACTCCTTTCCTCTGCAGTCAATTTTGCACCGGTCACCTCCTCGGACCCTGCCGATACCTATCAAATGAGCACCAAGCCTGTTTCACGCACCACAGTTGAAAAACAAAGCCACTTTCGGTTCTATTGGCACGACATGGTGAGCGGTCCAAATGCAACGTCTATTCCAGTAGCACAAGCACCTAGTACCAACACATCATCCACATCATTCGGGGTCATTGAGATGATCGATAACGCACTGACAACTGGACCCGATGTGAACTCAAAGTTAGTGGGCCGGGCACAAGGAATATATGCCTCGGCGGGGTTAAAGAATGCAGCGCTTCTCATGGCAATGAACTTTGTGTTAACTGACGGGATATATAACGGGAGTACAATTGCTGTTTTTGGACGCAACGAAGTGTTTCTTGCTGTGCGGGAAATGCCGATTGTCGGAGGAAGTGGGTTGTTTAGATTCGCTCGTGGGTACGTGCTTGCACATACCAACTCGGTCGACAAGGACGGCAATGTGTCCGTGGAGTATAATGTTTTTGTCAATCACTACTGAAAAAAAGAGTAATTTATGAATAAAATTGTATTTTTGTTTAATAAAGGTTAAAGGTCAGGTCCTTCACTTATTTGATATTTACGAGGGATTTCCATTTGAATTCCGAATATGTGATTTTTTTTTTGAGCAAGGAATATGTGATCTTCATATGAAAAATATTATCTTTATTACTAGATCAACCAATAATTTTGTGAATAAAGAATAATTTTCCAAATTAGCATAGGTTTTCTTCATATTTATATTTTGGAGTGAAAACAGAATGAAGTATAACGTCTGTACGTACATGGTTATATTGTTGCACCATTTGGGTCAAACTTCGGGAAGAAGATAAGTTTTGACATACAAGTAACTTGCACAATTAGTTATAAATGATGAGTTTGAGACAGGAGGAATCGGTGGAGGAAATATTTCATATTTGAAAACAAACTTTCACAATTAGTTATAAATCATAAATTGAACCGCGTGACTTGCACAATAACTTGCATGAATTACATAAATGAAAATTTTGTAATTCATGCATTCAACAAATTTTTCAGTGAGAGGGCAAGGAAGAAGCTTAAGTAGGATAATATTTAAGCTCGTTTTTTTTACATAACATACATAACGGATATATTTTTTCAGTTAGGCAACAAATTTCTTGATCAAGTCACTACTATAGAATATGCTGATTGTACACGGATAAATCACGAAGAGCTACATGAATTTCCTGCAGTGTAGGATGTTAGGGTGTAGGAATGAGCCATCTTTTGCAAACATATATTTATCTGTGTGCAATTATCATAAATCCTACACGGATAAACCATAATAGCCGTGTACAAATCCAACTCGAGCTACACGGATTTTTAATTAAAAAACAATGTAGAAATATTCATTTCTACACGGATTTCTAAATAAAAAACCGTGAAAGAATCAACATTCCTACACGGTTTTTTAATTGGAAATCCGTGTAGCTCTCGAAAATAAATAAACCGGGTTCAGTGAGCATTCCTATACGGTTTTTGAATTAAAAATCAGTGTAGGAATGTAGGTTTATTTATTTAAAAATTTCTTGAGGAGAGCTACACGGATTTTCAATTAAAAATCCGTGTAGGATTTTGTTTTATTATTATTATTATTTTTTTTTTTTTGGCTAGCCTATACATTTGCTAGCCATTAAATTATGCAAACTAACTTAAAATTTACATAAGCAAACTAATTTAAAATTTACCAAATCCTAATTTCAATTTACCAAAATAATTACCAACCCTAATTTTGGTGAACTTTGCATTTTGGTACAATACCTCAATAAACACTAATTTTAATTAACAAAAAATAACAAAGAGAAGTTTTCCATTTTGGTGCCGACTATCTAGAGTACTCCATTTGCTTCAATTCAAATTTTTTTTCCAATCTTTTGAATTTTGGTACAATAATTCAATAAACCCAAACTTTTGCATTTTGGTACAATACCTCAATAAACCCTAATTTTAATTAGCAAACTAATTTAAAATTCACCAAATCCTAATTTTCAATTTACCAAAATAATTAGCAATCCAAATTTTGGTGATTTTTGCATTTTCCTCCAAACTTTTCAAAATAATTAGCAATCCTAAAAAAAAAATGGGTGTTGAATTTAGCTCCTACCCGAAATGGAGGTGCAAGAGGACAGCAACAAGCAACGTAAGCAAACCCCAAAACCCTATAATCACCAACAAATATTTCAAATGAGGAAATGCAAGTAGAGAAACAAAATAGAGAGAGAGGGAAGAGAGCTGTTTTCTCTTACCAAGAGAGGCCAACAAAGATTCGGAGAAGTGAGGGAGACGAGATAGAACTTGGGTACTTGAAAAAATTTCGAAATTTCGGATTCTTTGGATTCCTACACGGATTTTTACTAAATAACCTTGTAGGAAGATAAATAGAGCTACACGGATATTTAACTGAATATCCGTGTAGGAAGGTGAATAGAGCTACACGGATATTTAGTTAAATATTCGTGTAGGATTCTTTTTCTACACGGATTTCTGCTTCAAAATCCGTGTATGAATCTCAAGGGTTTAGGTTTTAGGGTAGTCCAAACGTCGCGCGGGAGTTCAAACGCTCTCTTCTCCCTTAATTCTATTTAATCACCGCTGATTTTAGTGAAAAATCGCACTACACAGTACAAATCAAAAAAAAAAAAAAAACGAAATAGAGAGTCCTCCTAGCGTTAACCAGAATTCGCCCACTACCGGGCAAAATCCTGCAGAAAATCCGGCAGAAAATTCTCCAGTGGTCAATCCAATTACTCCTGCAGAAAATCCCTCTAGCTCTCCAGTGAATCCTCCATCTGAAAATTGTCCAATTATTCCTTCACTGGTTCATTTTCCCGTTGGTTACCCTAATCTCGTTGGTCCATCTGAAAATCCTAAGCCCATATGTGAACATCCTCTCACAATTGAGTGGCGTTATGTAGCCCAGCCCTCCGTAATTGAATTAATATCATTCCCCGATGAATCTAATCACTACCAGTTCTCTGATGATAAGCCTTACGGTCCAGAAGGTCCTCTTGATGACGAGGATGTTTGGTTATCTTTGAGAAGAAGCAAGAGAATTTGGGAAAATGTAAACAAGCATGGAGGCAAGAGAATCAACTACTTCTCCGATGGAAAGAAAAAAAAGGCGCGGCAATTAGTGCAAAATATTTTGTATTGTGTTGGTTTTATATTTTGTGTTTTCATTTTAGTTATCTAGCTAGGGTTTTTTTTTTCTGTGATGTATAGTGTAACCGAACCAGTTTCTTACTAATATTTAATGTTTTCTTTTTCTGTGATATATGGTTTTATATTTAAATTTATGTTTATATTTATATTTTTGAATAATCTATCTAATGTTATCTTTAAATATAAAAATAATAACAAAATATGAAATTGAAAAAAATAATCTGAAATTTTTGAACTACACAGATATTAACTTTCAAATTATATTTAATATAATAAAATATCAACATATATATATTCAGAGAAGTGAGGGATGGGACCAGATAGAACTCGGGTACCTGGTCCTCGTGTAGCAGTGTGCGCTTGCATCTGTGGATTTAGGGTTTAGGAAGTTGCACATGCCCCTTGCCCTTAATGTTTTTTTAGGTTACCGCAAGTCATTTTCCTACCCACAGATGCAAGTGCACACTGCTACACGAGGACCTAAACTCATATGTGCTTCATATTGTCCCTAAACTCCCCAAGTATGCGTACAGACCACATACTCGTAGAGAGAGTGATCAAAACGGTGCTGGAAGAGAAGCATTTTATTTCCGCTGAACCCTAGATGACCTTTCCTACACGGATATTTAGCTATTAATCCGTGTAGCTCTATCAACATATATACATGGCTGTTTAAATAAAAATCCGTGTACAAATAACTTTCTTACACGGATATTTAATTGAATATCCGTGTAGCTCTCTCACCATTCCTACACGGATATTTAACTAAATATCCGTGTAGGAAAGGTAATTCTTCAAACGGCTTTTTTGAAACACTGTTTTTCAATGAAATATCTGTGTGGGATTCTTAGAGATATCATTGATCATTGGAAAAATCCTATTTGGTACACGGTTTTACATAAACACAGAGAAAATCCGTGTACAACCACAGTGTAGGAAGCGCTTTTTTGTAGTACTGAGTTTAATTTCCTAAGTAAAAATTGCACTCTAAAGAGAGTCTGGAAACACATTGTTGTATAAGCATAGAAAATTCTATTAGGTCTTATTTTAGTAACAAAACAAAATTACAAGCATATGATCAATATTTTTTGTTTAATATAAAATTTTGTTGGAGCTCTTTGTGGTCACTACATCATATAAAACATATATACAACTAGCAATGCCATTCAAGATAAACTATTATATAGAAGTACAGAATAATGAAGAGAATGACAATATATACAACATAAAAAAACTAACAAAATATACTTAGAAATGTAGTTAATTTCAACTTTGGTGTACCATCTAATCTCACCTGTCTTGGCCACAGAAAATCCACCGAAATAATGAAGAGAATTCTTCATTTAGTGGGTGGCTGGGTGCCCATCATATCTATGAGATCAAAATTTCAAGAGGATCTATCTATTTTTCTATATTATATTTATATATTTTCTATAAATAAAAATTATGCTAAAAATTTGCATGATATTCCAGAGTCACCCGAATTTTTTTTTTTTAAACAAATTTTCCTCACCGATTTCATAGAAATAATATCAGAAGGTACAAGCCATGCATGCCTATCTTGAGAGAAGATATACTTGTTTCTTTACAAAAAGAGTAGTAACTACTGTTAATACATAAGCAGCCAACAATCTAAAAATAGACTGAATCTAAATCTTCAGATTAGGAGTAAGGGAGGAGAAAAGCTCAGGCAGCAGGAACACAAGCAACACCATTTTGGGTTAGGCTTTAGTTTGTTCCAGACCCAGGACTGTGCTCCATGTCTCTTAGCAATCCCAATTCCCCTTCCTCTAACTCCAAATCGTGCACATGGTTAGGCAATTGAGAAACATCCACTGTTAGAAGATGAGATAACTTAAATTAAGAATTTTGACCAAGATCGAGTTTGGCGCCAAAATGAAGCTAGAGCATTGATCTTAGAACCCACTGCTTTATATTTGGGTAGAACAGTATTTTGAAAACAATCTTTGTTTCTTTCTAATACAGTACCTAAAGGGTAAGCTTGCATCTAATAACCAAAGGTTTTCTAGAGTGGAAGCATTAAAAACTAAATTGTTGAAGTAATAATTAAACCTATCCAGGTCCATATTGCAAATAAAATGGGGTAATGAACAATAAGATGTGACGTACGCTTTTGAAATAATTAAACCTTTCAATTTGTTTAATATATCTATTGACATCTAGACCTTATATATATATATATATATATATAAGATGTGACGCACACCAAATTGGCCACATAACACACAAGTAGGATTTCTTTGCCAACCTTTTTTAATCAAATTATCCTTGGTAAGCAATCTATTTCTTCTAAGTAACCATAACATAACTATCATTTTCATAGGGATTTTGACATTCCGGACAGTATCAAATTCATTATTAGCTATATATTCCACCATACTTTAACCATTTGTAAAATGAGTTAACTGACAGTTTCTATTTAAGTTTCATCTCCAAATTAAAGAATCAACTAATTCCCAATCAGGAACGGTTCTTTATAAACGACCGTTCCTAATACCTACTTTCAAGATCGGCTTTTAGCTATTCCCGTTCCAGATATATATCAGTATCGCATTGTTCGTATGTCTGGCCCTGATGTGCCGATACTGATGTCACATTTTTCAACAGTGAGAATATGATTGCTTCTATAAGAAAAATATCAGGATCTGAAGAAGCTTGGAATAAGTTCCGAAATAGTTTGCTTAGTGGTAGCTCAGAGAGCCAAATATCTTTCTAGAATTGTGAAGTCATTACCAATTTGTTTACAAACAACCTTCCAAAATGCTGAACATTTAGAAGTATATCCATGGGGGCCATATTTGGTATTAATAATACTTTTCCAAATACCAGTGACACAGGGGTCATTATATCTAATCTTGTTTATTCTATCAATATCTAGAACCCCCAAACCTCCTTAGCATTTACTTTTGTATACTATATGCCATGCAACAAGAGATTTATCAGGCTTTTAATCATGGACTAAACATTTAGAAGCATTTCCAGTGTGTTAAGATGAATTACATTATCCTTCGCAGATTTATGTGGGGTGGAATCTTTGTATAAGCTGCGAGCAGTTGTTTTCGTACCCCGTTGCATATTTCAAACTTTTTGTAGGATATGTGATGTTATATTAATTTAAATTTTAACTGTGAAATTATGAGCACTCAAGTGGAAATGCATCAAAACCTCATCATATGTTTTCGAACAAGACAATATAACGGAATGTATGAGCGTGAATGCATTCAGAAATATCAAGATTCAAATTCAAGCAAACTTGAAGACATTTAACGGAAAAAATTATCGTGAAACGATTGCATTTATATGTTATTGCGAACACATATATATATATTATAAAAATAAGCATATATAGAGGTAACTAAATATTTGAAAAAAAGAGAATATTGCAATACATTCAAAAAAAGGGGAAAAGAATATAAAATGTTTCTTGACGGTGGATATGTTTCTTTCTCTTTTTAGAACTGAAAAATAACATGTAACAATGTCTTAATTAATAATAAGATCTTACTACATAAAATCTAGAGAGTTGTATTCTTGATAACAACTAAGCCCCTAATCTCAATGTTGTTACGTACCAACTTCTCGTTTTGACAAATTCAAATTATATTTTATACACAAAAAAATCCATAAAATAGAAACTTATCCACATGATTTTCCAAAGATAAATGTACAAGAACGTTGGTGGTTATTCATTTTTAAGACATTAATATGAATAATTTGAGATAAACAAAAATTAAAGAATAATCACTTCATGATTAATTGGTAATATTGTAAGAGACGGGTTCAAATGCCTACATGTCTCCATTTTTATAATATTAATGGCTCAAAATCTAAAACTTAAATGTCGAAATAAAACCGTTAGATGTGATCTATATAATTTTTACTATGTCCACATAAAAAATTATTGCATTTCGATTTTGTTATTATATGAACCAGTAAGTTGAAAAATGAATGTATAGAAATTATTCACATCAGTACATTTTTACAAGCTCTTCATAACAAACACAATAAAGTTGAAATGTGATAATTTTTTAGACATGCATACATAAAATAAAAATATCATAATTTTTTACACATATATTGATAAGGACATAATATTATTTTGAAACCTTTTGCCAGGTAGCTAAAATAGTTTCAATTTCGATACTAAATAAGTACCATTTTTTTATGTAAATGTTATTCACAAGATGTGTAATTATATTAGGTTGCTCAAATCTTGTTCAAGATATAAACAACGACATCAATTCATAAACAAAATCACAGTGAATATCTTTTTTTTTTAAATGCTGACAGCCACTGTCAGTTATAGTTCATACAAAAATCACAGTATATATCTAGGGAATTTTTTTAAATAAATAAGCATAAATGTGAGATAGTTGCAAAGATTCTGGTGTTACCAGTACGAGCTGGTCTGGTACCAACCAAATAGCAGTTAAATTGTGTGCTGATTAATATATATTTATGTATTTATTACTGAATAGAGGTTAATTTGAGGGTTCTATATGTCTTATTCTAGTTCTATGTGTGCACGGTGAAATATGTGGAGCATTAAAATATTGTTCATACTTTACCGTCGTTTTCTAAAATATTTAATGACTTATTTTATTAGTTTGTGCTATGTTTTTTTTTTTTTTTTCTGTAGTTTGTTCTGGAAAGAAAAACAATTATTTAATAAAAAGCTAATTTTTTAAAATAAAATAATACATATGAAAAAAAAATTGTATGCAACACTTATTTGCCAGAAAAATAAATATATTTTTTAAACTCTAAAGTTTGTATAAATATAACCGCATATATTGTGCTAAAATTTCATGCAGAGGGATACCAAAAAAAAAAAAATTTAGGAGCTCTTCAAACTTGAAGCATATCACACAAAATTGTCTAGAGTTTCACAAAGAGGCTTGGTGAGCTTAAGAGCACCCTAATTCTACTCTTGTTTTAGTGCATATCACCTCATATATTTATCTGGTCATTATACTTTGTCTATCTTAGTTAAGCCAAAGAAAAAATAACATGACCATAACATGTTGTTTGATATAACATAACCAAACAACATAACTTATTTTTTATTGTAAGATTGATATCTAGCTTTCAAAATTTATTGTAAGGACACAAGCAGTGTAAATTTTACAAAATTATATTTAGAAAAAATAAAGAAAATAATAAAGTAAATTGAAATTTTGTTAACTTCTTTTAATTTATATTGAACCTACTTCTGGATTCACGTATAATTATCTGAATTTGTCCATACCACAAAACAAATATATTTGAAGTAAAAGGGAATGGTTAACAACTCACTATCGCCTATTTTGAATATCAATGCGTGCTAATCTGGACAAGGGTCGTTGTCAAATACACATTGACTACTAGCTAGCAATTATATATAAGAAAATAATATAATAATAAAAGAGGGTAGAAGACAGGAAACAAAAATGATGCTCAGTAGTACTTACTACGTACTGTTATTCCATATACCATATTCGTTACCAAATGCAATTAACATTATTCTGAATTATCCATATTGATTGATTACTCTTGCAACAATCCATTTTCGTAATTTTTAAAGTCCAATCAGTCGATCCAAGCGATTCAACATGTTCTATATTTTAAATGATCTTGAAAATCAAATTTAATATCTTATGAATTTTTTTTACTATTTATTAAATATTTTTACAAATTGTTTTTTTTTCCAGTGGTTCAAAATTGTCTAAAAAAAGTAGTTTTGTAAATATTAAGTAAAAATAATCAAAATAATGTAAAATTTGATCTTCAAGAATATTTTAATATAGATATCATGTTGAATGGTTAATTTGGATGGACTGTTTGGACTTCTAAAATTAAAAAAACATAATTGTTGTAGACGTTGTAACTTACAAATGTTGTAAGTAGACTCCTCCTCATATTATAATTATTATTTCAAATATATTAAAAATTTACGGACTCCCAAAATATTTTACAGAAATCATTGCATGTAATACTATTCCAATTATTGAATTACTTAAAAAAATTGGAAGTTAATGGGAATGGTTAACAACTCGTTATCACCTATTTGGAATAGCAATGCGTGCTAATATGTAAAAGGGTCGTTGTAAACTACACATTTCCTACTAGCTAACAATTATATATAAAGAAAATATTATAATAATGAAAAAGAGTAGAACACGTACAGGAAACAAAAATGATGCCACAACTACATAACTACATACTTCTATCGGGTTTATTAAATTAAATGTAGTAACGGATTTCTTTCTGCTAGAGACCAATACAATAGAAAAAACACAAATACTATTGGTTACCTACTAATAGAATATACAAATTATTCGATTGGTACGTACCCATTACCGATAAAAAGAAATTTATTCTTCTATCATTAATGGTTACCATACCGAAAGCTGTCAGAAGCTCTTCTGTAGCGCTCATATATTGTGTATCGATAGAGGAATATTTTTTTTAGAAGAATTTAATTTAAATAATTGACTAGCTCCCAATTTTCTAGCCATAATAACTAAAACATGCATACATAATTTTAAATGCAGCACTTTTTCCAAGCAACAAAAATTTGAAAACATAATCATAAACTTAAGCAAAACACATCAATTCAGAAAGAATATAATTAAATATTAATTCTTCTTACAAGAAGGTTTAGCATAAAAATCATACAAGCTGATAACAAACGGGCAAAATATTCCTCTTACAAAATGACCCCATAGAAATAACTGGTGACAAAAATCAAATTGGGGTAGTTTTTCCTGAATAGAAGTAGATTAATCATCATCAGAATGTGTAGACATGATCCCCCTCCTATAATGTGGTAATCTGCAAGGTTCATTTTTATTAGTCGCATGAGTGAAAGAGATGTTAGTAATTAGATGATGTAATACTCAAGTTTTTGTTCAGCAATATTCAAGTGTGAGTTATAAACTTTAGGTACAAAAATGAAACTTTATAAGAAATGTTATAACTAGTACCAGAGGTGCTCTTCATGTCTTGTTGAGCGTGTGAATTAATAACGTCCGGCCCTATCAAGATAAGGGTCCTCCCTAATTTCAATTAATCTAAAATTCGAACCAATCTAATTGATATGATCATAATTAATTCTTAAAACCTAATATCGAAACCTCTATATCTATTCGCATAAGTTAATTAATTAAATTGATTCAATTCATATGTTAGTCTAATTAATAATCAATAATCATGCACATATCATACGTATATATCATGGAACCAGAATTAATTCTACACAAGTGGCTCTAATTCCACTGAAGGAAATTTGGGTAGGTTATTGTTGGATTATTGAGTAAACAGAGAAAGAAGTATTGACAGAAAAATTATACTCTTCTTGATAATTCAATTACAACATGCTGAATTTATATCCCTACAACTAAATTTGGACTATCTAAATTTAGTACTCCACTACCTATCCTCCTGTTACAATACTGCCATATTTAGGCATCCACTAAACCCACTACACACATGACTCATGACTTAATTAAATATAGAAACTAAATTCAGCAGTACACGTAAATATGGAAACTAGTTTTGTACCCCACTAACTCAAGTACATGCTAAAAATACATCACGCCAGATTTATGCTAAAAATATATTACAACACATTCCATCCAGATTTGTAAATCTGGAATATCTAGACAATAATTTTGTATCAACATTCAACACTCCCCCTTGATACAAAATTTCCAACTCCAAGTTTCAACATCATCTTCTTCTTCTGAGTTATCATTCCAGATCTTCGTATCCCAATTATCATCCTCACATGTCGGTTTCACCTCTTCTATCTGCTCCTTAGCCTCTTCGATAGTAGCTACCTGAGATTGTGACTCGGCTGATTCTTCATCTACCGTGGATTCTTCCACATCATTATCGGCCTCCATGACCTCCTTTTCAACCACCTTGGGCTTTTGCTTCTTTGTCTCATATTTCGGTCTCTCTTTAACCTTAGTTGTACGAGAACTTTTACTGCCCAAACTCTCAGCACTTTGTGCAATGAACTGCTGCCTCCAAGCTTCCAATTTTCTCTGCTCCTCCTTTTGTTTCCCAGTTAAAAGCTTGCCCTCTAGCATCTTCTTCAATTGCTTCTCCTTTTCTTTCTCCTTTTTTCTTGTCTTTGCTTCCTCAGCTGGCAATGCACCATATACCATTTCTTGCACTGACACATTGGTCTTCTTTACTTTCTTCTTAGACTCTACCTTGGTCTCAGTTTCCATCTGCACATGCTTCTCATCAGATTCTGGGGTGCCAATTTCACTCCCAGGAGCTTCAGTTTCCTCCTCTGTGATTGTTGGCTCTTGCTCAAGATTGAATTCTAGAATATGTAGTCTAATCAAGGAAAGTCCATTTTCTTCTTTCTCTGCCTCCATCTGTACAGGCTGGTCAAAACATGATTCTGCCGTTCTCAACACTTGTGTATCAGTAATGGTAACCAGATCCCCATCAGAATCCTTGTATTTGATCAGCACAGATTTTAATGAAGGAAACCTCTTCGTCACAATATCTCTCAACACCTTGAAACTATATTTTTCTGGCATCTGAGCCAGCCGTATATCATGGTTGTACACCAGTTTCAAAGGCCTCTGACGAATGAGCCCTACATTCTCCATCTTGAGGGCCTTCTCATCAAACAAAATATTTCTACTCACCATGATTTTGCCACTTTCTGGACTGCTGCCACCATTTTCTTTTATGTGCACTCCAACTGTGCCCTTGTTGCTTGCATCAATCTTGCTTTTGGTGTATGCCATGAAGAGTGACGGTTGCTCATTTTCTTCTACAGCATAGCTTGCTTGATTCTCCTCCCTTTGCTTCTTGTAACACTCAGATTGGTAGTGCCCAAACTTATTGCAGTAGTAGCATTGGATGCTTTTCTTGGCTTCATATCACTCAGATTGATAGTGCCCAAACTTGTTGCAATAATAGCACTGAATGTCCTTCTTGGATTCATCATATGGTTGACTATTTTCAGAAGTGTTGCTGCTGCCTCTTTCTCTTTCTCTTCCTCTTCCTCCTCTGCTGGAGTTACTTCTTCCTCTGCTGAAATTGCCTCTACCTCTACTTCTTGACGTCTCCCCATGCATGTAGAACGCCTTGTCGTCGCCTTTATCTTCTACCTTTGACATCCTTGCTTCATGAGTCTGTAGTGATCCCATGAGTTCATCGAAGGTGTAGGTTGCTAGATCTTTGGATTTTTCAATTGCTGCAACTACATAATCAAACTTGGGTGTTAGGCTCCTTAACACCTTCGCCACCACCGTCTTCTCTTCCATGGTGTCTCCAAATGCTCAAATTTGGTTGACCACCCCTTGTACTCTTGAGAGGAAAATTTGCACGGATTCCTCCTTGAAATTTGATTGCCATGACTCGAGTATTCCCTTGAAATGTTGTTTTCAGGGTGGTCCATGCCTCCTTTGTGCTGGTGGCTGCTGCAATTTTCGAGAAGATGGTGTCATGCACTGCTTGTTGGATGAAGAATAACGCCCTTGCATCTTTCTTCTGATTTTCTTCTTGGTTCGGATCTGGATCTGCTGGACCATTGTTAACGAACTCCCATAGGCCGTGTGACTTGAACAAGGTCGTCATCTTGATGCTCCAAAAAGTGTATTTCTCGCCTTTGAAGAGAGGAATTGCTGGTTGAGTTACATTCACCGTGTTGTTGCCGTTTTCTGCCATTGAAAACGCCCCAAGGTCGATTGCTTTGATACCAATTTGTTGGATTATTGAGTAAACAGAGGAAGAAGTATTGACAGAAAAATTATACTCTTCTTGATAATTCAATTACAACATGCTGAATTTATATCCCTACAACTAAATTTGGACTATCTAAACTTAGTACCCCACTACCTATCCTCCTGTTACAATACTGCCATATTTAGGCATCCACTAAACCCACTGCACACATGACTCATGACTTAATTAAATATAGAAACTAAATTCAGCAGTACACGTAAATATGAAAATTAGTTTTGTACCCACTAACTCAGGTACATGCTAAAAATACATCACGCCAATTAACTATAAACTTAGGCTCAACATATTTTGAGACCTTCTAATACATTTCTAACAGCAAGATGTTCAACAAGCCAATCCTCAGCAGCACTAGCAAATACATATGCTTTGTTTGGATACCACTATATTAGATTGAAATTAAAAGAAATGCTCTTAAATTTAAGATTAAAAAGGATCTGATTTTTACATCTTTGTTGCTACAATTATAATCGAACAAATTTTGCGTCATTTCCAAATAACATATCAAAAATATTCAAACAAATGTTAACAACAGAGATTCAATTCCTAGATTTTTACTCGTATATGGCTCCACCAAATGGTAACAACCGGGTTGTGTGACATTTGCAAACAACAGGAACGAGACTAGGAACAGTCTAAAAATTTGGCCAGTACCGTCTAACAGTATGTTACCAGTTACAAAATGATCGTATTTCAGTCTTATCTCAAATGATCAGGTTGCTGGAGAGTCCGAGAGAGGAGATTGGCACAATCTGCAATGATCTTAAATCTCTGTTACAGAATAGAAGTAAAGAAAAGAGAAATAACAATCAATTTTGAGTAATTTGGATAAAAGAGAAGATTCTGACAGAATAACCAAAATCGAATGCTCAAAGCAATTCGCCAAATTCAATAAGAGTTTTCACCATATCCCTTCACAGAAAACATACGCCTTATATATGCGATGCGAAATGTAAAAGAAAGTAGAAAAAACTAAGGTAATTTATTTATGGAGTGCCATGTCATCGTGAGGCGATGATATAGCCTAATAAACTCCAACTGATTCTGCGACTGTCAGCAAAAGGTTCATCTATTCCTCTACTCCAGTAGGATCCCTCTTACGCCTCTGTTTCTAACTGCTTGGCCCCTCTAAGTCAGAGTCACAATTGCTCGGTCCACCTTTAAACACAGGGGCCCCCTTGTCAGCGGCCTCTCTTTTAAATGAACTTGGACCGTGTTGCTTGCTCATACTGCCCGAGTCTCTATCTTCTTCACCTAACTTCCTGTCTTCAACGATAACCCCCAAATTACCTATTTCACGTCACAATTCCCCCTCCTTAAGAAAATTCGTGTCCTCACGAATGAATTCAGGGAATTTCTGTGCTATTTCCTCAAAATCTTCTCATGTGGCATCCTCCTGCGACTGATTTTTCCACTGCACCAGTACTTGGGCTTGAGCTGCATTCCGCCTTTTGATCATTCTCCTACCCAATATCAATTGCGGTTCTTGTTCCAAATTGAGACTAGAGCCCCCTAAAGAAGTGTTGGAGAAGGAATTTAAGCATCTCCTAACTTTGCTTTAAGTTGGGACACATGAAAAACTGAGTGTATAAGCGATCCTGGAGGTAAGTTCAGTTTATAGGCAACGGCACCCACTTCTTTCAGTATTTCAAACGGGCCATAATACTTTGAACTTAGTTTCTGGTTTCTCACACCTCCTACTGTGATTTGTCGATAGGGTTGCAGCTTGAGATAGACCCAATCCCCTTTGTTGAAACTCCTTTCACTGCGACGCTTGTTGTCGTTTTTCTTCATTCGATTTTGAGCTTTCTTCAAATTAGCTTTCAATTGAATGAGGGCTGCCTGCCTATCTCTTAGGAATGCATTTATTGAATCAACTTGACTTTTAGGTGTACTTCGCAGTGCCAGTAACGGAGGGGGGTAGCCATACAATGCTTCAAAAGGTGAAATCTTTGTAGCACTGTGCCAGTTAGTGTTGTACCACCATTCCGCCAATGACAGGTAATTTCCCCACTTGCTTTGCTTATCAAACACCATTGCTCTCAGATATTGTTCTAAACACTGATTGACCTTCTCTGTCTGTCCATCTGACTGAGGGTGATATGCTGTGCTCATATTCAACTGTACCCCCAATTTGGACATCAGTTCCTTCCAAAAACGACTGGTGAACACTGGGTCCCTGTCAGATATTATGGTTACTGGTAACCCATGAAGTTTGTAGATATAATCCATGAATGCTTAAGCTACAGTGGCTGCATTGAAAGGGTGTACTAGTCCAATGAAGTGCGAGTACTTAGTCAAACGGTCTACTACTACCAAGATCACCTCAAACCCTTTAGATTTTGGCAAGCCTGTGATGAAATCTATTCCCACACTTGTCCAAGCTTCTGCTGGTATGGGTAAAGGCTGTAAAAGGCCAGGTGAAGAATTGTGTTCAGCTTTGTTAAGTTGGCAATTGGGACAGTGCTATACAAACTGGTGCACACTTTCTTTCATCATAAGCCAATAAAAGTTTCTCTTTGCCCTCTGGTAAGTGGCAGTAACACCAGAATGCCCACCCAAGGCTGAATCATGCAACTCTCTAAGAATTTGTTGTCTCCAATCTCCTTGAGTACCAACACAAACTCTACCTTTGTACCTCACTATTCCTTGGTGTTCAGATAAATTGCTACCACTATCTTCTTTCAATTTGTCCTTCAGATTTTTAATCCATTTATCTCCCTCATAACTTGCCTTCATATCCTCCACCCATTGGGGTATTAATTCACTCACCATATGAATCTCACCCTCTTTGCCTTCTGACTTCCCTTCAACAACACCAACTCCTATATTCCCATTTTGCCCCTCTCTTCTTGACAGTGCATCAGCCACCCTATTTTCTACCCCCTTTTTGTATTCAATTTTATAATTGAGACCCAATAACTTGCTCAAACCCCTGTGCTGCATGGATGTATTGACCTTCTATTCTAATAAATACTTCCAACTCACTTGGTCAGTTTTAATGGTGAATTCATTACCAATGAGATAATGCCTCCACTTAGTCACAGCAGTATATAGTGCCAGCAACTCCTTTTCATAGGTTGAAAGAGCTTGATTCTTCACTCCCAACTTCTTACTCATATATGCTATTGGCCTCTTCTGTTGCATTAACACTGCACCAATTCCTTCTTGACTAGCATCTGTCTCCACCACAAATTGCTGATGAAAATCTGGCAGTTTGAGAACTGGAGCTATCACCATGGCATGCTTCAATTGTTCAAAGGCCTGCTGGGCTTGGCTCACTCCACCTAAAAGAATTTTTCTTTAAAAGTTCTGTTAGTGGCTTGGATATCACCCCATACCCCTTAACAAATTTCCGATAATAACCAGGGAGACCCAACAATCCCCTCAACTCCTTTATATTTTTAGGTCTTTGCCAGCTGGTCATTGCCTCTACCTTCTTTGGATCTGTGGCTACCCCTTCCTTTGAAATGATGTGACCCAAATACTCCACCCTATGTACCCCAAAATCACACTTGGACTTCTTGACATATAATTGATTTTCTAGTAAGACTTGTAATACAATTTGGAGATGTTTTGTGTGTGATTTCAAATCCTTACTATAAACCAATATGTCATCAAAGAAAACTAACACAAACTTTTTCAAATAGGGCTTAAAAACAGTGTTCATCAATGCTTGGAAGGTGGCAGGAGCATTGGTAAGGCCAAATGGCATGACTTTAAACTCAAACAAGCCTTCATGAGTTTGAAAGGCTGTTTTATACACATCTTCTTCACTCATTCAGATTTGGTGATACCCAAATTGCAAATACAACTTGGAAAAATAATGCACTCCATCTAATTCATCCAACAAATCATCAATTAGAGGTATTGGGTATTTGTTCTTAATGGTTTCCTCATTCAACCTCCTATAATCAATGCACATACGCCATCTTTCATCTTTCTTCTTTACCACCAGCACTGGTGATGAATAGCAACTGGCACTGGGTTGGATTAGTGATTTCTTGAGGAGTTCCTGTGTAATCTTTTCAATCTCTAACTTTTGGAAATGTGAGAATCTGTAGGGTTTGAGATTAACAGGTTTAGAGTTTGGTTTGAGGGCAATTTTATGGTCAATGGCTCTTTTTGGGGGAAGTTGTTGGGGTTCTTCAAAGACATCAGTATACTGGTCTATAACACTTTGTAGTTCAGCCTCCACTGTAACTCCTAGTTCCTTGGTCACCTCATTTAGATTGAACAGTTGTGCCACATAAATCTGACTCCCTTTCTTCTCTTTCCTTCCCACATCTAACACTTCTTCCTGCACCCTAATCTCAGCCTTCACCTTTTCAATGAATAACTGAACCTGTTTACCCTCCAGATCCAATGTCATTCTTCCTTTCTTCAAGTTTATTATAATATCATCCTACTCAGCCACCCAATCACAACCCAACACAATATCATAGCCAGGAACATTCAAAATCCTCAAATCTGCTTCCAGATAATGACCTTGCACATTGACTTTCACCTTTGGGCAAATTCTGTCTGTCACCAACCTCTCACCTCCTGCACTCCTGAATACCTTTGAGGGTATGGACATGGTGGTTAAATTCAATTCTTTCACTATTACTGGGTTTATAAAGGAATGGGTAGCTCCAGTGTCTACAAGTACACACACGGGACAATTACCAATTTTGCCCTTATATATCACAGTTTTGTTAAATCCAGCATTCCCAGTACAACTCAATGTAACTAAGTGTTCCTCTATTACCTCTTCTTCTCCTTGTTCCACAATTTCTTCAGTTTCAAACTAATTAGTATCCCCATCTTGTTCTCCTTCCCCTTCAATAGTATGCAACCCCTTTGCACACCTATGTCCTTGACTCCATTTTTCACCACACTTATAACACAACCCCAATGCCCTCTTTTGTTCAATGGAGAGGTTAGAAGAAGGTTTAGTGTACTGATTAGTTGGTGGTTTTGGATTTAAGTTCAGTTTGTATGGTATGTTTGCTTCATTTACCCTTCTGACCCCAACATCCATAGGTCTTGTGGTTCTGACAGTGGTGACATGTGTGGTGTTTGTGGGCCTAAAATTGGTTTGATACTGAGGTTTTAGGAAACTCATCTTCTTCTTCACCGGCCCCACTGCCACTTCAATTTCTAAGGCCAGATTAAAAGCTTCATCTAAAGTGTTGGGCTTGAAAAGATTTATAGAATTTTGGATATCTTCCCTTAATCCACAGATGAAACTCTACACAAAAAATACTCATTTTTTATACCCGTTTGTATCATCAATCTAGCCTTGGCCCTTTGAAATTCTCTTACATAGTCATCTACAGTGCCCTCTTGCTGTACCCTTTTAAATTGTACTACTGGATTCAAATGAGTTCTCAATTTAAAACGCTCAAAAATTGCATCAACCACAACTGACCACGGTGGATCTGGGTGCTCAACCCGATAACAGCTAAACCATTCTACTGCATCCCTCACAAAATTCATGGTTGCCAACTAAACTTTATACATTTCTGGTGTCTGGTAGTAATCAAAGTAAAACTTACAATGCTCTAACCAGTCTTCAGCTTTGCTACCGTCAAATGTAGGTAACTCAACTCTGGGCATGAAAACCTTTTGGACTGGTTGCTCCTGATATTCTGGTCGCTCCTCTTCTCGATCTAGATTTATGGATTTACGACTGTTACTACTGCTGGGACCGCTTTCAGGATTCTTGCCAGTATCCGTTGTCTTAATCGTCTGATTCATTGTTTCCATCATCAGCATCATCTGATGGAATCTCTCCTCCTGCAATCTATTGAGGACTGAAATTGTTCATCCCTCAGCTGAAATCCGCTTTGCACCTCTTTCGACAGCAAATTAAGCTTCTCATTGATTGCTGCCAGATCGAGCTAAGTCACCATCTCTTATGAATGATCGGTACGATTTTTTGGCAGTATCAGTTATCACCCGAGCCACTACTCCCAGTTGCAATCTTATTGCTCTGATACCACAACTGCAACTATCTTAAATCTCCGTTGCAGAATAGAAGTAAAGAAAAGAGAAATAACAATCAATTTTGAGTAATTTGGATAAAAGAGAAGATTCTGACAGAATAACCAAAATCGAATGCTCAAAGCAATTCGCCAAATTCAATAAGAGTTTTCACCATATCCCTTCACATAAAACATACGCCTTATATATGCGATGCGAAATGTAAAAGAAAGTAGAAAAAACTAAGGTAATTTATTTATGGAGTGCCATGTCATCGTGAGGCGATGATATAGCCTAATAAACTCCAACTGATTCTGCGACTGTTAGCAAAAGGTTCATCTATTCCTCTTCTCCAGTAGGAACCCTCTTACGCCTCCGTTTCTGACTGCTTGGCCCCTCTAAGTCAGAGTCACAATTGCTCGGTCCACCTTTAAACACAGGGGCCCCCTTGTCAGCGGCCTCTCTTTTAAATGAACTTGGACCGTGTTGCCTACCCATACCGCCCGAGTCTCTATCTTCTTCACCTAACTTCCTGTCTTCAACAGTAACCCCCAAATTACCTATTTCACGTCGCACAATCCCTATGGTGGAGGTCCATTTCGCTCTTGAAAGCTAAACGAGGAGCATGGATCTGGATCGTGAAGATGGAATTAGGGTTTTGCAGGAAGCCAAGAGGAAGCGAGAAAGGGGTCCGAAACGCTGGATGGACGGATTGGAGTGAAGAGTTGTAAGCGGAAAAAAACGACAAAGAAATACGGGGAGAAAGAGCAACTAAAAGTTTAAAAGTTAGAAGCTTAAAAACGGAGTTATTCTATTCTATTCAATCAAATAAAAGTTTAAAATTGACTAAAAAAAGGATAATGACAAAAAGGATATTTATATTTAGTGGGAAACTAAATAAGTGTCACATTTTGTAGAAATGTAGATATTTAGAAATTTTAGGTGAATATGGAAATAATTAATTATTGAATAATTTAACCGGCATTTCATCAAAATTTGAGAAAAAAAGATAATTAGTATATATATATATATATATTTTTTCTTCTTCAATGCCATCAGTACAGTCTTAACTCAATGAGTTGAATACTGCTCTAATTTCATTATAAAATTTGAGAGAAAAGAAAATAAATTTATTGAACTATGATTCTTATTTCAAGTCTCAATTAATACAAAATAGGCTATAAGGACTAAAGAGTTATTGGAGTGTTTTCTAATATCGCCTTCCTAGCCTTCCTAGTCATATAATAAGTACCCAATTTAGCTGATTACATAGCTATTAATACAACAAATTATATATTCCAAAAATAGAAAGTTTAATTGCTAGCTAGTTGTCTCTTGATTCTTCAACATGGTACTACTAATTATCAAGGACCTGGTTTACTACTTAAATCCGAGAATCTAAAGAGTATAACGGATTTACTACTTATCGGGTTTTACTGGACACGATCCAATAAACTTATATACTTCCTCTATATATGAGCCATGAATTTCCTTCGGTGGTCAAATCAAAGCAAAAGAAAAAACACCATTCCCTCCACAAACAATGGCCACGACCTTCTCCTCTCTCCTTCTACTCTTACTCCTTTCCTCTGCAGCCAATTTTGCACCAGTCACCTCATCCAACCCTGCCCATACCTATCTCATTAGCAGCCAGCCCATTTCACGCAATACTGTTGAAAAACAGACCCACTTTCGGTTCTATTGGCACGACATTGTGAGCGGTCCAAACGCAACATCTGTTCGAGTAACACAAGCACCTGGTAACAACACATCAGCCACGTCTTTCGGGACCATTGAGATAATTGATATTCCACTGACGACTGGACCTGATGTGAAATCAAAGTTAGTGGGCCGGGCACAAGGACTTTATGCCTCGGCAGGAATAAAGAATCCAGGGCTTCTCATGGCAATGAATTTTGTGTTATCCGACAGGAAATATAATGGGAGTACAATTGCTATTTTTGGACACAACGATGTGGTTTCTGCCGTGCGGGAAATGCCGATTGTCGGAGGGAGCGGATTGTTTAGATTTGCTCGTGGGTATGTGCAGGAAAAGACCAACTCGCTCAATGGGGTCGTGGAGTTTAATGTTTATGTCAATCACTAATAAGAATGAGTGTAATTTATGATTTATAATTGTTTTTTATTCGAATAAAGGTTGAAGGTCAAGTATTTCAGTTATTTTAATATTTACAAGGAATTTTCATTTGAATTCCGAACCTGTGATCTTCATAAGAAGAATATTATATTTATCACTAGATTGTAAAATAATTTTTTTTAATTCGAATTGGTTTCTTCATATTTATTTTTTGAGGGAGAACATAAAGTAAAAAGTATAACGTCTGTAATGGGTTATAGTGTTGCACCATGCAATGTCTCTATATATACATGGTGTCTCTCTCGCTTTTTGGGTCAAACTCCGGGAAGAATCAAAATTTTGACATATAAGTTACTTCATAAATGATGAGTTGGAGACTGGCGCGCGGAATCGGTGGAGGAAATTGTTCTTATGTCGAAATAACTTGCACAATTATAGTTATAAATGATAAACTGGATCTTCACGTGCCATTTCGTTAGTATTCTAGACACACACAAAATATTAATAGATTGACTTAATCGAAATAAATAAAAAAATCAGTAGTTACTAATGAACAAACAAACTTGAGTAATCAATTTGTAACAAAGATGAAGATTTAGTAACTTCCGAAGAAATTTACTCTCTTTATTTCAAGTAAAGATAATAAGTTTCATCTAACTATATATTATTCAGACAAAAAAATTATATTTGACTTTTAAACTAGTAACTTCATACAAAGAGGACATTACCTTTCCTAATAAATTATATTCACTTCAAGATAATTTAATAGATAATGATGTGCACAGAATGTGACGCGAATAAAAAAAAAAAGTTTTACCACTGTACAGCGACGTTTAAATTTTACGATTCAGATTTATCAGGTAATTTTTTTTTAACAAATCTTCCTCACCGATTTCATAGAAATCATATCATCAGAAGGTCAATTGAGAGAGGTATTGAAAAAATGCCCTCTCAATGTACATAAGCATATCCAAGGATTATCAACTAAAATAAGCCATGCCTAGAGAGACAACACAAAATTGTTTCTTTAGAAAAGTAGTACTGTTCTGACTACTGTTAATACAAAAAACAGCCAACAATCTGAAAATAAACCGAATCTGAATCTTCAGATTAGGCTTTGGTTTGTACCAAACCCAGACTGTGCTCTATGTCTCTTAGCAATTACAATTTCCCTTCCTCTTACTCCAAAACCTGTACATGGTTAAGCAATTGAGAAACATTCATTGGTAATGGAAGAGATAACTTAAAATATGAATTTTGACAGCAAAATGAAGCTAGAGCATTGATCTTAGACCCACTGATTTATATGAGGGTACAACAGTATTTTGAAAACAATCTTTGTTTTATTCCGTGGAACTATTAAAAAAAAATTGTTGAAATTATAAGCTATCCAGGTCCTTATAGTGCAATTACAAATGGGCAATGACACACAAGTAGGATTTCCTTGCCAACTTTTTTTAATCAAATTCTCCTTGGTAAGCAATCTATTTCTTCCAAGTAATCATAAAAGAACTTTCACTTTCAAAGGGATTTTGATATTCCAGAGATTATCAAATTCATCATTAGCTATACATTCTACCATACTCTAATCATTTGTAGAGTGAGTTAATTAACTGACAATTTTCTAGTTGTGTTTAATCTCCAAAGTAAAGAATCACCTAATGATTGATTAGGATTGAGTGAGGTAAGAAACTGTTGAATCTCTTTCCATTATTCCAATTAATAAGCTTTTAATCATGGACTAAACAATGTTCATATATATAGCAACAATTTTCGAGGACAAAATATTTGAATTGTTAAGAACATATCATGACAACATATAAAAGTTAGAACTTATAAGTAATTAAAAAATTGCAAGAAATTAATTGATAGCAAAACTGTAAGAAAAATGAAAAGGACAATTTGAATTTTTACTTTCATAGTTTATCGAATTAAAAATTTATTATAGCAAAGTACTAAAATTAAGTGATTTGTGGGTCGGACCTTTGTATATCATACCAACACAAAGAAATATAAAAAGAAAAAATTGGTGGGACCTTTGTACAATATTTTTGCAGGTCCACATATTTATGATTTTGCATCATATTCATATGAAAATCATGTTAAGCGATTTAGATTCACTGTTTAGACTTAAAAAAAAAACATATATAGAGTTAATTAAATATTTCAAAAATGAGAATTATACAATATATACATTCAATATATGGGGATAAGAACTAAAAAAAATCTTGAAGATAGATTTTTTTATTGCTCTTTGTATAATAAATTCTCAATATATTATTTTTAGAACATAAAAATAAGATGTAACAATATGTTAATGAATAATAAGATCTTGCTTCATTAAATCTAGAGAGCTGTATTATTGCCATAACTAAACCCCTAATCTTAATGTTGTTACGTACATACAAACTTCTCGTTTCACAATTTTAAATTATATTTTATACACAATATGAACCATAAAATAAAATAAAAATTGTATATGATTTTCCAAAGACAAATGTACGAGAACGTTAGTGGTTATTATTTTTTCAGGCATTAAGATGAATAGTTTGACATGAACAAAATATATTAAAGAATAAACACTTCATTATTAACTGATAATATTAATTGTAATACTATGAGGACAATTAATTAAGCATTAGACACTGAAACGTTGCCAAAAATAGAGCACAAAACCATATAATATATCAAAATCAAGTAGATATATTGATAAGGACATATTATTATTTTCAAAAAATTTGCCAGGTAGCTAAACAAGTTCCAATTTGATACTGAATAAGTACTATTTTTAAAGTAAATGTCATTTACAACATGTGTAATTATATTTGGTTGCTCAAATTTGATACGAGATATAAACAATGACATCAATTAAGAAACAAAATCACAGTAAATATAAGTTCATTTTATAAATTAAACAAGCAAAAATGTGATATAGTTGCAAAGATTCTGGTGTTACCAGTACTGGTCTGGTACCAACCAATAGCAGTTAAATTTTGTGCTGGTTTTAATATATAATTATGTATTTAAGGAATAGATGTAAATTTGAGGGTTCAATATATATTATTCTAAATTATTCTATATGTGCCCACGGGGAAATATTTGGAGCATGAAAAATATTGTTCATACTTTAATTAGCGCCGTATTCTAAAATATTTAATGACTTATTTTATTAATTTATACTATGTTTTTTTCAAATAGTTCGTACTGAAAAGAAACATTTATATAATAAAAAGAGAAAAATTTAAATAAAATAGCATATATGAAAAAAAAAATGTATGCAGCAATTCATTTGGCAGAAAGATAAGTATTTTTTTTTAAACGCTAAAGTTTGTACGAATATAACCTCATATATTTTGCTGAAATTTTATGCAGAGGGATACCAAACAAAATTATTTTTTTAGGAGCTCTTTACACTTTAAGCATATCACACAAATATCATGCCACAATTTAGTGCATATCACTTCATATATTTATCTGATCATTATATACTTTGTTGATTTAGTTCTGCCTAAGAAAAATAACATGTTATATGATATAATTAACATGACCACAATGTTTTAAAAACATATCTTTTAAAGAAAGACGGATACCTAGCTTTCTTTTACTAAAATGACACACGTAGTGTCAAATTTATTAGAAATTGATGATCTCAAAATATATAGTCAGAATTCATTCTATATAATTAATACTATTCCTGTAACGTGACCTAAATTAAGACAATAAATTAAGGTATGAATTAACCTTTTCCAATTAATAAAATACATAATGATATTGATATAGACTTCTCGAATGCTGTGAACTGCAATTTTGTTTTTCTTAGCATTTAATCAAATGGATATTTAAGTAAACAAATATAATTGTAATAATTTTTGTTATATGAAACGCACCAGCTGCCAATCAGTTTTGCACATTTAGTTCAACAGTTTTAGTTTTAGCCAGGTACATTAAACGTTCAGAAACTTAAAAGCTAAGAATTTGAAATCTCTCAATCTCAATTAATCTCGAAGGTTATTTTATTAAATAAACTTCAATACCACGAAACCACTATGTTTAAATCCTTCCTTTATAAATATTGCCCTCTATTATTTTATTTTGATATTTAACCTCTCAAAAATTGGATTGAATCTCCTCCGGAAAAACTGCGAGCTATAAGGTACTCTAAAAACTATAATATTTTATTTTTGCATAATTTCATAGATTGTAATATAATAAGTAGATATATCAATTAGAATGAATTATAATAACTTAGGGATTTATGATTGTATTTATTTAAATTATAAACTGAAAATCTATTTCTTGATGATATTACAATCCGGAACTTTTGTAGTCTATAATAATTCCTTTAGTTATAAAATTCCAAAACTATTATCATGATTTTATTTCAATTGCGATAATACAAATTGTCATATAATTTCTTTTAGAATATGATGTATAATTTTGTTGAATTATTCATTTGAATGATATAAATAAATCATTTTGATCTATTCCGTACATGATGGCATCTAAAATCTATATATATATATATATATCTTCTTATTAAATTTGAAAGTGAAGAGTTAATTTTCTATCTTGTCTTCTGATATAGTTTTTTGGATCACATTTAGTTACTCAATAAAAATATTCTAAGAGTTATATAATTTCTAAAATTAATTATTTGATAAAATTCCGGTGGATTTAATTGTATAGTTTCAATTACTCTAGATATAATTATATTTTAAAACAATATCTTATGTTGATATCTGGATATATTATGTTTAAATCTTGGGAAATATATTCGGTAAAAATCAAATTCTATTATATGTCTGGTCGTATGGTAAATTATATCATATTCTACTTTGATTAGTTTAAGTAACAAATAAATAGAAACATGTATAAATATTAATTTAGAAACTGTGTAACATGGTCTAGGTACGAATTCTGAAATAAGAAGCAACGTAGAGGCAAGAGTGAACTACCACACGGATTCAGGTACGGGTTTCCTGGACATTGTCAAATTGTACTTACCATTTTGTGTGTATTTTATTTATTTAATTGTTTTATGGAATTGTGCATGTTGAAGCGAACAATCCCTTTGGCTTGTTTAGGAATTTAATAGGATCTTTCATATCAATCGTGAGACTTGTAAGTAGGATGTATTAAGCATAGCGTTGTGTATTGCTAAATAAAACGAACGAGGAATGTAATTGATGAGTTAAAGGAAAGGAACCAACGTGCGTTGAACGCATGTTGAAATGTATACATTGGGTCTAGGTTCGACTAGACCCCTCGTTAACGTGGCGTTGGTTGGATTTTCCGTCACGGGTCAAAATCTAGCGTAGGGTGGATTCCCCGTTTAGTGTGACAGCCAATATCTAGCGTAGGGTGGATTCCCCGTCTAGTGAGAAAGCCTCTCGTTGTTGGATGGATTTTCCAGCGGGTTGGCGTTCTTCCGGTGTTGGATGAATTTCCCACGGATTGGCAAATAAATGGTTAAATGAAAAAGTTAAAAGATAATTAAGGAAGTGTGTGTATGTGTGTATGTGTGTTTTAAATATTTTATAGCATGTGAGGATAACATTTTAATATCCTGTTTGTATATATATAAGTGAATTTGACAAACTCCGGGACTGGAACTAAATCCTGTACTGAGAGACTGTTCGATCTCTCACCCATTCCACTTTTATGTAGGTTCCAGGAAATGATGAAGCCGACGAGGAGCACTAATAGGAGGGATGCATATCAGGATGTCAACGAGCAGACGGCTCAAGTATCTTTTTAATTTTGTTAGTTAAACTTAAATTCTCTCTTTAGAAGTGGATACATTGACTAACATGGCAATTATCTATTTGTTTGCCATGTTTGTTTTGATCTCATGTTAAATGTGTGTTATGTATTTGAACTATTTGTGATGTTAGAAGCCTTTATTTAATTTTAATATGTTACATGAGTATTTATTATTGATAATGTATGTGATGTGCACACGTCTTACGTATAAATACGTGGCGGGTTGTCTCGGGCTGTGACAATTTCAATTATTAAATTACTTTAAATAATTTGAAGTAAAATGGAATGGTTAACAACTCGCTATCGCATATTTGAATTGCAGTTATGCGTGCTAATTAATATGTACAAAGGTCGTTGTCCAATAGACATTTGCTACTAGCTAGTAATTTTATATAAAGAAAGTATTATAATAATGAAAGAGGGTAGAAGACAGGAAACAAAAATGATTAGAGAAAATAAAATGACAGAATGATTGAACAAAGTAGAATCCGAGGCTCATTTTGTTTCTAAAGGGCATTGGATTTTCTAAATAGCATGATTTCTAAATGGTAAGGCATTGATATTGGCCCTAAATTTGATTGAGTCAGTATTATTTGAATTCTCATTTTTCTTTGTATATATCTAATTCACTAAATTGCCAAATAACATAATGAAAATAAAAGCTTCATTCATTAATTATGTAATTTTCATTCAATTTTTTCTTTATCTCTACTCTTAATGGTCCTGTGAAAGCCATGTATGTTCTATTTGCTTGTTATTTTTGTCTCTAGTGTTATTGGAGCACTGGAATTATTTTGCCATGATATTTGTAACTTTTATATTGTACATTTTTGTTGTTATTATGTCTCTCTCCAGTGAAGGTCTGGTAACATTGGCAGGATAATCATTTGTCAATTTTAAAACAAATTGTTGTTTGTTACTTTATAATGCCTTTATTTACAAAAAAAAAAAAAAAAAATAGATACAGATAAATAGTAGAAACGAGGATGATTGGTACACTGACAATGGTTCTTAATCATCCAATTTTGCTAACTACCTCGAAATATTTTGTAGATATAAAGTATGTACAATTTTTTGTTATATCTTTCAACTATATTGATTTATTTTGATGTTCTTAATTTGTTCTTGCATGTACTTCTTTTTTAGAGATAGAGTGGATATTGTATATATCAGACCAGTATACATAAGCATGAAGAACATACATGTGTAAGAACAACAAGAGGCATATTATCAATATAAAGAGATCTTGTTTGCAAGATTGCTTCAGGATCACGGTTCAAATAGGAAATGATCGAAGATTGGAGAGTCTGACAGCTAACTATTAAGAATTATGATATATGAAAGGGTAGAGCTATTCTAAGGGCTGAATTTCAAATATTTAGAGCACATTGATTTTTTTTACTATTATACCACATTTATCCCTAATTAATGCTTTCCTTATTTTTCATTGTTCTTAATCATTTTTGTGAACTATTTAATAAACTTAATGGAATAGCTGTGCGGTTTAGGCTTCTATTTTGGAAATAAGTAAATTGGCATGGACAAACTTTATCTTCTATTCATATAGTGTATATATAAATAAAAAAACTTTCATAACAAACAAATAATAAAATATCATGTTAACAAATTTAAAACTAAGTTGAACCAAATCAATAATTGAACCTAAATTAGAGAAAGAACCTACTTAACTAGCACCTCCGAAATATGAAATATTTTCAAAAAGACATATGTTTGATATTTTTAAAAAATATCAAATATTATTCAAATTAGAATACTAAATTTGTTGATGTATTTTTAATTTCTTAAACATCACATGTTATTTTCTTTTACGATATTCCAATTTAGAAATGCAATTTTACAATAACCTGTAGAGGACAAATATCAACTTATGGATAAAAAATTTCAATGAATAAATATTTTGTGTGTCATTTTCCTTCTATTATAGTCCAACATTATAAAATATTTATTAGGAGACATACATGTAACAATTTGCAATCACATGCATCTAATTTTTTTATCAGTATAATTCATGTCCGTAACATAATTAATAAAAAATAAATTAGATTTTTTTAACTTCCATTTTTAGAGATCATTTTAATATACCATTATCAAATAAATCATAATCCTCCATAGCAACCCAATTGTTAAGATAGAACCAAAATGATTTTTATTTTATATTAGAGTAATGATGGCGTACATCCATTTGATAATTTAAAAAATATATAAAATATAAATCATTTTGATATTTGAGTCAATTTGAAAATCAGTTAATTACTTTGTCATAAAATAATTAAAATGAGCATGATGTGTTACAATTTGTTTATTATGAAAGTTTCTGATTTATACTCAACACTGTATGAACGTAAACTATAGAAGATAAACTTTGTCCATACCAATTTATTTTATTTCCGAAAAAAGGCCTAAATCAGATGGGTATTAAAAAGTTTACAAAAATGACAAGTTTAGAACAAAAAAAAAATAAGGAAAGCATTAATTAAGGGTAAATGTGGTATAATAGTAAAAACAATCATTGTGCTCTTAATATTTGAAAGTGAGCTCTTAAAATAGCGCTACCCTATATAAAAAATATGCAATATAGGGGTACAAAGTGCATGTATGGGTTTTGTATCAGAAAGAAAAATGTGTATGGTTGTTTTACTTTTATATTTTTTTTTTCGGTGATATGATTTCAGTTGTTAAATGTTTTTTAGTTTTATGTTTTATGTTTTTTCTATAAAAATTAGCAATATATGTGTACAGAAGTCGAAGCGAGGAGGTGAAGAAGGGTGTGAAGTGCTGGATGGACAGAGGGGAGACGAGAGAGTTTGAAGTGGACATAGCGACAAAGTCTGGCATCGTAATCAGAGGGGATGGGGAGAAAAAACAAATAAAAGTTTAAAACTTGTAAAAAAAAAAAAAAAAATATGTAAAAAGATATATATTTGTAGTGGGAAAATAAATGTCTCAAATTTTGACAAAAAATGTAGTTATTTAGAAAATTTTTATGAATATAACAATAATAAATTATTCCATAAGTTAACAGGCATTTCATCCAAATTTGAGAGAAAGAATAATTATTATTTCCTTTTTTGGGTTTCTTCCATAAGTCTAAGCTTTATGCATGGGTTGAATCCAGCTCTGATATCATGATACAATTTGAAAGAAAAGAAAATTATTATTTTGAATTATGATTATTATTTCAAGGCTCATATAATATAGGCTAAAAGGCATAAAGAGTTGCTGTATTTTCTAATATCGCCTTCCTAGTCATTTAATAAATACCTAATTTAGCTGATTACATAGCTATTAATACAACAAATCAAATATTCCAATAATAGAAAGTTGAATTGATATATTTTAAGATTTTCGGATTTTGATAGTTGTCTCTTGATTCTTCAACATGGTACTACCAATGCTCAATGGGCCGGGTTTACTACTTATCGGGCGTAACTGGACATCATCCAATAAACTTATATACTGCGCGCGTCTATATATAAGCTATGGATCTCCTTTGGTGTTCCAATTAAAGCAAAAGAAAAAAAAAAACACCATTCCCTCCACAAACAATGACTATATATATGTACATGCACCACCTTCTCCTCTCTCCTTCTACTAATATTCCTTTCCTCCGCAGCCAATTTTGCACTGGTCACCTCCTCCGACCCTGCCGATACATATCTCTTGAGCAGCCAGCCCGTTTCACACAAGACTGTTGAAAAACAGAGCCACTTTCGGTTCTATTGGCACGACATCGTGAGCGGTCCAAACCCGACGTCTATTCGAGTAGCACAAGCACCTGGTACCAACACATCATCCACACTTTTCGGGGCCATTGAGATGATCGATGACGCACTGACGACTGGATCCAATTTGAACTCAAAGTTAGTAGGCCGGGCACAAGGATTTTATGCCTCGATAGGAATAAAGAATCCAGGACTTCTCATGGCAATGAACTTTGTGTTAACCGACGGGAAATATAACGGGAGTACAATTGCCATTTTTGGACACAATGATGCGGTTTCTGCCGTGCGGGAAATGCCGATTATCGGAGGAAGCGGGTTGTTTAGATTTGCTCATGGGTACTTGCAGGCAAAGACCAACTCTTTCGGAAAGAACGGCAATGGGGTCGTGGAATATAATGTTTTTGTCAATCACTACTAAGAATGAGTTCAATTTATGAATTAAAATTGTTTTTTATTTGAATAAAGATTGAAGGTCAAGCATTTCAATTAGTTATAAATGATCAATTGGATCTCCACGTGGCATTTTGTTAGTATTATAGACAAAAAAAATAGTAGAGTGACTTGATCGAAATAAAAAAATAAAATCAATAGTTACTGATGAACAAATCAAACTTGAGTAATCAATTTATGACAAAAGACTAAAATTTAGTGACTTCCGACAAAATTTACTTCTTTTTTTCAAATAAATATCATAAGTTTCCTCTAACTATCTATTATTCACACAAAAATCTCACTATTTGAATTTTAAACCGGTGACTTTTTACATAGAGGACATTACCTTTGCTACTAGATCAATATTATCTTTTTTAACTTCAAGATTATTTAATAAATATTTTGATGAAATTGGGTCTGGTTTATTTTAATATATGAGGAATCTACTATAAAATTCACCATAGAGAAGGCAATAATTGGGTCGGATTAGGATTAATTGGATTTTTTGAAATTAGATCAGCACAACATCAGATCATATGAGCTATATAGGAAGCGAATTATCTTGGAGTTCGGATTATTAAAAGGAGTTTTTAAATTGTTTGGAGTCTGTAGTTATTCGAGTTGCGTTGTCTTAGATATTGAATCTGTTTGCTCTTTTTAGTTTGGATTGACTGGATAGTTAATATGGGTTAGGGAGTTATTTCTGATTGTGCTACTTACAGGGCATGCATAATTATTGGAAATATTGATATCACCTGAAATAACAGAACTAGGCGTTAAAAGTGTGTTAGAGAGTTATTTCTCATTGTGCCCCAAGTAGCTATATACGATGATGAGATACTGCAGGAGCAGGTTATTATAAGTTAATATTATTTTTTCATACACAATAATTTATTTTAAAAGTGTGTTTTTAAAAAGTTGCACTCGAATTTTGCAGATTACAATCCGAACTAGACGTTCCACGAATGGATGTTGGATAACAAGAAATGCCACGGTTATTACAGCATATATGGTCAACTGATGCAGATTGACGAGGTCAGTTGATCTTTGCATAATTAAATTTTAGTTATTTGTATGTAGCAAAACTAACATTATCTAACTACAGGATGGAGATTGCTGATCCCACTTTCAGCGTGACTGACTTGGGCATTGATGACACCACCACAGAGGACCTTACCAGATGCAAACCATCGTACCCAACACCTAGGCAACACGACCACGAGGTGAGTGGGCGTGGAGCGCAGATAGTAGATGCTTGGGAGGCTGCTATCTTCGGGACACAGCCCCTGGCCACGTATCATGATACCTGGAGGGCCGATCCATGGGAGATGCGTACACAATCGGCGAGCCAGGAGCATCCTTGGGCCACCGGTTCAAGACTGGGCATCTAGCAGGACGATCCATGGGCTGCCGGTTCAGGATCGGACATCCAGGAGGAGATGGATGTGGATGATCCCTAGGATGTCGAGGAGCATGCAGTCCCACAGAGGCGTGTGCAGCTGCCCAGGGTGTGTGGGCCGCGTGAAAGGTTGTCACTATCTGGTCTTTGCCGTCGCCGATAGTTTGTTATATTTCTTGTTCTAGACCTAACTGTAGTATTTAATGTTTTTATTGCTATATTTTATGTTGATCAGACAGCATTTTGTTATTTTTGTTACGTTGTTCACTTAGGGTGCGTTTGGATGAATCAAGAATAGTGCAAGGATAGTAGCTATTTTAATTTTGAGGATAGTAGCTTTCCCAACAATTTGTAGAATTAGTAGAATAGTGAGGTATCCCACAAAAGACAAACAAAGAATAGTGGCTATTCGCTAATCCAAACACACCCAAACGTAGATTAATAGCTCGGAATAGTGCTAATTCAGAATAGCAGCTATTCTTCACCCATCCAATCGCACCCTTAGTATTTTGTTGTTTCATTTTGTTTTATTCTATTTTTTTTTTTTATGTGATGACGATCGAATAGGTTGCGATTGATTCGTCTTTCCGGGACTATCCACTTAACATAACAAATCATAAAAATATAAATTCAAAATTGTTTGTAAAACACATTTACAAAACAAAATTTACCAAACAAAAAACTATAAAACAAAATAATCTAACAAAAAAATGTAAAACAAAATAATCTAACAAAAAATATAAAACAAAATACACATTAATATAAAATAAAAAATATATAAAAAATAAAAATTATCAAACCGCCCCTCTGGATTACAGTTATGTTGAGTAATGGATGGTCCTCCTGAGGGTGGTCTGGTATGAGTATTGAACCGCCTCCATTGAGGTGTTTTGGTTATTTTCAAAAAAAAAAATTGAGGTAGTATTTTTTGTGGGTTATTAATAAAATAATCGGCTCACACCGAGTCCAGATAGGAAGCGAAGGGCAGTGAAATCTAAAGAAGGTGGTCGCAGTCAAATATAAAATTTTCATTTCTTTAGTGTGAGCGGTCTTAAGTGGCCTCATAATATTTGTAAAATTTAATGGTTTTATAAAATTTCCATTTCTCGGCCCATATCAAGCAAAAGCCCAATGCTCCTTTTTATTTCTTTCTTTAACTTGGACTGAGGCAGGCACGCAGCCCATGTCTCATCAATTTTGCATTTAAAACCTAAGAATTTATGCTACAAACCTAAGATTTTATGTTATTGACAAAAATAAGTTGATTGTTGAAACCCACGGATTTCAAATTGGATATCAAAATATGTTTTTTTTTTGTACCAACAAGATGGTACCATTCATTTTAACAAAATAACTAAGTATAACTATCACCTAAAAAGTAAATGTACTATAAACTTATAACGGATTTATAACTTTATAGTAAAACTTAACAAGCATCATCCAAACTAGATTCAGTCTCAAGTATTGCAGACACAAATTTCAGAATTTAAATTAATTTTCAAATCAGCCCCTCTGAGACCAATAACCCATACCGATAAGCAAGAAGGCACTGGTACAACTCAAAATGGGAGCTAACAAGCTAATGAAGCCAAGCTATGTGATGAAAGTGTATATAGAACCATGGTTCTAGCTAAAACTCAGAATCGGGATTGGAATTAGATTCTTGACCGTGGAATCGAAATCGGATGAATCAGCCGAAATTAGAAGAATTAGATCGAAAACTCTGATTTTTTGGCAGAAGCTTATTTTGTAGCAAAAAAATTGGAAAAAATTAGTAAAAAAATAATTTGTAAAAACCTATGCTAAGACAAAATATTACACTTAAATAATCCATTAATTATATAATATAATACAAGCATTACAAATTAATATAACACACTTCTTACTACCAGAAGCTATGCCGAGCTGGTTGTATTATCTCATCATCCTCTGTATTAAAATACAATGGGGATATTGTTGTATAGAGTAAAAAAATGAAGATATTAATGTAGTGTTAAATGAAGAATTATTAACGTCGTCATATCCAACATATGGATTGTATGTGCTATAAAATTCTCGATTACTACTTTAATTGTAGTCTGGTTGTGTTGTCCAACTTGAATTGTATGTGCTACCCTACAAAATTGGGACAGTATCCACGAGTGTAAAAAAAAAATACTATTGTGAGAATACACCAACGGAAACGTGTTATTTCTGAGCTTATCGGTATTACCGACAGAAATATCCACAATAATATTGTCGGTAAAAAACACTTTTACCCTTGCAAATACTAAAAATTCTGTACAAATTTATCATCTTTCAAGTTTGATCTCCAATTTATGCAATATAAAAACTACTTTTACTTTAGTCAAATCAAAAAAGAAAAGAAAAAATAAACTATAGCAACGCACTAATATACTAGCTAATCACATGCATTGTTTACAAATTTCATATTGAGTCAAAAATGTTGCCTCACCCTCCAGCTATATGTCACTCTTCTTTGAAGAACTTTAATCAAATCAAATAAAAGGGTCTTTATGTAGGCGTTGTCTATATATTAATAAAAATGTTCTACAGCTGGAAAAATTAGTAAAAAGAAATGGAAATATATATTTAAACATAGTTACGTGTATTTTAACTTTCTTATGGCGAAAAGTTCCATCAATATCTTTCCTTTCAGTCGTTATTTTTGGAATGCACTTATCAACCACCAGAATTTGGAACGTATAGTAATTCGTTGGAGGTTTTTGGTTTCATGTTCATATTGATTGCTCTACCGGACATTCTTTTCGTTTTATTGGGTAAGCGCATTTATAAATAATTGAAAAAATTGTTGACTCGGTTAGACTTGGTCAGGCTCGGCCATATTCGGTCAGACTTGGGCCAAACTCGATCGGCAAGTTGACTCGGGTTGAAATTCGAATAACTCGGCTAAGTCAAACACCGTTCAACCGAATTTTGCTGAAAAAATCGAATTGGCGCGAGACTCAGATGAAACTCGGACAGAACACGTCCAATACCGAGTTGAATCGGACCTGGCCGAGTTTCCAAACCATATAGAACCGAAGATTTTTACTAATTAGACATAAATGGAAATAATTTCTCAAATATTATGGCCATCAAATATGATTTTGAGCAAGACATAATATATTAGTCTCATCGCATGAATGATTTTTTTTTTTTTTTTTTGATGGTTAGTGGCAAATTGCCAACTGACAGATATATTGATAAACAAAAATAAACAAAATATTTTACAAAATGAATGAATTAATTAATCAAGCCATACATCTCCTGGCACAACAGGTACCGTTAATGTACCGGTTCGCATCTAGCTAGCTCTGTCAGTATGAACTCAATAATTTGCTTAAAATAATATTTAAAGCCAGAATCCTCCAATAATTTGCTTAAAATAATTTATCTATCTTTCTCAATTATTTTTAATTATTTTCTATAAATAAAAATTCTGTTAAAAATTGCTTGATATTCCAGCGTCACCGTTGTATATACAACTCTCTATTTATAAGAAAATTACATTGACAAACTATTTGAATTGCTTATAACATATCTACAATTTTATTTCATACTTTAGTGTAACTTTGTGTATATCATTACAACATTTAATAATATAGATGTAAGAACTAAAGTAAATGAAATAATTCCAAGAGCCTAATTGATAGCAAAATTGTAAAAAAAATGAAAAGAAAATTTGAATTTTTACATTCAATGCTATACCGAATTAATATTTCAATATTACAAAGTACAAAAATTGAGCAGTTTGTTGGTGTGACCTATGTATATCAAACCATCACAAAGAACACATATTTAATATTTATTATTATTGTCATCAAAGAAAATATTACGTGTCAGATTAATTCAGCTAATTGGTAGGCTATTCCAAGAAAATACATTATAACCTTAATTATTTTTTAATAAAAGAAACTATAATAATATTTTTTTTTATCTTTTGACATTAAAAGAAAATGGTAAATCCCCAAATTATACTGTGCCTCACTTGCATTGTTCATCAATCCTTACCATTTTCTTTTTTAAACTAATTAAAATAAGACGCTTGTCAAATCGTCCGGATCAAGTCGGACCAACGTTCACTGTGCAAATTGTGTATACAAATATTAAAAATTTAAACAGAGTTCACATTTACATATAATGTCGCCAGATACATATATTTCTACAATAAAATCTTTAATGTCATTTAAAAATACATCTACCTAACTTATTTATTCCCAAGTAAATATCTGGAGATGCAAACGATTGGATACCGGATAGTGATAAAATCATATATGTATTTATTTTTATTTTTTGGATACAAGTATAGATACATATTGAATATTAGCTACAATTACGGATGCAGATTGGATATTAAACGGATACGAATCGAACAGAAATATACACAAATATTTCATAATATATTAAACTACATGATATATCTACTTTATATTCAGATACTAAAAATTAAAATTTAAAACCATATTCTTTGTATCCCTATCTGCATAAATATTCAGATATTCGAACATCGAATATGCATACACTACTACAGAATGGCGCTTCCTACACTGTGGTTGTACACGGATTTTCTCAGTTTTATGTAAAATCGTGTACCAAATAGAATTTTTCCAATGATCAATGATATCTCTAAGAATCCCACACGGATATTTCATTGAAAAACAGTGTTTCAAAAAAGCCGTTTGAAGTTTACATTTCCTACACGGATATTTAGTTAAATATCCGTGTAGGAATGGTGAGAGAGCTACACGGATTTTTATTAAAAAATCCGTGTAGGAAGGGGTTATTGTACACGGATTATTGTTTAAATAACAGTGTAGAAAGGCTAGAGAGCTACACGGATTTTTATTAAAAAATTCGTGTAGGAAGGGGTTATTGTACACGGATTATTGTTTAAATAACAGTGTAGAAAGGCTAGAGAGCTACACGGATTTTTATTAAAATATCCGTGTAGGAAAGGGTTATTGTACACGAATTATTATTTAAATAACAGTGTAGAAATGCTAGAGAGAGAGCTACACGGATTTATAGTGAAAAATCCGTGTAGAAAGGTAGTTTTAGGGTTTTGGTTATATAAAAAGGTCTTTTCTCTCCAACGCCGTTTTGATTCTATAATACTCTCTTTATTTCTGTATTAAAATATTGGTCTGATTTCAGCTCATAGCACAACTGGAATCTGAGATATTTGAAGTTCTTATTTTCTCCTCTCTATCTTGCCAAGGTTAGATAATGTGTATATATATATTTTTTTTTCTCTAATTTTCTGTTACTTATTATTGCTTATTGCTTATTTAGGTAATGTGTAATTATTATTGCTTATTTCTCTTTTATTTTTCTTTTTGGTTTTGTAGGGTTTTGGTTGGTTACTGTCTTCTTCGCCTTGGTTGGTTACTATCCTCTTCGTCACCCTCCCTTCGTAAATTCATTTAAGATGCAGTAATTTTTTTCTTACGAAATTGATTTTCAGTGGTTTGTATAAAAGTCATACAGATTCAATTAATTTTATGTATCAATTTTAATTGAGAATTTTTATTCTCTATGATGTATGTATGTATGCACAAATATTGATTCTTTTTTTTTTTTCCATAGGAGATGCACTATTGTTGGAGATCTTTAACCAAGAGCCATCATGTCATGGATCACATGCAAAAACCTCTTTTTTGATATGTTGGATCTAATACAACTTAGTATGTATGAAATTTCGTGCTAGAGTAGATCATAGCCATGAGTTTTGGCAACATGAGCCCAAACCTTGATCACATGGTTACTAAGTGGTGAGGACATAATTTTTATACAAACATTGTATAGGATCTTGAGAGGTATATGTCATATGTTGGATCAAAAGGATTGCATGTATAAAAATCTATGTATATATATGTGTTGCAAAAGGTTATATGTATATACAAAATGCTCTCTATTTATTTTTGCAAAATGTTATGTATTTATTTTTACAAACAGCTATGTATATTCAATCTGAAATATATATTATTGGCTAGCAAAAGTGGAGGCTAGCTAAAAAAAAAAAAAAAAAAGTTCAGCAACCTTCCTACACAGATTTTTATTTAAAAATCCGTGTAGGAAACAATTATACACGGATTTTTACTTAAAAATCCGTGTAGGAAGGTTACTGAATCCGGTTTATTTATTTAATATTCTGTTTAGGAGAGCTACACGGATTTTAACTAAATATCCGTGTAGGAATGTTGATATTCATACACGGATTTTCTATTAAAAAACCGTGTAGCTCTAGTTGGATTTCTACACGGCTTTTAATTAGAAATCCGTGTAGATTGTTGATAATTGCACACGGATAAATATCCGTTTGCAAAAGATGGGACATTCCTACACCCTAATATCCTACACTGTTGGAAATCCGTGTAGCTCTCCGTGATTTATCCGTGTACAATCACCATATTTTGTAGTAGTGATAATTAATTTTTGAATACAGATATATAATATCCACTGCGTTTGCAGCCTGAATGCATGGCAGGATGTCTCTAGTTGGTTGGACGTATAGAACGAATTGACCGAATATGCAATGTAAGAATAAAAATATACTGGACTGATAAAAAAATGGCCGGTAGAAATAAAAATATGGACCGGCCAAAGTTTGGCTGGTCTGAGTATTTTTAAAAATATCTAGCAAAAGTGGATATATTTGATATTTATTATTTAATGTTGGATATTAAAAAAATATCAGCACATGAAGCCAGGAATGCAGGGGTTGCTATTAAAAGCTTCATTTCAAGATGCATTTCATAACTGACAAGGCTAGCTGATCTGTGGGCAAACGTCAATTTTTTAATTTCTTCTTGCCAATTGTTCTATTGATTTCTTCTCACAAATACAGTTTGTTATACATTATTAAATGGACTTATGATTTTGGTCAAGATGCAGGAATTAATTAGTGAGTTAAAAGGAATTACATCAACCTTGAGGCAATATGTTTTCTAATGAGACAATATGCTTTCTAATGAGACAATATGCTTGAGAATCAATGCGAACGCATTTCACAATTAAGTTCGTGTTTCGGAACCATCATTTAATTTAGTTTAATGATAAAGACAATAGTTTTTTGTGTAAAAAGTTGGAGGAACGATTTTTTTTATGGATATTAAATAGTTGGGTGACTTAATTTCGAATCTTTATTTTTTTTTTGTGATTGTTTACATTATTTGTGAACGCAAAAATCTAATTTTGAATTATAACAAAATTGAAGATATTTGATGAACAAAATTTCTTGAACTTAAAGGTGGATATATATGTTTCCTCTTTGTACTTTAAATTCTCTATATTTTAATTTTAGAATTTAAAAATAAATTGTAACTATCTACAAGAATATATGAATATTTGTGAGGATAAGAGCGTTTAACAACATCGTTTTTTCGCAGATACTTCTGTTAGTAATAGTCGAAATTTTTATTATACCATATTTAAAAAAAAAAACTATTTCGCAACTTTTTTTTTGGAGAATTTCATATATACCACATCTGCCAATTGAATTGACAGACCATCTTTTCGTTTTTTTAACAAAAGTTAAATCTTTTTGTATAATTTATATGTTATGTTTTTTATTTTTTTATTTTGTTATATAGTTTATATATTATTTTTAATTGTTCTTTTATTTTAAATGTCGGTTATTTTGAAAATATCATTTGTTTGTCCGATAAAAAATTTGAATATATCGTGTGTTTGAAATATCATTTGTAATCGAAGAAATTTTTGAATATATTACAGTATTGAGTCTGGTACTATCAAAATTTTGAATATATCACAGTTCTTCGTTGACAATCGACATTTCAAACACACGATGTATTCAAAATTTTGATCCAACAAATGAATTAACAAAATTTTCAAAATAACATACATTTTAAAAAATAACAATTAAACGTAATATATAAACTATATAACAAAATAAAAAACTATACAAAATAAATAAATAACATCAAAATATATAAACTATACAAAATATTTAATTTTCACTCAAAGAAAAAAAATTAAATTTTGTAAAAAAAAAAGAGGGTCTGCCAATTCAATTGGCGGATTCGGGAGTCCGCATATTGAATTGGCAGACCCAATACTTGATCTGCTTAATTGAATTGGCGGATCCATTCTTTGGGTCTGCCAATTTATTTGCCCAACGTGGTATAAGTGGAATTCTCCATAAAAGGTGGCGAAATGGTTTATTTAATTTTTTTTAACTAATATATTATAAATAAAAAAATTCAGCAATAATAGTTATGTCCTCGAAAAATAATAATTTATGTCAGCTTACCTTTGATAATAATCAAATACTCACAAATTCTTGTAGTTATAAAATTATATTATAATTTTTTTCCAACAGTTATAACATTATATTATAACATTCTTGTAGTTATAACATTATGGTCATTTAAGGTGACCAAACTTACCTCCATATTCTCTCCTACCATCATAGCCTTTCCAATAGTTATCTGATAAGGACATAATCTTATTTTAAAATCCTTAGCTAAATGGCTAATTAAGAAATTTCAATTTGATACTGAATAAGCATATTGTACTTTTGTCCTACATTACATTAAAATATTGGAAGGGTACCAAAATAGAATTGATGCGATTTCTAATTGCGACACAAATGGAACTTTTATTTTTCTTTGAATTCCTGGCAATTAAATGCCACGTTCACAAGATGTGTTAGGTTGTTCAAATTTTGTTCGATCGAGATGTAAACAACGACATCAATTAATTAATGTACAAAATCACAGTACAAATCGAGTTCATTTGTAAAGAAAACAAGCAAATATCTGAGGTAGTTGCACAGATTCTGGTGTTATTAGTACTGATCTGGTACCAACCACAGGAGCAAAATTAATTAGTGCTGATTTTATTATATTATTTTCCCGTAATTATTACTGAATACCCGAAAATTTTGGGGTGTTTTTCAACATAACGACATGGAAATTTTAAATATTGTAATGTTAATTACAACCCTATTATTCCATATCATCCATCAAAATGCTGATAATATCAGCCTACGTCAATGTGATGGTGAGCAATTTAAATAACACATTGTTCATACTTTTGCGCTGTTTTCTAAAATATTTAATGGCTTATTTTATTAGTTAATGCTATGTTTTATGTTTGTAATTCGTTTTGAAAAGAAAAAAAAATATATAAATTAAGCTAATTTTTTAAATTAAATAATATATATGAAAAAAATATTGTATCCAACAATTTATTTGGAAGAAAAATAAGTATAGTTTTTAATATAACCTCGTATATATATTGTCTTGAAATTTCATTCAGAAGGATACCAAATAATTTTACTTTTTTAAGAGCTCTTTAAACTTTAAGCATATAACACAGATCTCATACTACAATTTGTTTTAATGAATAAAACCTCATATTTTTTTTATCTGATCATTACACTTTGTTGATCTTAAATAAGATCAACAAAGTGTTATATCTTATCAGATCAATAAGCGAGGTGAGCCAACATAATTGAACTAGCTAGCCAGGTATAACTTGTTATATGATATAACATGACTTATTTTTTTCGAGAAAGATTAAATTATAGTTTCAAAATTCTATTAAAAACAACACTTGTAAATTTTACAAAAGTTTTAGAAAAAAAATATAAACATAAGAATAAATTAACTTGACAAGAAAATTTTATATTAACTTCTTCTTTTTTTGTATTAAACGTCCTACTTCACGTATGTATTTATTACTACGCGACAGTGCTCTCCGTACCACAAAACAAATTATTATCTGAATTTCTCTTATGGGCTTACGGTTTCATCTCAGTATTGCATCATGAAATTTCGTTTGTTCTTAATTAATACCCAACATTACGGTAGTTAGAGTCATATTGAAGTTCTAGTTAATAATTTTTTTATGGTTGTTGGCGAAATGCAACCAACATATATATATTGATACTAAAAAAGATTTATTTACAAACACAAATGAGAATTAAAACAAAATTTCACAATTAACTAGCAAAAATAGCGGCCAAAAGAGAGCAATAAAGTCTTCTGCATATATGACTGACCGTCTCATATATCCACATATGCAGAAGCTTTTTTTATCAGAAAATAACTTTCTATTCCTTTCACGTCAACTGATATATTGAAGCTCTTGTTTAAAACTTGACTTCGATTATGTAGAATGGATAAAGTGATATGACAAATAGAATCAAGAAAAAAAAAATATATGTGGAGTGTCTTGCATGGTTAATTGCAGCCACCGTATTTGACAAACAAGAATTTCAACATATCACGATTAATAGACTTGTCCTTGTACTCAAATTCTAATTTGCGTACGTCAATATACTGTGTTATTTCTGTACTAAATATACCTAGCTCCAACCAATATACTTCATTTATTAAGGTACTGAACTTGTATTTCATAATAATTTATCATTTTCTACAAGTATTTTTTTTTTATTCATCTAAAATAAGACACACGAATTTATTTGTACTAACTAATGAATGTTTTTATTAATTAGACTACTATATATATATATATATATATATATATATGGTGAGTTGCGAAATAAAACAACATTTTACTTCACGCTTGTATTCCAATTTAAAAATTCAAACAACCGATCCGAACCGTTCAACATTTTCTCCATATTGAAATGTGCTTGGAGACTAAATTTTATATTTTTTGGATTTTTTTTACTATTTATTAAGTCACTTTAAAAATCGCAGATCCGGGTGAACAGCAAAAAACAGTAAAATTTTCTGGACCATTAGATCAGTGATTTTCAAAGTGGCTTAATAAATAGTAAAAAAATTCAAAAAAATGTAAAATTTGGTCTCCAAGCACATTTCAATATGGAGAACATGTTAAGCAGTTCGGATCGGTTGTTTGAATTTTCAAAATAAAAATACGAGTATGAAGTAAAAAAGACCTCTTACTTCGCAACTCACCACAGTCCATCCCTATATATATATATAATAATAATAATAATAATTATTATTATTATTTCAAATATATTATAAAATTAATTGTGTCTAAAATATTTTAGTCATAATTTATTGTAGTACTATTCCAATTATAACATTACTAAGAAGAATTGAAGTAGAAGGAAATGCGTGCTATAGCAATGCGTGCTAATCCGTCCAAGGACGTCGTTGTCTAATAGACTAATACCCATTTGTCTCTACCAACTATATATAAAGAAAATATTATAATAACGAAAGATGGTGGAAGACGGGAAATTAAATAAACATATTTTAAAATATGAAATTCAACTTTGCGCACCGGATATACACTCAAGAAATTCTGTAATTAAATAATATGTTATACCGCATAGCCGTATATATATATACGGTCCATATATAGTTAAATTCGCATATTAAATAAAGCATTTCCATCAAAATTTAATTACCGTGTACGCATTTATGCTAATCCATTTTTAAACACTGCTTCCAACTACCACTCTTCAAAATATGCATGACCCTTCTAGATAGTATATAACCAACCTCTTTCGATCTATCACTCTTTCTAGTCGTACTATTTTTCCAGACAATGTCAAAATGGCATGAATAGACATATATAATTAATTATATAATTTTAAACCTTTTCTAGTATACTTCATATTTAAGCTATCAAATTAATAAGATGTAAAACAAAAGAAGTAACATAAAGTTAAATTATCATTTCTCTACACTGATTAACTTCATATTTATTATTGATGTAGGCACTAGTACAAAATACACAATTAATGTCGCATATCAATGTCGACTTTGTAATTAACAAACATTGATAACTATTGCGGCATATTGGTATATATAAAAGAACTATTAGTTTCGTATTTTTAAAAAATCCAGCATTACTAGTGTCAGTCCACTCTTAAATCAGATGTAAAACATAACGAGAAAGACGGTGTAAACAACTTAATCATCCTGAAATTTATGTAAGAACCAAGCTTAATGATTAATATTTACGTTGTTTGACCAAAAAAAGGTGTGATAGTTGTTAGAGAATGCTCAGTATACCAAAATAATTGGACACCCTCTATGAATTTTTTTTAATGTTAATTTTGATACTTATTTGATTATTGCATTTACTAGCTAGCTAGTACTCTATATAGACCAATATTTTCCGTTTTACTGTGATTTTGTATATTAATTGGTATCGTTGTTAATTACACTCAAACAAGATTTTTACAACCTAACACATTTAGTGGCCGTGACATTTAACTGCCAGGAATTCAAACAAAATTCCATTTGTGTCGCTATTCGATCGCATCAATTCTATTTGTTTACCCTTCCAATATTTTAATGTAATAGAGGACAAAAGTACTAACATTATTTACTCGAATTATTGTATTTATTCAATATTAAAATGAAACTTTTTTAGGCACTTAGCTAAGGATTTAAAAATAAGATTATATTTCCTTATCAGATAAACTATTGGAAAGGCTATGGTGGTAGGAGACTAGGATAGAAAAAGATTATATATATAGGGATGGGCTATGGTGAGTTCGCTGAGTTGCGAACGTTTTACTTCACGCTCGTATTCTAATTTGAAAATCCAAACAACCGATCTGAACCGCTCAACATTTTCTCCATATTGAAATGTGCTTGGAGACTCAATTTAACATTTTTTTAAATTTTTTTACTATTTATTAAGACACTTTGAAAATCGCAGATCCGGGTGAACAGTAAAAAGCAGTAAAATTTTCTGGACCATTGGATTAGCGATTTTCAAAGTGGCTTAATAAATAGTAAAAAAATTCCAAAAAATGTAAAATTTGGTCTCCAAGCATATTTCAATATGGAGATCACATCTAAGGTTCACTATTTATTAAGCAACTTTTTTTAAAAATTTGGTCCAAGCATATTTTTTTACTATTTATTAAGCCACTTTGAAAATAGTTGATCCAACGGTTTCACTATTTTTAAAATTTTTTTACTATTTATTAAGACACTTTGAAAATCGCAGATCCGGGTGAACAGTAAAAAGCAGTAAAATTTTCTGAACTATTGGATCAGCGATTTTCAAAGTGGCTTAATAAATAGTAAAAAAATTCCAAAAAATGTAAAATTTGGTCTCCAAGCACATTTCAATATGGAGATCATATCTAACGGTTCGGATCGACTATTTGAACTTTGAAAATGGAGATTTGAGTGCGAAGTAAAACTTGTGCTTTACTTTGCAAAGCACAACAGCCCAACTCTCTCTCTCTCTCTCTCTCTCTCTATATATATATAGAGTAATGCTATTATGCATTGCAAATTAAAGCGGGTGCTTTAATTCGCGCTCATATTGCGATTTTCAAAGTTCAAATGGCCGATCCGAATAGTTAGATGTGTTCTCCATATTGAAATGTGCTTGGAGACCAAATTTTACATTTTTTGGAATTTTTTTACTATTTAATAAGCCACTTTGAAAATCGCAAATCCAACGGTAGCTCATATTGAAAAGTGAAACCCTTGGATCAGCGATTTTCAAATTGGCTTAATAAATAGTAAAAAAATTCCAAAAAATGTAAAATTTGGTCTCCAAGCACATTTCAATGTGGAGAACACATCTAACGGTTCGGATCGCAATGCATAATAGCATTACTATATATATATATATATATATATATATATATATATATATATATATCAATAGCCCGTGCCTTATTTATAGAAATATAAAACATAATTGATTTTAGAAATCTTAGAAAGTTATGGCACGGCAATATCTATAGAAATATAGAAGAGAAATAAGGAAGTGAAGAAAAAAATAATTTCTATTGTGATCCGCCGTGTAGAAATGGAAGGTGTACGTAGTCGGTTCAATTTGGAGAGGGAGAAATATTTGAGGAATGAAAGAAATAAGGAAACATAATTTTATCACTAAATTTCAGAGTTTGTTTAATTTTAATTCTAATGCATCGTGTGGCGGTACGTGTGGCAAATATGTTTTTAGTTAAAGTTAGACTTCTACACATTATTCAGATGCATTTAATCGAAAGAAGTCAGATTATGTGATTGGAGAGCTTTGATTAAATCTAAAATTTCATCTCTCAATCGTAGCCGTTGGCGGATCGGACACTCAACGTGCTTAATAATAGAATGGAGATATATGGAGAATGGCTAATATACAATCGATTGTTCCTGAGTTCCTGTGCAACCAAGTTGTTTTCCGATTTTCAAAGTCCAAACGGTCGATCTAAACCGTTAGATGTGATCTCTATATTAAAGTGTGCTTGGAGACCAAATTTTACATTTTTTGGAATTTTTTTACTATTTATTAAGCCACTTTGAAAATCGCTGATCCAATGGTCCAGTAAAAACATAAGTCACCGTTGGATCAACGATTTTCAAAGTGGCTTAATAAATAATAAAAAAAATTCCAAAAAATGTAAAATTTGGTCTCCAAGTATAGTTTAATATAGAGATCACATTTAACGTTTAGATCGACCGTTTGGACTTTGAAAATCAGAAAACGACTTGGTTGCACGGGAGCTTAGGAACAATCGATTGTATATTAGCCATTCTCTATATATATGTATATGTATATATTTCAAAATTCAAACAGTCGATCCAACGGTGGATCTCTCTCTCTCTCTCTATCACTTTGAAAATCACTGATCTATCAAATTTTGTAGATCTACCTATTTCAAATGGTCCACTTTGATATGCTTTGTTTCAAATGGTCCACTTTGATACGCAAGTTCTGCCGATTATCCATGGATTTCGCCTAAACAAGTTTCTTGATCCGACTCAAGCTCCTACCTCAACTTCTCTAGTACCTGATGAAGATCGCCTCAATTGGGACTGCCAGGACCAGCTGCTACTCGAATGGATCCGATCGTCACTCACAGAGACGATTCAAGCACAAGTTGCTTCCTGTCTCACAACAGCCGACCTCTCGATCAGCCTACAGAGATCTTTTTCGGCTTCATCTCGTGCTTAATTGATGAATCTTCGTCGTCAGATTCAATCCACACAAAAATGATCCTCATCTTGTCTTGAATACCTAAATCTGATGAAGCGATTAGCAGATGAACTGGCTTTTATCGGATCACCGATATCTGATGATGATCTCGTCACTGCCGTGCTCAGTGGACTTGGTCCTGATTTTAATTCATTTGTTCTCGGCATTACAGCTTCTAGCAGAAATGATTCACTGACTTTCACCGATCTCCATGGCTCTCTTCTCAGTTATGAATCATTGCTCCAAGGTCAGCAATCCACTGCTCTTCCCACTCTCTCACCAGCAGCTTTCATTGCTAGACTCGCTAACCCATATTCCTACACATCTCCTAGACCCGCTAACTCATACCAAAATCAAACCCACTGTCGACCTCCCTCTGGTCTACGTTTTCCCCAAAATTCTTCCGGACCTGTCTTCAGACCTCCTTCACAGCCCAATAAACCTGCAGCCCAAAACCAATCCATTCAATTTGGATCCCTGCCACCTCAAAATTCATACCCGAATCCCACCAATTCTTCTAAACCAAAGGCCCAATGCCAAATCTATCTTAAATTGGGACACACAGCAGACATTTGCTACAAGAGGTTTCAGAAGAATTTTCATGTCTCAGCTCCAGCACCTAATTTTCAAGCCTATGCTGCACAAACCTCCTCTGCCCCGCCCAATGCTGATTGGATCCTTGATTCAGGAGCTAGTCACCATGTCACTCATGACATCAACAATCTCGCCTCGTTCTTCAATTATGACGGTACCGACTCTCTCCAAATAGGAAATGGCACGGGTCTCCCTATTTTACACATCGGTTCTTCTAACTTTTCTTTCTCTACTACCACCATCTCTCTTACCAATATCCTACATGTTCCTCAATTTTCTAAGAATCTCATTAGTTTGTCACGTTTATTACTTGACAACCCTCATCTTACCCTATTTTTTGCTTCTTCTTCTTGTGTCTTGAAGGATCTTCTTCACAAGACTATTCCCCTCTACATTTCATGCATTAGAGGACTTTTCTACATCTCTTTGCCGCCTCTTACCTCCATACCTCCTCAAGCTTACCTAGGACTTCGTGCATCGACCGACATTTGACATGCTCGACTAGGGCACCCATCTAATGCTACTACTTTACAAGTTTTAAATTCCAATTCATTACCTTGTACTTCTCATAAAATAAATACTTGTCATGAATGTTGTATGGCAAAATCCCACAAGTTACCTTTTCTTCTTCTTCTTCTACTTCTTCTCCTTTAGAATTCATTCACTCTGATGTATGGGGACCCGCTCCCATTTCTTCTTTTAAAGAATTTCGGTATTATGTCATATTTGTTGACGATTTCTCTAGATTCACATGGATTTACTTTTTGAAAGCCAAGAGTGAGGTCACTCAAATTTTTGCTACATTTAAAGAACAAGCTGAAAACCTACTAAATTGCAAAATCAAGACCTTGTGAATCGATGGGGGACTTGAATTCAAACCAATCCAAAACCGATTCCCTCACCTTGTACACCAATTCTCTTGCCCATACACTCCCGACCAAAATGGTCTCGTCGAACGAAAACACCGACATATCATTGAGCTTGCTATTGCCATTATGACCCGTGCTTGCATTCCTACAAAATTTTGGGACGAGATATTCTCTAGTGTTGTTTATCTCATTAACATCTTACCTTCTCACAACTCTACTGTCCCTTATTTTACCCTTTTCGGCAACGACCCAAATTATACCTTCCTTCGTATTTTAGGGTGCCTTTGTTTCCCCTACATACGACCTTACAATGACAACAAATTACAACCTCGCGCTCTTCCTTGCATTTTTCTTGGGTACTCTACAAACCAAAAAGGCTATCGATGCCTCCACCTTCCTACTCAAAATATTTATGTTTCTCGCCATGTTCAGTTTGACGAAGAATCATTCCCATTTCGGACTCATACTGCAGCAGTTTCTTCACTGCCTTTTCCTTCTGAGTCTACACTTGCAACTCAGCAAATTACTTCCCTTTCTATTTTTCGGCCCAGCACATTGGATAATCCTCAAGCCCAAAATTCCCCATTATTACCTCAGCTCACTCCCCACCCAAATTCCCCAATTATTCGGCCCACTCCCTCAAACCAGCCAATACCCTCTCTCAGCCTATTTCTTCTTCACCTCCTCCTTCCCAACTTAACACTCCTAATGTCGCCCCTTGACATTCCCCTCTCTACTGATTCATCTGCTGCTCCCAACACTTCAATTCACCCCATGATAACTCACACCAGGGACAACACCAGACATGTTCGCCACTTCCCTGACCACATAGCACTATTAACCACTGTACAGACCGAGCCTACTCTTTCACCCAAGCTAATCCCCATCCCGAATGGCGACAAGCCACGGCAGCCGAAATTGATGCACTTGCTAGCAATCAAACCTGGATCTTAGTTCCTCCCTCTCCTAATCAGAAAGTAATTGGCTGCAAGTGGGTTTACAAGGTGAAGCGGCATGCCGACGGTTCAATTGAGCGGTTTAAGGCGCGATTAGTCGCTAAGGGTTATCACCAAGCTGAAGGTATTGATTTTTTTATACTTTCAGCCCTGTAGTTCGTCCAACTGTTAGTGTTGGTGTCCTAGATCCAGATCATATATATGATATATTTAGTTTATTAGTGAATGATTTTATCATTTTGTACCTTGAATATTCATATTAGTGGATCATTTGAGTTGATGACTTAAATTGTAGAACTTCACAACAAATAAATTTGTTTACTCTTAAATGTCCCTTATCTTGGCAATCAGCAAGGTACACTGGTTGACCATTTAAGATAAGTGTAGTGATTAGATGATGGCATGTTCTTCAGGTTATACGATAAGGAGTTATCGATCTAATCGCACATGTGCATACATGGAGATGTATGGCACTGGACAGACCCAAGAATGAAATATCATATGGATTGTATTCTGTGTCATTGATATTTCATTGTGTCTAGAATTCTTTGGTTGAAATATTTATTTTTCTTACATAAGGAATGTGTATTGTTGGTACTGTCCAACGCTCTCTTTAACCATGAGTTATAAAGGCAGTTACTGCATTGCATATAACTTATGTGGAAGAACGATACGTATTAAGAAACCATTGTCCCTTATATGTTAATATAAGTGATGATATCTCTGGGCCCCTTGATAAAGTTTGTATTATGTGCATGCAATATGATTATATGATAATCATATCATAATTAAACTTCAGGAAATCAAGAAAGAATAATTGGTAAGGATGACACATTCCTACCTTACAATTATTTGGATATCATGTAGCAAGGAATTGACACAACAACATTTTTAATGTTACAGGGATCGTGATTTTGCATTGTGCTTTTCATCCACATCATTTGGGTAATCAATATACCATGGCTAGTTGTATCATTGATTTATGGAATTAAAATGTTTAATTCCATTGCCATAATGATGGGATCCCATAGGATCACACCATATGAAAGATTAAAAGAAAATATATTAATAAAGCATATGTGATATGTATATAATATGTGATATGTTTGTACAAATTATATATTATTAATATATGAACAATTTTATAACATGGAGATGTTGTAAAATAATCCTAGTAATATTTAAAGTATGTGTGACATATTTTAAATAGCTTTTGACACATGAGAGATGCATATAAATTAACATAAAATATTAATTTATATATTGGTCTTTTAAAGTATGGGATTGTGGACTTAATTAAATATTAATATGATTAATATATTTAAGCCCAAAGCCCAAATACATGATATTTCAGCTGTGGAGAATTGATTAGTAATGGCATGATTTAAGGAATATTTAAATATGTCATTAAATCTAATCAATTTCATAAAAGAGGAGAGAAATTTCTGGACAGATTTTTAGGTAATTTTGAACAGAGATTTGAAAGGGAAAACGTTAGCTATTTTGGATGGATGATCTATGAAATTTGAAGCCCTTTGAGTCTAGAATCCAACAGTGAAGGTTTCAAGTCGTTTGGAGTTACTTAGAGAAAGATATATCAGTTTTAGTACCAAAAGGTCAGAAATTCTGTGTATATTCTCTTGGCCGAAATTTGTCTCTCTATCTCTCATTCTCTCCCATTTTCTCTCATGTGTTGAGATCTAGAAATCCTCTAAGTATATTTCAAAAATTTAATAAGAGGGTTAAACTAGGATTAAGGTTCTACTTGTTAATCTCTTACTAGCCTTAGAGATACAAGTATTTCTTTAATCTTTCGGTGGATAGCTAAGGAGGCTCGTCATTTGAAGGGCTAAAGCACAACCATCGTTGGAAGAGAAAGGGAATAAGAAGTTGCTAAGCAAACAACCCTTCTTAATTTGATTTGGAAATCAAATCTAAGATATTATGTTATTCTCTTCTTAATTAGGTTAATTAATATTGTTTCTTGCACTTACAATAACTAGATCGTTTGTTTTGAGTTGAATAAATTTTTGTTTTATTCCTTGCTATCTAAGCACCAAAACTTTCACCAAGTACTATTCGGCTAGTGTTGTCTATTGCCGTTACATCTCAGTGGCATCTTCGGCAACTTGACGTGCAAAACGCTTTTTTGCATGAAGAATTAGATGAGCAGGTGTTTATGAGTCAGCCGCCGGGCTTTACTGACCCCTCCAAACCAGACCATGTCTGTCTTCTAACAAAAGCTCTGTACGGCTTGAAATAGTCCTCTAGAGCGTGGTTTCAGAAACTAAGTGCTGTTTTGCTCGAAATTGGGTTCTATGCTTCCCAGTACGACCCTTCACTGTTCATTTCTCATGCCACTGATCACACCACTGTTATATTGGTTTATGTAGAAGATATAGTGATTACAGGGAACAATTCAGATCATATCTCCTCTTGCATTTCTCAGCTCCACCATCGTTTTGCGATTAAAGACCTTGGCAAATTGCATTATTTTTTTGGTATTGAGGTTACTGATACACCTACCGGTCTTCACCTTTCCCAATCCAAGTATATGAAGGACCTCCTAACCCGATCCAATATGCTGAATTCTAAACCTTGTGATACCCCGATGAATTCTGGCTTGGCTCTGTCCCTAGCTGACAGCCCTCTCTTTGAGGATCCTCATTTATTTCGAAGCGTTGTTGGAGCATTGCAATACGCTACCTTGACCCGTCCTGACCTTTCTTTCGCCGTGAACTAAGTATCACAGTTTATGCATTCCCCCACTCTTAACTATTGGGCAGCCGTCAAGAGGATTCGTCGATATATAAATGTCACTTTGCATCACGGTTTGGTCATCTCATCACATTTTCCCACCACCTTACACGCATATTCGGATGCCGATCGGAGTGCTAAGAAACAAGCGACCGTGTCGCGTTCAAGTACTGAGGCTGAGTATAGGAGTCTTGCCATCTCCTGTGCCGAATTACTTTGGCTTCAGTTTCTACTTCATGAGCTTCATTTCTCTATTTCTTCCTCCCCTACCCTTTGGTGCGATAACATCGGGGCCACTTTTTTGGCTTCCAACCCGATGTTTCATGCTCGTACGAAACACGTAGAAATAGACTATCACTTTATCCGAGAGAGAGTAGCCTCGAAAGAGCTTTGTGTGCGGTTTCTTTGTTCCCGTGACCAAATTGCCGACATCATGACTAAACCGCTTCCTGCTGCTCGGTTTCTATTGATGCGATCCAAGCTGATAGTTGCTTCGCTACCATCAGCTTTAAGGGGGGCTATTAGATCATATACTGGAGACATCCAGTTCATCACTCTACTAGAAAAGCTTACTGTTCTTAATATTCTGTTTTGAATGATTGTTAGTAACAGAATTAGGATTACTGTTGTAACAGATTTATTAATGCTGTGGTTAATTGTTAAACCCAGCTGACATTCTAGATAGTCTTATATAAGACCGTGTATTACAATCAAATGAATGCAATGAAACAGTAATTCAATCTGTCTTCTTCTTTACCATTCTTTCTATTTCTTTGTCTGATAATAGTCCACTCTGTCCACTCTGTCTATCAGTCGATCAAATTTTGTAGATCTACCTATTTCAAAAATCGCTGATCTCTATTTCAAATGGTCCACTCTGTCTATCGAAGTCGCTGATCTATAGAGAGAGAGAGAGAGATCTACCGATTTCCAATGGTCCACTTTGATAGATCTACCTATTTCAAAATTCAAAATCTTTACAAATTAATGTTGAAAGTAATCCAAGTCATCAGGTGTCTCCATACGGCCCGCATGGCTAGGGACACGGCCCGCATGGCTTGGCTAGAGACACGGCCCGCATGGCTAGGGACACGGCCCGCATGGCTAGGGACACGGCCCGCATAGCTAGGGACACGATTTCTATTTTAGAGCAGTGCTGAAATTAGTTTGTAGACACGTTCTCAATGTTAAGAGCTGTAATTTCTATTTTTGGTTAAGTCCCTGTAATAGAATTAGTGGGTGTAGCTGTAAGCCAATTATAGCATCATAATTTTAGAGTAGTGGATGCTAAATTGGGATTATGTTCTAGTATTTATACCATGTCTCTTGTATGTGTAATTGGTCTAAGTTGAGTAATAAGAAATTATTATGAGTATTTTTTTGTTATCTCAATTTATTTCCAACAAAGTGGTATCAGAGCCAAAGGTGAGAGATCAAGGCAGATCCGACCATGGCAGAGAACATGAATGTTTCGAATCCCTCGATTCCGCTGTTCAAGGGAGACAACTATGAGTTCTGGAGCATCAAGATACGAACTTTGCTCAAGTCGCAAGGTCTATGGGAATTGGTAGAGAAGGGAGCACCGGCTCCTGATCCCACACCAACAGAAACAGTGAAGCGCGATGCGAAGGCGCTGTTTTTCATTCAACAAGCCGTTGCTGACACGGTGTTCACAAAGATCGCAGCAGTGACATCGGCAAAGGAGGCATGGACAACCCTGCAAACCGCCTTCCGAGGAAATATGAAAGTTCTCGAGATAAGGCTACAAGGATTGAGAAGAGAGTTCGAGACGTTGAACATGAATCAAGGCGAATATGTTCAAGCGTTTCTCACAAGAGTCACATCCACCGTCAACCAAATCAAGAGTTGTGGCGAGGATCTTACAGAAAAGATCGTAGTTATGAAGGTGCTCCGCAGCCTTACAGCGAAATTCAACCATGTCGTGGCAGCAATCGAAGAATCCAAGGATCTGTCCACATACTCTTTCGACGAGTTGATGGGTTCGCTGCAAGCCCATGAAGTTCGACTTCTCAGATCTGAAGAGAAGGATGACTCTAAGGCTTTCCTCACCAAAGGCAACTCAAGTAGAGGAGGAGGTCGCAGCGGAAGAGGTCGTGGAAGAGGCACGAGCAGTGGAGACAACCGTCAACAATAAACAACAAAGAAGGATATCGAGTGCTACTATTGCCACAAGTTTGGTCATGTCAAGGCAGATTGCTACAAGAAGAAGAGGGAAGACGGACAAGGCAAGCAAGGCGTTGAATGCCATTATTGTCACAAATTCGGCCATGTGCAGGCTGATTGTTACAAGAAGAAACGTGAGGAAGAGCAAGCCAATGTTGCAGAGGAGAAAGGCAATAAAGAAGACACCGAAACCAGGCTCTTCATGACGAAAACTGCTGATGTGACCCGAACCATGCCTGATACGGCCCGTGTCCAAAGCACACGGACCGTACGGGATACTGATGCAAGTCAAGTTTGGTTCCTAGATAGTGGGTGTTCTAATCACATGACCGGTTACAAGTATCTCTTCGAAGAATTGGACGAGTCATACAAGAAGCCTGTGAGACTCGGCAATGACAAACAAATTCAAGTTGAAGGAATCGGCAAGGTGGCTGTCAAAACCGCAAGCAACACAAGACATCTACACAATGTATACTCCATCCCACAACTTGCACAAAACCTCCTGAGCATCGGCCAAATGATGGAGAGCGGGTATGCGATCAAATTCGAAGGCTGCACTTGCAAAATCGAGGATTCATCAACAAAGCATGTGATGGCAACCATCCAGAAGACTCAAAACAACCTATTTCCACTAGAAACAACCTCTGTTGATGATACTGCACTTGCAATGGTGGAAACTAATCAAAGCAGATTATGGCATCTAAGATATGGGCATTTAAATATGAATGGTTTGAAACTACTAAACCAGAAAAGTATGGTAATAGGTCTACCAGAGATAGATGAAGTTGGGTTATGCGAAGGGTGTGTACTTGGCAAACAATCAAAATTGCCATTTCCGAAGGACCAATCTCTCCGTGCAACTCGAATACTTGAACTAGTGCATACCGACTTATGTGGACCCATGGAGACGAGTTCAATGGGAGGAAGCAAATACTTCATGATATTCATTGACGACTACAGTAGATTGACATGGGTATTCTTCCTTACCTATAAGAGCGAAGCATTCAAGATGTTCAAAAAGTACAAAGCCATGACAGAAACTCAAACCGGCATGAAGCTGAAGGTGTTGAGATCGGATCGGGGTGGTGAGTATCAATTAAACGAATTCAAGAAATTATGTGAACAAGAAGGCATTTTGCAGCAACTAACCACCCCCTACACCCCCGAGCAAAACGGTGTAGCCGAGCGAAAGAATCGAACTGTTGTTGAGTTGACAAGAAGCATGCTGAGATCAAAAGGGATGCCAAACTCTTTTTGGGCGAAGCCGTAGCCACCGCAAGTATACATCCTCAACCTTTCTCCGACAAAGGCAGTCATGAACAAAACTCCGTATGAGGCGTGGTTTGGAAGAAAACCAAATGTGAGTCACTTGCGAGTCTTTGGATGCATTGCGTACACCCTAATCAGCTCACACAACCGAAAGAAGTTGGATGCAAAATCAGAAAAGTGCATATTCATAGGGTACTGTATTCAATCGAAGGGATACAGACTCTACAACCCTGAAACAAAGAAGACAATAGTCAGCCGCAACGTGACATTCGATGAAGATGCTAACTGGAGTTGGTCTATGGCAGAAAACAACATACCAGTAGCTGACAGAGAAGATGTAGAACCTGATGCGACCCGGATCATCGTTCGATACGGCATTTTAGAAGTTTGGTTGGAGGCTTGATGTACCTGACACATACACGTCCCGACATTTCACACTCAGTTGGAGTCATCTCAAGGTTCATGCAAACACCAACCAAACAACACATGGGTGCAGCAAGAAGGATATTAAGATATGTAGCAGGAACAACGAGTTATGGCCTGTGGTACAAATCGGTGGAGAATCCAAGTCTATTTGGATATAGTGATAGCGATTGGGCAGGAAGTCTTGATGATAGAAGAAGCACATCCGGGCAAGTGTTCTTCTATGGAGATAATGCAATTTGCTTTGGAATTCAAAGAAGCGATCTCATCGTAGCACTTTCCACAGTGAAGCCGAGTACAATGCTGTGACTTCAGCCGCTTGTCAAGGGGTTTGGCTCGACGCGCATTTTAGAAGAGTTAAACTACAAGCAAACAGGAGCAACAAAGATACTATGCGACAACCAGTCAACAATAGCAATGAGCAAAAATCCGGTGTTTCATAGTCATACTAAGCATATTGAAACAAAGCATCACTTCATTAGAGAGTTGGTTGAGCAAAACGAAATCGAATTGGAATATGTGAATACGAATGAACAAGTTGCTGATATCATGACCAAGGCTCTTGCAAGAGAGAAGTTTGTTTGGTGTCGAAGAATGATGGATGTAGATGACTTTGGATTAAGGGGGAGTGTTGAAAGTAATCCAAGTCATCAGGTGTCTCCATACGGCTCGCATGGCTAGGGACACGACCCGCATGGCTAGGGACACGGCCCGCATAGCTAGGGACACGATTTCTATTTTAGAGCAGTGCGAAATTAGTTTGTAGACACGTTCTCAATGTTGAGAGCTGTAATTTCTATTTTTGGTTAAGTCCCTGTAATAGAATTAGTGGGTGTAGCTGTAAGCCAATTATAGCATCATAATTTTAGGGTAGTGGATGCTAAATTGGAATTATGTTCTAGTATTTATACCATGTCTCTTGTATGTGTAATTGGTCTAAGTTGAGTAATAAGAAATTATTCTGAGTATTTTTTTGTTATCTCAATTTATTTCCAACAATTAACCCACCAAAAATACTAATAAATTGCCCACCCTGACACTAAATTGCCTCTTCGATCCCCTAGCATCTTATTAAATTTCAATAATTATATTTTAAAAAATATTGGGTAGGACAGGGTTCTTGCAAAAAAAAAAAAAAAAAATGAAACGTGAAATGACAGAAAATGTACTTGGTATTACGCTATAATAAAAGAAAGGAAGGAAATAAATTTGCATAGTGAAACATGTGAATATAATTGGAGGCCATAAGACAAAGGATGAAGAAAATATTAATTTAGAAATAACACATGTAATACAGGAATAATATTTAATGCAACCATGATTACAGAAGACTGGGTAAGTGGTTACCATATAAAAGAAGTTGGTAGCAGCAGTGTATATATATATATCTTTAATAGCAATATGATAGTGATTTATGGAGACACCAAAAATAGTGAATCAAGAGTTGAAATGACGTTTGACTAGAACGATGACTGCGTTAGCCAAAAAGATAAGTGAAATAATTGGAAATCCACGTGTGGCGCACCCATGAGATTCCATCTGAATTTCTTCTATATAAACACCTTCATACTACTCACAAATCCACCAACCTTCTCCTAGCAAATTAATTAACCAATTCAAATTTCATCTTCCATCTTTGCTTTAGTTTCGGTTATACTAAAAGGTATTCCTCTTGATTTACAATAGAAGTCATGAAATATTGTTCTTGTATTTGGTATTATTCTAAATAGGTATTGTTCTTGTATTACAATAGAAACTTTTCAAAAAAAGACAGTAATATGAGTCTGCATATTAGTGCCAAAATTATTATTTAAAATTTATTACATTTAGATATATGGATGAATACTTTCTTACAAAGTATGTGGTCAATTTGAAATTTCTCTACAAATTTTCATAAAAAAAAATGTAAAACGACTTTTCAAGACTATAATTAATTTAATTAGCGTAGGTAACTGGGAAAAAAACTTCACAGGTCATTTACCAACAATTTCTTTAATGTAGATATAAACAAAATTTAGTTTTTCAATTCTTTTCACCATTTAATTTTATGAATAATGAAATATGGGAAATGTGTGCACATATACGGTTCATATATAATTCATGCATTCTACCAAATTAAGTTTTAAGATGGAAATTGTAGCTAGTGTCATTACAGATAACTTAAGTTGACAGGGAAGTAAACTACTTTCAATTTTGAAATATGTTGTTCTTTCTTTAATCTCTTGAGTTATATTTTTCAGGACCATTTAGTATGTATTGAAAATCTATATATAGCTTTACATGCATTATTACTTTTTTTCCTTATTCTCCCTCTGTTTGTTATTTTTATTTTTTTTGTTGTAGACACTTTTCTACCATGTCTTAATTTTACCATATTTTGAATTTGCTTTTGTAAATAAATAATAATTATTTAAATTGCTAGGCATCATATAGTTGTTTTTGCTGCAAGTGACATCTGTCTATACCTGACCTCAAAACTTGTATGGTTATTAACTTTGCTTATGATGTATCTGTTATGAATTAATTAAACTAAAAGTATATAGGACTAATAATTACTTGGAATGCATATCTATACATAATAAAATTAGGGTCTAATGCATCCTTGAATACTTGGCAAAAAAAAAAAAAATTCTAATATATGTTGCTAATCTGTCAGAGAGAAGCAAATGGATGTCATGAATGGAATACGTCAGGCACAACGGTCACATGGGACAGCAGCAGTACTTGCAATCGGCACGGTTACCCCGCCTAATTTCATTTACCAATCTGAATATGCCGATTACTATTTCCGTGCTACCAAGAGCGAGCACCTTAAAGAACTCAAGGAGGAGTTCCAGACAATATGTAAGAACCCCACCAAGCTGCAAAGACACAAATAAATATGCCTGCACTGATGCACTTGTAGATTTCTCATATAAACATTCTCATAAGAATAGTTTCAGTTTTCATATGTTTTATCTGATACTAGAAAAACCTTCAACTAAAAGATAAATGCCTAACTGAGAAAATGAACAAAAGTTAGCATCATGCAAGCCAAAATATGTCTGGGAAAATTAAATTCTTATTACTTTGTACTTAATTCATTGTAGGTGACGAGACGAAGATTCGTAAGCGTCACTTTCACATGACAGAAGAAATGCTTGAGAAGCACCCCAAGATAACCTCACATAAGGATCAGGAATCACTTGATGCCAGGCAAGACATTGTGTATGGTGAAGTGCCGAAGCTCGGTCTCCAAGCAGCAGAGAAGGCCATCAAAGAGTGGGGCCAGCCGAAATCAAAGATCACCCACCTAATTTTCCACACCACGACTGGAAGCATCGACATGCCTGGTGCTGATCGCAGGATGTTAGAGCTTCTAGGTCTTCCTTCCTCTGTCAAACGGTCAATGATGTACCACCAGAACTGCTCCGGTGGTAATACAGTGCTTCGTCTTGCTAAGGACATAGCCGAGAACACTCGGGGCACCCGGGTCCTTGTTATATGCTCAGAAATCTCCTTGACAGCCTTTCGTGGGCCATCCAAGGAGCACAACGATACTCTGCTTCCTCAAGCAATTTTCGGTGATGGAGCAGCAGCTGTCATTGTAGGGTCCGAGCCAGAGCTCTCAGTTGAGCGCCCGCTTTATGAAATCATTTCAGCTCGCCAAACCATTCTTCCTGGCACAGAAGACGCGTTCATTGGCCACATTAGGCAAGATGGCCTCACGTTGTACATGTCACCTCCCGCACCAGAGTTTATCTCAAGCAGTGTCGCCGATACTTTATCAGAGGTAGTTGGACCACTTGGCATTATAACCAACTGGAATTCAGTGTTTTGGGGGGTGAATCCCTGTATGCCGACTATCCTAGAACAAGTAGAATCTGATTTGGCACTAGACAAGGAGAAATTGAAGGTAACAAGGCATGTGCTTTCTGAGTACGGTAACATGATGAGTGCAACCATTTTTTTCATGCTTGACGAAATGAGAAAGCAGTCAGTCGGTGAAGGAAAGACAACGGTTGGAGGCGGAATGGAGTACGGGGTTCTTTTAGGATTTGGGGCTGGAATCACCATGGAGACAACCGTGTTACGTGCCAATGCAAACACATCTGTTGCATTAGAGACCGAGGAAGAGGAGGATGACGTCTGGATCATTTAATTATTTATATATATATATATATTTCTGTGTGTGTTTTTAAATAAGCTCGTGTAATGAGCTAGATTTTAAGAATGGCTTTTAAGTTTTAGTTATTCTAAGTGTGTACTTATGATCTTGCTTTGTAATGTTGTAAAAGAAAATAAACACCAAACATTGTTTCTTATATATATATATATATACATATAGTAGAACTAGGGTGCTCCTAATTTCACCAAATCTTTTGTGAACTTGACTCTAAAATATATCGAATCGACTTTAAACGATGAATCCAAACCGTTGAACCCTTCTACCTAATGAGTGATGCGTCTACATTTAAAAATTTTAAAGTTTCGAATTAATTTAATATCGAGTCAAGTGGTCAAAAGTTTAAGATTTATAAATTAATTTTAATGCATTCATTTTTTGGACTTGGACTTCTAGTAATTTTAATGCATTAATTTTAATGCATTCGATATATTTTAGAGTCAAGTTCACAAGAGGTTGGGTGAACTTAGGAGCACCCCAGTTCTACTCTATATATATAAAGTAGAACTGGGGTGCTCCTAAGTTCACCCAACCTCTTGTGAACTTGACTCTAAAATATATTGAATCGACTTTAAACGATTAATCCAAACCGTTGAAACCCTTCTACCTAATGAGTGATGCGTCTATATGTGAAAATTTTAAAGTTTCGAATTAATTTAATATAGAGTCAAGTGGTCAAAGGAGTCCAAAAAATGAATGCATTAAAATTAATTTATAAATCTTAAACTTTTGACCACTTGACTCTATATTAAATTAATTCGAAACTTTAAAATTTTCACATGTAGACGCATCACTCACTCATTAGGTAGAAGAGTTTCAACGGTTTGGATTCATCGTTTAAAGTCGATTCGATATATTTTAGAGTCAAGTTCACAAGAGGTTTGGTGAACTTCGGAGCACCCTAGTTCTACTCATATATATATATATATAGTAGAACTAGGGTGCTCCGAAGTTCACCCAACCTCTTGTGAACTTGACTCTAAAATATATCGAATCGACTTTAAACGATGAATCCAAACTGTTGAAATCCTTCTACCTAATGATTGATGCGTCTACATGTGAAAATTTTAAAGTTTCGAATTAATTTAATATAGAGTCAAGTGGTCAAAGGAGTCCAAAAAATGAATGCATTAAAATTAATTTATAAACCTTAAACTTTTGACCACTCGACTCTATATTAAATTAATTCGAAACTTTAAAATTTTCACATGTAGACGCATCACTCATTAGGTAGAAGGGTTTCAACGGTTTGGATTCATCGTTTAAAGTCGATTCAATATATTTTAGAGTCAAGTTCACAAGAGGTTTGGTGAACTTAGGAGCACCCTAGTTCTACTCATATATATATATATATATATATCTGTGTGTGTGTGTGTGTGTGTGTGTGTTAGCTAACATACAATCGATTGTTCTTAAGCCCCCGTGCAACTAAGTCTTTTTCTGATTTTCAAAGTCCAAACAGTCGATCTAAACCGTTAGATGTGATCTATATATTAAAATATAATTGCAGACCAAATTTTATATTTTTTTTGGAATTTTGCTTACTATTTGTTAAGCCACTTTGAAAATCACTAATCCAACAGGGGCTTACTCAAACAGTAAAAATAGAAGACACCGTTGGATCAGTGATTTTCAAAGTAGCTTAATAAATATTCAAAAATATTCAAAAAAATGTAAAATTTGGTCTCCAAGTACATTTGAATTTAGAGATCACATCTAACGGTTTAGATCGATTGTTTAGACTTTAAAAATTGAAAAACAACTTGGTTGCATGGAAGCTCAAGAACAATCAATTGTATATTAGCCAACCTCTCTCTCTCTCTCTCTCTCTCTCTCTCTCTCTCTCTATATATATATATATATATATATATATATATATATATATGTTTTGGCTAATATGCTACGCGTAGCATAGAGACCTCCGTGCAACGGCTCAAAATTTGAATTTTTAAAATTCTAACGGTCGATCCAAAACGTTAGATGTGTTTTACATATTGAAATGTGCTTGGAGACCAAATTTTATATTTTTTGGATATTTTTTACTATTTATTAAGCCACTTTGAAAATTGCTGATCCAACGGTTTTACGTTTGGTTAAGCCACCGTTGGATCAGCGATTTTCAAAGTGGCTTTATAATTAGTAAAAAAATTCCAAAAAATATAAAATTTGGTCTCCAAGTACATTTCAATATGGAGAACACATTTAACGTTCGGATCGACCATTAGGATTTTAATAACTCAAATTTTGAGCCGTTGCACAGAAGTACTCTATGCTACGTGTAGCACCGTAGCCCTGTCCTATATATATATATATAGATATAGATGAGGGATCCAATTACACTCTTTTTTTTGACACATCTTGACACTGTTTTATTATAGATCAATTTTGCAATTTCAAAATCCAAACAGTCGATTCGAACCGTTCAACATTATAACCATATTAAAATGTGTTTGGAGATCAAATTTTATATTTTTCTGAATTTTTTTACTATTTATTAAGATGGTTACAAAATCCGGCATTTTTTATCATAACCAAAAAATTAAATAATAGAATATTAATAACCAAACCGCCCCACCATTGGGCGGTCTGCCCTACCCACCAACCCGCCTCCCCATTGGACGGTTTGCACAAAATGCCTATATTTAGTTGTTTTCTCTCTCCCTGTCTCACCATAATTCACTCACTCTTCTTCTTTTAATCCATCCTGCTCTCAAACAGTATTCCGAGGTGATTTTTAGGCGATTCTGAGGCGATTGCGCTCAACAGTGACCGAGGTATATTTTTTTTTAAATTATTTTTTTTAAATGTTATTTAATTTCAGAAATAAACAAAAAACTGATATTGAACAGAAAACTTCTTTTGTAATGTCAGAAATAAACCAAAAATGTTCATTGAATTGTACTTGGGTGGAAAACTCACGAGAGGGGAGTTCGGATGCCAATACTCGACAGATGCAACTTACGGCTTCCAGGTGACTACCAATACTTCAATTTATGAAATAAAGTAAACAATCTTGCAAAAAACCAGTTGGGACCGTGCCCGATTTACCATAGAAATCAGTACCCGAATTAACAACCAACCGCCCGGTGCCAAACCTTACTATGTAAAATATCCTATTGCAGAGCAGGATATATGGACAGCTATGTACGGGTTTTTTGAGTCCAATTCAATCCCGATAATGGATCTATTTTGCAAAAAAGTTTCGATTCAACCAGTTGGTGCCGGGGCTAGACCTTCTACCCAGAACAACTTGGACACTAGGGCTGGACCTTCTACCCATAACAACTTCGACACAGGTGCTAGACCTTCTACCCATAACAACTTGAACACCGGAGCTGGACCTTCTACAAGAGCACAACTTGGACACCGGGATTGGACCTTTTGTCAATAATTATTTCTCAGATTATGATAACCCGGGATATGATAATGATGCCACTGATTATGGGTATGATCACAACCAGAATGTGACCTCACCCCCTCGTGACCCTGTGAGACGAGATAGGTATTTGCAAGTACCTGAGCGCAGTGTTGCACCCCGGGCTGAAACTAGAAGACGGTCATGTGTTGGTCAGGTTGGATATCAATCAGTATCTGATCCATTACCTAACTACAGCCCCCCTGAACCTAAAAAACAGTCCGCAGTCGATCGAAATGATACAAGCATTGATTTTGACGGTATTGATGAGATACCGACAAAGAAAATGGAAACTGGTGATGATTGAGACGGGGATTGGGATTCAGACAGATTATCAGAGGGCGACGATGAGGATATTATGCCTCCTCCAATTGAAGAAATATTTTCGATCAGCGGACGAGGAGACAAGCACCCGGTAAGGACATTCAATGACACTACTTCTTTTGAAGAAGCAGACATTTCTTTTTTGGGACACGCGTTGTATACAACGAAGAGATTAGCCCTGGCTAGTTTTTAAGAACTGTCGAGCAAAATTAAGCAGTTCCATTTGAAGGATAACTGGGAGTTTTCAGTGGCTAGGCGGGAGAGGAACCGGTATGTTGTAATTTGCAAGGATACAAAGTGCAAATGGAAAATGTCTGCCGCGCCTAAAGGCAAGGGAGAGACATGGATAATTAAGAAGGTCGAAGGACTACACACACTTGCAAGACTATATCAACAAGAACAGACCATACTACGCTGACGGCATCAATTATTGCCGATGTAATTATGAAAGACATTAAGGAAGACCCTACGATGAGCATTAAGGAGGTCGCTCGTGCGGTGAGACGGGTCTATCAACATGTAACGCCACATTACAATAGGTTGTGGAGGGGTTGGGAACTTGCAGTATGCAGATGCTTCGGAACCTGGAAGGGGTCGTACAATCTCCTCGCACCATTGCTTATGGCCATAACAGGTACAAATCCGGGAACCAGGTTCCAGCAGTGGCATGTACCAACCAGTACACCCGATGAGGTACAATTCAAGGGCATAGCATGGGCTTTCGGTCCATGTATTGAAGTCTTTCAATATGTTAGACCTGTGATCAGCATTGATGCATGGTTCATGTCCGGCCGGTATGGCGGGGCTCTACTTATTGCATGTGCATATGATGCTGAAAACCAGCTGTTGCCCATAGCCTTTGCCATTGTTCAACATGAGGATGGTCCAAATTGGAGTTTTTTCATGTCTTTTCTGAGAAGAGATGTGGTAGAGAATAGGCTCGTCTGCGTGATATCAGACCAGCACAAGGGCATCAAGTATGTATTTAATAGCCCCAACTATGGGTGGTACATGAATACCGGAGAGTCTGTGCACAGGTACTGCATGCAACACATTTCAGAGAACCTGTGCAAAAATACCGGCGGCAGAGAATGGGTTGCTGACAGGTTCAAGATTGGCTGCAAGCGGAAAAAACCACGACGGCTGGAAGAGATGTTCAAAGATTTTGTCAGAGTATGTATGCATTATTTTTTTTGACATTTGCATGACTTGTATCACTGAGGTATATTTCTATTTTTTGTAGACATTTCCAGAGGCAAATGCCTACTTAGCGAAGGCGGGCAAGAGATGTCCGCGCGATCCGATGGAGCCGTCAGCATATGAGAAGATATTTCAATCATGTGATGGAGGTTGGAGATGGAGAATTATGACCACTAATGGGTCAGAGTCATTAAACAATGTCTTCAAACAGAGTCGTATGTTACCCGTAGTTTCACTGGTGGAGGAGGCATTCTACAAGTTAAATGCTTGGTTTGTTGAGAGGCATGCTAAAGCCACTGTATTAGCGAGTAGGGACCAACTATTCTCAGATAGAGTGAAGGAGAAATTAAGAAAACATAGAGTCAAAGGTTCTGTCATGCACGTTGTAGCGTATGGTACCACAGGTACGGAATATGAAGTGCAGGTTCCAAGTGAGATCATTCCACTAGTTGTGGGACAAAATGACATTATAGAAACTCATGAACGCGCATGCAAGTACAGAGTCGTTTTAGGCTCGAACAATCAAGTAACGTGCGAGTGCCAAGGCCCCCAGTTAGTTCACATACCGTGTTCTCATGTTATGGCGGTTTGCCGAAAACGGAATTTCCTTGAAGACGTCTTTGTTGACAACTATTACTGTACCGATTACCTTCTGAACACCTGGAGAGCATCATTTCACAGCTACCCCAACCAGTAGCAGTGGCCATACTACCTTGGGCCTACGGTGGTTCCCAATAAGAAATGGATCAGGAAGGGGAGGAAAAAACACAAGCGGCGCGTAATGCATATGGACAGGATGCAAGGCCAGCAAGTGGGACATGAGGCTCACCGTTCTACTACTGACAGGCAGAGGGCAGGTATGTAGATGATCGTACACAACTTAAAATTGATTTGAAATTAAATTTAAATATTGATACTGAATGTTCAATGAAATGCATTGCAGAGGCAATAACCGAAGTCATCGAAAGAAAGAATGCTAGAGTGGTTGCCGATGCGGGACCTTCTGGAAGCAGGCGACCTAGTCAGGGAAGCCACTCAGGGAGTAGTCAGGGCTCTACAACTGCTGGTGTCGTGCCGTCATCCACTTCTAGAAACCTAAGAAGTAGACTTGGTCTGTTCGGACGCAGGAAGAGTTAATTCAGCATATGTTATATTTATATTTGTATCTTCTGTTCGATCTGATTACAAAACCTGATAATTATTACACACTGATACATTAGAATTACTAAATAATTAGTACAGATCTTCCAATAATACTACTTCTGAGAACCAGTACTGTTTATCTATTTTCATCTTTTGTTAATTTAAGTATGTTACTAAAAATGTATTGTTTCACGATCTAAATTTATTACAGAAATTGAACTTTTCTCATTATTTAGATTGAAACATTCAAATCCTAAAAAAAAATATATATATATAGCAGACCGCCCCCCCCCGAGGGGTGGTCTAGTCTTAGTGTAAACCACCCCCCATGGGGGCGGTTTGGTTATGAGTGAAAATATTTGTGTAGTTTGGTTATTAATATTATATTATTTAATTTTTTGGTTATGATAAAAAATACCGGTTACAAAATCGCTGTTTTTCAATGGTCTGAAAATAACAATTTTGTAACCATCTTAATAAATAGTAAAAAAATTCAAATAAAAGTAAAATTTTACCTCGAAGCATATTTTAATATATCAGTTATGTTGAATGGTTTGGATTGACTATTTAGACTTCGAAAATGGTAGGTGTCAAAATGTGTCAAAAAAAAAGGTGTAATCCGATCCCTCCTCATATATATATATATATATATATATATATATATATATATATATATATATATAGTAAATCTAGGGTGTGACGTGCTTACCAAGAGGGTTTGGTGAGCACAACTTCAAAAATACATCGGATCGGCTTCAAATAACGAATTCAAACCGTTCAAATCCATGTACTTCGTGAGTGATGCATGTACATGCAAAATTTTGGAAGTTTCGAATTCATTTGGTACGAGGTCAAGCGGTCAAAGTAATAATGAAAAATGAATATATAAAACAACTAATAGAATAATTTATTAAAAGATTCATTACTTTGACCGCTTGACCTCGTAGCAGATGAATTCAAAACTTCCAAAATTTTGCATGTACAAGTATCACTGACGAAGTACATGGATTTCAACGGTTTGGATTCGTCATTTGAAGCCGATAGGATGTATTTTTGGAGTTGTGCTCACCAAACCCTCTTGGTGAGCACGTCACACCCTAGATTTACTCTCTCTCTATATATATATATATATATATATATATATATATAGAGGTTGGCTAATATCAAATCAGTTGTTCCTGAGGTCCTGTGCAACCAAGTCATTTTTTAAATTTTGAAGTCCAAATCGTCGATCCATGCCGTTAGATGTGTTTTTTTATATTAAAATGTACTTGGAGACCAAATTTTATATTTTTTGGAATTTTTTTACTATTTATTAAGTCACTTTGAAAAACGCTGATTCCACGGTGGCTTAACAAAACAGTAAAATTAGAAGCCACCGTTGGATCAGCGGTTTTCAAAGTGGCTTAATAAATAGTAAAAAAATTTCAAAAAATGTAAAATTTGGTCTCTAAGTACATTTTAATATAGAGAATTGAAAAACAACTTGGTTGTACTGAATCGTCTACATTTCAGTATGGAAAACATGTTGAGTGGTTCGGATCGGCTATTTGAACTTTGGAAAAGAAGATATATCGTAAGGTACAAACGTGTTTTACTCTATATAGTACCATAGTCGGACTCTGTATATATATATATATATATATAGGAATTGGCTACGGTGCAACACGTTGCTATCTCCAGAATTTGCTATGGACTTTTAGACCGTCGGATTGCTTTAAAATTCGTGCAACAAGATGGAGCGCTGAATAGAATTAACAGAGATGGAAATCAGAAATCATTCCATCGCTCCCCATTCTCCTCCTGTCCCGACCTTCTCTCCCCATTCTTCTCCTGTCCGACCTTCTCTCCTCATTCTCCTCCTGTCCCGACCTTCTCATTTCCATCGCTCCCCATTCTCCCTTCCCGGCCGCTAGAGAAGCACCCCCGCCGAGCCTCTCTGCCCTTGCTGCACCCCCTATTCTCCCTTCCCGCTAGGGTTTCGCCCTGCCGCATCTAGCACCCCCCATTCTCAGTATCTCAGGTGTTGCATTGTTTTACCAACTCTGTGCTGTAAAATTTCCAAAAATATTTTCTTTTTTACTTGTGTGATTTTGAATTTTCAGACAATGGTGCTTCCTCAAAAAAACTTGGCCGGATTGCTCCTCTGGTATTCCTTTCTGCTGCTTAAAAGAGTAAAGGAACATAACATATTATTTTATTATGCAATTACCTTGAAAGACAAACATATGATTTACCTGTGCATTTTGATAGATAGAAATTACTTGTATATTTTGATAGAGCTCTGTTTTTGTTATATTACTTATGTAGCTCTTGTTTTCTTTTGATATATGGTGATAGGTTTATTAATATGTAAAAATATGACATATTAATGGTGCTTTCTTTTACTTATGGAGCTCTTCCTTTCTTTTGCTTTCTTTTGATATATGGTGCTTTCTTTTGCGTAAATTTATAAGCTAATCTATGTCATTTACAGTAGAATATAAATCAAAGTACACATGAGGGTCATGACTAGCTGCTAAGAACTTTGATAAATGAAAATTATACATCCTCATCTCCCAGCTGAAATTATATATAGTGGGATATCAAATAACAAGGATAATCTGCATAAATAAAGTATCAACCTAATCCTAAGATTGGACGAATGAAGCATCAACCAACAACATAATTTTCAAATAAAATTTCAAAATTTCTCGTAACAAACATTGCCATATACCTAGCAGGTCAAAAATTTATGATTTATATATTAGCTCTATGGCTGAAAACAGACGACAATTCAAAGAAAATGAAGTAAAAAGTAGTAAATATAATAAAACAAAGGCCATCTTTTTCATATACCTCTAAGATATTCCACTGATATATTACATAATAATGGGACATTATGTCAAGTATATCTGTATATACTTGTAATTAGTTGACAAATCCAATTTTATCAAATGTTGTTTTGACTTTTGACATCCTCTAGTGCCCCCATCTCATCAAACTAATTAATTCACTCCAATTTCATCAAGCAGGAGATGAGTTCATTGATTTCTCTTCTAGCTAGGACCTGAGTCACATAAACAGAAAATATAAAATAAATTAAAGATGTGTCTATATATAGTTCATTGCTCGCACACAGAAGTGCACTCCTAAGTTTCAGTACAGCGAGCTTTACCTTTTAAAACTCGAGTTTACCTTTGGTCAAGACTGCAAGTGCACAGTCCTACCGTTGGTATAGTTGGGTATCGTATCTACAGGGACGGAAGGAAAAGAACCAGACTCTACTTAAATCTACTAGATCCTAGAAGTGAGAAAAGTTGATTGGTTGGTTGTTTCTAACAATTCTACTGATTAAAGTAATGATTAAAACGATGAAAAGAAGATTGAAAGTTTGTTTTCAATTAATAAAAAGGGTTTCCAGGGTTTCAGACTTCGTTTCAGTTCTTCCCCAGGGTATACGGCCCGTATAGAATCCTATATGATCCGTATAGGACCCCGACTTAATACTGCAGCTACTGTTTCTGTGTTGGTGCTTTTGTCTAGGGTTTCTATCGACCGTACCTAAATTCCTAGCGTCAGCTGTCGCAATTTTGGCTTAGTAACCCGGTTACCAACTCAACTACTCCCCTCTTAGGTGCCTTAAACCTCAACTTTTGTTTTTTGGTCCAATTTACCTAAGTCACTTGTTGGTTTACTAAAGTTATCCTAGGACTTTTGCCTCAATGAAAGTTTCGCCTTTCGGTACTCCTTGGTTCGTAAACCTACCTCATGTACTTGGTTCAGTTGGATTGAATGTTATAGACTTGTAACCTATCGACTTAGACATGCGTATTCGTCTAACGGGTTGACTATTCGATTCAAGCAAGCAAAAACCAAGCAATTAAATACTACACAACAAGATGAAAACTAAGCATTCAACACAAATTCAAGTAATATACAAGTAAAACCAAATGTCAACTATATCTTAACCCTAGAAACATAAAGTTTAGTTACTCATGTTCATACAATCACAGAAAACACAAGAGATAAAGGAGTTCATAACAAAAACAGTGAAAAATCGGAAGAATCGGCGTCGAATTCGAGTTTCTCCTCCTCTTCTTCCCTCTAAAGTGTGTCTTTCTCTCCAAGTTACTCTATGTCTAAAGGATAGCCAGAGATGGTCTTTCTGTCTCAGGATACCCCCTTTAATGCCCGAAATCCCGAATTAAAAAGGTGTCTTTTCGGGCTCCCCAGCTATCTCTGTTTCCAAATCCAGTCTGGGTTTCCGTAACCACTTGTACGATCCGTACAAAATCCTATACGGACCGTATACCTGTGCTTTGCCTTGGAGAATTGTTGCCTCTGATATGTAACCTTCTGTGGTTTTGGGCTGATCTTGTACGGACCGTATGGAGACCTATCGGACCGTATGGAGAGGAATTTCACCCGTTTCCTACTAAACAACAAACAAAACATAGCAGTACCACATTCTAATGATAATTAAGTTAAATGTTCATATTTGCAGGTTTTAAAGCACAAGTTTTGGTACAAATCAGGATCGTAATCTAGGCAAAATAGGGAGGTATCATTTATCTAAGACTTGATATTCTTAAGAATTAATTAAATTACTGTAACTATTAAGAAAGCTGTGTGCCAAAAGAAGATATTAATGGTGGGGGTGGAGTTAAGGGTGGTGATTCGAACCTCTCAAAAAAAAAAAAATTATTTCGGATTTAATGTGAAACATTTCATGTATTTTTTGTATATTTTTTTAAACTCATAATATTTCTTATTTAAGCTATGAATCATTTCCGAATCATTTCTGAATTATACCCGAATCACAAATTTTTAATCCCACCGAACCTTTCCCGAATTATTAAGTTGTCACTATGCCTAGGAATACCAAGCCCCTTTGTACTCTTAACTTAAAACCTGTCGGATTAACTTCAAACGATGAATCCAAACCGTTGAAATCCTTCTACCTTACGAGTGATGCGTCTATATGTGAAAATTTTAAAATTTTCCATTAATTTAGTATAAAGTCAAGTGGTCAAAAGGCTTCTAAAAATTGAATGTATTAAAATTAAATTAGAAACCTTCTAATTTTGACCACTTGACTTTATACTAAATTAATTCGAAACTTTAAAATTTTCACATGTAGACGCATCACTCGTAAGTTAGAAGGATTTCAATGGTTTAGATTTGTCGTTCGATGTTAATCCGATAGATTTTAGAGTTAAAAGTACAAAGAGACTTGATACTCCTAGGAGCATCCTAGTTCTACTATATATATATAGAGGTTGGCTAATATACAAACGTTTGTTCCTGGGCTCAGGAACAAATGGTTCGATTCTCCAATTTTCAAAGTCCAAACGGTCGATCCAAACCGACAGATATTTAATCTATATTAAAATGTGCTTGGAGACCAAATTTTACATTTTTTGGAATTTTTTTACTATTTATTAAGATGGTTTGAAAATCGCTGTTTTCAGTGGTGCAGAATTTTAATAAAAACAGCGATTTTCAAACCATCTTAATAAATAGTAAAAAAATTCCAAAAAATGTAAAATTTGGTCTCCAAGCACATTTTAATATACTTTAAACATCTGTCGGTTTGGATCGACCGTTTGGACTTTGAAAATCGGAGAACCGGACCGTTTGTTCCTGAGCCCAGGAACAAACGTTTGTATATTAGCCAACCTCTATATATATATAAATAGAGTAGGGTTCCAATGCCTCATGTTTTCATACCTCACCCATAACTCATGTTATATATCTCTATTTTCAAAGCTCAAACTATCGATCCGAACCGTTCAACATGATATTCATACTAAAATATGCTTGAGGATGAAATTTTATAATTTTTGCAAATTGTTTACTATTTTTTAAGATAGGTACAAAATCACTGTATCTGGACCATTCAAAAAACAGTGATTTTGTATCTATATGAAAAAAATAGTAAAGAAATTGCAAAAATTATAAAATTTTATCCTCAAGCATATTTTAGTATAAATATCATGTTGAACAGTTCGGATCGAAAGTTTGAACTTTAAAAATTGAGATATATAACATGAGGTATGAGTGAGGTATGAAAAGATGAAGCATTGGAACCCTTAGCCAACTTCTATATGTATATATATATATAGTTTTCCAAATGTTATTATCTCAAAAGGAAAAAAAATATTTGTGTAATTGTCCCGTGACATCGATCTTTAATCCATTCCATACGATATCTATAATCTTCTTCAATTTATATCAATGGACTTGGGACGTGTCACCATATAGGTGAAGTAATGGATTTGGCTTTTCAGAAGTCATAAAAAAAAGGTACGTAGAAGACAGGCACCGAGATGTTGACAGACTTAGGCCCATGATAAGCTGAAATTTTCTTAAGAAATTCAAAACCTACCTCTTTAATGCTCAAGAGAAACTCCGGATTCGAATGCTACTATGTTGACAGGTGCCAAAATGAGATGGCAGACGGGTTAGCAAAGGCAGGTAGAATTAGGAAGTGGAATGTGACAGACTTCACATATCCACTAGTGAGAATCTAATTTTGGATACAGACTCATAGGCATTTTTTGTGTTATAGTTTTCAGTGTTACTAGGGTTGGTTTTTTTCTTTCGCTTAAAAAGCAAATATCTGTAATGGAAACCGTTGTTTTGATGAATGACAAGCCTACGGGCGTAATCTTTGCAAAAAAAAAAAAAAAAAAGTTGGAACTCAAAACGTATACACTGAGAGCATGTGTATCATTACCACAATATATATTAGGAATTTTTTAGAGAGACACGTAGGGTGTGAATGGTTACGATGCTGATCGGGTGGAGACATTCCCGACCTCAAGCTCTTATAAAAATTAATTTAATCCATACCCGACCTTAACTTGTTAAGATAACGGATAACAAAACAAAAGGTGGATAATTAATTTAATCTAAAAATATAACAAATAAATAAAAATATATTCAACAAAATAAGGTACTTAATATTATAAAATATAAAATTACAATTTGTTTCCTTATAATTATCTTAAAAAAAATATAAATTATAATTAAATAAAATTTGCATAAATAAATTTGTCATAAATTATTAAACACAAAATTGTATAAAGTGTTGTATTATAAATAAAATTGTTTTATTACATGCATAAATGAAAATTTATCATATATAATTTAATATTTGTCAATTTTCCTCATACTCTTGCAAATTAGCTCTTATCCATATGCATACCATCATCTGATAAACTAAGTTTTTGCTTGCACTTAACATTAATTCCTAAGCTAACTCACATTAATTTCTTTGAATTAAATGTGATAGAGACCTTTAACTGTTTGCCTGCACTTAACAGGCCCAAGGAAATTTGATCCGGCCCATAAGAAAATTGTTATCTAAAATAGAGCCCACCAAACGGGCTACAATAGTAGAGGCAAGTGCTGCACAAAAACATGCAAGAGGATGCTGACCATCATCTTTTGGTTAATCAGGTGGAATAGTAATTTAGTACTATTCATTGACTAAATATAATTAATGGATGTTATTGATTTTTTATCTCATCACGGTTTTAAGCTTATAAATGCTTGTATTTTATAATTATTTTTTATAAGTAATGAAGATAAGTGATGACCTTATTTTGTGATTATTTTTCAGGACAAAATTGCGAATTACAACTACAGTGCCAGTAATTGGTATACATGATTTAGAATAAATTCTAAACATACTGTACATGTTTATTGTCAATATCATATTATGTTTTGTTTGATTGAATGTTCCCCTTAAAATAAATAACCGCTTGAACTATTGAAAGGGACAGTATTATGTATTGTTTGACTTGAAAGAAATAACCTATGCTTCAGGGGCTCCTGTGCAAAATCTATTAAAAATGACAATTATTTTTCCAAACTAACTTTAAAATATTATGAACTAGACATATGAGTATATATGGGTATAGACGGATTTGGTAATATCTTACTGAATCGCTCCGAATATGTCCAATATTCAAATTCGGATAGACGGATCCGGGTAAATTTTGGATACCTATTTAGATTTTTATTGAGGAACCGAATTCTCTAGGGGGCAGGAAAATTCTGCTTCTGAGTCGCTGACATGTAGACCCGCAGCAAAATTAAAATCAATATTTAAATGCTTAAATCCGTCTGAACCCATGTGTCATCCGCACTGGAGGCAGGAAAATCCTGCCCCCCAGGGAGCAGGTGATCTCCTTCCTTTTATTGAATAAGAAGAAGACATTGGAATTCGGATACAGAAAATTTATTATTCAAACATGTAAATGAATCGGATATTCGGATCATAGATCCATATAATTTCCCCATACAAATTTGAATTTTTATTGAATAAGAAGATGACATTTGAATTCAAATACCGACATGTAAACGGATTGGATGTCCAGATCTATCCGAACAAAACCCGCTCTAAAATTTCTTACCCTCTCTTGTCTGCACCTTTATCAACCCTCTTATATACTGTTTATTTATTTTTATTTTTTCAAAAAAGTGGACGATGCCACCGATTTCCATTATAGAAAACCATATCTGAGTTTATTGGTACCAGAAATACCAAATACAAAACAAACCAAGCACAGCATAATGCACTAAACACTACGTACAACCCCTATACAAATTAGACAATGAACTACCAAGTATAGCAAACCATAATCATGCTAACAAACTAGCTGACACATAAAAACCAAAACCCCACAGATCTGATATTCAACAAAACACTAAAAATAAGTAAAATAACCCTAACAATCTATAATATCGCAAACTTCTAAGAGCTGCCAATATTGTCTTCTTCTTGTTGAGAGATATGTTCATCCCCACTGGTCCCGGCTTCAAGCATAAGGTTGGAAACATGTGTATCAACCATGGAAGCTACTAGTATATTCCTATATACTGTTTATTTCAACCTATGAACTATAAACTCTGAGAACTTGCTTTTAGTCTAGTGGCAAAGGCACATGGCTCCCATGCAGGAGGTCATGGATTCGAAATCCACAGAGTAGAAAAATATTCTATATATACATAGGAGTTTGAAATGTATTGGGTGACTTGACCCCCTACCCGTATTTCAAAAAAAAAAAAAAATTATAAACTCTGTTGTCGGATTAAACATTAATAGTGAATGTTCAGTTTCCCGATTTTTTTAATGCCCTTAAAATATAAAAAAAATAACAAAAATAACATCTAATTTTAATAATTTCAAAAAATACCTTGACCGCTAGCTCTACTTCAGAGCGGTCCACTTCCAGATCCAGTCACCTAGCAGTAAGACAGTTGTCTTTGGAAGTGAACCACACCATCGAGCATTAAAAAAGGGAGAATTTCATGTGTACCCCTCAAATTTTCAAAATTATGTATTTTTCTCTTTAAAATTTGAAATTATGTATTTCTCCCTCTAAACTTCAAAAACTCACAAATTTATCCATTTTATTGTCTTTTACATTAAAATTCATGCTAAATTTTTAAAATACCTATTTTACCCTTTTAAAGTATATAAATTACATCGAACTCAAATTTTAATATGAACAGTTCCTCTATCGTCCGAATAACTTTTAGATTTGTGCACGTAAGATCAGCACGAATGTTGATGCAAAAACACACACTTAATGAAGCAACATGTACAAATCTTAATGTGATACGGGTTGATTAATTGGACGGTGGATGAATCCTTCAGATTCAAATTTGAGTCTAATGAGCTTTATATGCTTTTAATAACAAGTTAAAATAGATTCAATATGTACAGATCCAACTCGGTAAAAAATGTTTGTAAAATTTATTTTCTTATTAAAACAAGGTCCAGCCAAACCCAGTGAGCCAGCTCGGGCTAGCTCGTCATGAGTTTGAGCTGAGCTTTTAGCTCGAAAGTCCTAGGTCCAGCTCGCTCGATCCAGGCTCGGTCCAGAATTAACAAGTTGAGCTAAGGCCCAGCACGACCCGAGCTAGCTCATTTACAGCCCTACCCCTAAACAAGTTTCTCTCAGATTCATTGTGGCAAATATTTTATGAAAACAGATGTTGTCTTGTCTACACTATGCATGTAAGATTAATTACATTCATTTTTTAATTAAATTACTTAACCCATAATGAATGAAAAACGTTATTTAATCTATCTCCCATTTTCCAAGTTAATTGATATTATATTGTTTAAGGAAGATTTGTTATTAAATTTTGACATTTGTTTATTATCTGTATTTGTACTCATAGCCTCTCATTGAAAGACGGATACAAGTTTGATTTCAGCATTATCCGCTACAAATTCAGTTCGTTTACACCTCTAACTAGGCAACAACAAAATGAATGAATTAAATCGGAGTAGATCTGGACAGTCTTCATATGACAAATTAATTGGATGCTTTATTCGGTTGAAACATTAGATTTTTTGTTAACTGATTAGATATGTAATCAGTCAGCTAATTTCTGGACTTATCTGAACAATAGTAGTTTTTTTTTAGTAAAGGTTGAACCCACCAAAATATAATTAAATATTCATAAAGAATTTTACATCTAGATTTCAAACATGCAATCACTTAAACAGAAGGGTCTTTGTCACTATAACAAAAAAAAATAGTTCTCTAAACTGTAGTATATTTAATTATTAGCTTAATTGGAATTAGCGCTTTTGGTACTGTATGTATAGTGATATATACTTGGTAAATTCTAGGTAGATTTACTTACAGTAAGCTTTTATTTTAGCGGTATCAGATGGTTGATACATAATATCCTTCTTGTAAAACAAGTTGGTTTCGTTATGGAAATCGGTGGGCCGGATTCTAGATATGTTCACTTTGATAACAAGTAAAAGATCATCCCAAAAGAAAAGGTCCTTTAACTTTTGAATTCTCCTAATTTTCCGACGGCTCCTTTAACTACTCTGCTTTATTATGGCAATTAGGAAATATTAATCGAATGATCCATTTGATTCCTAACTAACAGAGAAAATGGTCCAATACGTTAATGAATTTTCCCGTAATGGTTAGGTGTGTAATAGGGAATAATTTTTCTCATAATTATCTTAGTTCTTCAAAAACAAAAATATTGAGGATGAGATTTTCTAATGAAAAAAAATAATTTAATATACTATTTTTTTAAATTGATACAAAATCACTATTTTTTAAAAAGCTAATTTTAATATGTAGATCACATTGAGCATTCGGATTCACAGTTTAAACTTTAAATATAAAGATAAACAAACGAGTTATAATTAAAACAAAAAATTAATAATGCATTTTATCCCTATCCAAACATTAATAGTTACGATGCGGTTCTTTTCCTTTCCACTCCAGCACACAACTGTGATCTGACCCAGCTCCACTGAAGAGAACAGCATGTTTCAATCTAACTAGTTGTTACCACGTCTATCATCCCAATGCTTGGCGTTGGTGTGGTGTATATTTTATAACAACGTATGTTGTCTACACTATGCATGTAATATGTTACATTCAATTTTTAGTTAAATTAATTACTTAACCCATAATAATGTATTAAAAACGTTACTTAATTAATCTATCTCCCATTTTCCAAGTTATTTAGTTCTTAACAATTCTCTTCTCCATTTCTATTTTTATGGACGCCTTCATTTTTTTTCTTCTAATTTTAATGTTTTCTTAATTTTGTTAATTTATATTTATATCTTAAAATTCATATAACTAAATAATCCGACAATGTTTCATAATTTGTGGAATATCCGGAAAATTTAGTTTTAAATTTTGTCATCCATTTACTATATGTATTCGTGTTCGTATCTGCTCGTCGAAGACAGATACCAATTTAGTATCAACATTATCCGCTCCTAATTCGCTCCATTTACACTCCTAACTAGTCAACAAGAAAATGTATATGAATTTAACGGGACTAGATCTGGACAGTCTTCATATGACAGCTAGCACTTAATTAATTGGATGGTTTATTCTGTTGAAACATTAGGTTATTATATATGTTAACAGATTAGAAATGTAACCAGTCTGCTAATCTCTGGATTGATCTGAACTACAGTAGTTAAGTTTTTTGAGTAAATGTTGGAGGTCAAATTATTATCAATTTATTAAAAAATTATAAGATATCTCTCATCCTTATCACTACTACAGAAAAATCATTTGCACACGAACATAAATAAAGGAGCTACACGGATTTCCTGCCGTGCACGGATATTTACCCGTGTGTGATTATGTGATTCTTACATGGATATCCTAGAAAACAACTGTGTATGAACACCTGCCTATGTAGCTCTCCATATTACCAAGCTACACGGATATTTACCCAAACATCCGTGTACGATTACTCTTTCTACACGGACATTTAATTTCATATCCGTATATGATTGTTACCTATCCTATAGGTACATTTATTAAATAATAAGTGTTCGAATAACTTCCTACACGGATTATTTGATAAATATACATGTAGGCAACAATCCTACACAAACATTTATCAAATAATATGTGTAGAAAGTTATTCATACACATATTATTTTATTGATTACTCTTCCAAAATGGATGTTAGTTAAACATCCGTGTAGGATTGTCTTATATATATTTTTTTTTTTTTGGCATGCCTCTAGTTTTGCTAGCTAGTATTTAAATTTTACAGATAGTAAGCAATTTTAAATCAGAGAATTCTAAAACATAGCAAGAAATTTAAAATTCATGTATACCAAATTATACAAAATTATACAAATCCATATTTAGCATTACAAAATTCTAACCGAAACCATCTTGCCTACGTACATCTGACATCGTCGATCTGCCCCTTGGTGTAAGACTGCTGCTTTGATCCATACTACAATTATAATTTTGTATTACTTAGTAACAAAAAAAGGTATATGCAAACTATAACAAGAAAATTTGCAAAAAAACTCGCAAACTATGACAAGAACACTCACAAACTATGACAAACTTCATAAAACAATTCTATCAAAAGTCCATATGTAATAATTAATGATTTCAAGTCCATTCACTCTTATTAATTAGATAAAAATGAAAATTAGTAATTTGTCATTGCGTTATTATATATTTGTCTTGTGTTTCTCTATATAAAAAAATGATCTAAATAAGCAATAATAAGTAACACAAAATTTGAGGAAGAAAAGGAGTGTGTGTGTGTGTGTGTGTGTGTGTGTATAGAGAGAGAGAACAAAATACAAATTTCAAAGATCTCAGATCCGAGCTAGCCTTTGAAGAGATTAGAGCAGCATTGATTGAATACAAAGAGAAACAGAATCAATACTGCTATCTAGTTTGATCAAAACAACGCTGGAAGGAGAAGACTTTTTATACCAAAAATAAAATACTAATTAATTTTACTGCACAAAACCCTACAAAGAATTTTCTACACATATTTATACTTAAGAATTCGTGTAGCTCTCTAATAATTCGTATGCGGTTATTTATAAACTAATTCGTGTAGCATTACCCTTTCTACATGGATTTATTATCAAAATTTTGTGTAGCTCTCTATTCATTCCTACACGATTGTTTATAAAACAATCCGTGTAGCTCTCTTATCTTTCTACATGGATTTTTGTTGTATATCGGTGTAGCTTTCTAATAAATCTTACAATGTTTTTTTTTCAAACAATTCTACACGGATTCTTTAATAAATATATGTGTAGGATTCCTACAGATTTTTTGGACTTTTAAGAAAACCAATGTGGTTACAGTTTTTATATAAAATTGACGAAATCGTTTACGATCGATGTGCAGTGTATGATTACTATTTTTGTAGTAGTGTATGTTCAACCTTTGACCTACCACACACGATGAGTATTGTATTTGTCGCTAGAACAAAAGTTAGTTCTGTGAACTGTTATAGTTTCAATTAGCTTAATTGGTAATAGATTTTGTGTAGTGATATATACTTGGTCAATTCTAGGTAGTTTTAGTTTCACTGCGCTTTTGTTTAGCATTATTATGTCAGATGGCTGATACATAATACCATTCCTTGTAAAACAACTTAGTTTCATCATGGAAATCTGAGGGATTCTAGATATATTCACTTTGATAACAAGTAAAAGGTGAATTAATATAACTAGTCCCAGATCCCGAAATAATAGGTCTTTTAACTTTTGCATTTTCCTATTTTTTCTACGGTTTCTTTAACTTTCCTGTTTTATTATGGCAATTAGGATATATTAATCAAATGATCCATTTAATTCCTAACTAACAGAGAAAATGGTCCAATTCGTTAATGAATTTTCCAGAAATGGTTAGGTGTAATAGTGAGTAAATTTTCTTATAATTATCTTAGTTCTCCAAAAACAAAAATATTAAGGATAAGATTTTGTAATGAAAAAATATACTATTCATTGAAATCATATATAAAATCTATAAGCTAGTTATCTTCATTTTTTAAATTAAAAAAATTAATTTGAAAAAGAAGGTATGATTACACTTTTTTGTCGATGCACTATTATTATTACAACATATTTAATTTGCTAATGATAGAATGACACTAATAAAATCATTTGCAATAAAACTTCACCAACCCACTCCTACAAAGAGAATCGCGATTACGTTGCTCTTACAGTTGCCATACAAGAATTTTTTTGGAATTTGGCGGTAATTATTAATGTGATTGGAAAGTAACCCTGGGATGGAGACAATTGGAGAAATTAAGAGACGACAAAATAGGCAATGAAGAATTAAAGGAATGTTTGACTGGGAAAACTCACTAAATTTCGTGTTTGGTTTTACATAGCTCGTTGAATCCTAACAGTAAATTTTTCTATATAAACACCCATCATGCCACTCACTAGTACTCCAACCCATTCCAAGCAAACCAATCTATTCTCAAATTAATCTCTCATCTTTGTTTGGTTTGAAATATCTACCACATTAATTACTTATTTTCCTTTACTACCAAAGGTACTGTTCTTGTATAGTTTGGTTATCATATATTATTTTAAACTGATGATATATATTCAGTCTGTTGTGATAATATAGTTTGGGGAAAAAAAATGCTGTCTATATAGAAGGGAAATGTTTCTGGTAGTGCAGAAAACCATTATTTCTCTATTTATGCATTTTAACAAAGTTAACTATGTGTTATAAAAAATGAAACTTTTAAGGGAAATAAGTTACACTTTTTTTTTCTCAATTACTTAGTTCTTTCATCAAGCTTTTCAGTTATATATAGTTATTAGGATGGCACTTACTAATATGTTTATAATAACTACATCTAGATTTATATGTATTATTTCCTTATTTTCTTCCATATTTTAACAATAGCATCAAGTAAGTAATAATTCATGGAATATCTAGGTGTCATATAGTTTATATTGCTCCAAGCGACACTTGTATGGCTGGCCTATCAAGTTGTAATATTATCAACTTGACCAACCTTGTATTCAATCATTTTGTATCTGTTATAAATTTATTAGAATAAACAAGTCAGTGGACTATCAGAATTCCCTGATAGTTAGAACATCTTTTTCAAGACTGTTGTTATATGGAGCCCACATAAATCGTTAGAACATTGTTTTTCAAGACTGTTGTTATATTTTGGAAAATATTAATATCTATAATTTTGTACGTCATAAAATATGGAATTTTCATTAGGGAGCCTTAGATTGCTTCAATTCATACATCTCCCAATATTTAATATAACTAAAAACTAAAATATTTTATTTTGTTGCTTTTCTCTAATTGCAGGAGCAAATGGATGTTATGAACCAGATACGTGAGGCACAACGGTCCCAAGGAACAGCAGCAGTGCTCGCAATCGGCACGGCAACCCCGCCTAATTTCATCGAGCAATCTCAATATGCCGACTACTATTTCCGTGTTACCAAGAGCGAGCACCTTAAAGAACTCAAGAAGGAGTTCCAGGAAATCTGTAAGAACCCTGCCAAACAAACACATACTTATATGCATGCACTTGCAGATTTCTCATATAAATAATGTTCTACGCAGTAACATTAATATTGTAGTTGATGAATTTCATGCCAAACAATTTTCATGTGTTTGATTTGATTTGAGAGTACCAAGAGCTAAAAGATATATGCCTCACTGTGAAAATGGACCAAAGTTTGCATTATGCATCCAGAAATACTTCTGAGAGAGGTTCTTTATTAATTTGCATTCAATTCTATATAGGTGACAAGACGAAAATTCGCAAGCGTCACTTTCACTTGACGGAGGAAATGCTTACAAACCACCCCAAGATAGCCTCACATAAGGATAAGGAATCACTTGATGCCAGGCAAGACCTTGTGTTACATGAAGTTCCGAGGCTTGGTCTTGAGGCAGCAGAGAAGGCCATCAAAGAGTGGGGCCAGTCTAAGTCGAAGATCACCCACTTACTTTTCCACACCACAACTGGAAGAATCGACATGCCTGGTGCCGATCGACGGCTGTTAGAGCTTCTAGGTCTTTCTTCCTCTGTCAAACGATCAATGATGTACCACCAGAACTGCTCCGGTGGTAACACAGTGCTTCGTCTTGCTAAGGATATAGCTGAGAACACTCGAGGCACTCGTGTCCTTGTTATATGCTCAGAAATTTCGCTGACGGCCTTTCGTGGGCCATCAAAGGCAAACAAAGACACCCTCCTGCCTCAAGCAATTCTCGGTGATGGAGCAGCAGCTGTTATAGTAGGGTCCGAGCCAGATCTCTCAGTTGAGCACCCGCTTTATGAAATCATTTCAGCTCGCCAAACTATTCTTCCAGGCACAGATGATACATTTGCTGGCCACATTAGGCAAGATGGCCTCACGGTGCACATGTCACCTCCTGCACCTGAGTTTATCTCAAGCGGCATTATTAATGCTCTCGCAGAGATAGTTGAACCACTCGGGATTATTTCCGATTGGAATTCAGCCTTTTGGGGTGTGAATCCCGGTTTCCCGGCTATCCTAGAACAAGTGGAAGCTGACTTGGCACTAGACAAGGAGAAACTAAAGGTGACAAGGCATGTGCTTGCCGAGTATGGCAACATGATGAGTCCGACCATATTTTTCATGCTAGATGAAATGAGGAAGCAGTCAGCTGGAGCAGGAGCGGCAACCCTTGGAGGCGGAAAGGAGTATGGGGTTCTTTTGGGGTTTGGGGCTGGAATCACCATGGAGACAACCGTCTTACGCGCCAATGCAAACACATCTGTTGCATTAGAGACTGAGGAAGATGATGTCTGGATCCTTTGAAGCTTTAGTATTTTTTAAGTGTGTTCTAAAATAAGATCATCTTGTGTGATGAACTAGATACTAGGTGTGCCTTTGAAGCTGTCGTATTTAATAAGCGTGAATTACTGATCTTGTTTTGTATTACTTAGTAAAAGAAATAAAGATTTAACAAAAGTTTGTTTATTGTCTCCTATATATTCTAAATGTTATTAACTCATAGGAAAAATAATTTTATGTTATCCATGCAACATCGATATAACAAAAATCTATTTTATTCGTGAGAATAAAAAAATGACTATGGTTGATGGTAAGACCACAAAGATCATTATCACCAACGATATGACTATCAAGCAACTTTATCTTTGCGAATAAAGCATATTGCTGACTCTATTAAACTATTTCATACGAACAAACCGAAAATTAAACTAAGTGGGTTTTACTATTGCTCTTGTAATTTTTCTTTCCATTTTTTTAATAATTATTTGGTTGTTCAATTTATATAATGTGACTTGGTACGTGTCAACATACATGAAGTAACGGTTTGGCGTCTTGTTTGACAAGGTCAATAACTAACATTTCTCTTTTTTCAAAGTCACAACATATCTAGATTCTAGACCAGCAATAAACATAATCAGCTAAGATAATGACATAGTGATAGAAGTGTATATGTCCATTTTTGTAAACCTAACTCTTCATTTTTGTAACCCTTCAACGTTGAACTTGAGCACGGCTCGGAAAACAATTATTTATTGCTGTAAATATTTTATTACTTTTGATAGGGACATGCACCTAGGCCCAAAATATAGATGCTCAAAGGGCGAACATACAAGCCCAAAAACAAAGCAATAGGTCAAGAGAGAGCATAAACCTAAATGGCTAGTTGCACTGTCATGGCCCAAATTTGATCGGAGCAATACAAAAGCTGATCAAACGGCCCACATATAGATAACGTGCACCGTATGTGGCTAATGATTTTTAGCCTCTATAAATAGACTGATCTGAACCCCTTCGTTATACACTAAAATTCTGTAAAAACAAATTGCAATAGCCCCAATACATATTGAGGGTTGCTTCACACTAAACTAGGTACAGTATTGTGTTTAATATAATTGCAACGACCTCTTAATTGTGTTAACTTAATTAATAAATTTTGAATTTTAAACTGGAACTATGTTATAAAAAAAGTTGGCATTCAGTAGATTTTAGTAAAAAAAATATATATATATATATATATTATTCTTTAATGTTAGAACCATATATATATGTATCATGAAAAATAACATCGTTATTCTGCTTTCCATGATTTCAGGTGGTAGGGACCATTTATGCATTTTTATCATAATAAATGTTTATTACAAAAGGTACAAAATTAAATGAAATATAAAACTTTCTTTACTGTGAAGCAAAATTGTGCACAGTAAGATAGATTGAGTATACATAGTACATTTATTGGCATTTAAATTTTTAGCGAAAAATGCCAAAAAAAACCTTGAGCCAGTAATTTACGAAGATTTACCACTGGGAAATTAACTTCTGGAGACTCGATAAGTCCACTATAATTACCAGCTTAGTCTCTCTATCAAAGTAGACTGAGAAAACGCAGTAAGAAAACTCCAAATAAAGAGGTTCATATTACAAATTTTCCAACAATAGAAGTCAAGAAAAATGGAGGTTTAAAAGCATAGGAAAGAAATCACAAATCTGAATAATCAAATTTTTGATGAATGTATGATGAGAGTGTTGGGATAAATTCAGCAATACTGCACTGTTTTGTGCCAGTATGCTAAAGATTGAAGAGAGAATAATATTTTTCTGAATAGAAACAATGCTTTATTTCCTTTCTCTCTTGCTCAATTACATAGAGTTATCCGGTATTTATAATAGTACAACATTCCTAAAATAACTACCCACAACTTTGCTAAATTAAGACCCCACTACACAACATGCTGAAACACAACTAACCACTACGCCTAAAATAACTATACTTAAAATAACTAATGCCCAAAATAAACCATGCAGTTTTTATGCTAGTAAAAACTGATATGAACATGCTCTATCAATTTGAATTAATTTTCAACAGAGAGGTCGGCTGCTATGTGTGACGCACACAACCTATTAATACAACATATAAATTTTGAATAACCAAAGAACCTTAAACACAAAAAACTTAACTGAAGAGATGTGCAGGTTTAGTTTCTTAGTAGTGATTGACAAAAACATTATATTCCACCGCATCATACTTCGCGAACGTCCGTGCCTGCACGTACCCGCAAGCGAATCTAAACAACCCACTCCCTCCGACAATCAGCATTTCCCGCACTTCAGAAAGTACTTCGTTGTGCCCAAAAATAGCAATTGTACTCCAGTTATATATCCCGTCCGTTAGCACAAAGTTCATTGCCATGAGAAATTCTATTTTCTTTGACCCCACGGCAGCATATAAACCTTGTGCTCGACCCACTAACTTTGAGTTCAAATCGGGCCCAATTGTCAGTCGGTCATCGATCATGACGACGGCCCCGAAAAATGTGGATGACGTGTTCGTTCCTGGTGCTTGTGCTACTCAAACAGCCGTTGGGTTGGGCCCAGTGAATATGTCGTGCCAATAGAACCGAAAGTGGCTATGTTTTTCAACAATGGAGTGGGAAACGGGCTGGCTGCTTTCAAGATAGGACTCGGCACCATCGGAGGAGGTGACGGACACTAGATTTGATGCAGAGAAAAGGAATAAGAGTAGAAGGAGAGAGGAGAAGTTGGTGCATTTACATGTAGCCATTGGTGGCGGTTATGGTGTTTTTTTTTTTTCCTTTTTCTATTTTGCTTTATTGGACCAACAACGGAGATTCGTGGTTTTCTTACTCACGACGAAAATTCTGAATCAGCCTGTATGTGACACACACAACCTATTAATAGAACATAAAAGTTTTGAACAACCAAAGAACCTCAAACAACTTAACCGACCGAAGAAGAAATTCATTTGAAAATAGGAAAGCATTAATCTTTGGCGGAGATGTACCGGTTTGGCTTCTTGTTTAACAAGGTCAGTAACTATCATTCCGGGTTTTCAGAAGTCATAAACAAATAGAAGACAGAAGCGCAAGCAAGGCTATAGATAATTATCGACCTTAACAAAATTCAGTTGAGATGTGGGCAGACGTATGTTCACTGAAAGAAATATAGAAGCTCAAAGGCCGAACATATAAACTCAAAACCAAAAGATATAGGGTTCGTAGCTAGATAGTTGAGACCCATAAGTGTCTAGTGCACTGTCATGGCCCATTTCAAATGAAGCAAATAGAAATATGTTGATTAGGCCCAAATTTGAATAAGAGGCCTCGGATGTGGAGAATGATTATAGTATCTAGATATGGAGTGCATAGTAGGTCCGAATAGCTTTAAACCTATGTTGCATGGATACGGGTACGGATATCGTATCGGATACGGGTACGGATACGGCGATACGGCAATTTTCAAAAATTAAGAATACGATATGCCTATTTTATATATTATATTATATTTATATTATTTATTCAACAATTATATTATATTATATAAATTAAATATCAAATATTCTGATGATAAAATTAGTCCAAATATATATTAAATATAAATGCTACTGACGTTTAGCAACAAATGGGAAGTGGTGTGGTGGTAAATGGATTGGCGTATATTCCTCTTCACGCGAGTTCGATTTCCAGCGCTGAAAAAAATATTTTGCTATTGTAGAGGGTGTATGCGCGGTGTACGGATATTGTGCTGGTTATGGTGTATGCGCTGTCCACACTCCGATTTCTTCATAAGCGTCACTGGTGCAGCGTATCCCGAACGTATCCCGACGTGTCAGAGCCGTATCTCAGCGAGTCAAGCCGTATCGGAGACTGTATCAAAGTATTAAGGATACGCCACGTAAGTGGATATGCCAGTTGGCATATTGGATACGTATCGGGCGCGTATCGGTATCGGATACGTGTCAGACACGAGTACGGAGTCTAATTTAGAGTATTCGAGTAACATAGCTTTAAACATATTTGTGGGTTCAATAGACACCGAAATTATCCAATCTACTTTAAAATTTGTGCACACAAAATTTAGAGCGGACCAACACAAATTTTAAAGCATGTTAAACAGTTTTTGTGCCCATCGAACCTACACTTTTCGCTCTGTATAGGCTGAAGAATCCATATCCTCTTAGGTAACAAAATATTTCTGTTTGGATCATAGGTATCCGATAGTAATCCGATCTAAAGTGGAACACACAGTACCGATTAAATAGTCGTGCTAATTCTAATTGAACGTACATACGTTAGAAAAACTTGTCACTATTCGCGAGAATAATAGCGTTTTGTGTCGATGGTTTCTTTTCGGATACTTCTGTAGGTAATACCAATACACTTATAAATAGCACTTTTCTATCGGTGTAGTTTTAAAAATAGTCACTTTTTATTCCATGTGGATAGTGATCTACAACAGTCTATATTAAAACAGAAATAAATTATGGGCTGAACCCGTTTGTATTTCTTTTTGTTTTTGTTTTGTTTTCTGTTGCAGTTGAATCTTGGTTTCAATTTATTTTAAGGGAAGCAGTTACATGCGTACTATGGAGATACATTTGTTTGCAAATTTCTAAATATTATTGGACCTGCTGGAGAAAGGATACCACAAATTTGTTATATTGTTCCAAATTACTTGTTCTGTCCCGTTCTTCTAGAAGCACTAAGAAGCCGTCAGGTAAACACCACACAGCTCGAAATAAAGTTTCCTGCCGCACACAGTTAAGTTAAATGGTGTTAATTTTATCCCTTCGTTTCTGGAATACAGTCCTCTCCAGTTATTCACTAAAGCATCCTTTCAACCCTCAGATCAAAATATGATCCCTAAAAAGGAGCACCGAGAGAATTTTAGAGCCGTTAAACTGGACAGGATACATCCCTCATTCTCTTGTGTTTTCCTTTGTAACCCACCTCTGACCTCTCTCCCATCAGTCCCATCGAGCAAGAGATGCAACTACGGCCGTCTGATCCGGTGGTGTGGAGGTGTTGATCGGAGATAGCACGGTTTTCAAAACGAGATGGGCTATCCGATCAACAAGAGAGGATTTCAATTCCCTACCGTGTCCCTGGCAGTATTGTATCAATTACGATATTTGGCGGAGGTAGGTAGATTACTTACAGGATTTGTATCAATTGATAGTCCATTCAATCTCAGATTAAGCATTCTTGTCTTCTTCTCCTTTTTTTTTTTTTTTTTCTGATTGGACTAAAGTAAATAACTTATTTGTGTCGGTATTGGTGGCAAGCATGACTGGAGAGTCGCTAACTTTGGGCAGGTACATGATACACTTGATACCCTTTTTTTGGTCACATTATTTATCCCCTCTCTTTTTTCCTGTTTCTTTGTTTTATAACCAAATAAATCGTCTGGCGGTATTCTAAAATCACAAACAAGTTCTTATTGTCTTAAATAAGCTCAAATTAAGTTTAAATTCAAATCTCAAATCAAATTGAGTACAAAACAAGCTTCTGCCAATAATATTCAAGTTTGTGATCTGATTCGGCCAATTCTAAGTGATTCACCTGATTCCGATTTACATGTCAAGTGAACGATTTTGATTCCGTTCACAAGTCAACTGAACGATTTTGATTCCAATTTTTTCTTTTATGGTTCCGATGACTAAGGGGATTTGTTTCTCTTACTACCACAAAAAGTTATTCACCAATGGATCATCACACACCAATTTAAATTAAGATGGCAGGTGGCACGAAAATGAAAAATCCGTGTGAGATTAATTGTTTACACAGACGCTTATGAAATACCATGTGTGATCGTTTCAAATGACACATTAACACTTAATTTTTTAACCTGTAGAAAAGATTGAAAAATAAGAGAGAAATAAAAAGAGTATCTTGATTTTTTTCATGCATAGAAGAATAGGTACAATATTTACGGATCTAAAAGTTTTTTTTTCGAAGATAAAAAATTTCACTGTGAAGATTTTGCTTGACACAGATTTCAAAATAAAATTTGGACCGGTCAGCAGTGAAATTTTTTTTATGCAGGAAAACTTTGTTGTTAGAATTTACTATGGAGCGGTAAAAATTATAGAGACTTCTCTCTTTTTTTTTTCAATAATTTCTACTGATAAAAAATCTCAGTCGGAGATTACAATACAAAATCTGACTTGTACAGAAAATGCCAAAAAAATTCATTAAAGGACCATCTGTCCATGTCCATTAATAAAGTATATCACGAGTATCATTTTTAATGAGTTGCTAACTTCTTGCATTAACGCTTTCTATTCAACTAAGTATATTCAAAATAACTGTTTAGAGAGGGAAAGATAAACAGTTCCCTTCTGAAAAGCATCACATACCAGTATATTAGGGTTATCAGCAATCTGAAATAAATGAAGGAACATTCATCTAATAATAAATTTATTAAAGACAATTAGAGTTTCCATCACCGTCAGAAACTAAAGAAGATACAAGAACAATAAATGATTGCTTACATTGATTTTGTTCTTATTTTCATGGAAAAGTACTTCCAATAAGCTGCAAATAAATATTCAAAACCAAATATCTTGGTAGTCTTGGTTATGAATTATATATCTCTGCAACTAGTGTTTCTGAATTCTTCCTTGTGTGCTATTATTGGTAATTCAGTTCATTTATTTTTTTGGAGTACCTACTAGATCTCTCAAGCTCTTGACAAACTCCACCATGAAATTCTCTTGCACCTCCTCATTCATTAGAAACTCCTTCCATTTTTTCTGGTTTTGTCTCATCTTCTTACCTTGACTCTCCTCTTTGGCCATCACTGTTCTGATAGCTTCAGTGATTGCCTCTCTACCGAATGATCCATCAGCCTCATTCCTTTCAACCTCGACACCTACTCCCAACTCCTTCTCAAAAAACATAGAATTTAAGAATTGGTCCCCTTTCTGTGGCAGCATCACGAGTTGACAGTCAGCAATCAGCCCCTCCATCACAGAGCTGTACCCGGCATGGAACACAAAACACCCGACACTCTTATGCCACAGTATGTGTTGTTGTTGCACCCATCCGCAATGCATGATTCCCCTTCCTTTCACTCTCTCTTTGAAGCCCTTTGGAAGTTTCCTATTGAGGATCTCTTCAGCTTCCTCTTCCATTTCTCCCCGCGGGAAGTTGAGTACCACCAAAAATGGAAACCCAGTTACTTCAAGCCCTAGAAGTAACTCCTCGACAGCTTCATCAGTCAAAAATGTTTCGCTTCCGAACGAACAGAACACAACAGATTTCTCTGGGAATTCGGCAAGCCAATCGGCCCAGCACTTATCAAGGTCTCCTTTAGGTGTCTCTGGTACAACTGGTCCGGCCAATAACAATTTTCCATGTTGCGACTCGTAAAACTCGATATATTTCCCTTCCATCTCCATGCATGTCTTGACAATTGTTCCATCACAATCATCATTACATTTCAATATCCGATTAAAAACAGATGGTTGACCGTTAAAACTCTTATACAAATAGAGGAAGTCTTCCGCCTTGTAAGCGGGAACAGATTGGATAGGAGATGAAGCAGGGAAACCAGCTGGTGCCTTCATCAAGTCTTGTATTGATGGGTTTGATCCATGGAGCTTACGAGAGGCAGCAGTGAGGTAGGTCGTAACAGAAGAAAAGACGGAGAATAAGAGCGTTTTAATACCTATAACACATAACAAAAAAATAAATCCTTACATAATGATGAGCAAGTAGTTAGCTTAAATGAAATAAAAAAAATATATTTGGTTCTCATTTCAGGTTGAAACTATGACTTGGTCCTAATGATTTACTATTGGAGCAAGAAAACCATTCGCATTGGAAAAAGAAGATGTTGAAATAGAAGCAGAATATTAGGAACAACTAAACCATTTGGATCGATGCTTCATTTTAAGGAAAAAAATGTGTACATTGTACTGTCTAGGGGTGGCCAAAAAGCTCGTAGCTCATGGCTCGCTCGTTACTCGTATCTGGCTCGCTCGTTAACAGCTCACTCGTTAGTGGACCGAGCTGTTAATGAGCCAGCTCGCTACTAGCTCGGTCCAAAATTAACGAGCTTGAGCTAGGGCCTAGCTTGCCCGCCAGCTCGGCTAGACATCAATTTGTGAATTTGTATGAATTTGTGTGTATTCTATACTATTAAGCTCGATCCAACTACGTCCAAAAAAATTTGAAAATTTTATTTTCTTATTAAAACAAGGGCCAGCCAAATTCAGTGAGCTAGCTCGGGATGGCTCGTCACGAGTTTGAGCTGAGTTTTTAGCTCGGAAGTCATAGATCCAGCTCGCTCGGTCCAAGCTCAGTCAAGGCTCGGTCCAAAATTAACGAGCTAAGCTTAGGCCCAGCTCGGCCCGAACCAGCTCATTTACAGCTCTAGTACTGTCATCCAATTATTTCATCTCTAAGTGAATAAAGATAGGATCAAAATTTGGCCTTCAAATTTTGAACATTCAATTTTTCACACAAATAATCTTGTCTTTAGTTACTACATCAAAGATTAGTTTTTTATGCAATGTTATTTTTCCAAAAGGATTATGAAAAATATGACTAATCGTACGTACTAAAAAGGGATTTAAGTACTTTTGAACTATATATAGTCCAGACATGAGACATTGAGCTTTTTATGGTCATTTCCACAATTTCATCTTGTCAATTGACCTGAAAATTCCGATAAATATCTGAATCATTGCTCTGTTTTGAGATTTGTGCTAGCGCATATCAGATTTTTATTTATTAATAATCTGTAGTTATGTCAAGAGCACGGATCCAATTCAGCATATTTTTGTTTACTAATAATCTGTGCATATTTCGGAAAATATACTGTTGTTTTAATTGTTTCTTAGTTGAGGGGAATTTTAACTTGTTGCACAAAGTGTTTGAATAAAAAATTAGAAAATTTGAATAGTAAAGAAATTATTACAATTTAATAAAATTAAATTTGTGTTCTGTGGATAGTAATGTGAATTTTTTTAAGCGTATTTTGTTTATATCATGCAAGATCACAGAATCAACACCAAAATAATTCGGATCTGTCACTTTGAACAAATTTATGGAAGAGAATGACAATAATTTTGTAATATCCAACCATTGACTAGAACTAGGTGATGATGATTTCCGACGTCAAAAAAAAAAAATTAATAGGTGATGCGAAGCAATTAAATTAAATGGATCAATTTTCAATCAAGGGAATAAAAACTGTAAATTCATCAACTGGACATATATGATTGGTTTCCCACAATATCACCAATCGGAAAAGTATAGAAGAAAGTAAGAGAAAATTATTTAAATTAAGGTATTCATTTATATTTATGGGATGACAGCAGGCGAATAAGAGAAAATCGATATTGTTTTGTTTCTACTCGGATCCAAAACAGTGTATGCCTTTTCATTTTTTCTTTATTAATTTTATTTAATTTTATTTTAGCATGTAAAGATTATGGGTCACCACTCACCACTCACCACTCACCAGATGGACACCCGACTATGGAAGTATATAAATAAATATAATTTATAGATTGTCCCATAGATATTTAAATATTACAAATAATTCAAAAGTAGAAATCAACTAATTTCATCAAACAGGTATATAAAAAAAAAAAACTAGGTCCAATGCATTATCGGAGTTGTTCAATTCATGTCATTATTTGTGAATACTTGATCCGCACAAATCTTGACTGGACCGATACACATTGGATGCCCCGGTTCCAAATGTAATTTGCACATTTGTCATTCAATGGAGATTATACTCAGATATTAAAAAGAAAATTTTTAAATTTTTAAAATTTAGGTTTCAACACAGATTACTATATATTACTTTGAGAGAAACCAGCTTTTCTTTGATTGAATCAATGGTCAACATTTTACAGATGATAGAGAAACATAAATTAAATCTTTCAACTAGTGAAGTAAAATAAGTTTAATCATACCAAGGGGCTTAGCAATGGATGGCAACCACGCTTGTCCAAAGTCGAATATGACAATGTCCGGCTTAGTACTCACCAATATATCTTCAACTTGAGGCTTTGTCATGTCAAAAGCTATCTTTAGCAACTCAGCACCATCAGGTGTTACCTCAGCAGTGCTCTCAGCACCAGGAGAGAGATCAGGGACACGGGGGAGGTCTAATGGCTGTATAGAGATGAGCAGGGTGGTGGGGAGAAGTGTCGCGACACGTGGCACGTTTCCTTTGGTTATGAGAAAGGTCACTCGTATACTATTGCCACCAACAGCGTTGATCTTGCGAGCCAACTGGACGAAAGGGCTAATATGACCAAATGCTAGAAATGGAAACATCATAATATGCATGTTTGTTTCAGGAGAGGTTGTAGTTTCCATTTTGATGAATTTCTCTGGAAGATGGAGCTATTTTCTGTTCTGATATTTAAAGAGCAAGGAAAATAATAGAAGTACTACAAAGCTGTGTAAAATAACTAGTATTTACATCTTGGAGATACTCATCTTGGGGAGACATATCAAGGCATGAAGAAATTTCTATTTTGTACCCTAGATACTCAACACTACCTGTTTCCAGTAAATGTCAGATAGTGTATAATCATTAATTCTCTTAAATAATTATATATTTTTTTCCTTTATTAGTTCCAACGGCTATCTAAGCCTAAATGTGTATAAATAGCTTAGCTTTGTACATTGTAGGTAATTCATGAATAAATAATCAATAAAATCAGAGAAATTTCTTTTATCAAAGTTTTTTTAAACTTAACAGTCCAATTAAGTCTAACTTTGACAAAGCTGAGACATACAGCCCAAGTAATTGGTGGCGAGCTCACCTGAGAACATGACTGCTCCTTCTGAAAATACTAAACTTTATGTTTTATATGTTTATGATAATGCTTAATTAAAAAAAAAATCTGCTGTTGTTGGGCCCAGATCACGTGTAAAATGAATGGAAATCAATTCCTCGGGCCATCAAGAAATTGAATGCTTCAAGTAATATTGAGCATATAACTTTTATTATCTTTTTACCAGAGATACTTTAATGATAGTGTACGATGTCTGAGCAAATTATAATTGATTATATATGGCTGTCTTGATGGCAGAACACGCATCTACATTAATTCAAAAGAGAATCTTTTGAGTTAATGCATCTTGGACGTATGATTTTAAATGAAACTATTCTGATCGTCTGATATTAATTCGGAAGTCCTTTAAAATTAGTGCAGATTTAGTCTGCACGGATCTTCTTACAGTAGATCGAATGGTCCACATGCATTAAGTCAAAAGATTCTCTTTTTTTTTTAGTTAATACAGAGGATGCGAATTCCTTGATGGCATGGGGCATGGGGCATGGGGCATTATTTTCATTCAAGAGTAATAGTGTTGGCCTTTTCCAATTCGTACGTTTTTGTTTTCAATTCGTACGTTTGATGCCAGTCTTTTCCGGATCAATATATGTTGTCATTCATATCTGTTGTTATTCTAAGGAATAACAGTAACCTGTTATTTCCGATTCCAACTGTTAATTTTCATTTAGATTTGTGTATGAAAAAACTTTTTCATTAATTGAGATTTAAGCATTGTAAAATTTGAACTGTTGGGGTTGCAATAACAGGTTCATGTTATTCCTTTAGAGTAACAGCTGATTTTGATGGTCTTTAAAGTGTTTTCGTTTTAATGTTTCCAATTTCACAATGTGTAATTATCACTTTTTGCCGGGAATTGACCAAAAATTTACAAGGTAAAAGTATTATATTTGTTATTTGGGTTTGAGATCCATCCATACTATATACTGTATACAAATTAAGTTTGAGATCGTTTGAATACAATTAAATCACTACTACAAAAAATACAGTTTGTACACAGACTTTAACTGGAGAGCTACACGGATTTGGAAACGTGTGCAATACTGGGGTGTAGGAAAGTCTAGCATTTATCCGTGTACGGTTACACTAATCCTACACGGATTTTTTACTAAATAGCCGTATGGAAATACTCAGAGCTACACGGTTTTGTAATAAAAAACCGTGTATGAAACTTCTTCTGACACGGTTTTTTATTAAAAATCCGTGTAGGAAGAGTATTCATACACGGATATTTAGTTAAAATCCGTGTAGCTCTCCTCAACAGAATATTAAATAAATAAACCGGATTCAGTAACATTCCTACACGGATTTTTAAGTAAAAATCCGTGTAGAATTGTTTCCTACACGGATTTTTATTTTAAAATCCGTGTAGGAAGGTTGCTGATTTTTTTTTTGTTAGCCGGCCTCCAGTTTTGCTAGTCAGTAATTATATATTTCAGATTGAATATACATTGTCTTTTGCAAAAAAAAAGTCCAAAAGTCCATGAAGGAAGACTCGGATCGCGAATCTGAACCCGTAACATGAGCGAAACGAATCATAGATTGTTTCGGATCCAGTTTTGGGCTGTGGAGTTCCTGTCAAAAATTCAGCCCGATCCGACGGACGGATCAAAAGTTACGCCCCTTTTCGTGAGGCATGCGCAGGACCATATTGCATCAATAGTAACCAACTAAGGCGAAGATGACAGTAACCAACGAAAACCATACAAAACTGAAAAGAAAAATAAAAGAGAAATAAGCAATAATAATTACACATGACCTAAATAAGCAATAATAAGTAACAGAAAATTAGATAAAGATAAAAAAAAAATATATATATATATATTCATGGCTAACCTTAGTAAGATAGAGAGGAGAAAATAACAACTTCAAATATCTCAGATCCCAGTTGTGCTATGAGCTGAAATCAAAACGGCGTTGGAGGGAAAAAGACCTTCTTATATAACCAAAACCCTAAAACTACATTTTTACACGGATTTTTCACTATAAATCCGTGTAGCTCTCTAGCCTTTCTACACGGATTTTTATTTAAAAATTCCTGTAGGAAGGTTGTTGAACCTTTTTTTTTTTTGAGCTATCCTACACGGATTTTTATTTAAAAATCCGTGTAGGAAGGTTGCTGAACCGTTTTTTTTTTTTTTTTTTTTAGTAAAAATCCGTGTAGCTCTCTAGCCTTTCTACACTGTTATTTGAACAATAATCCGTGTACAATAACCCCTTCCTACACGGATTTTGTAATAAAAATCCGTGTAGCTCTCTCAACATTACTACACGGATATTTAATGAAATATCCGTGTATAAAAGATTAATTTCCACACGGACACTAATTTTTAAGTTAATATTCGTGTAGGATTCCTAGAACACTGGAAAAATCTTATTTCATACACATTTTTTTGTAAAATTGAGAAAATCCGTGTATAAGTACAGTGTAGGAAGACGTTTTTTGTAGTAGTGAATTGAGCTCAACTCGCTCTATAAGATTTTTAGTCATTCACAAATTTAATGCTTGAATCAGTGTTGTAAAAAACTTCCGTTTATACTGATTAATCGGCCGATTAGTTATTGGCCATGATCAAACCGGTACCAATATTTTTAACTAATCAGCTGATTATTTCCAATTATAATCGATTATTCCTGATTAATTGCTTGACGGTACCCTATCCGTCTAACAAGCGCATACCGTTATTTACAACGCAAGCTTGAATGTATCTGTCAGCTCAGATTGGGGAACATATTGAATCCTCTTAATGTAATCTTGTAGTATCTGAGGAATTCACATTAAATGCAATACCTGACCGATCGTGTACAATGAGTAGTCTGAAAAATTTAATAAGCTGTCTATTGTAGCAATAAATGCTAATAAGAAAAGTATTTATATTTGACAGAAATCTTTTGTATGCCAATGGCCAAGCATATTTCAACGGATAGATTATTGTAGAAGTAGGTGGTATGTCAATTGTTTTTGTATCTTCTCAATAAAAAGATTATTATTACATAATGAAAATTTATTTGATTATTTATCACTAATTAAATAAATTAAATTATAAGAGGATCGTGACATTACCCACACATTATTTTATTTTGACATAACTAGAACAAACGAGTCGGAAACTTTTTAACATGTAACATCTTTCAATAGATATACATATTTTATAAATAAATTAATATTTGTCACAACAAATTCTAAAATTCTCCGATACAAGCAAACATTCATTCAATACATTATCATAACTATTTCTATGCGTACCTATGTATATGAGTTCCCGTAAATTACAATGTACGTAGGTTCCCGAATCTGTAAAATCTCATCCGTCATAATTTTATGACATCTGAACAGGTCTATTGTATCCATGAGGGCAAAAGTATTTTTTTCTGACGGTATCATCACGGATACTCTTGTCTTTAATACCGATACGCTCAAATAATATGTTTTATCAGTATACCCTCGGTAATATTATTTTTTTACCCTCGCGGATACTGCTCCCTCCTTGTAGTAGGCCTGACCGAACGAGTATATGAATATGATGGTTTTCTACTTTATTTGTTTCTTTTAATATTTGTCGGCTGGGTTTGGGACAATGCTTAGTCGTGCCAACTCAGGCGGAGTCCCGTCAGGAACAGGCACCATAAATTCATTCACATATTCTTGTGAGATTTTACTGATGATTTCGAAGATTTTATTAGTAAATACATTTAGAAAAAAATTATATTAAAAATACTTGCAAAGTGATCTTCATAAGTTAGTACATAGCGTCTCTGTATAATATCTGTTTGTGTCGAAGTTTTGATAATTTTTTCTGGTACTTCCTCTTTTAATAGAACCATTTCGCTCATTTTTTATATGCTAAAAATTGACTAAAATGTTTGATAACGGCCCAAGTTTAATCCGACCGATACAAAGATTATGATACGGCCCAAAATTGATAACGTGACCGTATGTGGAAAATGATTTTAGCATATATATATGGGCTGAACCCCTTGGACATTTAATCACCTAATTAGTTGGAGAGGATCAAACTATTACGTTTCCACAGGATTTGGGTCTTCCACATTGTAGAAAGTTGAGTGTGTGGCCGCGTTGTCACTAGGGCCAATGGTCCAGGATGCAGTGCGGCGATAGATGTTTTCAAACTCGAGACTTCATTCCATAATTATTTGTAGTTGTATGTAAGACAAAGTTATTCTCTTTTAGTCCGACGTAGTTTTATGGACGTGGGACTCAAATTATTATCTTTGACTAAAAATACATATTTAATATCAATAAATTATTTGTAATAAATTATTTGTAGTTATATTTAAGACAAAGTTATATTATTATTAATGATATTTCTATTGAAAATGATTTAAAAAAATGAAATATTTACTGGTATAACATTTAAATTTCTAATTAAATAAGAAAAATTGTCCAAGCAACACGGCTGCCAAATACAATAAAGCATGTACTAATGATACCCATATCAGAACAATAAAAACAAGATTTAGAGAAGAGGCTTATATCCCAGAATTATGAAATACATGCTAAGAACACATCTCAAATTGCATCAAATTCACATAATTACCCTAAATATGCCAAAATTATAATATCAATTTAATGAAAGAATTAGATTTTGTTCAAATGAATTTTTACAATGTTCGATCAAAACTGTCTGATTTGGCTCCAGAATTGGACAAACAGTTCTCAAATTTATTAAATAGAAGTATCGAAACTGTCAACATCAATTTAGGCACATGGTTTATGTCCAGCTTCGAATAAGACTTTTCCCAAAGTTCTTTGCACAAAAACCCACCCCAAATATAAATCATACCCAAATTAGTTATAATTTCTACAATAATAATGAATAGTTCATTCTAGGATATCTATTACTGCATAATTAAGACACAAATGTTCTAAATTACCAACAAACCAATTTTTAGAAAATATGTATGCTTCCATAACAATACCACTTCTCAATAAAACGTATAAAAAAATTAAATAAAAACACATATAACATATATGAGTGTATCATAGATCAATTCAGCTGGTGAACAAGAACTATACAATCGAAGGAATAGGAAAAATATAATTTTTTATACATTTTAAGAATACAACAGCTAACGTATCCCACTTTGGATATCGAAACAAATTAAGCTTTATTAGATGCCATCATAGTTTATTACAATATTTGTTCTATGTGGCAATATTAATTTGTGACCATCAACATTTGTAGTGACAATCATTTACTTTTTTACAAAATCCTCCTTTTGCACAACCTTTTAAACACCAACTATTACATGTTGCATTTTTCTTGCACTGTATTGCCATTCCATTTTGGATAGTCACTGCAACAAGTTTGAGCTGAAATACCTACATATTTATTTTAAAAGGCTACAGTAGTTATATTATATAAAAGATATGTCCACTATATGATGATACCAACATACATATTTCAACATGGTTGCAAAGATTCCTTACTGATTTTGATCTCTCAATAGAGAGAAGTATATAAATTAACATGACCATTTATTTTTTTCTTTACAGAAATAATGAAAAGAATGAATTGAAGGTAAGCGCGCGCGCACGCGCGCGCGCACACACACACACATATATATATTATGTTCTTCTAGAAATTGCATAAAGAAACAAAATATACTAAACTTACCATGTAGATCACCATTCATGCTCATGAGCAAGCAAAGGCATAAATACACAGCAATGCTAGAACAGACCATTTTTCTTTTTCTTTTTCTTTTTCTTTTTCTGTGTTTCAATTGAATTGTTTATTTTACACAATACACATGCATGTTTCAATGTTTATAAATACTGAATTGTTAAAACCAGAAATGAAAAAAGAGGTTACTACTAGGAGGAAATGAACTGAATAGGCACACATTTTGCTATTTTTATCATTTTCTTCATATATTATTTGACTATCTTACATTAAAACCTCATTTGTTGTTTGAGAAAATTATGATTGTTCAAAATCTCATGGTGATAATATTCACCACGTAACCAAATTTACTATCAAATGATCTTATGTGCTTCAATGCCAAACTATCTATTTAAATTTTCATCCAGCTCTATATGATTTTCTTATCTGAATGATCAATTGATTTGTGATCAATGTTATCAGAATCAGACCTGACATTGACTCGATAAATCTGCAATATAAAATATACAAAAAATGAATCCCATATTTTATGATGATCGAAATTTTAAAAATAAAATAGATTTACTACAAATTATAAATTAAAGATAATTTAATAAAAAAATAGTATAAATTTAGTTATATTTCTAATTTTGAAGTGTAAGAAATGAGACGAATTAAAACAAACTAAACTTAGCTTAATTAGTCCTTAAAGCATAGCAAAGACTTTTCGACAAACTACTAGTCTATACGCAAATGCAATTGAAGATATACATAAATAATTAAAATAATATTAAATATAAAACAAATAGAAATTTTATAAATAATAATTAGGAATAAATTTGATCAATTAGACATGCAAAAACACCTAAATTTAATTTACATATAAATCTTTTTTTTTCTTTTCCATCTCTCTTTTTGTCTCTCACGCTCCTTTCTAACATGTTGCTTCAGCATCGATACCAATATTGCAACCAAATTTTTTTCCCTAGCAAAGTTGTTTAGATTCAATTTACCTATGTACCAACATGAGCAACCTGCAAGATTTGTCATGCTAGTGCTTTTTGTGTCTTTAGAAAATTGTCCATATTTTATAGATCATGAAAGTTTTGTGAAATGCATGTTGATCCCCTTTAAATTTAAAATTTTATGAAATGCTTGTTAGAATATAGGTTGAGTGAGTTTTTAATAATTATTATGTGATATTTTAATTATTTAATTACTACTTGATCAATAAATAATTTTTCAGTAATTTACAAGACATTAATTATATTTGCAAATTTTACGTTTCCACAATAGACCAGAATTGTGTCTCCCACGTTGTAGAAGGTTGAGTGTGTGGCCGCATTGTCGCTAGGGGCGGTTGTCCAGGATGTAGTGCGGCGATATTTGTTTTCAAACTCAGGACTTAGGGGTGTAAACGGATACGGATAATCCGCTCCGAATCAGCTTATTATCCGTATCCGGATTAAACAGATATGGATACTTGCGGATACGGATACGGATAATTTTAGTATATGGAAAAATAATGCAGATACGGATACGGATAATTCCATGTGGATATAAACGGAGCGGATATCCGTATATATCCGGATTCGAAATTTAATCTATCAGCAACTTTCAATTCTTTTCACCCTTGCGAAATTTCCAAAAAACATATATATTCATTTAAGTCCAAGAATCTTGGTAGAAAAATCATATAATCTATTAGGATAATAAATTAGTTCTCTGAACCAATAAGCAATTAGTCATGCATAATCATCGATGTGCAAACTTAAAAAGACTATTAATTTTTTGTCAATTTAGGTAATCAAATTAGGTAATTTAAAATTATGAAATTTAGTAGAATTACTCAATATCCGACAATTATCCGCTCCATATTCGTATTCGAATCCGTATCTGTGGATTATTTGTTCCGTATCCGTATCTGTTTAAGACGGATATGATTTTCAATTTTGATATCCGTTTACTATCCATATCCGTATCCGTATCCGCTTGTTGAAAAACGGATACAGATATGGTATTAGCATTATCCGCTCTGTTTACACCCCTATCAGGACTTCATCCCATAATTATTTATAGTTCATGTAAGACAAAGTTATTCTCTTTTGGTCAAACGTAGTTTTATGGACGTAGGACCCAAATTATTACCTTTGATTAAAAATACAGATTTAATATCAATAACTTATTTGTAGTTATATTTCAGACAAAGTTATATTGATAGTATATTAATGATATTTCCATTGAAAATGATTTATAAAAATGAAATATTAACTGGTATAACAGTTAAATTTCCAATTAAATAGGAAATTTCTTCCAAGTAACACAACTGCCAAGTACAATAAAGCATGTACCAATGATACCCACGTCAGAATAAAACAAACAAGATTTTGAGAAGAGCCTTATTCTCAAAATTATTAAATACATGCTAAGAACACATCTCAAATTGCATCAGATTCACATAATTATCGTAAATATGCCAAAATCATAATATCAATATAATGAAAGAATTATATTTTGTTCAAATATTTTTTTACAGTGTTCGATCAAAATTGTCTGATATGGCTCCAGAATAGGACAAACGGTTCTAAAATTTATTAAATAGAAGTATCTAAACTATCAACATCAATTTAGACACACGGCTTAGGTCCAGTTTTGAATAAGACTTTTTCCAAAGTTCTTTGCACAAAAACCCAACCCAAATATAAAATCATACTCGAATTAGTTATAATTTCTACAATAATAATGAATAGTTCATTCTACGATATCTATTACTGCATAATTAAGACACAAATTTTCTTGATTACCAACAAACCAATTTTTAGAAAATATGTACGCTTTTCACAACAATACTACTTCTCAATAAAACGTATAAAAAATAAAAATAAAAACACATATAACATATATGTTCGTCATATATGAGTGTATCACAAATCAATTCAGCTAATGAACAAGAACTATACAATCAAAGGAATAGGAAAAATGGAATTTTTTATACATTTCAAGAATACAACAGCTCATGTATCCCACTTTGAATATCGAAACAAATTAAGCTTTATTAGATGCAATCATAGTTTATTACAATATTTGTTCTGTGTTAATATTAATTCGTGACCATCAACATTTGTAGTGACAGTCATTTACTTTTTTACAAAATCCTCCTTTTCCACAACCATTTAAGCACCAACTGTTACATGTTGCATTATTCTTGCACTGTGTATTGCCATTCCATTTGGAATAGTCATTGTAACAAGCTTGAGCTGAAACACCTACATATTTATTTCAAAAAGCTCCAGTAGTTATATTAGGTAAAAGATATGTCCACTGTATGATGGTACCTGTCACACCCCAAATTCGGGATGCAACAGCTTACCATGATATTTCCAATTCAGTACACGCTAAGGCATGGATCTTTTTATGCATTACCGATTCAACTCATTATATTAATCCCAATTCAAATATTTACAAGATATATCTGACATTTAGTGGTGGAATTAAGATACTAGAGAAATACTCTCTATATCATGTTAGATATTACAACCCAAGGTACCATATCTTTTGTTTGGCCCTGCTGTCAATTATAACCCATAAACGCATCTCTTCGTCTAACGAATCTGTAAAACCCACAAAGGGGGAGGAGGTGAGAAATAACATCGATATTTCTCAGTGCAGAATTTGATTCGGGCTACGGGATTCATAAGAATACATTTTCAGAATTAAATATCCGCAGTATAATATCAATTCAATTTCTATAACAATGAATGCAATGCTAATTATTGACAGTCAAACGATAATCAACAGGAATAATCGATGAAAATCAAATAACTATAATCAGAACATTTAGGTTCTAAATTTATGCAAATACTAGGCCAGGTAACACAAATAGATACCATCCTTCTTGCCTATACAGATGCCCACCATCAACCCACATCTGCCTTTACACATACCTGTATTTGTTGTGTTTGGCTTAGACTGTTCTATTCAGTCTGGTTTATAGTCAGACACTTATTCAATGTGTAATTCAATAATATAAGCAATATTGTCACCCCTCAGAGGTAGTGACTAGCAATAGACAATTACCACAGTTTTACTATCCTTACAATCACAATTTACAATATCCTCTACCCAACCGGTACTGGGTTCAGTTGAGACCATTCACCATATGCGCATAACGGTCCTGGGACAAAGTCTAGTCATGACGCAGACTTTGCAGTAATCAGTAAATTCAATAAAATTCAGTAACTGTGGAATCACTCAGTTGTTTAAATCAAGGAACATACAATTGATAACCCGTACCAAAATGAATAGTCATCAGTCTTACCAGTAATTCGGTTTGGGCTATGCATATGATGCAACAATTCAAATAATACAGTCAATCAATTATTCAACATGCAAAACTATTATCAATTTAATTCTTAGAAATGAATATCAAAACAAAGCCAGTGAACCCCCGCACCTGATAACATAGACAAATAGAACAATTAATCATTGCATATCAGTTGTTCTAGTTAGTCCCGTCAGGTCTCATCTCACAGTATATATATACCTATAGAAGAACAATATTGTCTTGATTATAACTTAATAATTTATCACTTATAAAACAATTTGTATCCCAATAATTAATTTATATGAGTTTGTTATTCACTGTTAATTAATGGCACGATCTGTTAACTATTTCTTCATTCCTTTATCCTCTTTATTTAATTTCCATTTCAATCTAATAGTTCAAGTTCTCTCACCAAGTCATTTTCCTTTTCTATCTTCTTCTTTGTATTTACTTCATCTTAAAAAATGTAAAACAGACACAACTTTGTGTCATTATTAATGGAAATTGGTAGCTGGACTTTCATTTTTTTTCTTGTAAAAAATGCGGTATAAAATTTCTCTTACAATACATGATAATTTAGCCACTTATTCATATATAATAAAATACAGAACAATAACAATCGTTCAAATTTGCAAGCATAAATTAAAAAGTGCTTGCCAATACAATTTGTAAAAAATGGAGTACTTCCACCTTAGACATGAAATGTATGAACTTATGTCTTCTTCTCCCAGACACAGTAATCATTGCCGTGCGCGGCAACGACGAAATCAGAAGGAATTAGATTGCCAATATCCATTCTCGATCCGATCTTCATAATAACCTTCTCGTCTATCTTTGCTACGTAGAGATCTCCATCGGCAACAAGGATGCTTAGCGAGCTACCCGGATGGATGCCGTTTCGCGATCTGACAGCAGCCAGTTTGGATATCGGTTCCTTAAGGCCCCAGTCGAACAAATGATCATAAAACTGCAGATGAATTTTTTTTTTTAATAAGTTGCGAAATGTTTGTATACATATACAAATTTGTGATAAAAATGATCTTACAATGCAAGGGATTCCGGGGTGAGTTAAGATATAAGCATAGCCTTGCATGACTTTGTCCGACGGGAAAGGCCACATGCTCTGCGTAGACCCAGTGTCATGGTTGTCAACAAATGTTACCGACTTCTCCGGCAACCAACCGAGCATGCCGGGAGGCTTACCATTTCCATCTCGCATCCGCCATAGCTCTCCTTGCACCGCCGCCTGGAGCACCCCTTTTGTAGTAAAATCGAATGCTGTTGCGGGACCACCGACAGTCTGAGCCCAGTTCACCAGCTCTTGCCTTCCCTGGTCTTGGTTGGTTGACGGTTTGCCGTCACCGTTGTACGAAAGTGAACTCCATATCTCTGCTACAACAAAGCTTGGGGTGGTGTTTTCAACATAAATCTTGGCAACATTTGCAGAGTATCCTTTGGCAAAGTCGAGGCGCCAACCGTCAAACCCAATGTCTGTCTTGAGCCAGTTCAACCTATGACATGCCAATTGAACATTAATTGTTGTTAAATGCCAACAAATTTTGCATTGATAAACATATGACATGTTATATAAATATTACCAATCAGAGAGCTCGTGTTGGACACGCGTGTTGAGGTGATCAATGTCAGGAGCTCCAGCAAAGTCCCCTCCAGTATCAGCATTGCCAGTGCCATCAGAATACTGGGTGTCATCACGGCAAATCATACCCGGGCCCCAGTCAAGGCGGTCATCAGGAGTGCCACCTTCAAAGATACAGTAAATGCCTCGGCTGTCTCTGTAGTCAGCACATCTGTGGTTGATCACAATATCTGCAACACATTGTATATTCTTGGCATGGAAGGCGCTGATTAGCTCCTTCAGCTCTGTCTCAGAGCCGTATTTTGAGGCGTCTATGTCGTATAGCCTTCCCGGCATGTAACCTATGAAGAACCGGGTCGTCCAAAATTAAAATCTCAAATGTTATTAATTTCCTATATAGAACAAATTTTGTTCAAGACTTTATAACTAAGTTAATTTACACTGTTTTAATTGATCTGTGGTATTACTTCTACTACTACACCACCATTTCTTGTGCCTTCAGCAAAGTCTGTTAAATTGCAGAGTTAACTACTCACCTTGCGGAGAAACGGAGTGGCTCGGTGGAGGAAGCCAGACATGGGTAACACCGGCATTGGCTATATCATCGACTTGGCCCTTGAGAGAATTGTACCAACCTCCTTTCTTCCTCCATGACTCCCAGTTAAACCCCTGCATATATGCCCGGTCGATTGAACCAATACACAAAATATGAAAGAAGAAATTCACATCATGGTGTAATATTGTGCATGTTAATCTTACACTGTTATACAAAATATTTATTATGAACTGTAATATAGTACTTTGTATTATATACCTGGAAAAGGATCTCAGCTTGAACTAAACTGGAAGCTAATACTAATAGTAAGATTACCAATACCAGAGAAGGAGAAACAAAATACTTCTCCATTACTTTTCCTTTTGATATCTCTCTCAAAAAGGAAGAAAAATGTAGCAAGCAAATATACACTTGTTATAACGATTTTGGTGATATGATCATATGAACATGCTAAGCCAAGTATATATAAGCATAGAGGCGGGCTAGTTTATGTGATAATTAAAATAGCTCCATCATTCCATGCAAATTAAATATAAAGAAGGGACCCACAAGGCATAAATATTTAGTTGGAATGCGAGCGGATAAGGCAGAAATCCGGTTATTTCCAACTGAATTAAAGAGGTCAAGATAAAGCAATAGCAGCACAATAGCAGCACTCCAATTGTACACTCTACACAGTTTTGGTGCTGTCACCATCAAAGCTTGAAAACAGGAAAGTCATTTTTTTTATCCCAATATTCGGATATGGATAGAGCGGAAAAAATGGCACGGCGGAGCCGGTTCCGTTATGAAACGGTACGGTTACGGTATGGCACGTGTGACTTTTTTGTGCTGTGACAATCTTTTGAAAATTTGACACGGCACGGCATGTCTCGCTAAAAATTCGGTCACGGTACGGCACGCCACGTGGTCACGCGAGTAACGTGTAATTAGGACTGTTAAGTCTTAATCAAATAGTGAATCTTGCATAAACTAATCTAAATTATGAATAAATAGTTAAACGTGAGAAACGTGACTAGTTACGTTTGGACACAGCACACGAACAATCATGGCACGAGAGTCACGGCGTGACTCGCGTGGCATGACCCACATTTTAGTCACGGCACGGCACGTGTAACTGTTCACTTGGTCACGGCACGACACGTTTTTTCCACTCTACGGATAGTTTGCGGGTATGGATACAAATACAGATTGATTTATGTAGTTACATATATAAATACAAATACAGTTCCAATTTTAGAAGCGGACATAGATACAAATATATTTTTATTAATGACACATATATTTTAAATGAGGAGGGATCCACTTACACCGTTTTTGGTGACATCAGATTACACTCTACATTTTCAAAGTTTTCAAAGTCCAAACAGTCGATCCAAACCGTTCAACATTATTTCCATATTAAAATGTGCTTGGATACCAAATTTACATTTTTTTTTTGAATTTTTTTTACTATTTATTAAGTATTTTACAAAATCGTTATTTTCAGATCATTAAATTATTGTAACTATCTTAATAAATAGTACAAAAAATTCAAAAAAAATATAAAATTTGATCTGCAAGTACATTTTAATATATTCATCATTACTGAACGGTTTGAATCAACTGTTTGGACTTTAAAAATACATGGTATAATCTAGTATAACCAAAAAAACGGTGTAAATCGATCCCTCCTCATTTTAAATACATGAATATCCATTTAATATTTGATCTGTATTTACATTCGCAAAATAAAAACGATCCGTATTCGATCTGTTTACATCCCTAATCCGATGGCTGTCTCTGTTGCTCGCTTCATTGGTAAGGTCAAGTCATTGGACAATTGGGCTTCTGTTTCTTGCTCTTGGAATTCCACCTTGTTTGATAAAAGTATAATAAAAGAAATCAGATTGTGCAGAATCCTTATATTTTTCATTTATCACAAAATGCCTGGACTGATGTCTCAGACAGCGTACCTCTCAATACAAATACAAAAATAGTTCCAAATACACAACACCAACATTTACTCAGTCCAGTAGGCCCAAATCTTCCAGCCCATTAGGCCCAAAATAATTCCAAATTCTCAAAACCGTTTACAAAAAATTGGTTAGTACGGAGACTTCAGTACATACAAAAATTGTTTCACTATATAATAAGGAATGTCTTCTAATGGGCATGATTTTATGAACCAATGTATATGTAAAAGAATTAGGCTGTAGATAGAAAGTAGGTCAATTAAAACACAGTTCATTAATCTAGTCTAAATTTTTTAACAATTTAGATTTAGCTTCATGCAGAGCAGAGTAATATGCATCGCTGTTTAGATTCTATAATCCATGCGCTGCATGAAGCCGAAACCACTCTGTTAAAATCTTTACCCAAAATATCTCTGCTGCATTTCGAACAGGGGAACTTAGAACCTTAATATCTATTATCCATACAAAACAAACCATAAGTATCTTATAATATCATGGTTAAATATGCTCCAACTGTATTAACCGGTGACATGGTAGTAGTCATCGATCACACGTGACCCGACTCATTCAACATCGTGTCAAGCATGCCAGAAACATCCCATTTTCATGACACATCCTCCGTCAGAGCATAACTTTCCAGTTCACGAGCTCCGGCATATAATCGGGGTCTTGGTCAGTACAAATGGGAACTCAATATGATCTCTACAATTACCAACTTGAACTGCTATTCTGAGGATATCTATCAGCAATAATGCATGGCTAATGTGAATTGAAACTGAAAATTGTAGGATTATTGGCTTCATATCAATGAGAGAGTTTGCTCTGGGCGCGAGTGAAAAGGTGGTGAATATGACAATGTCGGAGCAGCGGCATTTTGGCATCCAATGACAGCACTGACAGGATTGCCCGTGTCATCACGATCGAGTACAGGGTATTATTGCAGCAGATCATTGCCGGGCCCAGCTGAGACAAGCGGTAGGGCGTAACACCTTCAAAGATGCAATAGATGCCTCTTCTATACATGATATAACATGTAGGTGGCCTACCAATTGGTGAAATTGATTGATAAAATCTGACAGGAAGATCATGTTTTTCCTTCTGATCATCTGAAGTTGTGGTTCACAGCCTTACAGTTGTTGCAAGACATTCAGAAAATTATATCAAATGATTCCCATATTCTGGCAATTATTTTCCTAAAGAATTAATGGTCCTGAATTTTGATATGTTATTGTATTATAAATACAGATTACTTAATTTGTTCTCTTCACTTAAAGCATGCATGCCCACAAGGCCACAATTAATTATTGTGTCATTTAATTAATGGTTTCTTTGAAATCTTATTTAGACAACACTGGTCAAATCTCCACAAGGACAATTTATTAGATGAAATAATTAACACATCATGTAATTTAAATGGATTATAATTTATGATTAAATATTCAAATTCTGATGGGAACATAACTAATAATCTCAGCTATAATTAATACAACATATCCAAAATTCCTATTTTATAATTCAGACTTATTATTTTTTTTCATTTTTTGTTGGTCAGAAATTAATTTTTGGTTCTCAATAAATCAAATCTACTTTGATTGAAGTTGCTTTTAGTACTTGTTTGCATTATATGATACTCTGTAAAGCAATGTATTCTCTCTCTCTCTCTCTCTGATCTCTATACCAAGATTCTTGGCTCCACCTGGTGAGTAATGGATACCACTCAAACAGCACTGCTTCTAACACAATTGTTTTTATTGGACCAATTATATTGTGAGGCTATGGTACTGTGCATAGTGCGTAGGGTTGGCAAAAAAGCTCTTAGTTCGTGGCTTGATCGTGACTCGCATCTTGATCGTGATTCGCATCTGACTCGCTCGCTAACAGCTCTCACGTTACTGGACCAAGCTATTAACAAGCCAGCTCGATACTAGCTCAGTTCAGAATAAACGAGTTTGAGATGGGGCCTTGCTTGCTCGCCAGCTCGCGATCTAGCTCGGATAAGTATCAATTTGTGAATTTGTATGAATTTGTGTACATTTTATACTGTCTAGCTCGGTTCAACTCAGTTCAACTCGGTCCAAAAAGGTTTGTAAAATTTATTTTCTTCTTAAAACAAGATTCAGCCAAACCCAGTGAGGCAGCTCGTCAGCTCACGAGCTAGCTCGGGCTGGCTCATCACGAGTTTGAGCTGAGGTTTTAACTCGAAAGTCCTAGGTCCAGCTCGTTCAGTCCAAAATTAACGAACTGAGCTAAGGCCCAGCTCGGCCCAAGCTAACTCGTTTACAGCCCTAATTAGTGAGGATTGTCTGTACTATAAATCAATATCAACATGATCTCCACCATAAAAATATACTTGTAGATCAAGTTTTACATTTCTTTTTACTATTTTTTTAGATAGATAGAAAATCACTTGATCTAATAATTCTAGACTATTTAAAATTAGTGATTTTTTTGTCTATTTAAAAAAATGTAAAATTTAGTCTATAAATATATTTTCATATGAAAATCATGTTAAATGATTCAGATCGACTATCCATACTACCAATCAATCCGCACTATGCAAAATACCATGGCCTCGCTCGCCAATTGTATAATTCAAGAGACATTATGATAAAATGTCAAATTACCTTGAAAAGAAATTCACCAAAACAGTGAATGGGATGGGAATAGGGGATCAGAGATTTGACCAGTGAAAAAGGTACCCAAAAACAAGGTGTTACAACTGTACAAAATCTAACCAATAGGATTTAAACAGAACAATAAAAACCCAAAATATTAATTCATACTACCAACCGATCCGTGCTCTGCAAAATACCATAGCCTCACTCACCAATTATATAATGCAAGAGACATTATGATAAAATGTCACAATACCTTGAAAAGAAATTCACCAAACCAGTGAATGGGATGTGATTGTGAACAGGGGATCAGAGATTTGACCAGTGAAAAAGGTACCCAAAAACAAGGTGCGACAACTGGTACACCATCAAACCAATAGGATTTAAACAGAGCAATAAAAGCCCAAAACATGTCCAGCCCTACAAGTCAGGTTGGTCATGGGCCCACTAAACCATGTTTCGAACCAATGTCTCTAGCCTCATACCACACATATCGATAAGTCCAAATCCTAAGAAAAGGCCCAATGATGAGAAATTATACCTTGTCATGATGGTACTCAGGTCCAAATCTAACACTTGTCAAATTTTTATCAAGTTAGACCCCGGTTTGATTCGGGTCTGTTCCTTGTTCAACCCGCCGTAAAAATGGACCCGCATGCATTGTTTGTGCAGTAAAATATCAGGAACAAAATCACCAAAGTTGTTTCCATTATTGCCTTTGCTGGTACTTTCCGTACGCTGTCCATTATCTCAAAGAAAAAAGGAAGAAAAAGGAAATCTGTTATTTTGATACCAACTGTTAATTTTTGTTGAAATTTGCACGTGAAAAAGTTTCTTTATTCAATTCGAGCATTGAGAAATTTGAATAATTAAAATTAGAATAACAGGTTCCTGTCTGCTTTGTTTCCTGTGCAACTACAACATGTAGGGGTGTAAACGGAGCGGATAATGCTAATATCATATATGTATCCGTTTTTCAACAAGCGGATACGGATAGTAAACGGATATCAAAATTGAAAACCATATCCGTCTTAAACGGATACGGATATGGAACGGATAATCCACGGATACGGATTCGAATACGAATACGGAGAGGATAATTGTCGGATATTGAGTAATTCTACTAAATTTTATAATTTTAAATTACATAATTTAATTACCTAAATTGACAAAAAATTTAATAGACTTTTTAAATTTGCATAATGATGATTATGCATGACTAATTGCTTATTGATTAAAAGAACTAATTCATTATTCTAATAGAATATATAATTTTTCTACTAAAATTCTTGGACTTAAACGAATATGTATGTTTTTTTAGAATTTCGCAAGAGTGAAATAAATTGAAATCTACTGAAAGATTAAATTTCGGATCCGGATATATACGGATATCCGCTCCGTTTATATCCTTATGGAATTATCTATATCCGTATCCGCAAGTATCCGTATCCGTTTAATCCGGATACAGATAATAAGAGGATTCGGAGCGGATTATCCACGGATAATCCGTATCCGTTTACACCCCTAACAGCATGTTATCATGTGCTACCTTTATATTACCTAACAATTACATCTGTCATATAACTTTTAGCATGTAACAAAGGCGCTTTTATTTTTAGCATTTTCTCAAATGAATAGATGAATAATTAAATAGATTTCTATCTTTTTTTTTTCTGAATGATTTGATTTTCTTTCTTAATGTTTCAGGATTTTGATATATATTTATATTACAAGTCAATACAATATTCTCTCTATTCCTGGTGGTTTGCTAAAACCCCGGGGACCCAGACTGCCCTTGACCCGTGTCCGACCAGACCGTGCCTGTGCACGGGTTGGCACGGATCAACAGGTTGGACGGGCGGGCAAAATCACGGTTTAGACCACTATTTTTGAAAAATAAAAACCCGCCCAACCCAGATCGGACCTTAACCCGGACTGTCTGGACCGTACCCGTGACCCGTGACCATGCTCTCCATTCTCCTAGCTTTGGGATTCGTTCTAAGTTAAAAAGAATGGTGCAGGGTGCATAATTATTTGGCTTTAAGATTCATGCCAAGTTAAAAAGAATCAAATCACACCACTTTGGGATTCGTGCTAGTGTAGGGTGCATAATTATTTGGCTTTAAGATTCGTGCCAAGTTAAAAATAATGGTCCGGATTGACTAATTGTGAAAGATTTCCTGCCCCGTCCGGATAGAAAAAAAAAACAGAAAAAAGGAAAAAAAAAACAGAAAAAAAGGAAAAAACAAACCCTCGACCCGGACTGCCAACCCGTGTGGCCGATCCGAAGTTGGATTCATGCATCATTCACGAAGTACATGGATTTCAAAGGTTTAGATTCGTCATTTGAAGCCGATCCGATGTATTTTTGGAGTTGTGCTCTCCAAATCCTCTTGGTGAGCACGTCACACCCTAGATTTACTCTCTATATATATATGAGTATGGTTAACATGTTTTTTCTAACATATCGACAATATGTTTCCGGCTTCTAAAACCTATCAAATCGGTTTCAAACGACAAATCCAAACCATTCAAATCAATCTCCTCAATGAGAGCTTTGTTTCCATATAATTTATTTTTAATTTTCGGATTCATTACCATCAAGTCAAGCGGTCAAAATATGAAGGATTTTGTGCGAATTTTAATGCATTATATCCTTCATTTTTTGACCGCTTGACTTGATAGTAAATAAGTTTGAAAATTATTTTTTTTTTTATATATAGAAATAAAGCTCTCGTTAAGGAGATTGATTTGAACGGTTTAGATTTGTCGTTTGAGGCCGATTCGATAGGTTTTAGAGGCCAGAAGCATATGCTAGAGGAAACGTGTTAGCCATACTCATATGTGTGTGTGTGTGTGTATATATATATATATATATAAAACGTTTTTTTTTTCTTAATTTACAGGAAGAGAATTGCTTAAATGTTAATACTTAACAGTGACAAAATTAACAAAAACAAGCTCATATTTAATTAAGTGCAACTAGATAAAATTCAGTTGCATAATTGTAATTAGAGGCAAATGCTTACAATCTGCATTCCTCAAAAATAGCAAGATTAGTTACTACCAACTAACCAATTTTCTTCTTCAAATCTACCAATAATAAATTAAGATTACTCCCTAATTAACAAGTTATATCATTGACATTTTTATTGCTACTATTGCTACTCTCTGTTGAAATTCTCCATAATTTTACAGGAAGTCCTTGCTTAGGCACTGGAAATGGGCTATATTCTACTTCATTATTGCTGGATCCAATGACCTCAAACCTACATAAAGTTGAACAAAATAATTTAGAAATTATGAAAGAAAAATAATTATTTTTCATTGTAAACATTCTAGATTTAGTTTCTGTACATGATGTTAATATAAAATTATTCAAAAAGGAAAAAGAAAACAGCCTACAGCCGGGTCAATTTTCCTTTTTCTATAGGCACTTAGGCTAGTACCCTTATGGAATGATCATATGGAATTTTTGGATGGAGAAGGCTCCAAATGGAGCAGCAAACTTTTGAGTTTCACATAGGCCCACATGACACAAAAGAGAATATAATATTTGCGGATCCATCATGTATATATCTGCTGGATTTTGTTCAGAAAAGTCATATTTGGTTTTGGATTTGAGGGCTCACCCACACACACACACACTTTCATACAATGACTCACCTATAATTGGTAACTAAGTGGTGTATCAGGACCAGTATCTCTATTCTGGCAAGCTCGTTACCAGGACAAGCATGCACACCGTTACCAAATGGCATGAATGTATTCGGTTTTGGCGCCACCTGTAAATAGAAAATAATGCAATCAATTTAAGTCAAGTTTTTCTACAATGTACGATCACACGTTGCTTGAGAAAACCAATTTTGTGTTTATCAAATAATTAAGTGATTATGTGTTTGTTTTGTTGTCTGGAAACTAGGGAGATTGATCTGTTGCTATCTAGAACTTAGAGATGAGTCAAGGTGACTCTTATTTATTTACTATTATTGTCAAGTACACAATTCAATTTGAATTAACTGTTTCCAAACTTAGTATCTAACACGTGTTTGGTTATAAATTTTAGTGTATGCATGTTGAATTAATATATATATATATATATATATATATATATATATATATCCTTTCTGATAGTTTACATTGTTTATCATGCTTCTTTGTGATGTACTTTTGGTCAACAATAACGGAAGCTCATTTTTTTTTACAAAATTTCACCCCATTTAATTAACCCAAGTAAAACGAGCTGGTAAATTAAATAAAAATAATCAATGTGTGCATTAAGGGTTTCAATTGAATGTCAAGTTTAAAACCATACTATTTGCAATGAATCCCACAGTTCTTTATTATTTGTGTATATTATTTACGAGAGCAGTTTGGGTCCGATGTCCATCGGACTGAAACTGAGTTTGATGGGCTCCATAACTGTCCGATCCACTTTAAGATCCATACGCGTTGCTTTAATATCCGTGCTTATTTGCTTTAATATCAGTGTACACTAATCTTAAAGTGGATCGGACAGGTATGGATTTGAATCCGATGGGCATCGGACCCAAACTGGTCTCATTATTTACAGGCTTTGAGAAGTGTGCCGGTTCCATAAAATATGTAATAAAATTAAGCTGTGGGTTAAACTGAAAACAACACCTCACTGTTCATGTACAGTAAGTACGTCACAGTATTTTCATATTATACGATTGGACTGACACTAGAAAACTACAGAAGAACGGGATTATACCACAAGAGATAGTAGTGGATTAAATGGGGTGAAAGCAACAATTGCTTAAAAAGGGAACCAGTCATGACGGAGAGGGAACAGTGACCTATAAAATTGACACACACACACCCAATAACACACTAACTCATGTACAGATGAACACACACCTTGAATCTAGAAGGGTCGAACTTCTCAGGATCTTTAAAGAACTCGGAGTTGTGATGCATATTTCTAAAAAGTGGCATTACCTTCCATCCCTTGGGGATAAGATATCCTGCGTCATATATACCCATAATCACGTTAAATATTATATTAATTGTTTTGAACTTTTATATAACACCATCTAGGTCCACATATTGGAGATAAATATAAATTTCACTCCTATTTGGACTGCTTTTGTATTTTTGCACTTTTTGGACACGTGGAGGTGTTTTGAAGAACCAAATCAAGTACATGAGATAATGCATGCTTTCAATAAAGAAATATGATAAATAAGTAGCAGGTGTCATCAACACTTCTTTATCTGACAAACATGTGGTATATATATTATGTAAATAAGCATTTACTATGCAGTTACCAAGTACCAACAACTCAAAATGTTACCTTTTTTGTTGTTGTAAAATTATAATTTTTTTATAAATCATTGCCTTAAATTAAATATGTAAATTAATGTTCTGATTGCAAAATTAGTTTTGGAGATATAATAGGTGACAAAATTGGGTTCCTGTAGCAATTACAGTTGGTACCAAGTGTGCTAAGTGTTACAAAACATTCCCTACCTTTATACTCAACGTCAGCAACTGCTTCCCTAAATGTGAATGAAATGATGCTTGCCATTCTTAAGCTCTCCGATATAACCTAATTTCACAAAACCATTCAAATGAAAAAGGTGTAAGAGAAAAAAAGAAAAAAAAAATCACAATCACTTTTTATACCCATGCAATCATTGGCACAAAAAGGAACACTTAGGAAAAACAGAAATGCAATTAACTAGCTAGCTACAATTATATATATATTTGAGCTTCTTTTATATATTATTTCGTTACATCTCACTTTCATAAGCATTTTTTAATTATAATTGGGATTCTTGTTTTAAATAGCAATTCTTTGCTCAGTGGAGAATATCAGATCATGATTCAATTCCTAACTATTAATTGGTGACACTTAATTAATTTAATATCGCATAATATACAATAAAAAAAAATTTAAATGAGAAAGCCATATATAATTAATTGCTTACCCTATTTGTAACAGTCATACTTCTAGTCTGGCCCCATGTTAAAGGTTTCTTTCCAGACTCATTAGCCTTGTAGATTTCCATTTGCTCAGCCTACACAAAATAAAGTAAGAAAGCTTTTAATATCCAATGATCATTTAATTTAATGCCAATTAATTAATTTTATGTCAAAGGAGGCAACTATTATTAATACCTTTACAAGTGCTAGTACTTGAGGATAATCATGGAGGTACTTGAGAATCCATGTAAGTACACTTGCAGTAGTATCCTGTGCAGCAAATAGCAGACCTATTACATTATCTGCAATTTGTTGATCAGTGAGTTTGCATCCATTCTCTTCATATGTACCATCCATCAAACATCCCAAAAGATCACTTCTTGATTCTCCTTTTTGCCTTCTCTCTTCCATTATCTCACTCAAAATGCAATTCAACCTTTTCCTTGCCTATATATATATAAACCAAGAAAAAAAAAATTTGAGTGTTATTTTCACCACAATGCAATAAATTATATATATATAAAGAGAAAAAAAAATGTTTTTTTTTTTTACTTACTTGGATCGCTTTACTGTACAGAGTTCCCGGAAAATTGATTGCAAAAGAGTTGTAACCTCTGTCTACAATGCAATAGTTACTCTTCAATTCCTTCTTGTAGCGGTCATCTATATGTCGCCCCAAAATGATAAGAATGGCGACGTCGAAAGTTAACTATATCACGGTGCAAAAATTAAACCGCATTAACAAAAACATTAAATTTGATTAGTTAAAAATGTAGGGCGATTAATGCATATAAACATACCCTTTTCATTGCATGATAAGTGGTCTCTACTTGTCCATCCCACATATTCAGGATAGATTTCACGATCAACTCGATATCTGGCAACATGGCACGCAGCGGTTCGGGGCTTAATGCAACTTGAACAAGTTTTCTGATCTTAAGATGATAATCTCCTTGGTGGAAGAACAACGCCGACGGTCCGATCATGCGTTCTTTGCTTTTGGGGAAAGTTGGCTTGAAAAGATGCGCATGAGTCACTAAAACGAATCGAGCCGCCTCCGGGCTAGCCAACATCACACAAGGGCAACCCAAGATATGCGTCTTGAAGACTTCGCCATACCTGCATATATGCGGTTACGTACAAACAAAGAAGCATTGTCAATTACCGATGATCATTTGTTACGTACGTACGGAGTACGGTGCACTACGAGTTTTGGAAAGAAGATTAATGGATCAAACCTTTTTATTTTTGAGCTGAAGAAGAGATTTGGATTCTGAGAATAGAGTTGAAGGGTTTCTCCTAAGTAAGGCCAACCCATGGAACCAGGTGGAAGTTGAGGATGATTATTTTTTACTCTTCTGTTGTTTTGTTTCATGAAGAGAATGGAGAGAAGGAAGAAGAAAAGGAGAGTGCATATTAGGCTACAACCAATCTCCATTATCATTCCTCTACAAAATTTCAAAGGAAAAAAAATGGCTATATTGATTGCTTGCTTGCTTGGATGAGCACAATAATGAGAATTGAAGAGAGGAAAGATGTTAGGGAAACGATGGGTCATACTTTAGCATGCATTGATAGGGTATTTATAGAGAGAGAAAGTGGCTAGGAAAGACGGAAGAGAGAGAGAAAGGGGGACTTAAAGGAAAGGAACAGGTGGATAAGGACATACCACAAACCGACTCGGCTGCTCGACAAATTAGCGAGCAGGATTCTGTTTTCTCAAATCAAACTATTTATTTGTGTTAAAATTCTTGCGTTAATAAAATTCAACAATTAGATTTGAAAAAGCAGAATCCTACTTGTTAATTTGACGAATCTATATATAAATATATTTAATGGTATAATTTTTTGTTGAGTAGTGGTACACTGTTCTTCTTTCCAACTATATGCATGCCTATCTATTTTATTTATTTACTATCACTACGTTGGACATATAAAGAATATTAATTTGGAAAAAAAAAATTTGCTTAGAGAAAAATATTATTCTCGTACTTTAAATTATTCCTCTTTTGTTTGTACTTAACATATAAATTTGTTATATCTTCAATTATTAATTTAAATATCTAGTTTATAATAAATTATTTTGTGAGTTTTTAATAATTATAGAAATATTTAAGTCAGCCACTTAGTCGAACAAGTAAATTAAATTACATATTTACACTCTTTATATCTATTAAGTTAAGGTATGTATATTTTTATAATTTAATATAAAATTAAAAAAACACATAATTAAAGTGCAAGTAATAAAGACCGGATCACACAGGAATTAATGGATCCAAATTTGATGTGATTCTTTATCCATGAACAGTATTTTATAATTACCGCCTTTTCAAATCTAATTATTGAATTATTTTAAAATTCGTGTATAGAAAAATTAGCTGTTTGAAAATACGTGCACAAAAATTATTAAACAGCTAGATTTGAAAAAAAAAAAAAATTTGAAAATTATTGTTCGTAATATTGGGATCGCAGCAGATCCAATTCCAACAGGACTGGTCCAGGCGACCTTCCTTTCCATGTTATATTAAAGTGGAGATGTTTTGAGCTGGCATGCGTTACTGTCTTTACTTAGTGAGTACATTATACATAGTACGACCGCCGACCGGGGGGGGGTCTAATGTCACCCGATATATATAAAATGTTACATGAGCAATGCAACTGCAAAAATATTAATAAAATGTTACATGAGTGTATATATCGAACATCGGATAATTATTCAAAAAATATTAAAATGTATAATATTTATCTAATTATAATGGTGAATAACATAAATTTTTTATAATGTATATTACAATATTTGGTGTGTGTGTATATATATATATATAGAGAGAGAGAGAGAGTGTGTCTTCTATGAACATAAGGACTTATTTGTAAAATGAACATAATTTTATTTTCAAAGTTCAAACAGTCGATCTGAACCGTTCATCTTGTTCTCCATATTAATATGTGCTTGAAGACCAAATTTTATATTTTTCTGAATTTTGTCACTATTTATTACGATGGGTACAAAAAATATCAAATTCAGACCATTTAATTTTGTACCCATCTTAATAAATAGTAAAAAAATTCAGAAAAATATAAAATTTGGTCTCCAAGAACATATTAATATGGAGAACAAGATGAACGGTTCGGATCGACTGTTTGAACTTTGAAAGTAAAAATATGTTCATTTTACAAATAGATCCTTATGTCCATAGAAGTCGTTGTCATATATATATATACTGTTTAGCTACGGATAATTGAAACATAAAATCATATCAGTATTCTTATCCACATGAATATTCAGATATCTATATCTAAATTTTCAAATACAGATCGAAAACAAATCGAATATTATCCATACCGTTTTCATACCTACAGGAGAGAATCCGACTCCATTGCTCGCTAAATTGGCAAGCAGGACCAGCTTTTCCAAATCTAACTGTTGAATATTTTTCATGCACGAATCTCAATACAAATGAATGATTAGATTTGAAAAAACATAATCTTGCTCTCCTATTTGACGAACACGTATCATCTGCATTACTCAAAAGAGAATCTTTTGAGTTAATACATCTTTGATCATTTAAAGTCTAACTTTAAACGTAATTAATCCGGCCGTCTGATTTTAACATAGAAGTTCTTTAATATTAGTGTGGATCTTGTCCGCACATATCTTTAAGCAGATCAGATGATCCAGATGTACTAACTCAAAAGATTCTCTTTTGAGTTAATCCAGAGGATACGTATTTCTACTTGACGAGCAGCTGAGTCGGTTCCTACAGGAGATCCATTTTATTTTAAATCAATGAAGTTAGAGCATGAATTCGCATCCTCTGAGATATCTCAAACTTTGCGTGACTTTTTGGTAAATTTCAATCGTTTAAATACATTTTGCACGAATCTCGAAGCTCAAATAATACTGGCCCCCTACGGTTCTCCGAATAGGCACCGGACACGTCGGTCACGCAAAAATTGAGATATCTCAGAAGATACGCACCCGTTAGAGCATACGGTCAATAATAAGAAATACTATCATATTTCTTAGGTTGTTCATGTTGCGGGTTATTTTGACACTACTTAAGATTTACGACACAGAAACTACTTTTAATAGTATACAAAGAATCAAATCAATCCCAGAAATATTTAATTAACTGAAACGTAAACCAAGTGAGAGTCCAATCAACGCAGAACAACGATGTCATGTCACATGATTCTTTGTGGCATGGTGAAAGGCGCCTCTCTCTCTCCAAAAGACTGCAACCCACGGTGACAAATTAAAAGTTCGGATTCAGTTCGGCGGGATAAAAAATTCATAATTCGGATATAATTCGGATATAATTCGGAAATAATTCGGTACAACAAGAAAACAAAAATAAAATTCTGAAAAAAACCCTTAAAAAATAAAAAAAATTCTTAAAAAAAAAAAATCTTTTTTAGCGGTATTATCGCGAATAATTCGTGATTCGCATTTTCTTCGCGAATTATTCGGTCAAATATCCAGTCAATGTTTTATACACGGTTCGGTATGACAATCCAGAAAAACATATTATACACGAATTATACGCATATAATACCTGAACATTGTTACTATGCTGCAACCCATCAACAATATTTTTTATTTGGTACAATTTATTCTTTAAAGTTTTGGCCGCAAAATACTTTCAAATTAATTAGAGAGGACAGAGCCGACATTTTTATTAATATCCAACATTAAATAAAAAAATAAAAAATATATGCAGTTTAGCTGGATATTTATAAAAATGTCCAAACCACCTAAAAAATAGTCAGTTCTAATTAATATTCAAATAGGCCAAAAATTGACCGGTCCAGAAATTTTTTTTTTTTTTGTTTCGGAAGTAATCTTACCATGTTATACTGGAGTTTTAATTTCATCAATTTAGTATTTCTATTGTACTATTTAAACACATAATTTTATCAATGTCTATATGAGAATTAGTGACCTTACTCTATTTAGAATGTCAAATTATCTATGTTGTCTCTGCCTTTGGGCAAGTTTCTAACCGAATAAAATACATCAATAAATCACGAAAATTAGCATGCGTGTAAACTTGATGTTTCTCTACATTTCCATTTAAATTTCCACATTTTTGGTGCATTAATAATCCCCAAATTAATTTTTGCAAATGGTAAAAAAAATTATAAAATATAACATTTAACTTACTCATAACTTAGTTTAAATAAAGTAGTTCAAATTATACAAATAAAGTTCACACAAATTATAAATAAAATAGTTCTTAAAGTTGTTGAAGATAGAAATAAGTTTACACCATGCATATAACTGACATAGATGAGTTCTAAACTATCGGTGTCGATTCTAATTGAGGAACCGATATAGATGTAGTGATCATTAGTGTCGGTTCCTTAATTACAACCGATACTATTTCTTGAGATTTCATCATTAACTAAAACTGATAACAAACCATCAGCGATTGTTTCTTATTAAGAAAATGGAAAATTTGTTTTATGCCATTCTAAAATTTGATATTTGTCAAAATGCCACTTAAAAAACAATATTTATCAAAATGCCATTAAAACTCAATGTCTATTTTAATTTTGCCATTATCTCAATTTAAAAATTATAATCTTTCAAAATGTCCAAACTGTCTCTGTCAGATTTTTTTTTTTTTCTAATTTCAAATTTTAAAAAATTTCGAAATTTTCAAATTTAAAAATTTTCAAATTTTGAAAATTTGAAAATCAAATTTTTTTGGGGAGTCCGAGCCGGGGGGCTGCCATGAAAAAATTTGAAAATTTTGAAATTTTGAAGTTTGGAAAAATTTGAAATTCGAAAATTTTGATTTTTCAAAAAAATTTGAAATTCGAAAAATTTGAAATTCTAAAAAATTTGAAATTCTAAAAAATTTGAAATTTGAAAATTTTGAAATTCGAAAAAAAAAAATCTGACAGGGGCAGTTTGGGCATTTTGAAAGATTAGAATTTTTAAATTAAGATTAAAAAGGAATAATGGCAAAATTAAAATAGAAATTGAGTTTTAATGACATTTTGATAAATATTATTTTTTGAGTGGGATTTTGACAAAATCAAATTTTAGAATGGCATAAAACAAAATTTCCCTTAAGAAAATGTTTCTGATATATCCACATTATATACAAGTTTGCCACTGCCGATTATTTATGACGGTTCTTATATACTTAGGATATGTTTGATTGTAAAACAAAAATAGTTAGAATAGTCAAATCAATAATAACTATAAGATATTCTCATCCAACCAAACATATTCCTAATGTACCGATATTGATAATGTCCTTTGTACTAGTGACCATAAAAAAATGGGACAAAAAAAAAATTAAAACATAATGAATTTTCTGATTTTGTTTAAACAAGATGACAAGGAAGAAATATAGCAAAGGACAATTGCCTCCTTGAATTCAATTGCATTTAATTATCAATCACTTTTCAACCAAAAAGAAATTGTTTGGCTTGATCCAGGTATTGGACCCAATTGGTCGGTTTCCATTAGACATTATTTGAGATTGCTTGAAGTACATCTCCTGCAATAATAAATTGGAATTAATTATTCTCTTAATTAATGAGAATAATTAAATTTGGAATTAATTATTCTCATTAATTAAGAGAATTTTAGTTGTCTCTAGAACCCACCTTAAACAGAGATTTAATTAGAGAGCTCTATACTATACTATACTTGCCCTGATTGTCAAGCAAACTAAAAAACGACTAGACGAGAAGAATTCGTGTCGTTACGAATCAGAAACAAATTGATTGAAAATTATTGCCAAAAATGTTGTTTTCTTTTCGCCAAGTACATGAAGAAATTAAATAGTATTAATACTATTAACAGACAATTGCACCGACTAGAATAGTTTTAGTATAAAATGTATGGTATAAGAGAATTGTAGGGGTTGTGGGCCCGTAGTGTCGGTGCCGGACAGCGCTACAACTTGGTAATAATGGTACGGTGTTTTTTTTATTGGTCTCAATCAGTTCTTTTTCAGGGTACCACTCTAGAATTATCTGGGTTGTATATCAAGTACTGTTTGAGGTTGTGTTAATTTCTTCAAAAAATTTAGCACTAATTTAGTGCGTACGGAATGATTTTGTTGCCATACAATGGATTTTATTATTTTTTTAATAAGAACCTTGAGTTGTCTTTTAAAAGATTAGATAGATCTTGTTGATAACGACCTTGTTCAGTTTAGTTTCTTCTTTTAATTAAATAAAGAAAGTTGATATTAGTACCCACGCTACAGTATCCGCACTGTACCTGCACCATAACAACTGGGGGACCGCAAAATCTGCAAGACTAAATTTTTTTTCCAAAATATTAATATCTATACACGGAATTATTTATACCTATGAACTGAAGTATTTATATCTATGAGATGAACAACTTTTACGTAAATAATTATTGAGATAATTTCATATATACCACTCAAAAACTGTGAAGTTACGTATTTACCATCCAAATTTCTGAAATTACGTATTTACCATTCTAAAATTTAATAACTCACGTATTTACCCATTATAACTTTCGTATAATATCAAATATACCACAAACTTAGATTAATTATGTTTAATATTCTTAAAATTATAATTAATTAAGAATTAACTTAGCACTTTCTCTTTCTCTTCTCAAAACCATTTTCCTTTATACCCAATATAAGATATTAAAAACAGATATTTCAAACTAACTTAACAAAAAAAAAAAAAACAGAAAACAAGACTCCAAACCAATACAATATCATAACAGAGCTTACATGCATGTTGCACAATAAGTGAATATGTTTGGTCACAATTTCCTATTAGTTGTTATCCTTACTCTACATGAGTAAATGAATCTTAACCTAAAAATAATTCACAGCTTAGTGTGAGTTATATCTCGTACGTATATAGGGTTTCACCCAAAATGCTACAAATTTAAGAAGAGATACTATTGAACTCAACCGAGTAGTTTAACAGGGAAGACTTCAAGGAAAATTAATCTGAACAGCAGTGCAGTAGAGAACAGTAGTGTACATATCATACCAGTAGCACAACTGACAACACCTTGTATAATTCTTGGAACCAGCACTTCGTTGGTTTGATATATTGAAATTGAAATTAGCGATGTGGTAGCTGGAAATGCAATTGTGTGGGAAACTATGAAAATTAAAGAGTTAGTTCAATTGGGGGTGATTCTGTTCCTAGTTCCCATTTAGGTTTATCAACCTTCTCCGGTGCGAGTGTTTCTTCCTCTTCATATTCCATAGCTTTCTCTACCTCTTCTTTCTTGGTTTTGTGTTTGCTTGGGTTTGATGAAAAGAAAGTTTAAGCAAGAGAGGAGGATAGGTTTTAGTGTAGAAAAGGAATGTCGCGCCAAAAATAGTGATTATGTGCGTAGAAGGAGAAGTGACTAATCCAAGTTACTAATTATATTTAACTTAATTAATTTCAAGTTTTGATTAATTGGATAAATATGTGAGTTATTAGATTTTAGAATGGTAAATATGTAATTATAGAAATTTGGATGGTAAATACGTAATTTCAAAGTTTTTGAGTGGTATATATGAAATTCTCCCATAATTATTTTCCCATCTATATTTCTCAAACATACCCGCGCCATAAATGCATGGTGGGGACCACTCAAACTAGATGGGGGACCATACACGTTTTTAGAGGTGGGTTTTTTTTTCTCCGTTCATTTTCGTCCATATTTATGACGATCTATGAGGAATTTTACAAATCTAAAATCACTAACGTCTTCTACATAATTTTCTCTTTCAAATGAGATCTATGATGATGTACTTTCGAGCTCGTCGTCAAACAAGTATTTATACCTACACTTGCAGTATTTTTTACACATGACACTGGATGATATATGAAAGTATTAATATCAAGTACTCCAAGTATTTATACCTATGTATTGTAGTATTTATACCTATGTGGTTAACTATTTTTGTTAGAGAAATGTTGCAAGTGCTTTTTACATATGAATATATTACACTATATAACATTTGAAAGTATTAATATCAAGTAATACAATGATTTATATTTATGTACTGAAGTATTTACATCTATATGGTCAACTATGTTTGTTAGAAGAAGATTGATGCATGAACGATTAGGGAAGGTTGATGCAGAAATGCGGGGTCCCCATTACTTCATTTGAGGAAGGTTGACGCGGGAACCATTAGGGACTGAAAAAGGAAATGATCATATCAAGTGACGCCACAAGAATTAATATCTTATTTTATAAGTATAAATTTCTTATCTTGCAAGTATTTATATTTATAAAGGCCGACGCTGGACGAGTGTGGGGACTGAAAAGGGGGGGACTAAGAAATTAGTGGGGACCATAATACATCATGCCTTTAATGTACAGTGCGGGTACAGTGCTGGTACTGTAGTGCGGGGATGAAAATAATTATTCTTAAATAAAACAAAAGAATGTGATTTGTTTGGGAATTTTCAAATATTAAAAATTTACATGATTTTAATTTGAAATAATTGATGTTATTGTGCCCAATTTTTTTTTATTTGTAGCATTTTAAAATAATAAAATTCATAAAGTAGCATGTATTTCTCAGAATCTCGAAATTTAGCAGACACGTAGACCAAGTTAGCGTGTCACTTAGCGGTGGCACGCAAACGTAGTTTGCATATCACTCTGATTTTTTTTACTTTTTTATTTTTAAAAACTACATATTATATGTCGTTGTAATTAAAAAATTTACGTACTAATATTTGTTGTTAGTCACTCAAAAATGATTTGCAATATTATTTCAAAACAAACTGCCGAGGTCAAAAACTTTAACTCAATTTTTGAGAAACTTCAACACAAGTTTCCATATCACAAATACTCTAGAAATTATTTGAATCTCTTCGTGAGCTTTCCGGATTGTGATCAAAATTAAAAATCACATTTTTCTATCAAAAATAGCATCTATTTGAAGTTTGAATTATCATTTGTATTACTTTTTGTCAAGTTTTTTTTTTACCTGAAATTTCTTTTATCAAAATAAATTAGTTGTCAACAAATTATTAAGTGATCTGAAAAAAATAATTTATTTCTCTTTCTGTTTTGATTTTGATGAATCATATTTTACTTCATAATACTTTATTTTTATTTAGCATATTACTTGATATTTTTATTCAAAACAGGCCATTTTTTAGTCAGTTGAGACCTTTTTTTTTTTAAATGTTATGATTTATTTACTTTTTATATTGAAATATTAGAAATATTTTTTATATCTATTTCAAAATAAATAGAATGCTATATAATTTGATTTCAAGGACTGAAATGAATAAACCAGATCAACATTTCTGAGGCGGGATTTTTTGCGGCTGTAAAAAAAATTAAAATATTTCTTTGTGTGTTATTGAAAAAAAAAATGGTTTGAATCTGAGTTATTGATTCCGGTTCAAAAATCACTTCGAGATAATATAAAAAATATTGTAATTCTTCTAGTACATTTAATTTTTAAGATTTTGCATTTGTTTTGAAAAAAAATTGAATACTAATGATTTGTTCAGAGAATTTTTTTTTTTATAAAATGTTATGATTTATTTATTTTTTTGTATTGAAATATTAGAAATATTTTTTATATTTCCTTGAAAATAAATAGAATTCTTGTAACGCCACGTAAATTGGGAGAATTGATGACGTGAGAAATGATCCAATTTTAATTAACTTAATTAGTAGGCCATAATATAAATGAAATTGATTTCCGGACTAAAAGAAACCGCACCACAACTAGATTGCATTTAATTAAACCCCTACTTCTGCCACATCTGATCTCTTTCACTCTTTTCTTTACCACCACCGAAGGAGACCCTCAAATCCTTCTCCTTGTGTTAATAATTCTGCATCAAGGTAATTAAATATTATATTATTTTGTTACATATAAATTGAATAGATTAGGAGGAGATAAATTAGATAGTATAAATTTATGAATAAGTATTCTATAATTAAAATCTGAAAAGTTTGTTATTCTAAAGATACTATAATCTGATGTTATTTTCTTAACTTTCTTTTGTACTTATTCAATTTACGTTTTCCTTTAATAAAGTAATTAAAATCTGATTTCAAAATCAGAATATAATATATACTTTGTATTTGATAACTCCAAATAGAAATTGATTACACTCCCTAATTATTGTCATTAGTATTTTTTTTAATAATTTTATATATATTCTGTTTATTGGAATAAAACAAATAAATTATTTTGATCTATGTTTATACAGGGTGGTATAAAATATATAGATATTTTCTTATAAAAGAGTTTTCAAATAAATAGAAATCCCTATAATTATTCACATCTATTTTTTTTTTACTATTTTCTACCAAATAGTTTATACTAATTTAGTCTATGTTTAATGATGTTACTATTTCAAATTTACTATTTAATTGGATAGTTTTTATTTATATCTAAACACAGAAGCAAAAATCATCTATTTTGTTTATATACTTTTTATCCTTATTTAATTATTTATTATTCTTTAATTCTCGAATACTAAATAGAGAATAGAAACCAAATTATTGTAAGCCCAATTTAAATTGTCAGAGTTGCCTAGATAGTAAAATAGGATAAATGATATACAAGGAGGGTTCCAATGCACCCAAAATTTCATGCTCCCATTTGCTCCTAATTCTTTATCTTCATTTTCAAAGTCCGAATAGTCGATCCGAACCGTTCAACATGATCATCATAATAAAATATGCTTGGAGACCAAATTTTATATTTTTTTTGAATTTTTTTACTATTTTTTAAGATAGGTACAAAATCATTGTTTTAAGGAGATTCTGGACCATCCGATAAAGTGATTTTGTACATATCTTAAAAAATAGTAAACAAATTCTAAAAAATATAAAATTTGGTCTCCAAGCATATTTTATTATGATGATCATGTTGAACGGTTCGGATCGACTATTCGGACTTTGAAAATGAAGATAAAAGAGATAAAAAAAATGGAAACAAATGGGAGCATAGAAATTTATATGCATTTGAACCCTCCTCATGATATATATCATGAAGGGTTGTTAGGAAATAAGAATTGAATTCAAACATTTTTAATTCTGTTTATGTTTTAGATTCGACATTCAAAGATTTAAACGACGTAAGGGACAATAAAGGATTTATTCAGACATCAGGTGCGGATTTCTTAGACTTTATAAAATATTATTTATCATTTTGTATGCATTTATTTTTATATAATTGAATTATGCATGTTGAATTCGAACAACAGTTTGACTTTGTTAGAAAATATTAAGATATTATTATCTGCTTGATCAACGAGACTTACATGATGTGTTGTGTTGTGTAGAGTTAATATATGTGATGTGAATGGATAAGAAAAGTGAACAAAGGACCGATATGTTCGGATATCAGGATGTATACATTGAGTCTGGTATTCGACTGGACCCCTCGTTAACTTGGCGTTGGTTGGACTTCCCGTCACGGGTCAAGACCTAGTGTAACGTGGACTGAGACAACCTTTCACTATTGGTCGGTCTTCTCAGTGAGTTGGCGCCCTCCTATTGTTGGTTGGACATCCCAGTGGGTTGGCGGCCTTCCAATGTTGGTTGGACTTCTCATTGGAATGGCAAGATAAATAGACTAACGAAAAACTTGAAAGAAAATGAAAGTGTTTATGATTATAGGTTTACATGGCATTAGAAAAAATAGTGAATCGGGTTGAAACCCATTAACTATTTGAGCACTCGATAAAAAATAATATTTTAACTTATATTTTTCAATGCTCGGACTTATAATTTTTAATTTTCTAATTTATAATTCTAATTACTAATTCTAATTAAAAATTATATTTTAATTTAATTTTAAATTTAATCTGAATTACTAATTAAAAGTTCAGAGGTTGCAACAAAAAAATCAAAAGGGTGAAAAAAGACAAGGAGAGAGAGAGAAAAGAGAGAAAGAAAAAGTAAGAGAAAGAGTGGATGAGAAAAATAGAGAAAAGGTTTTTTTTTTCTTCAAGAAAAATAGCAAATTTCGTTTCCCTCATCTGCTAAATTGTATGTTAACGGGTTACAATTCATTCATTCAATGCTTATTTACTCTTTAGATAGGTCGATGTTTTTGACAAAAGATTCAAATTTTGTAGTGGTGTATATTTTGAAAATTATAAATATTTAAACAAATTTGAGTTATTAATTTTTTTAGTTGTGTTACAGTGTTTTTTCTTCAATCGTCCGAAGTATTTTTTATATCATTATCATGATCAGACGGTTCATATTTTCTTCAATCATATCATGATCAAACGGTTCATATTTTACGTACTTCTCTTCTTATTTAATGCATAGTGAAATGTTTGATGCAGTGGCGTAACTTTTATCAGAGATAAGCAAAATAACTTAGTATTATTATATTAATTATTATTATTATTATTATTATTATTATATTTAAATTATTAAACTATAAAATATTATTTAATAATTTTCATTGGAAGCAAAATCGGTAATTGATCATGAATTAAAATTGAGAAAATCGGCTAGAAATCAACCAAATCAGATCGAAAACTGAATTTTTTTTTGTAAAAAATTATTAATATTAAAAATTAATCCAAAGTATTGAAGTATTAAATTTTACTTTAAAGCATAGTTCACAAAATTCTTCTATAAAATTCAGCCTATTTTTGAATAGTTAAACCTAATCAAATAATTTAATGCATAACGTTAAATTTTAGCATATTACTTTGTAAAACATTTTACTCTATTCCTTTGAAAAAAAAGTAACAAGTTTATTGTGGTTCTATTATCATACCATTCCTATTCATTTGCATAAACCTTTTTCGTCTCATTGTCCTATTTTTCGTTGTACATAACTTTATCATTTTTCTAAAAAAAAAATTTCTTTAAAATTTTCTTGATATAATTAAGAGTTTGAAAAAAAAAATCTGAAAAAAAAATTAAGCGTGAATAGTCATGTTACATTTGAGCATGCATGTTATGGGCGATCATGACTATAATTATTAACGGGATATGATTATCTTCTATTATTTTAATCACATTATGTGACCAATATTTTTAATCACATGTCATAATGTAACACCAATGACGTGCCAAATATTATAGCCGTATATATATATCAGCTCTCACAAGTCATAGCAATAATTTGAATAAACGACATAAATGTGAAGAAGAACTATATATACCTAGAAGCCTAGAACTAGGACCTCTCACCAGAATGGTTATATATACAATAAAAAACGGCGAAATTAATGCTAGTAGGGATGACTGCCATTATAATATATATAACTATTTGGACCACATATTAAACAATTAAAATCCGAACCCAAATTGAAGAACAAATTCATTCCTAGCTAGAAGCTAAACACTGTCAATTCAGAAAGAAAAAAGTGACAATTTTAACATTCATTAATATGAAAATAAGGAAGAAGATCTCTTGATTGTCCATTTTTTTTTTTTAACAATTATGTCATTTATCAAAATAAATTACTGAAATTATAGATGTAAATATTTTTCGTCAATTAGATAGTCTTCTTCTTAAATTGGTTCAATTTGAAAATTCAATCGATAATTTTTATGAGTTCTGAAAAATAGGATTTATTTATAAAATATATATAGAGTTGGGCTATGGTGAGTTGTAAAGTAAGATTCTTGTTGTATTTCACGCTTATATCTCCATCTTCAAAATTCAAACAGTCTATCCGAACCGTTTAACATGATCTTCATATTGAAATGTGTATGGAGGTTAAATTTTTTACATTTTTTGAGATTTTTTTTACTATTTTTTAAATTAAATTTTTACATGTGCTAGAAAGAGAGAGGTTGGCTAATATCAAAACGTTTGCACCACGGCTCCCATGTAACCAAGTTATTTTCTAATTTTTAAGGTCTAAATGATCGATCCAAACCGTTATATGTGATACTTATATTAAAATGTGCTTTGAAACCAAATTTTACATTTTTTTGAATTTTTTTACTATTTTTTTTTTCAGAATTTTTAAAAATCATTGCTTTGCTGATTTTTGTTGTTGGAATGTTCGAATCAACTATTTTTTTTGTTGGAATGTTGGAATGTTCTAAGGCATGCGCAACGAATTCACATCCTCGAAGGTACCTGAAAAGGGTATCTTTTACAATTAGTGGATTCGGACCGTTCTTTTTAACTCGGCATGAATTTCAAAGCTCAATAATACTCCCTCCTGTGCTAGCCTAAATACCAAACCAGCTAAGAATAAATCTTAAACCGTAAAGTTAGAACAATCTTCTGCGGTACCTGGGAGGATACGTGTTGATGCACAACCATGTTAGAGCGTGTTTATTTTCACAAGATTACACGAGATGAGAACTCATTTTTAAAAAAAATAGGAACCCATGAGTACGAGTACGCACGCGATTGATTATGAGAATGTATTGAAATGAGTCTTCGGTTGTACAGTGTACGTGAGATTAGTTGTGAAAAATTCTAATTTGAAAAATATATTAATAGTAAACTGTACTTTTTTTTACTTTATGGTATATTTTTAATATTAATTTTCTGAATAATATCTAATAATTAATATATAATATTTTTTAAAATAAAATAAAAAAATAAATTGGAAAATTACTATGATTTTCAATAATGATATTAAAATAATAACAAAAAATCATTAATTAAAAAGATTTAATGGTTATAATTGTAAGCATAATAACTTGTTCTATCCATAAACAATTCAATAAAGTCTAAATTTTGTGATTTGTTTAATTACATATATAATTAAAAAATACTTCATTATTGTTTTTTGAAGTAGCATCATTGTTATATTATAAATAATTATTTTGATTAAATAAAGTCAATTAATTATTAAATAAAATGAATTAAACCATCAACATAACAGTAGTCATTAGTTTTTATGTTAGGTATAAAAGAAGTAGAGAATCTAATTAACTAATTAGTTTAATAATAGTATGTGTTCAATTTCCCATAATTTTACACTGCCTTCAGAATTGTGGGAAGAAATATGAGAATGAGATGGGAAGGAAACATGCATCCGAACCAGTATTCTAAATAGATAGCTATAGCTGCGCTATAGTTATGTTATAGGTTTTTCGAATCATGAAAATTAAGCTATGAGATAAAAGCGCTCTAATTTAGATACGACCGCTATAGCTATAATAGTTGACCGCTATTACAGTTACGTGCTATTGCTACCACTATGCTACATAGATTTTTTTTGCGATTTACATGGGATTATGTGTTTCTGTTTCTGTTTCTATTTATGATGATACATGGTCTGTCATAATAAGTATGCTAAATCGAATTATGTGTTTCTGTTCCTATTTGTGATTTAGTGTCTCATTCTATATCAAAAAATATTCAAATATTAATTCTTCCTTTTACTTGCTCTTCGTCTAATATTCACTTGTAAAATTATTACTATTCATTTCATTAAAAGCTGATTTTGATTATTATAATATGTAAAATATTCAAATATGAATTATTAAATAATGTTACTTAGTAGATTCTTTTATTTTTCTTCTTATTTGCATGATTGAAAAAAAATAGAGACTTAGATTAATCGTTATTTAGCTGTTACTCTAATTCTCCAACATTGATCATGTTGATAATGAGTAAAAATATAGAATATAATATTTAAAAAGAAAAAAAAATACTACATTTGATAACTTCCATTATATATATCTACACTGTTCCCAATAGTTTTTTTTTTATCTCCCTGTTACCTGATCCGAACGGATGTAAAGATTATAATCCCACTTGAGTCAAAACCCATCAATTCCCATTGTAAAAAAAGGATCCGAATAGGCCCTTACTGTCTTACATGAGACCCCTAACTTTGAGGTCTTGTATGTGTGAGTATATTTATTTTAGTGTGTCCTCGACCGTACTATGATAAAATTAAATATTAAACAGCTAGGATTTATTTCACTGGTCATAGCGTTAGGGATTTACAATTTAATAAGTTGGATATATAGTCTATATTTCGTCAATATTCATGATCATAGTGACAAGATTCGCGAATAATATCCAAATTATTCGCGAATTATTCGGTTTTTGGGTGATGCCGAACCAAACGCCGAATTATTCGGTTGACCGAACTTTGACCGAATAATTTCCGAATAATTCACGAATTTTACTAGTTATTCCCAAATTATTCCTCAATTTTTCCCTAAATTTTATTTTTTTGTTATTTTTTGTTTAGCTCTCTTACAGAATTGCGATCTCTGATCCGAATAATACCGAATCATTCCCGAATCATACCCGGATTATTTCTGAATCACGAATTTTTGACATCGCTGAACCGAACCCGAATAATTGATTTGTCACTATGCTCATGATTACTCAGTAATGAATCTGTTGGGTTTGTGACCCGCTACACCACTGTCAATGTTTTGAAAGGAATCACAAGATCCAAACGCAAAGATAGGATTCATTCGTAGACGTGGCGATTCTATCATGGGGAATAAAAGTAATTAGTTTCTATATATGTATTCGTACATATATAATACATTCGTGGCTCGTTGGGACTGTTGAGAAATCTAAAATGGAGCATCACGATCGTACATTATTCGTCCTTTGACTCGAACTTGGTAAATTTAATTCTTTCGGTTCATGGTTTATAAAGTGAAAAAAAAAAATACATTATTACAGCAAAAGGTAAAAAGAAGAGAATAATAAAAAGTTTGGTAACGAAAGAAGCCACGTATAACATATATACATACCAAATTTGTCTCAACATCTTTAATTCGATCCTTATCAAAATGCCACTTAAAGAAACTAATCAATGGTCATATTTTATTCTTATCATCAGCTGACAAAGCAAATTAACCAGTGCATGTGGATATATTGTTACAGCATAGCATGCATGCATGCATGGCTATATATATATATAACATGCAGCACAGAATTAGCTTATATATTCATGCTAAATCATGCACATATATGTATATATATATATATATATAAGCAGCCACATTCAAAGTTTCTTTTTAATATATCAATCATGATCGTATCTCAGTACCACAAGGAATATCACAGCCACATTTTTGACACCATGTTGTCGTAGAAACATCACCGAAAGAGAAATTATGTGTGGCATATCATATCTATGTCTCTTTCTGTTCAAGATAAGATACGTACAATAATTTGGTTGATGTATATATGGATAGAGCTAAATATTTCAATATCCACCAGAGAGTACATACCATGAATCTTTGACAAGCAGGAAATTGTTCAAAGATCGGAATATTTTTTAGAAAGTGATCATGAAGAGTATATATTTATATCGGCATCACTATATATTCAAATATCATAATAATTTTAGCCATTCAATTCGATTTACATATCAAAATCCTGTACAAAATCAAATGTCTATTTTTTTTTTTTCCAGAGATACGAAGAAAATATCTATTTTAATATTTAGGTTTTCCAATATATAGGTCCATATATATTGAAGAAATAATAAACAAATCTAAAAAATATATAACATTTTTTGTTACATAGAAAGTTTTTATATATATGTGGATCGAATTGAACGACTTGTATCAACAATTGAATTTTTGAAACCGTATTATTGTCTTATTCTAAAAATATATAAAATACACGTATAACAATTTGTAATAAATATAAACACTTTTGAAATGCATATGTATGAAACAAAGATTTGAAACCGTAGCACAATGGATTGGTGCCATGCATAGACATAGTTTATAGCCTCACCCATATATTTTGAATAAGTAGATATAAAAAATATTGTAACAGACTTCATGCAATTAGATGTTTCTTTTATTAATCTCAATAAATTGCATAGATACGTACGTACGTTGACCTCAATTATTTGTAAAAATTAATTATGTATAACACTTTTCTTAAAAGATAATAATAACACTTCTGAGATGCAAAAAAAAAGTATAGATATATAATTGGGTACATGAATAATTTCTCCATTTAGAGAACATGTACATTGGATTTTCTTTAATGATATATATATATACAGAGAGAGAGAGAGAGAGATGAGCTACGGTACATTGCAATATAGAGGCTATCTTGTACATTGGACTATAAATTGTCGGATTCAAAGTCCAAATAGCTGATTCAAACCATATAGCTTGTTCTCCATATTAAGATGTGCTTAGAGACCAAATTTTATATTTTTTGGAAAAATTTTACTATTTTTTTAGATTTATTGAAAATCACTGTTTTTCAGACAAATTTGGATCATAAAAAAATAGCGATTTTCAATAAATCTAAAAAAATAGTAACAAATTCCAAAAAAGTAAAATTTGTTCTCCAAATACATATTAATATGGATAACAAACTGAACGGTTTAAATAAGTTGTTTGGACTATTTATAGTACAATATATAAGAGAACTTATACATTACAATGCACCATAGTCCATTTCTCTCTATATATATACGCATTTAATTTATTTGCTCAAGGGACCATGTGTCCACATTAGGTACCCTCCAAAAATTTCCAAGCAATTGTGGCCAACTTATAATCACCCAAGTGCTTGGAAGACAATTTTTGTAATTTTTTGTTCCATGGATATATATAATCAGATAAGTGGACCTGTAAAGACTACAAGCTTTTATTTAAGGTGGGAAAGATGGCGGCTAATAATTGGATTTTGGAGATACGGTCCCCTTTTAGTGTAGAGAGAGATGGGTTCTTGGTGACTCGTGTCTTGATAATTTAAAGACCAAGTTAGACTATATATCTTTGGAATATACTTTCTTTAATCGGTTGTCATATACTATATTGCCTTTTTCCTTTTAGAGAAAAATATTCTTTGAAACAATAATTGTTTCACAATTGTCTTCCAATTAATTTACTAAGGATGAACAAACAATTTTGCAAATTCAATCTAAAAAATAATGAATATCTATTTACTTATATATTATTTATGGGCTATATAGATTTTAACTAATAAGTCAAATAGTTAGTTACAAATTTAAAAATCTCATTACAATTCGTCACATTCATGTATGTTTACATGGAGGATGTACTTGGTAACAATAATATTATTTAATTCTTGATGTAGTAAGAAATATAATTTGTACTCTCTCACTTTGGAGATATATAAAAATTATGGTATACTCCCTCAATTTGGAGATGAAAATGTAGCTCTCTAATGTAGGTTATGGAGTCTTTAGAAAATTAAAATAATATAATGTAAGGAGATGGAGCATGTAACATGATATATATATAATTGCTCGTATCATTAGCTCTCTCACTTGTGAGATGGAGCAAATGTCAACACTAATGGATTGTGACTTAATTAATTTGTGGCGATCAGTAAGAACTCATTGTCACAAGATCGTTGGTCTTAATTTGTTGGATGTAATTATATTTTATCATAATCATGGATATGCTGTACATCTTGAACATGGACAGTAAAAATTTGATTTATTACAATTTAATTTAAGTAAGAGTTACTAATTAATGATAATATGTCAGTAGGCTGAGATATATTGCTTTATTCAATGAGAAAATTGAGCAGAGATGGGTATAAGCTATGTTTCAAATGCATGCCGTGAATTTTTTTCCCACAATTCATGAACCATATATATATAAATAGGTGCATTGGATAATGAGCATGTGTGAACATCCAGCTGGTTATATACCTTCATTTAATGCATTCGACGCAGCAGACGCTTAGTTTTCTCTTGGATCCATACTTATATATATATATATAGACACACACACACACACACACAGTGTAAATTAACAGACATATATCATTAAGCAAATATTTGATATTGTATGTGCTTGGGCAAACATTGGAAAGTTTGATAATATATAGCCTAAAGGATAAATGGCAGAGATTTGAATACCAACACCATGTATATTAAGGACAATTGACTATTTTCATGCATGGGAAAATTACTCAATGTTGTTATTTTGGTGCTCTACCTATATATGGCCATGATGAGATTAATTAATTTGGTGGAGATTGCTAAGATAAGTAGTAGATTCCGATTTTGAGTAGCATGAAGACAAATGGGAAGGGTTGAATCAATTGGCATAAGCATTAATGTTCATTTGTATTCACAATTAGTAGCCAATTATATTATCTAGACATAAATTGGGAATATATGTGTGTGAAGTTGAGTAATGATATATATTATTCCTTGAGGGGTCAAAAATACATTGTTCCTTGAAGATATGTATTATCTATGACATGTTTTATATATTGACATGCAATGATGTCTATATATAGAATAATTTTTAACTAGTTTCTAGTCTGTGACAGGTAAACAGCAAGAGGAATGTGGGCTCGTGACTAAAGGATGCAAGACATTAATTGTAGATACTAATAATTAAGCCGTGTAAGTTATGTAGTTTTTTTCCTTGAATACTTTGGCCTCCTGGATGTAAAATATGTGCTTAAGCTAATAAAATGCTTGACAGTCTCTGTCAAGTTTCTAAAAAAAAAAAAACTAATTTCTAGTCTACATATGGTTGCTTCTCATAGGCAGGAGCGGAAGCATAATTTCTACCAGGAAGGAGTAGGAATGGGATTCAAACCCATTAACTAATTGAATATTAGATAAAAACAATTAACATAATAAAAAAATTAAAATAATATACTCTAACATAGTAAAAACAACGGAGTAATATTATTTTACATATTAAAAAATAACAAAGTTGGTCCGGGTCTATAAATTTCTATAATTTTTTTATAAAAACAATAAAAAATTTCATTAACACTGCTTTTGAATTGGCCTGGTGCTTTTCAGTTCTAGAAAGGGGCAAAACAATTTTCATGGAGGAGCAAAGTGATACTAGACCCGTATTTTTTCTTGTATAGGTGTATCAAAATGAAGTATGTATATCAAATGTGAAAAAAATTAATTAAATGCATGATTAAAGAAGGCTATTCTGTTGTGGTATATATGAACTAAATTTTATCCAAATTCCATATAATACAGTCAAAATGTGATGATTTAATTCTTTCAGTCTAAATCACAAAGAACAAAGAGTTTTAATTTGGACATTCACTATATTCTATATATATGCATTTTTTTTTGGAGGGATCCACTTACAATATTTTGGATCTTACAACATATTACAACATTCGATTTTGTAATTTTCAAAGTCCAAACAGTCAATCCAAGTAGTTCAACATGATCTCTACATTAAAATGTATTTTGAGATCAAATTTTACATTTTTTTTGAATTTTTTTTACTATTTATTAACTATTTTACAAAATTGTTGTTTTTCAGTGGTCTAGAATTGTTTAAACCAATATTTTTGTAAAATACTTAATAAATAGTAAAAAAATTCAGAAAAATATAAAATTTGGTATCAAAACACATTTTAATATAGAGATCATGTTAAACGGCTTGGATCGACTGTTTGGACTATGAAATTTGTAAAATTGAATGTTGTAACATGTTGTAAGTGGATCCCTCCTCTTTTTTTTTTTTTTTTTATAAATACTCTTGGGATTGACCTTAAAAAATGAGTCCCCAACCTATACAAGAAGAAAAACAGTACAAATATAGATATTCCTTTGAATTTACAGGGTATTCCTAAATTTGATTGAGACTTTAGGTATTTTAATTTGAACGTCTATTTCAATAGTACATTCAATTATATGTACAAATGAAAAGGATATATATAGTTGATCTGCAATATGAGAATAAATCTATACATGTGCTTTATTGTAAGATGGCTCTTCTGGGGAAGGGTTGTAAAGATTGCTTTCCATGGTTTTTGGAAGTACTTAATGTTTTGTGGAAGATACATTTTTCATTGATAAGGATCCCAATTAATTCACACACACACATAGAGAGAGAGAGAACCTTGGCAGCCACTGCCAAGTTTGTCAAAAAGAGAGAGAGAGAGAGAGAGATCAATTAATTTTAAGATATATACACATTAGTGATGATTTCTAAATTGAATTCTGACATTTGTAGTTCAATGTGCAAATGGAGTATAATTATGTTAATTGATTTATAATTAAACGTACAAAGGCCATCTGTGTAAATTATGTCACATTTCACAGAAGAAAAAAACAAAAGAAAAAGAAATCAGCAAAAAAATAATTAGTTATATGTTTAGAGTATGTAGAATGTATTTTTAATCGTCTAAACCGGTATTTAGTTATATATAGCTGTTTGAAATCATCACAAACATATATATGATAGTGCAATATATATATATATTTTTTGATAAAAGGCACAGTGGTGCCCGTTCCAATATTGAAACCAACAATTAATTTACATATATATATATATATATGTTTGAAATCATCACAAACATATAAATGATAGTGCAATTGGGATACATTATTGGTCTAATTTTAAGTGATCATGGCATAGTACGTAGTTCGAATTCAAGACTACCTATAGCTAGCTTTGAGAAAAATGATAACATCATGCAATGCATGCAGAACTAGTACTAGATATATATGACGTCCAATCATACAAATAATAATCAAAACATCAACTCAGCTTCCGAATCTAGACGTACTACACGTGTTAAATTCAGCCGGTTCAAAAAGGATCCAAAGACAGGTCGATCGATCGATCAAATGGAGTTTACAAATTCCATACTACTTAAGCACAAAATGTGCTTCCACCAAAGCAACAACGATATATGATCATACGTATCTTTTCCAAGATTTGTACCGAGATCTCTTTAGCTATATGCTAGTGGGCGAATTATTGGGCTCGTGTGGGGTAGCTGGCATTGATATGCTATGCAGCTATGATATATATATGAATCAAACTTTTCATAAAAAAAAAAAAGAATTCATCTTGGGTTCATTTTGTATTTTTAAATATAAAAAAATTATAGGAAACATAAATGATTAATTTATTTATTCTTATAAAAATAGATTAGACTGAATCATTAATTCAATTTCAGAGAGCCAGTCGATCTAATGGGATCGAGTTAATGGTTTGATTCCATTAGTTTCCACAACTATCACACCAATGACCACATAGTATGAAAAATCAATGATTTGGTTCCATTGGTCTGTCTCCAATGGAGACTCGAGAGAAAGTTAGAGAAGAAAATAGATAAGAGAGGTCGCAGATTTGATAACCCTTACTGGGACCAAATTAATTGTTCAATCCCAACAATTTTCAAAATTTCTTTGGACTTATGCAGAAGTGAATCCGCCTTATTATATGAATGGGGATCAATTGATCCCCATTTATTTCCAAGTATTTTGTGTTGATACCTTACTTTTATTATAGTTTAAAGCAAAATATTATGGATAGTGTGGATTTGACATCCATTCGGTAGTAGGAAAATTTTATATACTTGATCCCTCATTCCTCATAGTCTGAAAGTCTGACTCTGCACCTGAACTTATAGCACGCTGCAACCAACCATTACCGTTGGGACTGAACCAACATAATCGTTCAGTCCCAGCAATAGTTAAATTCCTGGAAATACTACATTGAAACTGACTCAATGGTTCAATCTCATCTATAATAAAAAAAAAAAACAATAATTCTTATTTTTGATAATTTACTTTTTTTTTAATTTCTAATATAACAAAAAAATGTATTTGGTTGATGCCTAAATGAACTAGATGCCCAAGCCCGGAAACAAATCTGCTGTTATTCTTGAACATTAACAACAACCTACGATTCCAATTCCATCTCTTCATATTTTTTTTAAGGGCGAATCTCAATCAAAAATTATTTTATGCGCGAATCTCAATCAATATGGAATTGAAATCGCAGCTTTCTGTACGTTATACCCCAAGCCCATGACTATATGGTACCTAAGTCACAACACGTGGCCATTTTTTTTGTCCATGGATTTTTATTTCATTCGGATATGTACTTATGTAGTAGAGTAGGTCTACTTTATGTCAATTAATAGGTTTCTATCTTCCCATCGTTATTATAATGGCGATTGACATTAAATTGCATGAAAAAGAACCCACAAGAGAGAGAGCACCCCAAATGCATCAAGGACTGATTTGGATTGGTTTGTATTTCATCAATCATGCATGTTCAGTGACCAGTATCAGGGATTTATTTTTATGAATGGCCTGCCTATTTAATATTACTCAAATTTTATACTATTTCAAAATAAATAAATAAATTAATATTAAAGAATCAGGACCTGATCGATATAGCAATTTAATTAACTGATCACCTAGTTCTTGTAAATCAAATCTCTTTATGAAATCATATCAGGCATCTTCCCAGTTAAATTTCTCTAAGGAATCCATGCCAGTTAGCCATGTGTTGTACAAGTGCCTACAGTAATTAAGATTTTTTTATATATAGGATGATTTCAATAGAAAAAAAATGATTGGTTCATTTCAAATCGAGACAGCCTACCTCCGGTACAATGCCGGCACCTGCTCCTTCACAAGATCTAGATTGCGTGATTGAATTTTAAAATATATGCTGGATTTCATGTGTGATTAAAGATACTGTCACTGAAATTATCATGAGTAATAAATTGTGCAGTAATCAAGAACTTACTGACACCATTTTCTTGCCGGTGATCAAGCAAGGTTCTGGTGTTCGTAAGGGAACATGGATCTGTTGCTGACAGGATAGAACATGTATATTTTCACGTAATTAATTCTCTTTGCTGATGGTCATAGTTACTGTGTTCTGGTACCGTAGATGTGAGCCAGTGTTAATTTTGATTTTGTAATGTGAATGTACCTTGTATCGTATATGTGTCCTGACATATAAATTAAACATTTTTATTCAAATTATAAAAACTAATACATGGAAATTTCACGTGTAAAATATGAAAATTGTGTTCCACTATCATAGCCAGACCCAATAAAGGTTAGGTGAAATTTCCGCGCAAATTTGTAAATGTAATAGTTCTTCAAATTATCAGAAAGAGATGGGCCGGGTTCAGCACTTATACAGGCCCAGAAAAATAATTAGTCAAATATGTCAAACAATGCTGGTTGCAGGAGAATCTCTAGCAAATTTGTCAAAACCATGGCGCTGAGGACTTAAATTTGCGTCCGATGGATTTCATAACTCGTCCGACTCACTTTAAAATTCATGTGCACGGATATTAAAGAGGACATGCAAGGATTTTAAAGCGAATCGGACGGCTATGGAATCCATCGAACTTAGTTTGAGTCCGATGGGCATCGGACCCAAACTCATCTCGGCGCTGAGGGATGTTGAAGTTACGAGGGTCAATTTAATTTCAATTTTTTTTTTAATTTTATATAATATTATGTATAGTTTTGAGTAAAATATTGTAAATATTGTAAATATGTAAATTTGACCCTTACTTATAGAAGAAAACATTTATATGATCGATCTCTATTCATATTTGACTTTCATATCTTAAAAGTCTGATTCTGCTTCTGAAAAATTGTAAACCATATGGCTTGGTTTGTTTGACCGTTGAGTCATAGATTCTCATTGCAAAGCATGCTAAAATTTATGTGTAATGTAAAAGAAAGATTATTATCAAAATCATTAACTAAATTATAACACCAATGACAGCACAATGTGGAAAATTAATGATTTGGTTCTTTTAGCCTGTCTCCAATGGAGGCTCGACTGAAAGTTTGAAAGTTTGAGAGCGAAAGAGATGAGAAAGAATTAAAATTTTATAGCTCTTACTGGGACCAAAGGAATTGATCACCCTAGCAACATTTATATTTTCTTTAGATTTATAGCACGCTGCAATAAACTATAACAATTGGGACCGAACCAACATAATTGTTCAATCCCAACAAAAAGTTCAGTCCCAAAAAATACACACTAGAATCAAATTAATATTACAATCTATATGATAAAAAAAAATCATTTTTATTTTCAATAATTTAATTTTTTAATACCTAAAAATAAAAATTTTGGGTAAAATTATTTATTGTAATAATAAAAGTGTTAAATAGTTGGGTGGCTTGACTTTCAACTTTTACTCAAAAAAAAAAAAAAGTTGTCTTTGTTGCTGCCTATATGACCTTTGGATGCGAATCCGTATCGTCCCAGGCATCTGACTCAAGCAAATTTTAAACAAATGGTCCGAATAATTAATTTTAGTTGGACCAAAATCAATTCGGTTTTAATTTCTTTATAGAGAGATTGTTTTGAGATTCATGTCTAAGTTAAAAAGACAGTCCTCGATTGTCCGTTTATAATTTATTTGAGTCAGGTACTTGGGGTGATCCGAATTCTTTGGATGCCTTGGTCGGGGTCCAGATCTCCTAAAGTAACTCAATTTTTGGGTTTTGGATTGAAATCATCTGATTTGAATTCGTTTCTCGGGATCGTTTCAGAATTCGAATCCGTCTCTCGAGATGTGTGCGCTCCACTTTCTAATAGATAGTATTCGGTCCCGATCTAAAACCAAATTTTTATGTAACAACACTTGTCCATTTTGTTTGTCCTTGGACTTTTATCACATTCGGATATGTAGCAATGTAGATGTATACTTTATGTCAATTATTAGGTTTCTTCCATTAGTTTGTAATGGCTATTGACATGAGATAAGAGTAGGTCCTATGGTCATCCGACCTATTTTTAGATTCAATTAACTCTAACACCCTATGATTATATTTGAAATTTGTGCGCACGGAAATTGAAAATACCTGCACGGATTTTAATAAGTTCGCACGAATATTAATGCAGATCTGATGGTCATTTCACCCATCGAACCAAAGTAGGTCCGATGGGCATCGGACCTACTCTCAATTCTATTGACATTACATAAAAAAGAACCCACAAGAAAGAGCACACCAAACGCATTTAAGGACAGATTTCGGTTGGTGTGTACCTCTTCAATCATGCATGTTCAGTGACCTTCATCAAGGATTTATTTTTATGGAAGGCCTACCTGATAATATTACCCAGACAAAATAAATTAATTAATCAAACAATCAGGTGTTAAAATGGGTTCTTAATCAACTGGTATAGCAACTTAACTGATCAACTGGTACATGGAAATCAAATCTCTTTCTGGAATCATAGCAGACATCCTCACAGTTAAATTTCTCTATGAAATCCAGATAACCATGTGTTATACAAGTGCCGATGCTCGTTCTGGTGTGCGCCACTCATGTGAGCTCCTTCACAATAGCTAGATTATGCGATTTAAATTGTAATTATTTTCTGGTTTCATGTGTCGATTAAAGATACTATCGCCCGAAATTAACATGAGTAATAAACAGTCTGGTAATGAAGAAACTTTCTGACTGTTCTTTCTGGCGGGTGAGCGGGGTGGTGTTAAGGTTCATAAGGGAATTAACATGTGGAATAGAGGCTCTATTGCTGTTGCTGACAGGATAGAACATATTTCCATGTAATTCTCTTTGCTGATTGTTTTAATTACTTTGTTCTGGACTTTTTGGTACCGCTAGATGAACCAGTGTTAATTTTGAGTTTGTAATATGAATGTGCCTCGTTCTGTGTTTTCGTACTCCAATCATACCTCTTATCTTTATCTTTGTTGTTAAATCTAACCAGTCAATTTGAATCGCTCAACATAATCTCCATAATAAAATATGCTGAAAACTATTTTATTATTTTTTTTAGATATATATTTTTTTAGATAGATACAATATCACTAGTTTTTTTTTTAAGATTCTAGACCATTTAAAAACAATAATTTTGTACCCTATTTAAATTATAGTAAATATAAAATAAAATAAAAACATCACAGCCAAACCCAATAAAGGTGAGGGAAAATTCCGAGCATCAATTTGTATATGTAATATTTCATGAAGTTACCAGAAATAGATGGGCCGGGTTCAGCATTTATAAAGGCCCATAAAATAATTAGTCAAATATGTCAAACAATGCTGGTTGGAGGAGAATCTCTACCAAATGAGAGCAGTTTGGGTCTCTATGACCGTACAATCTGCTTCAAAATCTGTTCACACGATTATTAAAGCTAACTTGTACAGATATGAAAGTGATGCGCACATATTTTAAAATAGATCGGACGGTTATAGAGTTCATCGATCTCAGTTTGGCCATCGTACCCAAACTGCAATGGCGCTGTTGGATTGGGTTTTGGCAGAATAGTTACCCCTGAATTTGACTTTAGTCAAATATGAAGAGAAGAGGTAGGAGCGATGAGACGGACCGGATCGTGAGCTCTTATCGCAACTTATCTCATTCGTCTGAAATTCGCATCCTCTGAGATATCTCAAACTTTGCGTGACTTTTTGGAATATCTTAATCGTTCAAATACGTTTTACACGAATCTCAAAGCTTAAATAATACTGGCCCCCCTGCGCCGTCCCGAATAGGAACCGGACACGTCGGTCACGCAAAATATGAGATATCTCAGAGGATACGTACTCATTCGTCTGTTGGTAGAACTTGAGAGTAGGTCCGATGCCCTGGTTCGACTGATTCAATCACCGTTCAAAATAAATTAAGATTTGTGTGCAATGCTTTAAATTTCGTGCGATTTGCTTTAATTTTCGTGTGCACAGACTTAATATAGATCGGACGGTCATTGAGCACGTTGGAATTAAAAGTAGGTCCGATGGGCATCGGACGCACTCCGTTGTTCTGTTGGTAGATAACTGTAAGCCGAGTGGTCTTATTATAAGGTTTGTTTGACCGTTGACTCATTGGAAAGCGTGCTATGACGTGGCGTTTCCATCCCAAAGTGGAAATATGCACGCCTAGCAATATACTAATTTGTACTATAATTTCTGTTTAATGTAATAATAAATTATTACCAAAATTATTAACTAAACTGCAACCATAGATTGAAGGTGTTGAAAACAAATTTAGATCTCAAATTAATTCATGGAAGGTGGCAAGTTTTCATTTGATTGATCAGCCAGCAAAAGTAATTGATTGCAAAAATGTACTTGATTTAGAATAATTAATTGCAAAAGTATACTTTAAAGTAAACCTAGTTTTATGGAATAAATAGCTAGATATGTATATATATAAGTAAAACAGATCATTGTTATTGAGTTTAAATTGTCTACTCTAATTTAATCAAGAAATGTTCAACTTGTCACTAGATGTTGGTTGTAATACGGATATTATTGATATATCACATAGTAATCAAGAAATGTTCAATTAATATTGTTTCCAAAAAATAATACTCAACTAATTAATTAGTCAGCGTACCCTCGAAAATTACAATTTATGTCGGTGTATCTTAGATAATAGTAACTTTAATTTTTCTGTGGCGGATAGTGGTAACGTCCCGAAATTTTTATTAATAGGAAAATAAATGAATAAAATATCAGTTAACGGGAAAGATTTTGCTGGAAATTTGAAAAGTAGAGAAAACGTAATTGTCCAGATGTGGACGTTATAGACCACAACGGTCTGATTAGTGAAACAACGTTTAAAAAAAAGTTTGGCCGTTATAGACCAAAATGTCCAGGTACAACATTCTAGTTTTCTTTCTGTTCTCAACAGCTATAAAAAAAATGACTGGCTGTTATAGACCAGAGTTCAGGTACATTTTTTTCCTTGCATTGTTTCGTTAATTAGCGGTAATCGATCTAATTTCACTAATCAGATGTTGTGGTCTATAACGTCCAAAGAAAGATGTCACAGACGATCACGTTTTTTCTACTTTTTAAATTCCCAACAAAATCTTACCTATTGCCGATATTTTTCTATTTATTTTCCTAATTAATAATAAAAATTTCGGGGTAAATTCATGTATATTTCCACTAATGAGATCACATTGTTCATGGGGACACTACATTAATTATGCCCATCATTGGAAAATTCATCTTTTTAATTAGTCATTATTAACAAATATATACAATCCAATGAGGCGTTGCTTCTAGACTGCAATGCATAGTAATTGGACACTTGGACTTGTATACAAGGCACCTTTTATCTCCTTTCGGCTTATCCAATAAGCCGTTGTTTCTAACTTTCATATTATCACATTGGACAGTTAATGAAAGCCCTTATTTCAGCCTTATCCGCTCACTTTCCAACTGAAAATGTTATGGGGTTTTGCAATATTTAATGCTTTCAAGATAGAGATTGAAGCACATAAATGTCAGATTTATCCCACAAACTAGCTCACCTTCATGCCTATATATACCATCACACATGTTGCATGTCAATTCACCAAACACAATAAACTCATTCCACTGTATACTTTCTTCTGCTTTATTTAAAACAGATAAATTAAAACAAGAAATTCAGGGATGGAGAAGTTTTTAGTTACTTTTTCCCTGGTGTTAGTAGCTTTATCTGTAGGTTTCAATTTAGCTCAAGCTGACCATCAGATCCTTTTCCAGGTATAAAATTGAAAAACATAATTAAAGAGTAAACATATTTTACTTCTCATTAATAGAATTAATAGTCCTATTGAATATTCTAAAGTACTATTGTTGTATATATAAGAGTTTTTATGCACTACTACTTACATGCAAATTAACAAGATATATATTCTGAGTTGGTGCTTAATTATTGCATCTTTATGACTTTATGGATGGTTTACATGCACAGTAATTCTTACATGCACTACTATTGTTGTATATGCTGAGTTTTTATGCATGGTTATTTTTTCTTTGTTAGGGTTTCAACTGGGAGTCATGGAGGAAGCAAGGAGGATGGTACAACTTCCTAAAGGGCCAAGTCGACGACATTGCCAGTAGCGGTGTCACACACGTTTGGCTTCCACCACCTTCGCATTCTGTTTCGCCACAAGGTTAATAATTACTAATCATCACTGCCTAGAAGTATATAAGATTATATTTTTTGGAGTAACTGCATATAATAAATGGTTCATTCGCAGAATGTTGCTAACTAGATTTGACAAAAATGGAGGAGCAAGAACCACTTAGTTTTTCAAGAAAACAAACTTTTTTTCTTTTGTCATGAACAAGTTGTAATATCCACAACCCCATTTAATAGGTTACATGCCAGGACGGCTGTATGACCTAAACTCCTCAAAATATGGCACTGAGGCAGAGCTGAAGGCGCTAATCAGTGTCTTACATGCAAAGGGCATACAATGTGTGGCCGACATTGTGATCAACCACCGCTGTGCTGACTACAAGGACAGCCGAGGCATCTACTGCATTTTTGAAGGTGGCACATCTGATAACCTTCTCGACTGGGGCCCGGGGATGATATGCCGTGATGACACCCAGTACTCAGATGGAACAGGTAATCCTGATACAGGAGGTGATTTTGGAGCTGCTCCTGATATTGACCACCTTAACTCTCGGGTCCAGCGCGAACTCTCTGATTGGTATTATAATTATAATATTTTAACGTTTATGTTCATATTTTATGCAACCTGAGAATGAAAGTTGAAACCTTATATACTCTTGCAATTAATAGTGTAACTTTCATGGCATATTGTAGGTTGAACTGGCTTAAGACGGATGTCGGTTTTGATGGTTGGCGCCTTGACTTTGCAAAGGGCTATTCAGCCAGTGTTGCTAAGATCTATGTTCAAAACACCTCTCCAAGTTTTGTGGTGGCAGAGATTTGGAGTTCACTTTCATACAATGGGGACGGCAAACCTTCAAGCAACCAAGACGGAGATAGACAACAGCTGGTGAACTGGGCCCAGGAAGTTGGTGGTCCTGCAACAGCATTTGACTTTACTACAAAGGGAGTGCTACAAGCGGCAGTGCAAGGAGAGCTATGGCGGATGCGAGATGGAAATGGCAAGGCACCCGGCATGCTCGGTTGGTGGCCAGAGAGGTCGGTCACGTTTATCGACAACCATGACACTGGGTCTACGCAGAGCATGTGGCCTTTCCCGTCGGACAAAGTCATGCAAGGCTATGCTTACATATTGACTCACCCGGGAACACCTTGCATTGTAAGAAATATTCTTCATTAAAATTTAGATTTTATGTGTGTTTGAATTTTTTTTGAGATAAAGTTTCTTTGTTCATGTGTAGTTTTATGATCATTTATTCGACTGGGGACTGAAAAAACCGATTTCAGAATTGGCTGCTATCAGATCGAGAAACGGCATCCATTCAGGCAGCACACTACGTATCCTGGTTGCCGATGGAGATCTCTACATGGCAGTGATCGACGAGAAAGTGATTACGAAGCTCGGGCCAAGATTTGATGTCGGCAACCTAATTCCATCTGATTTCCATGTCACGGCACACGGCGATGGATACTGCATTTGGGAGAAGAGTCACAATTTGTAGCCTTTTTTCATAGAGAGGGAGATATTATAATTTTTATTTAAAACAATTTTATGTGCTGGTAAACTGAACAATTTTTGAAGTTTGGTATTACTCTAATAAGTGGTTTAGTTCCCAAATTTGAATGTTTAATAAGCTTAAACTGCATTACTGAATTGTATTTTAAATGCAAAATAATTTTAAATGCGAAATATTGTTTGTCTAAAACCACATTGAACTTGTAACAACATTTCATTAAATTTGTGCAATGATTGAGAAACTTTTGTTAAAACATTTTTTTTTGTCGGGATTGTCCGTAGTTTTCAAATGCTCTGCTTAAGCTTTAAACTGTTAGTTGATCATCAGTTGTTTTTCCTGGCAGCAAGCCCAGGCCCAATTAGTTCGGAAACTAATTTGTGGGTTTTGAGTATAAAAGATACATGTAGTTGATATGGTATATATAATGGGCCAAGATTGCTTCACATTTAAATGCAGACATGGGCTTTCATATAATTATTGTGCTTGTAAATATCATCAGATATAACTGAAATTTTTATTAATAGAAAAATAAATAAAAAATATCAATAATGGGAAGAATTTTTAGAAAATTTGATATATAAGAAAAATGTGATGGTCAATAACGTCTAAGAACCATAATGTCATGATTAGCGAAATCTAATTAGTGAAACATCGTTAAAAACAATTAAAAAAATTATGGACGATATAGTTGAGAACGTCCAGGTACAACATTCCATTTTTTTTTTCTCGCACTGTTTTGTTAATTAGTGGCAATCTAATTTCGCTAATTTTGACGTTTTGGTCTATATCCTCCATCATGTTTTTTTTAGATATCAAATTTCTCAGAAATCCTTCTCTATTGTCGCTATTTTTTTTTTTTCCTATTAATAAAAATTTCAGTAGATCTAAACCTTTCAGTTAATATCACATGGCTCAGATCAAAACTCACTTGTTAATGCTCTAATCATGTAGAAAGACAGAGCTAGGAACTTTCGATAAGGAGGATAAAATAAAATTACATAAATGAACATAGATATTACTGGAGGGGCCACCATGAATTCATTTGAAAGACTAATAAAATTACATGCATTGAGAAAAGGATGCTTGGTACAAGCACACGACGTGATGTAATATTATCAAATAAATTTCTTCCAAATAATAATAGTCTTTAATGGAGTACGTTGTTTGGATCAAGAGGCGGCACATCAAGAAAAGGAGCAAGTTTCTCTGGCTATACAATATTCCCAACCTTTGTAGGCATGGCAACTGGGTGGGCTTATGAGGAATTAATTATCAAGTTTAGGAAGATCAGATTAGCTAGATTTGAATTTAAAACTTGTAATTAATGACTCGACCTGTAATTAAGTTTTTGGTTTAATGAAATCGGCTATGGGCATTTAAACAAACAAATTTTTTTTACAAAATCATTATATTCAAACCATTGAATTTTTGTATCTATCTTAATAAATAGTAAAAAAAAAAAAAATCTAAAAACAATATAAAATTTAATCTGTAAGTACATTTTAATATTTGAATAGTTTGGATCGTTGGATCGACTATTTAAACTTTAAAAATGTAAAGTGTGATTTAGTGTTGAATAGTTTGGATCGTTAGATCCACTATTTAAACTTTAAAAATGTAAAGTGTGATTTAGTTAGTGTCACCAAAAAAAATAGTATGAGTGGATCCCCCTTTCTCTCTCTCTATATATAGTTTAATTTCTTCGTTGATCATCTTTCCATGCATCCAGAAGCAAACACTTTCACTGGAACATCGATCACTGCATGCATGCCCCAAACTCCCAAAGTAATTAGTAATGCGTGCCATTCTGTTCAATTCAACCGTTTTTCCTTCTTTTTTTGCACCCACTTTTGCTACGTACTGTTAAGTTCGTTACTACAACTAGCTAGGCCCAGCTGTATCGGATACATACTTTACGCAATCCATTCAGATATACATCGATCTAACAGAAAAATAAAAAAAGAAAGCAAATTAAATATCTATACATTTTTCATATATATATATATATATATATAAAAGAAAAAAAAATACGAACTCCCTTCTCAATCAAAAACAAATTAACTTGCATTAATTGTATTCTTTTACAGTTTTACTTCTTGCATGTCACAGTAATAGTATATCAATGGCATAAAGTTCTAATACTTTTAAAGAATATGTGATTGAAATTAGTTTCAATTAAACAATATTATTCAGTGCTAATCGTTTATCGGATTTTCCAATAAAATAAATAGTTAAAATTAATAATTTCAAACAATACAATACCTGATATATATACTTGCATGCAAAAAACATTATATGTGAATGTTAATTAGAGTACATAATTAATATATTAATTAATTACAGACTCTCTTCTAGTCTATTTAGCTCTAGCACTTAATCCTATCCTGCTATCCATGATTCACTACTGGACACAGGGAATGTTAAATTAAGAGGAAGTTGAATTAAGAGGCAATTTGTGAGTGAACCCCTTCTAATGAAGAAGTGGAATCATAATTTCAGTGCATGCTTGGCAAAGAGTTTGAGGTACCGGGGTGCCGGTCATCCAACTTTGATACCAGTGCAAGTGAATCTTAGCATGGAGAAGAGAAGCTTGCAGAGCCGGAGTAGAGGCGGAAAAAGAAAATTTAGATTGGGATGGCTGAAATCTAAAATGCACAATGTAGTAGCTGGAATTTGAACTAAAATATGTACAATTACAAAATGAAATTATATCCACTAGCTATTATATGCTACAAGGACACATTTGACATTTTATTAAAGGGTGCCAACTTAGTAGCTCCTACTAAGAATAAAAAATAAAAAAAATAAAAAAAGACATTTTATCAAGTGACTGAACTATAGAAAAACTTTAAAGACAATAAAATTAAATTAAATTTTAATATAAATAATTGAAAATTTTGAAATTACAAGGGAAGCTAAACACCCCGGCTATCACTGTTTTTTTGCCTCCCCCCTCCCGTGGATTTTGAGTTTTAGTGGAGCTCGGGATGATTGGATCGAAAATCCTGAGTCCGTCACTGGTTTTTGCACCCCCCCCTGATGAAAATCTTGGGTCTGCCCTTTCGAATAATGATTCAAGAATTGAGAGCCATTTATTCATGGACACCATCCATAATTGAAAATTCATTTTTTTAATTAATCAGTATTAAGTATTAACAAACATATTCCATTAGCTGTTACATGTTCTTTTCCTTTTGGCTACCAATTAATATTGTGTTGTTTCTATAGATTACACTGGACATGCAGTTGGACTTCTACTATTGCTTCTCTACAAGAAGCTAGGCTTTATTATATCCTTTAATTTGGTTACCCATTTAGCCGTTGTTTCTAACTTTCTATATTACAGCGGACATTTAATAAAGTCTCTTAATTGAGCCTTATCCGCTCACCAATTCCAACTGAAATGTTATGGGGTTTTGCAATATTAAATGCTTTTAAGGATATAGATTGAAGCAGATGTCAGATTTAGACCACAAACTAGCTCACCTTCAATCCTATATATACCACCACACATGTTGCATGTCAATTCACCAAACATAACAAACACATTACATTCTTTTCTTCTTGTTTCAAAACATAAATCATAAATAAAAAAGAGAAAGGGATGGAGAAGTTTTCAGTTACTCTGTCCCTGGTGTTGGTAGCTATATCAGTAGGTTTGAATTTAGCTCAAGCTGACCATCAGATCCTTTTTCAGGTATAAAATTAAAGAGAAAATAATGAAACATTACGTTCACCTTATTTGATTTAGCTCAAGTTTGAATTTACTCTGTCCTACTTTGTTCATTGCCATTTTTTTAATATAAATTAATATCCTTTAGTATTGTTGTTTAAGATTTTATTTGTACTAGTAACTTAATTACATGCAAAGTTGAAAACAAGATATGTTGAAGTTGGTACTTGCATGCATCTTCAATTCTTCATGCATGGTTTACATGCACAGTAATTCTTATAATGAGAGGTTATTTTTTCTTTGTTAGGGTTTCAACTGGGAGTCATGGAGGAAGCAAGGAGGATGGTACAACTTCCTAAAGGGCCAAGTCGACGACATTGCCAGTACCAGTGTCACGCATGTTTGGCTTCCACCACCTTCACATTCTGTTTCCCCACAAGGTTAATAAGTACTAATTGTCAATGTCTAAATGAGCAAGAACAACTTAGTTTATCAAGAAAACGGATATTTTTATTAATGAACAACTTGTAAAGATAAAGTGCCAAAATCAATCATTTTCACATGCCCAAACCAAAATGATATAAAGCCCCTAAAAAATATCGACTAATTAGGATCCCTGCACAGTGAAATAATTGGATGAAATAGATGGCATATATAGTTGGAGACACTGTGTAATTACTAGCTAACTACAAACTAACATTTACATTCGAGTTATAATATCCACAACCCCACTTAATAGGTTACATGCCGGGACGGTTGTATGACCTGAACTCCTCAAAGTATGGCACTGAGGCAGAGCTGAAGGCGCTGATCAGTGCCTTACATGCAAAGGGCATACAATGTGTGGCCGACATTGTGATCAACCACCGTTGCGCTGACTACAAGGACAGCCGAGGCATCTACTGTGTTTTTGAGGGTGGCACATCTGACGCGCGTCTTGACTGGGGCCCGGATATGATCTGTCGTGATGACACCCAGTACTCAGATGGCAGAGGTAATCCTGATACAGGAGCTGATTTTGGAGCTGCTCCTGATATTGACCATCTTAACTCTCGGGTCCAGCATGAGCTCTCTGATTGGTAATTTAAAATTTTGTTCCGTCTTATGATTTATGAAAAAGTTCAAAAACCTGTCTAGATGTGAAAGCATATACAGTTATAATTATCTAAGTATGTTACTTACATGGCATATTATAGGTTGAACTGGCTCAAGATGGATGTCGGTTTTGATGGTTGGCGCCTTGACTTCGCAAAGGGTTATTCAGCCAGTGTTGCCAAGATTTATGTTCAAAACACCTCTCCAAGTTTTGTGGTGGCAGAGATTTGGAGTTCACTATCATACAACGGTGACGGCAAACCTTCGAGCAACCAAGACCAAGACAGGCAAGAGCTGGTGAACTGGGCCCAGGCCGTCTGTGGTCCGGCAACAGCATTTGATTTTACTACAAAGGGGGTGCTCCAGTCGGCGGTACAAGGAGAGCTATGGCGGATGCGGGATGGAAATGGCAAAGCACCAGGCATGCTCGGTTGGTGGCCAGAAAGGTCGGTCACATTTATTGATAACCATGACACTGGATCTACACAGAACTCGTGGCCTTTCCCGTCAGACAAAGTCATGCAAGGCTATGCTTATATCTTAACTCACCCAGGAATACCTTCCATTGTAAGTACATTCATAACTGAAATTCAATTGTTTCTTTCAAAAGATATATATTTGGAAAGAAAGGATTACGCAACCTGCTATATAATACTGTATTCGGTTTCTTGGCCATCTATTCATGTGTAGTTCTATGATCATTTGTTCGACTGGGGACTGAAAGGAGCGATTTCAGAATTAGCTGCTATCAGATCGCGAAATGGCATCCATTCTGGTAGCACACTGCGCATCCTGGTTGCTGATGCAGATCTCTATTTAGCAGTGATTGATGAGAAAGTGGTTACAAAGCTCGGACCGAGATTTGATGTCGGCAATTTAATTCCATCGGATTTCCATGCCGTAGCACACGGCAACAATTACTGCATATGGGAGAAGAATCATAATTAATACTGTTTTTTCTTGAAAAATTGAATGAGCAGGCTTATTAGGCCCTGCAAATTGAACAATTTATATTTCTGTATTGAAATAATTAGTGGTAGAAGATTTCTGGTTTTGAGTGTAGCAGTTTCCAACTGCAGTACTGAATTACATTTTTATTGCTGGCTTAATATATTAGTTTTTATTGCAACAACAAAGAAAAATTATCTGCAATGTTAAGAATTTTTTTTGAAACAATTTGGTGTTTCTCCGTAATTTCTTGAAAAAAGTAAACTAATAAAGCGGCCCATTCGTAGGCATTAACATTTTTCCAGGCCATCAAGCCCAAAGTCCAAGATTCAAATAGTAGGATAGGAATTGGTTTTTAAGTTTTTCAGCGGTTAAACATATTTTTTGAAAGCACAATGTACAAACCTTCACAAACATTAACATTTTTCATTTGAAAGTGAAAGAAATGGTTTTAAGTTTTTTTTGTATCAGCCCTAGGTTAATATCCATTATTAATTTATTATTGTTATACTTACATAGAATTGATATTTAAACAATAGGGCGGAGCCAAACTTTTAAATCAACTATATAAAATTTTTCTACTGCGAATGAGAGTCAAATTTACAGTATTCACAACGTTTTACTCTAAATTATATAAAAAAATCTTATATAATATATGTAAATTTAATGAAATCCGCCTGTTATGCATATTAGTATTAATATCTGTAAATTTAATGAAATCCATATGCGCCAAGTAGTGTATTGAAAACGCCCGCCTGGGTCAGGTTTGGACCAGACTGCCCATGGTCCGTGCCCGATCGGATCGTTCCCATGGCCGGATTTAGCACGGGTAGGCAGGTAGGACGGGCGGGGGTTAAAATGGGCCGGGAGCCATATTTTGAAAAAAAAAATCTGGATTTATCCTGACCGGGCCTTACCCGTACCAGTCCGGTCCGTCCCATGAACCCGGCCAACCCCCGCCCGAACTAGTCCGGACTGCACCCCACACCCGAACCCGCTCAGACCGCACCCCTGCCCGAACCCGCACAGACCGGACCTGCCCGTCCGAACCCGCCTGTCCGCCCACCCGTACCTGCCCCCGGACCCCCAAAATTCAAACTTATGCTATATAATCTTTTTAATTTTTATTGTTACGTTGCACTGTGATTTTTTTCTTTTTCCCATCTTTTTATGATTTTAATTAGTCATGTAAAATATAATCAAGTGATAATTTGTCTTTATGAAAACAAAATAATTTACGTAATTCTACTAATACTTAATATTCAAAGACGACAAAACAAATATATATTGGACAAGGAAAATTATTCAGCTTGTAGCCGAAAGAAATTTTTCCTTTACCTGCTTCTCTTCCCTAGCATTCTTATTAGTCATTGTCTTTTTTAGAGAATAAAGGCCTTTTTGCATTTCCTTTTTAGAATTTTTATATCTTAGACTTAGACGGTACAGTTATCTAGCATTTAGGTAAACTTACATCATTATCATTTCGTCTGTTGGATCCAATAATTTCTAGTATGTTATGGGGTAGTGCCTTTATTGAACGCAACGCATTTAAGCCGAAATATTTGCCTTTTAAACTCTCTATTTGCTTTTAGAGGTTCCATTTTGCCAATATTTATATATATTTATATGATTGTGTTTGTAACTCTTTTTTATAAGAAGACTGTACTGTTATCAAGGAAAACATATAAAAGCATTACATAGCAATAAAAATGGTTGTTGATGGGGCATGTACTAAAGGCTTCATAAAAACCACTTTAAGCTGAATATTAGTTCAGATAACAAGTCCAAGAAGCATATTTAGTTGAGGTAATTCGTACACCTCTTTGATTGGCCGCCAGGCTGTGAAGAAAGTCTGTTCGGATCGTCTGGATTTAAAAAGAAAAAAAAAACAATGATGGTTTGACCCGTATCTGCCTGAACTAACCCGCGGACCAATCCAGACCCGTACCGGCCGCCTGAACCAATCCGGACCCGTACCCATCCAAACCAACCCGCCGATCCGGACAGCCCATCCTATGAACCCGTGCTACCTGGGGGGTCAAGCCGGGTAAAAGTAGGATTTTTAAAATTGAACCCATGCTATCCGAACCGTTTAATCCGTGGACCCGAACAACCCATGCTGGTGCCAACTCTCCGCCCGTCGGGTCGGTCCGGCCTGTTTTCAATACACTAGCGTCAAGTATTCAAATTGTACTCATATAATTAAACTAGGGATCGGAGCCAAAGTGTGGAACGGGATAAGCATGCACTTGCTCCGTACCAAAACAAATGCAAAATATACATAATTTTTCTATGATGTTTTCCTCAAAAGAAAATATTGTAAGATTAGTTCCCATCCAATATTTTTAATTTTCAGATAATTTTCGATCTTGTCCCTGCTGCCTAGCTGCTGCATGCATATCACGGTCATGATGCGGATATAATTTTGAATTGGAACATACATTAAATCAAATATTCTCGTTTTATAAAATACAAATATAACAAATAAAATTGTTGCGTTTTACCACTAATTCGAAGCTATATATGATACCAGTTGTCCTATCTAGTTTTGTGACACGTGGTACATGCACGTCAGTTTCAATTTCTAGAAAAGGAAATGGAATAACAATGTATCTTGCAACTTTATTAGATCCCTTTCTCCATTGAACCTTTTCTTTGAATATTCATATGGTACTCTATCATTGTAGATATGTGACTCGTGTCCTTATCCAGCGGTTGCTTTTCGTGAAGGTTTGTACATTGTGTGTTTACATAGCTTCTTTCTTCCTCAATAAAAACCCTATATCCATACCATGGCTAGATAGGATACAACCATTTCACCAGAAGCTTTCCTCTTCTCAATTTCAATTTCTCATAGTCACTCTCTTCTAAGAAAAAACAAGAGATGGAGATCAGTTACAGCATGATCTGCATTTTCTTTTTCATCACCATTTTCTCTTTTCTCTTCATGAGAAAGAACAAGAGAAGAGCACTAGATATGCAACCCCAACTCCCGCCTGGTTCACTCGGTTGGCCATACATAGGAGAAACACTTCAACTCTACTCTCAAAATCCAAAATCCTTCTTCAACTTGCGACTAAAAAGGTTTGATTATATTAACCTTTGATCACCTCTGCAAATATGTTATTAGCACTTCCATGATGTATACACCATGATTGTGATATAATAACAGGTATGGAGAAGTCTTCAAGACACATCTCTTAGGTTACCCTTGCGTAATGTTGGCTACCGCGGAGGCAGTTCGTTTTGTGCTAGTGACTCGTGCGGATCTTTTCAAACCAATGTACCCGAAAAGCAAAGAGCGCATGATTGGACCATGGGCATTGTTCTTCCACCATGGAGATGACCATCTCAGGTTAAGAAAAATTGTTCAGGATTTATTAAGCCCCGACTTGCTTCATTCAGTCTTACCAGATATCGAATTGATCGTGAGATCTATGCTGCATGCATGGGATGGACATGTAGAGACTACTTACCATGCAATGAAAAGAGTATGTTTGCATGCATTTATCTCATTATAATTCGACTTGTAGAATTCAGCTAATTAATGTTGCTAATGTTTGTATCCTATATATTGCATATTGTGATCCAGCTTTCCTTTGACGTTGGCATTTGTATGATTTTCGGACGACAATTAGATGACTGTTATAAGAAGGAATTAAAGAAGAATTATATTATTCTAGACAAAGGTTACAACTCTTTCGCAATCAATTTTCCCGGAACTCCATACCGGAGGTCAATCCTTGTAAGAAAACAAAATTAAAACATCTCATAATTTGTATTGATATTCTTGCTTCTATGTTTTTCCTTGATTTACTACATGCATTATATTCAAATTATACCTATGTTCTCTTGTTTATATCTAGGCAAGGAAACGGTTGAGTTACATTTTGAATGATGTAATGGAAGAGAGAAGACAAAGGATAGAATCAGGAAATGATCTTCTGGGATGTTTGATGGATTATAAGGACGAGAATGGATGCAATCTCACCGACGAACAGATTGCCGATAATGTTATAGGTGTGCTCTTTGCTGCACAGGATACCACTGCAAGTGCACTTACATGGATTCTGAAGTATCTTCACGATTACCCCAGTGTATTAGAACATGTGAAGGTATGGATCAGACAGTACTATATATGTTTTCTTCAATATTAAATGGGAACATAGATTATCGTTGAATTTATACTCAAATTGTACTCTTCTTGGTAGGCTGAACAAATGAAAATCTATCATGCTAATGAATGTGGAAAGAAATCCTTAACATGGACTCAGACAAGGGATATGAATGTCACAAATAGAGTAAGTAAATTATGACTTACCTATTTTTGTGTTATTATATATCATATATGTACTACTAAAGTGATACAAATAGCATATTTAAGTTCCTTTTCCAAGTAATTTAATAGCCTCATAATATCAAATTGCAAGCCAATCTAGTTGTTTTGTATAAGATATTGAAATGGGAACAAAGTAAATCAACAAATTAATCACTGATTGGCACAATTTATTAGAAAGTAGAATTTGAGCAATTCCTACATTTCATGAAAAGAAAATTGTATGCTTCTTCTTATAATCTTACTTGCTTCAGACAATCTTAAGGTTAATTATCTCATTGTCTGTCCTAACTATGTAGTTTTGCTTTTGTAATTTTTGGAACTGAATTGTTATCAAATATTCTCCTTTGAGCGTAGAATTATTGTTTTAAAGCAAGAACCCCAGTTTACAAAATGATTGAAGATATATATCCATTAACAGCTACTTAATTATTTAATAACCTCAACAACACTTCTCCAAAAAAAAAAAAAAGCTTTATAGTTTGTAGCATATCGATTAATTTGTATGCAAATTAAATTAATTTGATTGATACTCGATCGATCAAATTTGATTAAATTTATATCATTGCAAATTTCATGTAATTTGATGAATGTAATATTTGCATGTAGTGCCCTCATTTTTTATGTGTATAAAGTGCATAAAATATAAATTAATGAATGATGGTTGTCAAGATAGTCAAATTATTCCATTGTCATTGATTGTTTCCAAATTCGTCAAGTTTGTTTTTCTAAGTACCTCTTATGTCATGGCTGGATATAGAAATTGATGATTGCTCTTTCTTTTCTTCCCCATATATATTCCTTCAATCATTCTGCAAAAGTAGGTCATATTGGAGAGCTTAAGGATGGCAACCATCATTTCATTCACATTTAGAGAAGCAGTTGCTGACGTAGAGTACAAAGGTATAAATTTGCAAATTTGCTTTCAATAATTAAGTTTCTATATTTGTAGGACAGTAATGGTCAAGCCCATTACCCATATGGGCCATATCTCTATTAGTTATGGACTTGTGGTAAAAAATAAATAAAATGGAAATCACAGGAGTTATGGGGGAAAAAGGAACTTTTGAAAGGAGACTCACTAGCTAGCTAGCTATCAATGTGAATGAATGATGTAATATACATATATATTAGAGCTATACTAGTATATTATTAATTTATTTATTTTATGAATCTTTTGTAGTAATGGCCAATAAAAAAAAAATACCAAAGGTAACATTTGATTTGATGGTAATAAGGGACCAATGAAAAATATGACATATGATGAGATATGATTAATGGTGTAGTGCACCTCTGGTGTCATATAAAAGTTCAAAACAATATTGGTGCTAAAAGTTCAATGCAATTATGGAATGCATGATGCAGGGTATCTCATCCCCAAGGGATGGAAGGTCATGCCACTTTTCAGGAACATACATCACAACTCCGAGTTCTTTCAAGATCCGGAGAAGTTCGACCCTTCTAGATTCAAGGTTTGTGTTTGTGTGTTCGTGCATGTCTACCTTTCACTCGATCTTTCACTCGCTAATTAAGGAGCTACATTAATAGAATTTATATACACATAATCACTTTAAACTATACAATTGGTTATAAACACACCTGTGATCATTTGAGAAGAAAGCATTGAAAAGCTTTCCCTTAATTGCAACTGCATTCTGATTTCTGACCCTTTTTCAAGATAACAACTCAAAAATAAAAATCATCTATGTACAGGTAGCACCGAGGCCGAATACCTTCCTGTCATTTGGCAATCGTGTGCATGCTTGTCCAGGTAACGAGCTAGCCAAGATAGAAATATTGGTCCTGATTTACCAATTGGTTACCAGTTACAGGTGAGTTTGATGTTTAATGTTTTGTAAGAAAACATGAAGAAAGATATTAATTTCACAATTTTGAACTTACTGTTGAATTTTTAATGTAGATGGGAGGTTTTTAATCCAGTGATGAGGTAGAACATAGCCCATTTCCGGTACCTAAGCATGGATTGCTAGCAAAGATATGGCGAGTTTAATCGACATTTGACAGTATCAGACTGGTACAGGTGGCTAGTTAGAGGGGATTGTTGTAGGCGACTAGGCACTGATGTTTACCTGGTTTTTTGGGAATTTTTATAAGATCTTAATTTTATTGCCAGGACTGCTTTTGAAATCTTATGAACTAACCTTTGAATTTTAATGAATTAATCAAACCAGTAAGTTCTTGTTGTCACCTTCTTCCAAAAAAAAATAAAAAATTAAGAACAAAAGAAAACTCATAATGCGTCAGCGTCACTGTAGTGAAAACCTAGGTTTAAAGCGAAGACTACAGTGCAGACAACCGTGTAACGAGTCAATTCAGGTGAACTAAAAACAACATTGAAAAGAAGTGCAGTTTGCCGCAAAGAATTAGGCGCAAAAAATAAAAAATAAAAAGAATGGGACTTGTGAATTCGCATTTCTGACTTTAGCTATATTCTTTTTATGCTGTCAGTGGTGTTACGGGTCAATACTCAGTAGCGTAGCCAGCAAAGCAGCATGGTTGCCGTACGGACGTGGAGGTTGAAAATCTATGAATGTGAGAGAAAAGCTGCTGCATTCTACTTTACATCACCGAATAAAAGCCGTCGAATTTTCTATTTTAGAAATATAAATATCATATTATTAGGAAAAAAAATTATCTAAAAAATTAATAATCAATAGGTAGAATGTAGAAAAGAGTCGCCCGTGTGGAACACATATCCTCTGCATTAACGCAAAACAACGGCCGATTTTAAAGAGAGTTAATCTGACCGTTCCATTTTAACACAGGAGTTCTTTAATATTAGTGCAGATCTAATTTGCACGGATTTTAAAACGAATGGTCTAGATATATTAATTCAAAAGATTCTCTTTTAAGTTAATGCAGAGGATATGAATTCCTCCGGTGTGTATCCTCTGAGATATCTCAACTTTTGCGTGACTAATGTGTACTATTTGGGATAGCACAGGATCAGTATTATGTGCTTTGAGATTTGTGCAAAACGTATTTAAATGGTTGAGATTTTCTTTTAAAAAAACACACAAAAAGTTTGAGATATCTCAAAGGATGCAATTAGCTCAAAATTCAACAATACTACACCTGTAAGATCTTAAATATTTTCCATATTAAATACACTTCAAAAATTAGCAATCTATAAATAATGAAAATACAAATTATCCACATATATATTTTTGTAATCCTTATTAACCCCTTTTTAATCACAATTGGTACAAGATGGGATCTCGTTGCAAGAAAAAATGACAAGTACATTATTCAACACATATACATGTCTGTCAAATATCATGCAATTTAAATATATTTCATAATACGAAATTGTTTTATTTAACCAAAATTATTTTCTAGATTATCTTTTTCAGAGTACGTATAATTAAATTTAAAAATAGAAAGGACAGATCATTCATGTTTGTGTCTACCTAATTTTTTTATGGCACAAGACGTAATAAAAAAATGTATGTCATTTTTTCTATTTCTCGAAAATTTCACTATAATTACTAGAATATTTAATTTGATACTTATTTTTATTAAGTAAAGAATTTTGTTTTCATTATGTATTAAGAATTTTTCTTATTTTTGTATGGTCCAAAAAAATTATAATACTTTCTCTGGTCCAATAAGCTGGGAGCCACTTGAAATTTAACATCAAAAAATAAAAAATAACATTAAAAGAAGTTTTGCATGTAAAGAAAGAGACAATGAGTTTTGTATGATCTATCATGAATGTTTTGTTTATAATTTTAAATATCCTATGAAGTTTGCAAGTGATACTAACTATAAATTGTTGTATGTAGGAAAAAAATTGTCATCAAATAATCTAATTATATCTTAAATAATTGATAAACACGTATTAGTATCTATGATTTATTTCTTTGTATGTGAATCTTACAATTATATATCAGAGAAAATTAAAAAAACATACATGCTAAATATTTAATAAGATATTTAATTTGCACAGTTCCTAGATTCAGTGGTAATTTATTAGAATATCAAATTCGGTATTATCATTTGTTTATAACTATTTTTATTCATTTCTTATTTGTTGAAATATTTAGGATCTAATTGGAAATAACAAAAGTAAGTTCATTTTAATATGAAAGAGTTGAATAGAAATAATTTCAAATAAAATTACTTGTTTAGGAACATAATTTTCAGAATAATAATTCAACATAAATTAAAGGAAATTATTCACATTTTTCATTTCATTTTTTTATTGATTCAATATTATATTTTCTGTTAAATTTGAATTCTATTTTTTTTTGTAAAAATAGAAATTCAAAATCAGATTGACTGTCCTCTTATTTTGTAGTAAAAATAGAAATTCAAAATCAGATAATTATATATATAAAAAATTTTGGTTCAAGCAATTTATTGAATATCTCAAGCACAGTCAACTATCTAACAAGTCTAAACAAGGATTGACCTTCAAAGTCATCAACTATCTAACAAGTCTAAACAAGGATTGACCTTCAAAGTCATCAGTTATGCTAATTGTTTTTGGAGCTTCGTCCTATTCGTGTGTGGGTTCATAATTTTCTGTTCAATCTAAAAGATACCAATTATATGAATATGAGAGTGAAATTTATTTAAAATTAGACTTATTTTTCTATAACATTTACTTAGTTAATATATGCGCCATCAGAATTAACTTATGTCTCATTTATGAAAACTTTGAAAATTTATTTAACAGTTTCAATTTAATTTAACTTATGTCTCATTTATGAAAACTTTGAAAATTTATTTAAGAGTTTCAATTTAATTTTGAGTTCTTCCTGCTTTTCATTTTTCTAATTTGAGGGAATTGCATGGAATAAGTCTTGTAAATAGCGGTATGCGGTCGTCAGATGGACGGGAAGCTGCCAAGCAATTAATCGGTATGCGGCCGATTAATTGGAATTATGTGGACAATTTAACGTTTTTTATTAAATTTATGTGTGTGTGTGTGTGTATCTCATAATTTATTAAAAATAATTTATTTAACTCACCAAACTTATCAAATAAAATTAATTTAAATTAGTCTTATTATTATAACATGACACTATACTTATTTATTCTTAACACATAAGCATTTTGCATGTGTAAGTAACACATTTATTTATTGAAAAATAAATTTGAGAATTAAGCTTTTTTCAAATACTAATAACATATTTTGAAAAAAAAAATAAAACCTTTCAAACATAAAATCACTAATTTAATTTATGATAATAACATAATTTCATAAATAAACACGCCGTACTAATTGAAAAAATTATATCAGTAAGTAAGAAAAATGTATGATATATAAATAATAGAAGAATTAATCAATTTCAAAGTAAGTAAGAAGAAAAAAAAACATATATAAAAAATATTTGATGTATATCCAAACAAAAATAAAACTACAATACATGATTTATAAACTTTATTATTACACATTATTATAGAAAAAAAAAAGTAATGTGAAAATAAATATTCACGGAAATAAATGAGGATAAACGAAAATAAACGAGAATAAACGGACGATTAAACTGTAAAACGGCCGATTAATCGTTTTTATCTACAAACAGGCATGCATTAAGCGTATTCGTAATGGTTTGACCACTGCTTCTGATTAAACGGCCGTTTAATCAGCCGTTAACACCATTTTTTACAACACTGCATGGAATTATTATTCAAGAGGATTTCATCAGCTTGAAGTGGATGAGATCATGAGATGACTTAATATGGTAAAAATCTATTCATCGCAATATTAGTCGATTTTTAATATGTCGTATTTAAAAAAAAAATTAAACAAGTGACATCAAACTCGGAATATGTCCATCCACAAGACAAATGTTGTCATTCAAATTCCTTCATATATATTAAAAGGAAAAATAGTAACAATATAATACTTTGTATCTTGTGTTGTGTGTTTAGTTGTAAAAAAAGAAGAAGCAAAAGACAAAATTTAAATCATGGTTAAACAAATTAAAAAAACAAAGCACAATTAAATCTAATTTTATGTTCAGTTTTTATATTTTAAAAAGAAAAGAAAAAACTTCATAACAAATTTCCCATATACACACCGGACACCTATATTCTAAATTTTTTCACAAATTTTTTCAACTTGAGAATTCACAAACTGATATTCCCATTCTTATATTTAAAAATTCTCATTCCCAAACTGATCCTAAAATTTACTCTAGACCACAACATTTGCAAGAAAAAAAAAAAAGATTTCTAAGTTATAACCCAAAATACTTGTTCCTAAGTTTCAACCCCCTCATCCTTTGGCTTCTCTGCTTCAGTCGATTGCGACTGCTCAGCTTTTTCTTCGTCTTCATTTTCTTCAAGATCATCATCTGTGTTCTAGCCACTTAACCTCTGGGTGACGACTCATCTTTGGAGAAGACGCAGAAAACCCTAGCCGAGAAGATAGCCAATTTCTAGGCGATCGATCTGGGGTGCCTGAAACCAAAATCTACGGCAGCTTCCTCATCTTCTGAAAATCATTGGCCAGCTTGATTTTGGTGGCAGCCACAGTACTGCCTTACTGCATCAGCTGTACCCTGTAGAGATTCTTAGTTAGTACATAATAAAATTGGAAAGTATGAACATAATAATAGGACACAATAATGAAGGGATGGAGTAAAGTCATCATGATAAATTATTTTTGCATAACAATTCATTTTGTGGTTCAATTGGGAGTTCTTTCTAGGAGAACTCATTAGAAATAAGGTAAGATATAAGTCAGAAAAAATAAAATGCCCTACTTCATAATGCATAATTTTTATATGAAGCATGTAGCTTTTTCCAAAGTTAGTGGATGTATAATGTAATTTTTATAAAAATGATTCCGAAAATGACATAACTTTCAGCATTTGATGTACATTTTGTCTAAACTACAGGTATAGTTAATGCATTGAAACAGGAACTAATTGCAATCACGTACCAGTAAGGAGTCTTTCCTAAACCACTCATGCCAAATTTGATTCTTCATGATGAATGATGCTGCCTCATGAGTATCTACATTACAAGAATTTAAAAAACAAAAGATTATAACATATTAAGAATAATTGTGATAGGATGAAAATTATCATATGCCAACTAGACATTAATTTATAAGCTAATTATGGAGACTGATATCATCAAACTACAATTTTTTTTATCATCTTATTTGGATTTAATCAAGGATTTTCAAAGCTAGTACATAACATGCATTCTGACAATAAGAGCAACAACTTGCTCCAAACAAGCATAAAAAACAGGTTGACCATTTGCAGCAAATTATAAAAAATAAATAAGGATTGCAATGGAAATGTTAAATAATAAGAGTTCATTTTCATCTATTTTATGTGCAACAGTATACATTCATCAACATTCCAAAAACATGTTTCATTGAAAAGTTATCATTCCAAAAATTCATGTTTGTCTGTGGTTTACGATTGTCATAAAAAAAGCTTATGAATCCGAAATGACCGAAGCAACATCCTAAGAAATGTTCACTCTGATAAAACAAACTCTCGCAAACAACAGACACGATATTATGTTTGAGGACCATTAATTAGGACTAAACCTTGTATGCTTATATAAATACTAAAAAAAATATTCTAGTAAGATGCCCAAGTATTCGCATAATATATTTGTGAGATATCCAATATATATAGAACATAATTTCCTTAGAAAGGTATCAAAAACTGTTACTGGTACCATATCCTATCTTAACTAATTATTTACATAGTCCATTCCAGTCAGGGGCAGCGGAGGGGGGGAGGGGGCGTTGTCCCCCTTGGATTTTGAGTTTTAGTGGAGATCGGGACGTTTCGATCGACTTTGCTCCCTTAGGGATGTTTGATTTGTAATTCGGGTTAAATTTAAGGTTAAAATTAAAATAAATTTCATGAATTATGATTTGTAATTAGAATTATAGGTTAAAACATCAGAAATTACAAGTCAGAATATTGAAAAGTATAAATTAAACTATTGTTTTTTTATCGAGTACCTAATTAGTTAATGGGTTTAAACTGATGAGCTATTTAAACCCGATCCGATATGTTTTTGCCCCCCCCCCTGACGAAAATCCTGGGTCCACAGTCCACCCCTAATTCCAGTATTAGCTTAGAATCTTTTGTATTATTTTTCACATTTTTACTCTGAAGATCCTCTATAATAGTAAATTTCATGAGACACTTGAGAGATCAATAGCTGAGGTTGGCATGGTTTTGGCTAATAAGAACTGGCCCAGGTGCCAATAATATTATTTTTCTCTTCTCTTTATATTTTCTTGTTGCTATTATAATAATTATGCTATGGTCCTACAAACAGCTTCCAGTCACCCTTATATCCTATTTACTTATTTCTACAAAACACTTCAGGATTGTTTCTTAAAATCATCTCCAGTTTTGATAAACTCCACGGATTTCTTGCTCAATTGAAAAAAAAAAAAAAAGATACAGATCCATTTGAATGGAATCTACAAATCAAATTTGAAAAACATATAAAGTGATCGATCCAGTCTTTACGAGACTAGATTCAAATTCCAAAGAGTAGCTATTAATCACAAACCGATCGAGAAGAACAACCGAATTACCTCAGAGACGGCGGATCAGGTACGTACGCGCCACGGCGCCAACTCTCCGCCTCGTTTGTCCGTGTACAACCTTCGATCCTCCCCTCTCCTGTCTCTTCTTCCCTCCTACACGCACTCCATCTTTTCTTGTTTATCTCGATCTCGTCTGTCAGATCGGATTTGTCTCTATATATATCTCTCTCTTAAAATGAAGTTTCTGGAATCCCCTTTTCAGAGGTCGGATTCTTGTCTCTATATAGGACGATGCGTTACTTGTTTTTGTTGTTTTGTGATATGTTTGGTGGAGTTTATTAAGTTACAAAGATTTAGTGTTTTATGATAGATTCGATTTAGTGTTCTATGATAGAGTGAGTGTATGGTATATTGGTTGGGGTGTAAACGGAGCGGATTCGGAGCGGATAATGTGGATATCATATCCACATTCATATTTCAATGAGCGGATATAGATACGGATACAGATATGGATAGCAAATGGATATCAAAATGTAAAATCAAATCTACCTTAAACGGATACAAATACAGAGCTGATACGAATATGGATTCGGAACGAATAATTGTCGGATAATTGAGTTATATAAACTTTAAGATATAATAATAATTAACAAAGTTTAAATATGAAAGTAAATGAATAATTGTAAGTTGATGGAGAGATTGATATTGGAAAGATGGGAGATATAAGATATTGGAAAGATTAGAGATATAAGATATTCCATTTATATAATATATAAAGAAAATAAAGATGTAGTACACAAAAAATAGTGTAGTGTAGTGGTTTGTAGCTTGGGAGTTAAATCTCAACTCCATAGGACAAGGGTTTGAATCTAGCAAAAGCAATTTTTTTTTCTTTTAGTTAATGAGTAGCGGGTCTGAAATATATTCATACCAAAATAAAATGAATTCGGATACATGCGAATATCCGCTCTGTTTAGGGTTCGCGGATATTATCCGAATCCGTATCCAAAACACTTGGCTATACACAGAAATTATTCGGATCTGTATCTGGAATTATCCGAATCCGTTTAATTCGGATACGGATTTTACTCGAATTCAGAGCGGATTATCCAGCTCCGTTTTCTGCCCTATATATTGGTATTATGTATATTACGGATTAATTTGTAATACAGATTAATATTTATGTTTTTAAAATTTTAATAGTTAATCTGAATTGTTTAATATGACTTTTATATGAATATCTGTTTGCAGATGGAATTTTATGTTTTTGTTTTTATTTTTTTAAGATAGATAAAAAATCAATTAATTTGAAAATTCTGGACCATCTATAAAGAGTGATTTTCTACCTACCTAAAAAAAAATAGTAAAATTTTTTAAAAAATATTAAATTAGATATGCAAGTATATATTCATATGAAAATAGTTTTGAATAGTTTGAATTGACCGTTAGAATTTTGAAAACAAAAATATTAATCAATATTACGGACTAAATCGTGATATGCATAGTACCATAGACTTACTCTTTATGACATGTTAGGTGGAATTTTAAGTTACAAAAATTTAGTGTTTTATGACATGTTAGGTGGAGTTTTAAGTTACAAAAATTTAGTGTTTTGTGACATGTTCGGTGGAGTTTTAAGTTACAAAAATTTAGTGTTTTGTGACATGTTAGGTAGAGTTTTAAGTTACAAGATTAAATTAGGTAGGTGTAACTGTATAAGTGAGGTGAATCTAATTTTTTTTATTTTATGGAAATTTAAAATTAACAGAATTTAAATTAAACACCGTTAGGAGAAAAAAAAATTTGTATTGGAAACAAATTTTAAAGAAGTAAATAAATTACCTAAAAAAATAATTTTGTTTAACCCAATATAAAGCAACATTTACGTTATTTTAATTAGACTTATTTAAATATTTCATTTTTTACGGTCTAAAAGAGATTCGAATTCGGATCCGAATAAATTCGGAGGTGGGTAAACGGAGCAGATATCAATAATCCGAAAACCCATTTTCTATGCAAGAAAACAAAATTCCATTTCCGAGATCCCACTCTTCGGAGAACCAAGAACCAAAATTGTTCGAGGGTCTTAAACTATTATCCGGACTCTTGTGGGAGTAAGGGACTCGAAACAATCCGGACAGCAACTTTTTTTTTTTTTTTTTTTTCTAATAGCTCCAGTCTGAGGCGGACCCATGTGTATCCAGGGGGCATCTGTCCTTTCTGGATTTTGCATTTTAGTGAAAATCAAGATATTTCGATCGACTCTGCCTCTTTTTGAAAAAAAAATTGCCCCTGCTAGATATTTAATTTATAGTTCGGATTAAATTTAGGATTAAAATATAAATAAATTTCTTCAATTATGATTAATAATTAGAATTATAAATTAAAATATCAAAAATTACAAGTCAAAGCATCGAAAAATATAAATTAAAGCATTATTTTTTATTAAGTATTTAATTAGTTAATAGATTTGAACCCAATTCGATATTTTTTTTGTCCCTCCTGACGAAAATCCTGAGTCCGCCTCTAGCTCTAGTAGTGTGTGGATATATCCTTGGGAAAATAAGGAGAAAGAAGGAAATATTAATGTATAAATATTTGTTGCATTTGTATATTTTTTTACTGGGAATGAATTCGTGTATGTTTAAAAAAAACTTTATGTATCGTATACCAATATTATTTAGTATTTGTACATTATTTGCCTCAACATTTATTTTGTATACATAGACTGGACATTAACATATTCCCCCCAATTTTTTTTATTAATTAATATTCATAAGTTAAAAATTCATATCACTCAATTATCTAACAATTATTTGTTTTGTATTCATATTCAAATTCATATCCATAAATTATCTGTTACGTATCTGTGTTTCAGTTTAAGCTGAATTAGGTTTTAAATGTTGACATATGTTCCGGATTAGCTCTTGAAAATTTCGTAGAAAATTTATGTGAGATGTATCAATTGAAAAATAAAAAAAACTTTCTTAAGGAGCACTTCAACTAAACATTACATCATGAATAAAATCCAATTTAAAAATTGTCAGTATCACTCGAATTTTACAGCAACAACAACAACTAAGTCTTTAGTCCCAAACAAGTTGGGATAGACTAGAAATGAAATCCAATTATCGTAGTGATATGGTAGTCATAAAATAATAATAATAGTACTACTAATAGTAAAATAGTAGCCTCTAGCTACTTGTTTTCATCAACAAATAAAATAATTACAACTGTTTAATCTATAACAACTACCCTCAAAATTCTAAAAACCCGGGTAAAGCTAAGTAGGATCTCTGTGTGTCAGCTGGGGTAATGAAAAAAGTTAAACACAAGGATCAAGCGCCATCTGGTGCCAAATCAAAAGAATTAACCCAATACAATGTACAAGTGCCAGTGCTATCTGGTACCTAGTGCCAAATCAATTCCTATACCACTCAGACTGTTATCCCACCAATTTATAAACATCGATCAGTAGAGGAATGAGAAGAGAATTCGAATTTTCAATTACCTCATTGACGGTAGATCAGGTATGCATGCTGCTGGCTCTCCAGTACTGAAAGATCTGTTACATGATAAGGCATAAAAGTGGAATTTAAAATATGTTGTCTAAACTCTAAAATAGTATAATTACTGCATTTATATAATAACAATTATAGCAATCATATACCAGCAAAGCCTTCTTTCCTAAACCACTCATGCCAAATTTGACGCAAATTGTATTCTTGACAACTGATCTTGCCGCATCATGAGTATCTACAGTACAAGAATTAATTAAATATTTATATTATATTCATAATTGTGACAAGGACTAGCAAATAAAAATTCATATGCCAACTAGACAATAATTACAAATTATTTTCAGAGACTGATATCATAAAACTACAATTATTTGTCATAATATATATTTGGATTCTATCAAAGATTTTTGAAAGTGATAATATAAGGGAAACTAAAAATTAATCATAACATTTGTTCTGACATGAAGAGCATAAAACTTACTCCTTACAAGCATATAAAAAGGCTCAGCAATTTAGAATGCATTGGACATGTTAAATGAAGGAGTTCTTTTTTAAAGAGGTCTAATTTTTGATGTGTTACCAATCATCAGGGCTAAATTATTTTTTTTTCTCACCATATTTAATACAATGCCTTAAATAAAATGTTGACAATTCCGTAGAAATATTTGCAAGATGTAACAATTGAAAATAAGTTTCTTCAGAGTACTTAAACTAAACATTACATCATGAATAAAATCTACTTTGCGAATTGTCAACATCACTCAGGCTTTACTTTAAAAAAAAAAATATGAAAGATTGTCGATCAGTAGAGAAAAAAGAAGAGAATTTCAATTACCTTAAAGACGGTAGAATCATGTATGCACGCTGATGAATCTCTGCCTCCTTCGTCTGTACAATGCACCAAATCCTCCCTCTGCCTCTTCTTCTCCCATACACACCCTCCTTTCTCTCTCTCCCTCTCTCGATTTGATCGGTCAGTTAGGATTTGAATAGCAAAAAAGTATGAGGTGCAAGTTGCAACTGAAGGTTGCTTCCCATTTTATAAGGCGCTTGGGAGTCGATGGCACATTACATTGTCAATGTGGGACTAAGTGAGCACTTGTGCTTCGGCTCCGCACTTTGTTGAGCAGCTGGAGGCTGATTATGGGCCGACGGGATGAGCTCCTAGATGAGCCCTACTTTGGGCTCCACACTTTCTATAAAATTGTTTTCTTTTTATGTGAATTAATTGTGGGATCACATTAATTGTTTTCTTTTGTAATATATTTGTTATTTACTTTTATGTTGTGTATTTATTGCTCAAGATATGATGTGAAAAAAGTGAAGAACAAATTGGGTATAAAGTAATAAAAATTTCTCTCAACTTTCAATAATCAAATTTGTGAACTCAAATTAACACCACCCTTATCAAATATATTTGTTGTCAATGTAACAATTATAGCAAATAGCACCTTACAAATTTGGTGATTATATCTTGTCCCATAGGCAAGTAACAAGGTGACCCGGTCAAATCCCCTAACTAACTACCTACCTTTGACTGGGACCACCTTCCAGAAGGTCGCCAGGTTGCCAGACCACTTTCTAATAGACCACATATTTAACATGCAGTCGCATCTAAGTCTCTATATCCAGCATATCAAATCTTTATACTAACTACATAATCTATCATATTTTACATTTTTCAACTGAAACTTCCTCAACAACCCAAGTCTTAATACCCAAAAGTATTAAAGCAATTATTTTAAAAAATGTAACTGTTGATGTAGTTCTTGTAATGCATGATTTAGTACTCACTTGTGTTAGGAGAGGGTCAGTATATATGTTGGTATTGTTGATGGATTATATATGTTGTATGAGTTATTTGGAAAAGTTTGCAACATGATTTTGTGATTTCTTCAATTTTATCTCTGAAATTATTCTTTTGTTAATTGCAAAAGGATCACCTTCAGTGAACTCAATTTCATGCCACCTTTGGCAAACATTTCGCATATCCCATTACTATGTGATTTAGAACATATAAGATTAAGGTGTATAGCTAGATTCAAAACAGTATAGATGAAAAGGCATAGCAATTAGATTTCAGATTTCAGTTTAGAAAGGCATAGTTATTTCATTCTCCAATAGATCCTCATACACTCTTTGTAACATTTTGATTGTGTCAAGCTGACCTTAGAAATTCCAAATAATTCACAAAAAAACATTAAAATGAAAAAGTAGGTATAACTGATAATTCTGTTTGTTTATCTTATTTTATTTTCTTTCAAAAGTAGAGTTCATTAAATCCAGAACGGTAATCGAGACCATTGTAACATTTTCAAAAACCACAGAGAAATTCAAAATAATAAAAGCTATACAACAAATGAGTTGGCAATTATTAATTATTTTTAAATTAAACAAGTTAGCATTTAAATCTACACCTGGAAAGTATCACTGGCGAGTAGCTCTCCTGATGCAATTCACCTCTCATATTCAGCCATGGGGCCGGGTTTTCCATTATCCAACGTGGCTAGCAAAAATAAAAATATTTAAAAAGAAAAAAATCAAAAGGGAATTTAAGATAGAGTAGCTTTATATGCACATGGCAAGGTGCCAAAACATATATACATTTACTGATATAGTGACACATAGATAAAAGGAAAAATTGTGAAAATACCACTCTAAAATCTTCAAATTGTGAAAATGCCACTCCAAACTTTGAAATTGTCAAAATGCCACTCAAAACTTCATTAATTTGTAAAAATGTTACTCCAAATAATTAATGACCAAAATACCCTTCTTCTCCTCTTCTTTCTTCTTCCTTCTCTTCTTCTCCTGTTCCGAATGGCGGCTGAGCGCGGCGGAGGGGGTTGTAGAGGAGGGTTTGATGGTGTTGGTGCTTGTCGGAGGAGGAGGGGTTGCGAAGAATGCGAAGGCAGGCGAGGGAAATCATGTCTGGAAACTGCTTCTTGCGCCTCTTGCGACGGGCGAGGGTCGGGTCGGCGGAGGGTGTGGGAGGAGGCGGCGGAGGGGCGGGGGCGGAGATAGACGGGTGAGGGTATTTTAGTCATTAATTATTTGGAGTGGCATTTTTACAAATTAATGAAGTTTGGAGTGGCATTTTGACAATTTCAAAGTTTGGAGTGGCATTTTCACAATTTGAAAATTTTGAAATGACATTTTCACAATTTCCCCTACATAAAAATGAAATAGGTGCAGAGTGATACCTCCTATAGGATCACTTATTGCAAAAGTTGATAAGGAACTTCATCTCTTACATATGACAGTTTTGAAATCAGGATTTCGGTTTAAGTTAAGAGGAGTAACTGCATTATTATTTTGCAAAATATGGTACAACCTCGTCATCACAATGCCACTTATTGATCCCTCTTGAACTCCTCCATAGAGTAGTGTAGATAAATCCTAACATGCCTAAGACATTTACTTAGCACCTTCATCTTTCTTTAATGTTTCTCTCTTTGACACACACTCAAAGCAAATTGCTTCTTGACCTGAAACAGAATGAGAGAGGAAAAGATTAACTAACTTGGTTTAGTATCAAAATGACTTCTTGTTTAATTAGTAACAAAATTACTCTTTGCTTACAAAGCGACCACTTGTATTAATTACACATCAAGCACCTTCCTGTTGAAAAGTGCATACAGGACACAGATTGAACTTGATTTATTTTCTGTCCCTGGTGTTCAGTATGGACTGGTAAGATGACTACAAATTTCTGGTATAATTTAGTACAAAATGAGTATGATAAAATCACAATGCTAGCAACTAAAGTTGAACCAGAACAATACAAGCACAGTACAAACTGATAACGAAGATACTAGTTTTATACTGGTACAACAGCTGAGAAGTACTGGTAACTATTAAGTAATAGTCCAGAATTGTCTTTTTTTTCTTTCATAACAAACAAAATAACTTGAGCTGAAATATTTAAAATTAATACAATCTTAATCATAACACAACAAAGTTTTCATGAAAATATAATGAATTGTCTAAAATCCACAAAATTATTTCATACTGACAAGTGACAACAACAAAAATTATAATAAAATCTTTAAAGCTATTGGTTTGCTATTAACCTCAAATCAATGACGGAATTATGGATGATGCAATTCCCAAAACAAACCATAAACCGATTTGACTAACTTAATATGAGAGCAGAATCAATCAAAGGTGAAATTTTTCGCACAAGATCAAGACTAAGAGCCAAAATAGGAGTTACATTATCCCCTCAAAAAGAGCTTTGAAAGTTTTGGCATTTCATCAACTTGCCTTAAACCACATTTAGGGTTTTCAAATTTGTGAGAGCGATAGAGGGAGAGGGAGATTGATCAACACAGATAGAGGGGCTAACCAGAAGAGGTGCGATTGAAGGGGGCGGTGGTGGAGAGAGGCGCAGTCTGAGCGGGGGAAGATCGTCTGAGCAGCATTGCGGCAATTTGGCGGAGGTGTAGGAGGCCAAGGAATTTGTATCCTCTGCATTAACTCTAAACGAATCTTTTGAGTTAATGCATCTGGACCATCCAATTCGCTTTAAGATCCGTGCAAACTAGATCTGCACTAATACTAAAGAGCTCCTTGTTAAAATCAGACAGTCGGATTAGCTCTCTCTCCTCACTCCTCCCAGATTACATACTCTATATTTTTAAAGTTTTCAAAATTAAAAAAATCGATGCAAAATATTCAACATGATGAATATATTAAAATATGCTTGCAGATCAAATTTTACATTTTTTCTGAATTTTTTTTACTATTATTAAGTATTTTACAAAATCGTTGTTTTTATACTATTGAATTTTTGCACCCATTTTAATAAATAGTAAAAAAAAATTCAAAAAAGATAAAATTTGATCTGCAAACACAAGTTTATCAAACGGTTTGAATCGACTGTTTGAATTTTGAAAATGTATGACGTAATTCGGTGTCATAAAAAAAATGTAAGTAAATCCTCTCTTGTTATTATTCCTAAATACATGTATGTAAAATGTGTTAGCAAATTTGATCTACCGCATTTGTATTGTTGAAAGTATTACAAGTCCAGCCATCTTTGAAGAAACTAGAAAGTCAATGCAGCTACCAATTTAGTACCAGAGTCGTCCGATATGCATTAAGATTCGGTTGAAAATTTTAAGATTTGTGATGATCAATCATGCACGAATCTTGATGTAGATCAAACAACTCCTATCAGACACACAATAAATTTCATCAACTGAAGCCTACTTTGATGCAGCTACACAGAGGACACAATAGATGATATTACTTTTGCCACTAGATCAAAGATAGATTTTTATATTTCACAAAAATTAGTAAGTGTTTTAATCAATTACATAATTGCCAAATATGCTGCTTGTAAAAAAAAGAAAGAAAGAAAAAAAACATGTCCTCAATAAAATCATCTAAACACAAAGTAGTTGTCAGAAATTTAAATGAACAATTACTGCATTTCTTATTCATTTCTGACAAAAACAAAATAAATTTTTGTCCAAATTTGTATACTTGGTGATTTATCCAGCAATGACGAGAATGGATTGATTTGATCTTGTCCATCTAAAATAATTTGCTGTAAAATTTTGCATTGCCCCTCAATTTTCAGCACCAAATTGAACAGGAGCTGAACGGAAATAAAATAACCCATATATAAATATAATCAGTTTCGCATACGATTTTATAAATTTTAACGTGGCAAATAAGAGAAGTGAAAAATCAGAATTTGGGCTCAAATAAGCTGGCCGACAAATATCAGCGAAGGAAACAAAAGATGGCCCAAAAAACCTAAGAAATCCACAATGGAAAGAAGAAACCCTAAAAAAAAAATAAAAAAAAATAAAAAAAAACCAAAGAAGCCGTCCTTATCCACTGCATTTGAATCCGAACCCACCGATCGGATCGGGAGTGAGAGAGAGAGGGAGGAAGCGACAGAGGGCGGGTTCGCAAAGGAGAAGTAGAAGAAGAGGATCCGGTGCTTTGTACGAACAAAGGAGACAGAGATCCATCGGCGTGCATACTTGATTCAACTGTCTCTCAGGTAATTGGAATTCTTTCTCTACTGATCGATCATCTTTGGAATTTCCATATAATAAATTAATAATTGTGTAGGAATTGATTTGGTACTAGGTACCAGATAGCTCTGGCATCTATGCTGGTTTAATTCCTTTGACAGAGAAAACCCCTACTTAGCATTACCAGGGATTTTAGATTTTTAAGTGTAGTTATTATAAAATAAACAGTTGGAGGCTACTTGTTTAAAAAAAAATGAGAAATATTAACGATTCTAATTTTAGTAGATTTGTTCATGATGCAATATTAAGTACTGTTAACAGAGCTATTTTTAATTATTATATCTCGCAAATATTTTCTACAGAAAATTTAACATTTTACTTTGGCAGCGTATCAAGTATGGTGAGCAAAGAAATAGAAGTTTTTGTCCGGATGATTGGTTTCTCCTCAAATACAACACTGCTTTTGTTGTTTGTGAGAGTTTGTAGTATTGGCACACACAGTTCTTAGAATATATTGATTTGGTCATTTGTTTCCCATGGAGTTTGTTACTGATAATCATGATTACCCCACCCAAACATAAATTTAATAGTGGCAACTTTTAAAAAAACCATATTTATATATATGAAAAGAGAAAAAAACTCACTCTTTGGTGCTATATTTTTTTCATATTCTAGAAAATACTTTGGACAATTTATGAACATAAACATGCTGTGATCCTTTTGTAGCAATTGCTGAGCATATAATGTTAACATTTTTTGTAGTAGCTTTTACTCTATGATGCACAATTTGGTTGAACTACTGGCAAGAAAGTTATTTTCTCTTGTTAGATCTCGCAAATATACATTACAAAAATTTCAACTTTCAACATTTCAGATATTGCACAATTGTTCTTAATATATTATAATTTTTTTTAATTCTTGTAATAGATTCTCATGAGGTAACATCATTCATCATGAAGAATCGAATTGGCCTCGTATTCAGCATGAGTGGTTTTGGAAAGGATGCCTTGTGGTATGTGATTGCTGTAATTGTTGTTTTAAATGCATTACAAAATTTAAGACAAATGCTGAAAGTTATGTCATTTTCTGATTCATAGAAAAGTTATATTAACTGTACTTGTACAGTTATACTTCCACTAACTTTGGAAAAGGCTACATGCTTCATATAAAAATTATGTCATTTTATGATTGTTATGCATTGTGAAGTAGGGCATTTTAATTTTTCTAATAACTTGTTCTAGAAAGAGCTTCCGATTGAACCAAAAAAATAAATTGTTATGAAGACTTGACTCGAACCCTCCATTACGGTGTCCTACTCCTATTATGCTCATGCTTTCTAAATTCTGTATGTACTAACTAAGAATATGTACAGGGAACACAGCTGATGCTGTAAGGCATTATCTTTGGCTTTTTGTAGAGGACATAGATGCAAGCAATGAGACTTGGGCATCGATCAAATGTTTTCCGCATGATAGAATTACAGCAGGTACTTGATCAACTTTTTAGTTAAATAAATTATTCATAGAGCAGGTGAATCATATTGTATTGTTTTAGTAAGAATATTTTTAATATTTACTATTGCATGTCATGTAATGTAATGATCAACTTTTTAGTTATATATAATTATTGTTCTGCACTGTTGCCAATTTAAATGTTGTGCCAAATTTTTAGTTATATATAACTATTGTTTTGCACTGTTGTCCATTTAAATGTTCTACAATTGGGAGTGTTGTCATGAGAAGTTTATATGATTGACCCCCAATGTGTGTTTGACCACCATACTAATTGATTTTTATTTCAACATGATGATAGATAAACTAACAATATACTAGCTTTGGGAAATACTATTCTAGATGTATAAATTTTTCCTCTATTTGGCATAATTTTAATTAAACTGACATTAAGATGTTCCAATTTGATTATTTGCAGGTCAAGAAAATGGCAGATAGAATCAGAGCCTTGTTAGTTGAATGCAGTGTACTAGTAAAATGTTTGTACTTCCAATATACTTTGTGCTAAATACTATGTTGTATCTTCTAATGTTTTGTATTCTTTTGCCCGTATGTGCCCTTCAACATCCCACAACCAAAAGAATCTTTGAGCTTCGATTTCATGGTTTTTAGGAAAAATTGCAAATTACATAAAACATGATTTAAGAGCAAAGGACAATTCATTGGAGCTGGTGGCAATGATCTTAATATATAATAGACTTTGTCATTTGCTCAAAAAATATACTGAGATCATTGCCATCAGCTACAATGATTTGTCGTTTGCTCTCAAATCATGTTTTATGTACTCTGCAATTTTTGCTGATCACCATAAATCAATTATGAAATCAATGCTCAAATATTATTTCGGTTGTGAGTTATTGGGGGCCTATACCAATGAAATAACTACTTTGATGTAATAATACTTTTGAATGAGAAAATACAATTGTAGGTTGATGAGATTAGAGAAGCTATTTGAGAAAATGAATAAATTATATACATACCAATGATATTATTTAAATTATTCATTCATAATTACTTATTTTGTAAATTTTACTTATTTTAAAAAAAATCATAATTACTTCTGAGGGATTCACTCGTACTATTTTTTGGTGATATAAAATTACACCATTTATTTTTAAAATTTTCAAAGTCCAAATAGTTGATTCAGATTGTTCAACATGATTTCAATATTAAAATATATTTAGAGATCAAATTTTACATTTTTCTGAATATTTTTACTATTTATTAAATAGTTTACAAAATTGTTGTTGATAGATTATTGAATTTTTGTACTCATTTCAATAAATAGTAAAAAAAAAAAAAAATATATAAAATTTGATTTGCTAGCACATTTTAATACATCCATCATATTGAACGGTTTGGATTTACTGTTTGAATTTTAAAAATATAGAATGTAATTCGATGTCATTAATAATAGTGTAAGTGGCTCCCTCCTTTTTACTTATTTATTACTTATTTAAAAAATAAATGTAATTATGAATGTGCTGAAGAAAATAAGTAATTCTGAATGTGCTTAACACCTAGAGTCAGCTCCATAAGAGGGTACGTGGAGGGAGGGGAAGAAGAAAATACTGTGCGGAGGAGAAAAGATCGCCAGACTGTCTCTGACCGAGCTTGTGCACCTACTCCAGAAGAGGGGAAACGAAGAGGAAGCAGACGATACGCGCTACTGTGCAGAGGAGAAGAGAGGGGAGCAATACGTGAAATTCTGACGAAATCTGTTACTTTCAATTTGGAGTGTGAATTCACTATTCGAAGTTTAGCCTCTTCCGTCGTCTCTTTCCTTCATTTCCTTTAATGAGAAGTTTCCCTTCCGGTTGTGAAGTACAGCCCTAATCTCCGAAAAATGGCCTCTAAAGACACCCAATGAGATAATGCCTCTATGAGAATCACCAAATGTAGCTTTCTAGTTTCTTCAAAGCAAAACTTTGTAGTGGTTTCGACTTTCGACAATACAATGGTATATTACTCTTCTGCAATGTCCATCTTCTTTTTAGTATTTCAGTGAAAACATCCTGAATTTAAAACAATAAAATAGAAGGTATGACCAGAATTTAATTATCATATGTGCCCGCATTAATGATATACTCTTTAATTAGCTTATGTATTAAGCTTTTTTATTGAATAATAATTGATATAATATATAGCTGTAAAGCAATTATAAATGTTGTGAGTGGTTACATACTCACATTTGTTCATATTCGGAAAATTGCAATGTGAATTAATAAGATAATTTATGACATATTAGATTGTTAATTAGGTGGAATCTTTACTTTGATTACTTGATTTGTTTCAGCTAGCTTTTTTTTTTTGGGCCTATGTCAAATTCCATTTGTTGTTTTAAATATAGTATTTTTCTTGATGAAACTATATTAGTAGCATAGTTTATCAATTTTTCCTCAATATCGAACTAAATTATCATATTGAAAAGGAAAACAATAATCTAGCTTTAAATAATATCATTAGTATATATATAATTTATTCATTCTCTCAAATAGCTTCTCTAATCTCATCAACCTACCATTGTATTTTCTCGTTCAAAAGTATTATTACATTAAATTAGTTCTTTCGTTGGTATGGGCCCCCAATAACTCACAACCAAAATAATTTTTGAGCATCGGTTTCATGAATTTATAATGATCAAGCAAAATTGCAGAGTACATGAAACATAACTTGAAAGCAAATAACAAATCATTGTAGCTGATTGCAATGATCTCAGTACATTCTTTGAGCAAATGACAAAATCTATTATGTATTGAGATCATTGTCACCAACTACAATGAATTGTCTTTTGCTCTTAAGTCATCTTTTAATATTGAGATGAGTACAAAAAATTCAATAATTTGAAAACAACGATTTTGTAAAATACTTAATAAATAGTAAAAAATATTCAGAAAAATGTAAAATTTGGTCTCTAAGCATATTTTAATATTGAGATCATATTGAACGGTTTGGATCAACTGTTTGGACTTTGAAAACTTTAAAAATGGATGGTGTAATTTTATATCACCAAAAAATGGTGTAAGTGGATCCCTCATCATAAGTAATTATGATTTTTTTTTAAATAAGTAATTATGAATGAATAATTTAAAACAACCTTAAGAATTTAATATTTTATATTAATAAATATTTTTAAATAAAGAGGAACAAATACTATGAAATTAAAACAAATTGAGCAATTGTGATTAAGAAATTAAGGGAAAATACAATTCTCTAGATATGCAAATAAATGTGAAAGCTTTTAAATAACGTATAAGCTATGTTGCATGGATACAGGTACGGGTATCGTATCGGATACGATACGGATATGGCGATACGGTAAATTTCAAAAATTCCGGATACGATACGTGTATTATATAAATTAACTATCAAGATAAAGTATTTAAATATAGTTTTTATACATAAGGAATACGTTATAACAATAAAGTTGGGCTATTGCAGTGGTAAATGCTCTTGCCTCTTAATCTCAGGTCTTTTGAGTATCCGAGTAAGATAACGTATTAGCAATACAGGAAATTTAATTATGAACCTTGAACCTAAATTATAACATGGAGAGCTGCAATTTAACACCTAGTCTCCAAGAGATGGCCTCTAAAGGCACCCAATGAGATAATGCCTCTACGACCATCAAGAAATGTAACTTTCTATAGAGAAAAATTCAACGGTATATTACTCTTCTGAAATGTCCCTTTTCTTCTAAATATTTTCTTTGCTTGTCTCTCTTTCAGGGGTGGGGAACTGGGTATTAACCGTTCATGACCTATGTCTAAATAATTGGGGTGGTTGATTGGTTCTGTATTGGTTCATTGGAAATATCCTGAATTTAAAACAATAAAATAGAAGGTACGATTCTTAACACAGTTCATATATTTTGCGTTCCAGACTTGTGCTTTAATTATCATATGTGCGGATTAGTGATCACATTTACATGTATTATAATATACTCTTTAATGCATTTTGTATAAGGTTATGTATTAAGCTTTTTTATTGAATAATAATTGATGTAATCTATAGCTGCAAAGCAATAATTAAATGTTGTGACATGTCACATTTGAGAATTGTAGTCAGAATATGATAACTTTTGACATATTAGATTGTTAAGAAGGTGGAACCTTTACTTTGATTACTTGATTTGTTTCAGTCAGCTATTTTTCTTTTTTAGGCCTTTGGCAAATTCCATTTGTTGTTTTAAATATAGCATTTTTCTTTATGAAATTTTTCCTCAATATCGAACTAAATTATCATATAGAAAAGGAAAACAATAATCTAGTTTTAAATAATAACAATAGTATAGATAATTTATTGATCTCTAATCTCATCAACCTACTATTGTAATTTCTCATTCAACAGTATTATTACATCAAAGTAGTTCTTCAACTAGTATGAGCCCCCAATAATTCACAACTGAAATAATCTTTGAGAATCGATTTCATGGTCAATTTCATTATGATCAGGGAAAACTGCATAGTACATGAAACATGACTTGAGAACAAATGACAAATCATTGTAACTAGTGGCAATAATCTCAGTAGATTCTTTGAGCAAATGACAAAATCTATTACTCTTAAGAGAGAATATACTGAGATCATAGACACCAGCTAAAATGAATTGTCCTTTGCTCTCAAATCATGTTTCATGTACTATGCGGTTTTTCCTAAAGACCATGAAATCGTTGCTCAAAGATTATCTTAGTTGTGAGATGCTGAGAGCTTCCTAGAATATTTAGCACAAATGTGAACTTCCATGGTTCAACATTACAGATTCATATAGCCGGATTCAAAGAAACTTTAACCCAAGTCCTAGCCGATTCATTCAGATACAATAGCTGATTAAGACAGTATAGGTGCAAACATTGGATGAGGGTGAGACCCCATTGGATGGAGTCCAGCACTTAAAGAGCGAAAAGACAGTTGCATAATTGTTGTTTCATTAGTACACTGCATTCAACTAACAAGCTTTGATTCCATCTGCCATTTTCTTGACCTGCAAATAATCAAATTGGAACATCTTAATGTCAGTTTCATTAAAATTATGCCAAATAGAGGAAAACCTTATACATCTAGAATAGTATTTCCCAAAGCTAGTATATTGTTAGTTTATCTATCATCATGTTGAAATCAAAATCAATTGGTATGGTGGTCTAACACACATTGGGGGTCAATCATATAAACTTCTCAGGATAACACACAATTGTACAACATTTAAATTAACAACAGTGCAAAACAATAATTGTATATAACTAAAAAGTTGGCACAACATTTAAATTAGCAACAATGCAGAACAATAATTATATAACTAAAAAGTTGATTATTACATTATATAATAAAAGTTACTACAAAAAATGTTAACATTATATGCTCAGCAATTGCTACAAAAGGATCACAACATGTTTATGTTCATAAATTGTCTGAAGTATTTTCTAGAATATGAAACAAAATATAGCACCAAAAAGAGTTTTTTTTTTCTCTCTTTTCGTATATATAAATAAGGTTTTTCTAAAAGTTGCCACTATTAAATTTATGTTTGGGTGGTGTAATCATGATTATCATTAACAAACTCTATGGGAAACAAATGACCAAATCAATATATTCTAAGATCTGTGTGTGCCAATACTACAAACTCTCACAAACAGCAAAAGCAGTGATATATTTGAGGGAAACCAATCATCCGGACAAACGCTTCTATTTCTTTTCTCACCATACTTAATACACTGCCAAAGTAAGATGTTAACTTTTTTGTAGAAAATATTTGCGAGATATAACAATTTAAAAAAAAACTCTGTTAACAGTACTTAATATTGCATCATGAACAAATCTACTAAAATTAGAATCGTTAATATTTCTCAATTTTGTTTAAACAAGTAGCCTCCAACTGTTTATTTTATAACAACTACACTTAAAAATCTAAAAGCCCTGGTAATGCTAAGTAGGGGTTTTCTCTGTCAAAGGAATTAAACCAGCATAGATGCCAGAGCTATCTGGTATCTAGTACCAAATCAATTCCTACACAATCATTATACAGAAATTCCAAAGATGATCGATCAGTAGAGAAACAAGAAAGGAATTCCAATTACCTCAGCGACAGTCGAATCAAGTATGCACGCCGATGGATCTCTGTCTCCTTTGTTCGTACAAAGCACCGGATCCTCCCTCTGCCTCTTCTTCTACTTCTCCTGTACGCACCCGCTCTCTGTCCCTCCCTCTCTCTCTCTCGAGAGAGATCTGATCGGGGGGTTCGGAATTAAATGCAGCGGATGAGGAGTAAGGACGGCTTCTTTGGTATTTATCCTTTTTTTTTTTAGGGTTTCTTCTTTCCATTATGGATTTCTTAGGTTTTTGGGCCAACTTATTTGGGCCATCTTTTGTTTCCTTGTTTTCCCTGATATTTGTTGGGCCACATTATTTGAGCCCAAATTCTGATCTTTCACTTGTCTTATTGCCAAGTTAAAATTTATAAAATCGTATGGGAAACGGATAATATTTATATATGAGTTATTTGATTTCCGTTCAGCTCCTGTTCAATTTGGTGCAGAAAATTGAGGGGTCATTGCAAAAGTTTACAGCAAATTATATTAGATGGACAAGATCAAATCAATCCATTCTCATCATTCCTGGATAAATCACCAAGTATTACAAGTTTGGACCAAAAAAAAAATTATTTTTCAGAAATGCAGTAATTGTTTATTTAAATGTCTGCCATCTTGTGTTTATATGATTTATTGAGGACACGTTTTTTTTTTCTTGTTTTGACAGCCATGTAATTGATTAAAACACTTATTTATTTATTTTGTAAAATATAAGAACTAACATTTAATCTAGTTTCAAAAACAATGTTCTCTATGTGAGTAGTTATAAGTTTGGAATTCAGATGAAAAATCTCCAATGGATGTTAAAATAGTTGAGTGGATTGTCCTCCAACTTTACTACAAAAAAAAGTAAAATTGTGTAATACGAATGGTTTGATCACCAATCGAATTCTGAGAAAATAAAACTATAAAATTTATAAGTCAATTGATAGATGATGAATAGATTTTTTTATAAATTATGCCAAATTTGATACATAAAACTATTTCAAAAAACTGACTTTACAGGTTTAATTTTCTAGAATTTACATAACCTCTTTCATATATGTTTTAAGCACACGCATGCTTGGCTGCACCAAATTATCCTTAGCATTACTCTTTGCTGCTGCTATTTTTTTTGTTCAGGTTGATTAGGAATCTCCAAAGGTTGTGCAATAGGAGCTGCCCAATCTGCATTAAGATTCACGCACGGTTGATCTAGATGGTCAGTTCTTGGTTTTGTGCAGAGTTTTATAGACATTTAATTCTTTCTTGCAGTTATTTTGTGCTTCTACTGTTCATTCTCTGAATATGATAGATTCTGACACATTAGATGGTCAATAAGGTGGAACTTTTACTTTAATTACTTGCTGATTTGTTTCAGTTAGCCATTTTTTGTTTTAATGGCCCTCAGCAAATTAGGAATTAATGTTGTTTTAAATATAGTACCTTTCTTCATGAAACTATGTTTAGTAACATAGCTTATCATTTTTACTCGTCTAACTAAATTATCATATAGCTAGAAAAGGAAAACAATAATCTAACTTAGAATACTAACATTAATATAATTTATTCATTCCCTATGACAACTTCTCTAATCTCATCAACCTAGCACTGTTTATTCATAATTACAAAAGAATTATTACATCATAGTAGTTATTATTTGACAAGCTGAGGCTTACTACATCTCTATTTGTTCTCTTGTTGTCTAACTTCACTTGCGGTAGCTGAAACAAATGGGAGTTCAATTTCTTTCTTTGCTTCCTTGACACAAGGTTTCGGTTTCCTCCGAATGACCTTCTTTGGCTTTTTAAAGACACCTGAGTCATGCTGGATTGGGTTAGCACCCGTTTCAGACCCACTAATCAAGTGCGGGATGGCATTGTTATCGCTTTGCGGTGCTTCTAAACAGAACGGTCACCTTTCTCCGCCTCTTAGTAGGGCCAGCTTCCTTCACAGATTCAGTCACTTGAACAGACGAATCAGACTCAATTTTGGTCTGATCTGCCGCCACTTCTACACCTCGATTAGGCTCAGTGTCAGTGACATTTGGCTCTCTGACCTTTTTATTCCTGCAGAGAACATGGGATGTGGATGTTATAATATAGTACCATATAATTTGGAAGGGCAGAGATATTCTGATACTTTCAGCTAACAATATAATTGAGTTCATAATATTTAATATTTATGTGATATCTCCAACCAGAACCCCCGTAAGAGTTTAGGCATCTGACTATTAAGTGTTTGTAATGCTCATATAGTGGTAGTTCTTAAACAAAAATTAACACTGACAGGTAATCCTATGTTATTAATGTTTTTTACAGAATATAACTCCCCCTAGATTTTAGTCCCCACTTGCAAATAATGAAAGAAGATTGGCATGATCAAACAGGAAATGACGAGAATCAATGTTCTAACAAATAACATTCAGCAATTAAAATAAGTTTTGTCTAAATTATTAAAAGCAAGTATATCTAATGCATTGAAATAACAATTAAATCAATCACATACCAGCCCTTGATACCGAAAGGCCTCCTTTTCATCTATTTTCTATATGTTCAACAGTATACATTCATCAACATCCTAAGAAATGTTCGCTCTAATAGTACAAACCCTCGCAAACAACAGACGCGATATTTTGTTTGAGGACCATTAATTAAGACCAAACTATGTATGATTATCTAAATACTAAAAATATATTAAAAAAAGATGTCTAAATTTTCGCCTAATATATTTGCGAGATATCCAATATAGCATAACTTCCTTAGCAAGATATCAACAACTGTTACTGGTTCCATATCCTATTTTAATTAATGATTTATATAGTCTATTCAAGTAATTGTTTGAATATTTTGTATAATTTTTCACATTTTTACTCTGAAGGCCATTTATAATAGTAAGTTCTATGTGACACTTGAGAGGTCAATTGCTGAGGTTACCACAACTTCATATAAAATTTTAACAACCAATAATACTGTGTGTGTTGGTTTTGGCTGATTGGAATTGCCCCCAACAAATACCAGGTGCCAATAATTAAAGCTCATATTTTTCTTTTCATTAATTTTCCCTTGTTTTTTGTTGCTATTAAGACAATTATACTAGTCCCTACAAACATCTTACAGCCGCCCTTGTATCCTATTTACTTATTTCTACAAGATACCTCAGGATTGTTTCTTAAAATCATCTCCAGTTTATATAAACTTAACGGGTTTCTTGCTCAATTAAATAAAGATATAGATCAGCATACAAGGGATCAAAACACAATTTCATTTGGAATCAAGCAACATATCATACAGGATCAAGAAATTTTGATACCTAATAACCGACTCAAACATAATTATTACATCAATAATAACCTTCACATCAACAATTGATTTTCAAAAATACAACAAGTGATCGATCCAGTATTCAAAAAAACTAGAAGTAACTTCAATTTTAAACTGACTTATCAATTCTCTAACTCGCGATACTCAAATTCAAAAACCGAGAAGAGCAACGGAATTACCTCAGAGACGATCGATCAGGTACGCACTCTACTGTGTCTCCGCCTCGTTTGTTCGTGAACAGCCTTCGATCCTCCCCTGCCTCTTCTTCTCTCCTACACGCACTCGATCGTTTCCTGTATCTCTCGATCTCGTCGGTTCTCTCTCTCTCTCTCACTATTCAAATGAAGTTTCTGGAATCCCGAGATCGGATCTCTCTATTATAAATATATCTTCGTTTTATGCGTTATTAGTTTTGGGGAAATATATATCTGCTGTTATTCATGAGGAATAACAGGAACTTGTGGTTCAATCTCATCCGTTGATATTAATTGAGATTCGCGCTTACAAATATGAACGGAGATTAGAATCACAGGTTTCTATTATTCCACTTGAATAACAGCAGATTTGTTTCCTTCTTTTTGGTGGTTTGTGAGATGTTCGGTGGAGTTTTAAGTTACAAAGATATAAATTAGGTAGATATAAGTTAGGTGGATGTAAATTATTTTATTTTATAACAATTTTAAAATTAAGATAATTTAAATTAAACAGAAAAGAGAAAATAAAAAAAAATATATTATTGGCAACGAATTTTACAAACGAGGTTAAATTATTTAAATAAGTGAAAATAATTTAATTTAGACCGACTTAACATTAAATTTGTCATTCAAAATTAGTCTTAATATTTTATATTTAACGGTCTAAATGATAAAGTCATTATTAGTCCTCAATCAAATAAATTATGAGATTATGTTCTTTTCATTGTAGATTGATTTTTTTTAGTTTTTTTTGGGCTTTGTCTACCTCTTCTATTACTGCTCTTTGTTGGAATAGTTTATTGGGCCCAAATTTCTAAAAGTGTCAATTGCAGCCCGCAGAAGCAATTTTGAATAATTTCATCTAAAATTTTGGGCTTAAATTGTCAGAGCAGTTTTAGTATTTCTTTAAAAAAAAATACTTTCAACTTTAAGATTTTAAATAAAATTGTTATATGATATATAAGATTTTTATATTATAGGTTCAATGTAATGCAAATCCTTTCAAATTTATTTTAGTTGTTTTGAAGTGTATTTATCAGTCCATATAGTTCAAAATAATGAGTTTTTTTTTAATCGAACTAAAGTAAATGAAAATTGCAAATTAATATTTTTTTTATCACCAATTATTTTGAAATCTAATTGAAGAATTATTCTGGCTGAAAATGAGGGATTCGCCAACTTGAATTTATAAGTTATTTTATTGTATTCATTTTTTAATCGCTTGGTTTTGTACTAATTTTTTTTTTTAAATGTGTATGTGCTAGTATTACTCGTGAAGTAAATTGATTTTAACGATTTTGTTTCGTCGTCTAAAATTAATCTAATTGTAAAAGAATTTAGTTCATAAATTAGTTTAATACTTTAATATCTCTTTGTAAAATAATTTAGTTCATTCATTCGGGAAAAAAAAAATCTCATTGTCAGACACTTCTTCCTATCTCCCTTTTGTTCAATTTTTGAAAATATAAAAACCCAGTCAAATTTGTAGCGACTCAGACGATTTCAGGATTCCCCGCCCCCTCCCCCCCTCCCGAATCCACAACCTCTGAGATATCTCAAACTTTGCGTGACTTTTTGGAATATCTCAATCGTTCAAATACATTCTGCACAAATCATAAAGTTCGAATAATACTGGCCCCCTACGGTTCCCCAAATAGCCACCGGACACGTCGGTCGCGCAAAAATTGAGATATCTCAGAGGATACCCCCCCCCCATTTTATTTTTTAATATGATAAACTCAGTCTAATTTTTAGCGACTCAGTCAGAGATAGGCGAAATCCAGATTCAATGGTAAACAAAATCCCAATTCAAATCTAATATCTACAACCAGGTGGCTCGGCCCTTGTTCACAAAATAACACCTGCTACCCTCGCTCATATATTATATATTATGTAATAATATAAAACAGCATCTGTGAAATAAATTGTTTCAATGATTTGAATTCATCATTTGATCATTTGAGATCCATCCAATAAACTTTAGAATTATGTTTATCAAGCAACACACTAGCCTCATACACGTATTATTATGTAATTATTTAAAATGACATAACGATTCTTTTTTTTTTTGCATATAAAAAGTGTAGAAACATTTAAAACGCCGGGGATGTATCATGTATATTTTAATATTTTGCATCCATTTAGATCTCATTTCAAGTCGTAAAACCACCCAAAAAAATGCTATGAAAATGTTGTTAAATAATATCAGGTTAACTAATTTTTTTTTTTTTTGCTAAATCAAATGATATATCAATTTTTGTGTATGCATAAAGTGCTAGAAACTATTTTTAACACGTGTAATGCATTTGATGTTTTAAATAAAGTCATGTCTCATTTTATTTTTTCTACTATTTAGAAATTATTTTTGTACACTAATATTATGCAACATACATCAATTCTTGTGAAGAAAAAAAAAACGCTGCTGAATTGTGTTGCAGCACATTACATGTATCAATTGAGGTGTTTTCAACAACTGATTTCTTCCTGAAATTTTTATTAATACAATTTCCACACAAAAAAAAAACAGAAATTTTGGAGAATGCATAAAATACGAGGTCCCTAATTGTTAGTTTATAATAATCTAGAAGTCAATAATACGATAAATTATCATAAAGCTTTGTTCATGAATTGAGTGATTAATAAACTGTCATTTTGTTACCTTGAGTATTATTGAATTTATGAATCATTCTTTTATATGAACTAGAGTCAATAGTTGGAATTGTGAAACTCCATAATATTAAATGATTTATATACTCTTAAAAGTCTCTAACCAAGGTAATTAGCAGGAACACTAATTTACCGTTACAACGTTAGAATGTGGATTAAAAGATGATCAAGTTTTACAGACCATTGACATGAGATGTCATTTTAATCACATAGATGCATGTTCTAGGAACATGGTATTTGACAGACCCCGAATGAAACATTAAATGAAATTGTGTACGTGACATTAATGTTTTCATTCAGTGTTAAGTTCTAAAGTATGAGGTATTCATCTTTCCTACTAAGAGATGTGTATGTGTGATTGTTACTTAACGCTGTCGGTAAAACGCAGTCATAACGGTAGCTTTTCGGTATACATAGCTTAGCTGAGGTAGTGATGGTTTACCAAAAGTACTATTGTCCTTCGTATCTCTATACGAGTTACGGTATCACTGGGACCCTTGATAGAGTACGATTATCTGCATGCAGTATAATTACAAGAGTAATTATATTTGATAATCTGCTCAAGATTGAGAAAAGATTATGTTTGCTAGGATGACACACACCTACCTTAAACTGATCTGATACTCTGAGACATAAGAATTAACACGACTAAAATAGTTTACTGGATCATGGTATTGTATAGTACAACATCATCTGTGTAATTGGATGGTCATAGTGTAGATGTCAGATGCCTCCTATGATTATAGAAGTTAAAATGGTTTTAATTCTATTTACCAACACAACACAGATCCTATTGGGTCACACCGCAAATGAGACTTATCAGAGAATCTTATAATTAATTATAGATAGTTATAATTAATAATAAGATATTTATGATTAATTATAAAATGTATAATTAATATAAATGTCATAAAGATAACATGCTTAAACATATTCAATTTACAAACGTGTACGACACGTTGTGTAAAGGTTATCGCAACCACAGTCGCAAGAAGTTATAACTGATCAGATCGATTATAACATGGATTATAAATATTAATCATGAATTAATATTTTGGGTTCAAAGCCCATTTGAATTTTGGGCCTAAGTTAAAAATAGATTTTAATTAGAAAGCCCAAAACTCAAAGCCCAAAGTCAAAGTCCAAAAGTTAAAGCCCAAACTAATCAATTGATTAATGGGCTCGATGACATTTTGGTAAATACCATGTTGCCCTAGGGGCATATTGGTCATTTAGACTATTTCAAAAGTCTATAAATAGAGGGGTAGGGGTAGAAAAAAATTTCATTCCAAAAATCCGATCGAAGTCTGATCGATTTGAAAGTCAGTCTTTTAGAACTTTTGGTTTTTCTCTCCCAAATAGTGCTGGGCTAGAAAAGAAAGATATACGTAATCCACGTATAATCTTGCGAATTGTGAATAGTGTTTTTACGGTTGTCGTGAATAGTGTTTTCACGCCTCCAGTGAATAGTGCTTTTCCGGTTGTCGTGAATAGTGTTTACGGGATTAGCAAATAATATATTTGCAAAAGTCGCGGTATATTTATTTTGTCCTTTTCTCGGTGAATAGTGTTTTTCACACCTTCCGTGAATAGTGTTTACGGGATTAGGAAATAATATATTTGTGAAAGTCGCGGTATATTTATTTTGTCCTTTTCTCGGTGAATAGTGTTTTTGCGAATCCCGCTGGTCAGTATTACTTGCAGTAGAAAGCTAGCGCTCTGGTGGTTCCTGGTGGACGACCGATAGAGGTATCAGACGTCTGATACTCCGAGACAAGATGTTCCTCAGGTTCGATCTTCTCGGTCTGCTGCAATCCAATTGGAATTTGGATCAAGGTATAAATATGTTATATTAATCTATTTAATTTGTAAGTAGATTAAAGTTTTAGAAATCAATTATGGAGTAGATCTATGAAAAGATTAAATTGGGTTTTGATGTCAAGGAATACTGAAGGTGGATCGCCTTGGAAAGTATCTTGACATACCTCATTTAATCCTTGGCTTAAGTTAGAAGTCAAATTTTTGTTTTACGTTTTTTCCGCAGCTTAAGCTAATCAATAGTTTTGGACTGTCCGTAACCCAACACTAATGACAAATGGGGTCCTATTCTTGGGGACCACCATTTATCGTTGTGGCCCTTCAAAAACCAAAAAATTCACTATAATATTCTTATTTTTTTTGTTCTTGAGAGGCCACAATGACAAATAACAACTCAAAAAATAGGGCCACTATTTTTCATTGCGGCCTTGGTATTTTTCGGATTTATCAGTTTCAATTGTCTTTTGATTTTTTTTTTAAAAGTGGTATTTTAAAAAATCCGGGATTTCTCCTAAAGCACGCTGAATGCATGTCATTTTTTTTTTTTTATCAATTTTATCAAGTCTCTTTGTGAATTTAATTTTTAAATCTATTAGATTAGTTTCAAACGATGAATATGAATCGTTGAAACTCTTCTAACTTACGATCGATGCATCTACATACAAAAATTTTAAACTTTCAAATTAATTGAGTATAAAGTCAAGTGGTCAAAATTTGAAGATTTATATATTAATTTTAATGCATTAATTTTTAACGTTTTTTTGCCACTTGACTTTATACTAAATTAATTCAAAAATTAAAATTTTTTGTATGTAGACGCATCACTCGCAAGATAGATAGGTTTCATCAATTCGAATTCATTATTTGAAGTCAATCCAATAGATTTGAGAATGATTTCACGAAGGAACTTGATGAACTCAAAAACACCCTAATTCTACTCGTATTATTGAGCAAAGAGCAAGCAATGTTGCTATAAATTTTAATAGTACTACATTTTTTTTAGAAGAAACTTATTTACAGTAATGTAAACTTTTAGACAAAACATGTTCTGAAATCTTCTTAAAAAAATATTTGAAACCTTTTTAGGTAAAGTCTAGATGAAATATTTTTTTGAAATCATATTGAGAACCCCCTTGATGAACAAATACTACTAAAACTTGCAAACAGCTAAGCATGCCACTTTTGATTTATACAAAACAATGAAGAAAAAAATTGACTCGTCAAATTAAACTTACAAATTTATGTTCCGACTTTACTCACTTTTAAAACTTTGGATAATTTTTTAAGTTAAATTTACCGATTTTTCAATGAACTGAAGTTTATACTAACTTCACTCATGCTATGAGTCCAAATAACATGGAAAAATTAATATATTGCTAAATGTCATTTTTTAAGGTCAAGTGCCAGAACATATGTAATTTCCTTCTGTATGTGAATTTATTTAGCGCCAGCTGTTGAGCATTAGATTAAAACATTAAGATCAATTTCGATAAAATTATATGTTTATTTAGTCAAATAAATTTAACACATGCATCTTCCGATTTTTTTATTAAGACCCTCGTTAAAAAAGAAAATAGCAAATCTGTCTCGGCCCGATTTTTTTTTTAAAAAACACCCTAACCACTCTCTATTTGGGTGGTCCAACCTCAGTATCAAACCGCTTCCTTGTTGGGTGATCTCAATTTTTGCGTGACCAACGTGTCCGGTGCCTATTCGGGAAATCGTAGGGGGCCAGTATTATTTGAGCTTTGAGATTTGTGTAGAATGTATTTGAACGATTGAGATATTCCAAAAAGTTACGCAAAGTTTGAGATATCTCAAAGGATGCGAATTCACAGTAGAGCGGTCTGCCAAAAATCCTATAAACTGAATGTTTTCTCTCTCCTGCCCACTCACAATTCATTTTCACAATTCCAACAGAGACAACAGCTCTTCAGAGGCGATTTTTGGACAGCTTTAGGTATTTTTTTAGTCAAATACATTGAACAAGTGAATCTTTAAATGCCGAGTGAAAATGTTCCCCTTCCAATAAGTGGTTATCAATTCTAGATCTTGTTAATTTCTTGAATATTGATACATGAGAAATTCAAAAGTAATTTTGTAGTACCTCCATGAAATTTTAAAACGATATATAGAAATTGAAAAGGAGAGATGAAATGAATGCATAAGGCCTGATTAATCAACTCATACTCTGATTAAGGATTGATTCAATAATCAATACAAATTCTTAACCCGAAATCAATCGATTTCTCCTACTGATATCGCTATAATATCATATGATTATGATAACTGCTTCCTAAATCCTAAAAATATACACAACTCAGTAAGTACCTTAACAGCAAAAATCAAATTAAAAGGAATTCTGAACTAATCAAGAGACATGTTACGGAGGCGGCTCGGCATTGGTCTGAAGGTCCATCGCCTGAGTCCCGGCGGACCTCTCCGGCGAACTGGAGGGCACAGTGCTCTCCGCAACAACTCCTTATTGGATGGGACCCTCCTCCTGGCCATATCTCTCTGTCTCGCTGATGGTGGGATCGGCGGCACCCCTTTCACCTTGTTACACAGTTCCTGTCGCGAGATCGCCTCGAACTGGAGCTGATCGGTGCTCATTACAAGCGACATCGCTTCGCTTCGTTTGATTTGCTTATTTCTTGCGAGAGAAGAAAGAGAAGAGAAGAGAAGAGAAGAGAATGGAGTGCGATTTGGAGGTGATCGGAATTTCTAAGCAATGAGGGTTTGAATTGTTGACTATTTCTAGTGCCTTTTGATTTGGGGTAAGGTTTCTCTGCCAAACACTAGCAATTACCGAGTGAAGCAGGTGTGTTATCCTCTCCATTTGTGCTAAAAAGGATGCGTCTTGATTGGTGAGACTTATAAGTTAGGGTGAGTATCCATTTATAAGAAATGGAGAGGGAACAGTAAGATTGTCCGCGTGGCGTTGTATGAGTCAGCAGTTGGAAAGGAAGGGAAAGGAAAGAGGTTTGAAAGTTGAAATTTAAAATGTCATTTGTGACCGTTTAGACCACGCCGAGTCGCCGACTGCCAGCTGTCACTTACTCGGAAATAATTTGGTGAAAATTAAAAATAAATAAATAAATTAGCTTATTTTATTTTATTTATACATTGCATTCCGTGCACTTCATTTCTACTTTTACAAGTCACGGCAGCTAAACCCACCTGGATTATATAATTTCTCTGGTAGCAATTATAGTAATAAGATTTCCAAATTATTCGTGAATAATTATGTTGAACCGAATGCCGAATTATTCGATTGATCGAATTTTGACTAAATTATTTCCGAATTTCCAGAATTATTTCTGAATTTTTCTCAGATTTTTTTTTGTTATTTTTTGTTTTGCTCTCTCACAAGACTGAGATCTCTGATCCGAATAATACCGAATCATTCTTAAAGTATGGAATTATACTTGAATTATTTCCAAATTACGAATTTTTTTATACTTCGCCGAAACGAAACCAAATAAATTATTTGTCACTATGATAGCAATTAGAAATATTACTAGAACCCAAAAAAAAAAAAAAAATCTAGAATGAATATTAGTAGCAAGGTATTCTATTTCTATATGAGATTTTTTTGGGATCAAAATAGTGCCTTCTAAAATTGTTGTCCAACTTGTGTATACTTGGCACTAGTTGGTTTTGTAGCAATAAAGTGCGCGTTTTATAAACAAATAATTCGCGTATAAAATGTTTTTTAGGGGTTTTCGCACCGAACCATGTTTAATTTGTTTGATTGAACTTTTACTGAATAATTTGCTAATAAAATGCGAATCACGAATTATTCGTGATAAAATGCCAAAAAAAAAGAAATTTATAATTTTTTTCTTTTTTTGAGGGGTTTTTTTTAGAGCTTTTTTTTTTTTGCTTCCTTTTTGTACTAAATTATTCCCAAATTATATTTGAATTATATAAGAATCACGATTTTTTGACTCTGCCAAACCAAACCCGAACTTTTAATTTGTCACTGTGGTTGGTTCCAGAAATAATCATATAACACATTTTCTTTTCACAATTTTGCAGGATTTCTCTCTGTTTTTTTTATATATTTTCCAGGATGTTTTTAAGTCATTGACCAATTACACAGTCACATTTTTAGATCTTCTGGGGCAAAATCCGTGAGGCCATGTATGTGATAAGACTTTAATCTCTATACAGCAGCAGAAACGAAACCTCACTAGCATGCCACAGAAGATCCGAACCCTACAGCACACGCATGCACAATCATGGAAATTTTCTTCTGTATGGGCCCCACAGATCAGACCTTTGCATTCATAATTCATTTGTGGGCCCATAAATCCATTGTCCATGGCCCATAATTTTGATCTTTGACCAAAGCAAACATCACCTCGCCGAGAAAAAACCAAATCCTGATATTTTTGGGTTGTAGTTTAGCATGTTTGCCTGTTTGGAGTTGAAATATTAACATAGAATTTATTACTTCGTACAACGCACATGTGATCTGCAGTGGTGTTCTACTGTTCTGGTTCTATTTTCTGTGCGCTGTACCAAGTGAAAACTACTCTGTTAATATCTTTACCCCCCATGTATAGCTTTGCAGAGGCGGACCCAAGATTTTCGGAATTCGTATTCAGTATAGTACCGCAAAAGGGAATCTTTTGGAATGATTCTTTTTTTAATGGATCCGGACCGTTCTTTTAACTTAGCACGAATCTCAAAGCCCAATAATAGTGCCCCCTATTTTCCCCGAATCTCAAACGGGCTGAGATTTAATATCAAACCGTAAAGTGATGCGCATCCTCTGTAGTTATAGAGAGGATACGGATCCAGATTTTCGTCAAGGGCCAAAATAATATCGAATCGGGTTTAAATAGCTATCGGATTTAAACCTAATTATATAAAAAACAATATTTTAATTTATACTTTTCAATACTCTGATTTGTAATTATTTCTGATGTTTTAATAAATAATTCTAAGCATCAATTATAATTTATGAAATTTATTTTAACTTTAATTCTAAATTTAAATCAAATTACAATTCAAATATTCAGAGAGAGCAAAAAAAAATTATTAGAGGTAAAGTCAATCAAAACGTCTGTCTCCATATCCACTAAAACTCAAAATTCAGGAGGCAGCCGCCCCTTAGCTTTGGGCATGTATTTGTGCAAAAACAAAGCTAAGCTGCATCACTTTTGCTTAGACATCCTTAAAAAGGATTAATTTTAAAATTACCCCTAAATAAAATTTAATAAAATTTATTTATGTCAGACCCAACACCACTGGAGGAACAACAAAACCTCCTTTCATATTAGAACCGTTATTTTTTTCAACTCAATTTCCAATGCCATGTTCTCTTTGCATGCATATTTAATTTCTTTGTTCTACATCCATCACTAGTTTACTAGTTTTTCTTCTCTGAACAAGTTCCAACAATTTTTTCGTTTTCCGTTCTTTCTATGATCATTTCGGTTATGATATAAATATTACTCCTAATCTATACACATCAAAGATCTACCTTTTCAATTCGAAATAGAAGCAAGTGTAGCTAATATCAAATTGATTGTTTCTGAGGTCCTGTGCAACTAAGTTGTTTTTAATTTTCAAAGTCCAAAAATCAATCCAAACCGTTAGATGTGATCTCTATATTAAAATGTACTCCATCAAATTTTATATATATTTTTTAATTTTTTATTATTTATTAAGCCACTTTGAAAATTGCTGATCCAATGGTCCTGTGATTCAGTCTGGTTTTACTGTTTTGTTAAGTCACCGTTGAATATGTGGTTTTCATCTCCATCAAATCTCATCGTGTGTAATTCCATGATAAACAAACATATCTTTATAGTAAAGTCGTAGGTTGCGTGACCACTATGTTATCTTAATTTTTCTAATGATGTATATAGATTTTTTTTATGAACTTCAGCACTATATAATGCAAATTTGTGCATAGTGATTAAAATTCTATTTTATGATTATGGTAATTTGCACATATTATATATTTTATGTTTCAATTTTCCAATTATTTTTAGTTTCAACCTGAATCTATATAATAAGAAAAAAAAACAAAAAAATAGGCAGAAAGCATGGGAAAACTAAAAATTTTAGAATATTTTCTAAAAGTTAATTCCTCACTTTTAGAACAGAAAGAATAATGTCCCGGTTCTTGAAATGCACATACATGCATTTTAAGAATTCTTTTGAGAAGAAAAGAGCACAAAATTTTACCAGTACTGAAATGTCGACTGATCAACACTCTACTAATCCGAGCGACATATTGCGCAACCGGCTCGGCATTGGCTTGAAATTCCAATGCCGTATGCTTGGCGGTCCCCGCCTCCTTCCCGGAGGATGCAGTGCTCTTTTCAGCAGTTCTCTATTTGCAGTGTATCTGATGTTCCGTTTTAAATATGGCGAGGATGGCTGATGCGGCGTTTTGGCTTTCAAACTATCAGTATGAAGGAGCGGCGGGCGCAATGCGGAATTGTGTGTTCGTGCCGGAGATTTGTTTTGTTTCCCCTTGGTCTCCACAGCTCCTCCTTTGCAACATTTCAATTTGTTCTTCATGTTTTGAAACTTCTTTGTTTTACTTTTCTGTTCACCTCAGCTTGATTTTTCAAGCTGCAATCAACCATTTTGACTATCTTAATTCTTACATTCATTTATTGTATCCAGTCAAGAGAAAGAAGTATTTAATATAATAAATCTTTTAAAATTTAAATAACATTTGCAAAATCCTGGATTTATAAATATATTGTAAAAGCCAACATGTCAAAACCTATTGCCTATTTTTTTTTTTACCAGAAATATAATGAAAATGGTCAAATTATCAGAAAGAAAAATAAATAAATTAGATGCATGCATACGTCTTTCTCAATACGCAAGTAATGTAATTGTCAAAAAGAAAAGAAAAGGAAAAAAACAAACAATTACATATCTTTATCAAGTTGGAGCTTATCATGCATTAAAGAAATTGATAAGTCAATTACCAAAAAAAAATAAAAAATGAAAAGTCCTTTTCACTTTATCAGCATTTGATAATGAAGCTTTTGATAATATATACAAGCAATAATACTAACCTGATGTAATGATCGTTGAATGAAGAAAGAACTTGTACAACTCTATTAAATTTTTTGCTTTTGGAAATAAATTCTGAGGGACCAGAGAACTTTTCTAAATTATGATCATTTCATGACAATATTTTTTTTTTCTAATTTGAGATCAAGGGACGGAGTGGAAAGCAAAATTTCGTGCTGGATTTGAATATTTTTTCTTATATATTTATAGTATTTTGTGGTGACATGTGCTTAAAATCACGACGTATCGAAACCGCAAAAATTACGGCTAATTCTGTTCATGCCAACCTACTTGTAACTCTGTTTTTTCCATAGGATTGTTAATGAATTACCGTGTATATATTCTGATTTAAAAGCTATTTAAGAAAGCAACACTGAGATGGTTGTTAGTTCTATAATTGTTGATACTGTTGTGAGATGGAAAGTGCCAACTTTCCTAGTCGTTTGTTGTTAAAACTTAAAAAGCTTAAATAATATTCGCTCAATAGCATCTTAATATGGTTTAAATTGTTGAAACATTTATTTTGAGATGAAACAGAGTTTGGTTTAAATTGGCCTGATTTTATTCCACCTTAGATTCTCTACCAAATTGCAGTTCTGTTTTTATTCCAAGCATTTTCTTTAGTGTAGTGCAATTCTATTTTCATTTAAAAGCAAGCTAATTGCTAACATATTGGGATAATGTCCCTGTTTTTGATAATTAAAATGACTATCTACACAAACTTTTTAAGTGTTTATAAAATTGATAACATGCACGATAGAATACACACCAAAAATCAATGCAAATATATACTGGTACTAGAATGATACAAGCTATATACACTATCATTCACAACCAATTAACAACAAATATCTTTGGTTCATTGTTTCATCTATGGACATTTGACATTTGAGGCTTGTATTTAGGTTTAAATTTGATTATCACATGCCTCTAATAAAAACCAACGGTAATTTTAAATCACAGCCATGGAATTCCAAGAATAGAGGATGAACACAAGTTCAACAGATAATTATAGGTGTAAATACATTTACAGATCACCTGATTTTCCAGTACCTAGTTATTAGTTAAAACTAACATAACAAGAAAAGAGGAAAATAAAACACAAACATACAGATCAAAAAATTTAAAAAAATGCAACAGGTTTTAAGCAATTGCTCTGTCCCCAGAAAATCTCGGGAGCTGAACTAGTGAATTGACACGTGTCACCCCGTCCAGTCCCGTCCAGTCCTTGTTCGGATCAGTATCACCTCCACCACTGTCTGTTGCAGGAACCACGTATGACCGAACTGTAAAATTACGTGTCAAGGCCGGCTCAGCATTTTGCACTTCAGTGGTGTCAGTGGAACTATCCAGGCTCTGACTTTTATCAGCAGGAGACGACGAATTGGTGTCCGAGAAGTCGCTTACGGTATCTGCTTTTCCATCGAGATAGAGACAGACGACAGCACAGTCATCCATTTTCGACGTGGGGTATTTTGACTTCCATTCACGCTCGGCTGCATCAACAAGGGACCGTGCAGCGGTATAACGGTTCTCACATGAGGAGACTATGTCGACTACTTCTTTGTTGCTCAGTACATCCCAAACCTGCGGTAATTGGTTTTAGAGTAGCTCAGAAAAAGTGTCTGCACAAATTTTTTTTTTTGCCATTGTGTAATACACGAAATGGTATATTCCTAGACAGTACCAAAGTCAATGAATATAGAGTGTTTGATTATATGCCAAGTTCTGTATCAAACATACTTTAGTTGATTGACCATCATAAAAATTGTATAATGGGTTTTAGAATACACTTCCAGAAAGTCATGCAAAATACAAAATTATGGAAAAAGACATCACACTGTCTCCACCCCTCCTTAAAATAAAGCACATTCAGGCCACTTACCTAACTCAGTTGGAAAATACATCTGTTGGGGTAAGTTTTAAAATGAGTTGACACTATTAACTTTCGTAAAATATCATATGAATGAAAGATGAGCTTGTGTAAAAATGCCATGCAGGAACTAAGCAACTGAACATAAGAAACACATAAGAGTTTTTTTTTTGTGTTCTTTTTTTTCCTTTTGGAATATTGAATGAATAGTCTCAAGTCAAATATTTACAATATACTATCTATATTAGTCACCAGAAATTACCTACCACGCACCAATATCACGTGCCCAATGAACCCAAGATATTAGGTAAAATCTATGATAGTTCATTCAAATTTTAACTTATAATCCACTCAAATGGTCAAACATGGAAAGAAACCCTGACTAGACAAAGTGGAAAGAAAAAATAATGGAAGCAAGAAAGAAAAGAAGAAAGAGTGAAAGAAACAAAACCCCGTCAGATGCGAGAACGACAAACTGATCACGGCTCGAGAGTGTCCAATGAAAGAAATCGGGCACAGAGATTACGCCATATTCCTTGAGACAAAAATCACCGAAAGCACGTGCCATAGCTAGACCTGGTGCATCATCAAATGGAAGCCACACACGTGGCACCTCTGGTTCGTCCTGCAGTGCAAACACTCTCCCTTTGCAACTCTTTATCCTCTCAGCCTCATCTGTTAATTAACATTAATACTCTAATTATTACACTTTGGTTTTCTGTTAGAAACAAAATTTTCAAAAAAAATGCATAAATAGTATATATATGTATAAACCTACTCGGTAGATCGGGTTTGAGATCAACAGTGATTTGAATAGCCATCACTTCTCCGGTGTTCTCATCTTTGGTTCCCAATACAGCTCTTGAATCTCCTATATTCCCCACAAGGAGGTTTGATCCCTAAAATTGCATTTATTTAACAATTAATGACTAAATTGTGAACTAATTAGGATGAAATTGAAAACAGATTGAAGCAGGGAATGATTTCAATTACAATTTTAAGAAGAGTAACAGCAGTGCTGCCACTACAGAAACAGTCGACAGAAGGATGGGACCGGAGATCCTTATCCATCCCTCGGTACGCCTTCATAAACGCCCTCCTCCAATCAGGCACCGCCATGTCAATGCATTTATCCCCTTTATTACCTTTTCCCTTTGGAAGAGCTTCTAAAAGCTTCAGAGGCAGCACATCCCTCACTCTCCGTGCCACCAGATGGCCGTATGGACCATGTCCATCGTACACTCCACACAGCACCCCTCTCTCCTCTTCTACCCCAAATTCCTACAATTTCAAATATTTCAAATCAAACCGAATCAAACTAAATCAAATAAAACACCACTAAATGTAACAAAAATAAAATAAAAATAGAACGAAGCATTACATCCCAGAGAAGCATGGCGTCTTGATTGATACCCTTTCTGCCTTGTTGGGTGAAGATCGAAGCGGAGCGATTGCGACCGTCATTTGAGAAGATCCGACCCGGGAAGAGATGTAGATTGTCCTCTTTCGGGATCCGCTTCGAGGGAAGAAGAGTATCCGACGCGTCCCCTTTCCTTACAACATCCGCTTTCCTCTCCCAGTCGAATGGTTTATTAATGCAACCGCAAGCGGAAGAGGAGGTAAGGCAGTTTCCCATTTACGCGCGCAATGTCGCATCTGCCACAAGAAAATCCCTCTCAATCCCAACTCCCAAGTCGAGGTCTCTAAGCTTTTTATGATGAAGTGGAGATCCGAGTAGCTTGAAAGACAGCGAGAGGAAAGAGACGAGTTGAGAAAAGGAAAGAGAGAGAGAGAGAGAGAAAAGGAGAGAAAGAAGAAGATGATAGCGTAACAGACGCAGCATAAATCCGACAACCCAGCTATTTGTGTGCACAGTTCATCAGTTTTGCTCTTGGTTTATTTAATGCAGTCGGTAATCCTCTCCAGTTATGTTCACTAAAGAGACATCCAGTTTTCACAAAAAAGTCCAAACCATTGACAATTGGGGGTGTTCAAATGAGAATTCACACAAGGAAATCTTTAGAGTTAATGAATCTCAACCGTCCCATTTATTTTAAGATTCGTGCATACTAGATTCGTACTAATATTAAAAGATTCTCTATGTTATAAGCAAGAACCAGATTGGCTCCGTTTAAAATCAGGCGGTTGAGATTTATTAACTCAAAAAATTCCCTTTTGAGTTAATGCAGAGGATACGCGTTCGTTCAAATGATCAGTTTGGTTAAAATTGAATTAAAACAGTTAAATCATAAGAAATTTAGATTTTTCAAATTTAATCGAACTAATTAAATTAAAATTGTCAAATGAATAACCATAAAAATAAAAATTATCAAAGTAAATTTCAATTTGGTTGATTGAATCCAAATAATAGTGATTAAATTTTAAAAAGTTAAAACTCAATACATACACAAATACAGTTAACAATCATATAAACTGATATAAGAGATATTAAACTAAATTAAATATAAAAAACTAAAGTAATACAACTAAATATCAAGTAAATTTTGATTTATTTGAAACTAAAATAAGAGAGATTAAACTGCACTAAATACAAAAATCAAAGTAATTTTAACTGAACCAAATTATTAAATTAAAAATTTGTCAGTTCGGTTCAAAACCAAATAAACCGAATCCACACCCCTAATAGATAATACCATTGACAATTGGTAGTGAAATATAAACAGTGTTTATTTCCTATTATCCAATTCAAGCTAAAAGGATTAAATCTTTAAAATATAGTTCGTTAGTGTAGTTATTCAAATATAGTTAATAAAATTTGCAAAAAAGAGAAAAAAAAAATCTCAAGCCAGCGGTTATGGTGTGAATATGTATAGAAATAGACAATATATATATTTAGCAAAATTCTTAGTAAGGCATTCAAGGTAGTGGTGATTGGTGATTTTTTTTTATGTGAAGTGTGACTTTCTTAAAAAAATATATAGATTAAGTTGGTCACACATTTTTTCACCAACAACAAAAAATTGTTTTAGCCCGTATTTGTATAATTGTTTAATTTACGTTCCATGGTTTTATTTATTTAATTATAACTTAAATTATTATTTTAATTTATGTTGAAACGGATGGAGTACAACTTAAATATAAAGAAAAATTATAATTGTTTATTTGAGGGAGTACAACTTAAATCTCCTCTCTTTTCCTCCTTTCTTCCTCCTCTTTCTTCCTCCGTTATAAAAGATTCTCTTGTGAGGTAAGAGAGAGGATGTGAATTTTGAGAAAAGTCAAAAAGTCACGTGGGTTATTATTTGAGTGCAATATGCGCATTCTCATAAAGTAATTGAACGATTGAGATATTCCAAAACGTTTGAAATATGTGAACGTTTGAGATATTTAAAATGTTTGAGATTTGAGATTTGTGCATAAATTATTTGAACGATTGAGATATTTCAAAACGTCTCAATCTTATAAAAAGTAACGCAAAGTTTGACTCAGAGAACTATGCACCGGATTGGAAAACCGGTGTGGATATTTCTTGTGTAGACTCTCGTGTGGCGCTATGGCAGAGCAGGAATTTTCTGCACCGGATTGGAAATCCGGTGCAGAAGAGGGCTTTAATTCCACACCGGTTTGGAAAACCGGTGTAGGCCATTTTTATTGATTTTTTACCCCATTGGCTGGTTTATTTGATTTTTAGGTTATAATTTCTAAATAAATAAAAAATCTGCATCTTGTGTTGTCATATGAGGATCATGGATCTTTCTCTTTTTTTTCTTTTTTTCTTTCTTTTTTTTTTAATTCAGCAATCAGATACATTTTTTTTTAAAATATAATCATATTTAATATTTTTAACAAAACAAACACCATTGATTTGGATTCTGCAAAAAACAACTCCGTTGATTCTGCAGATCGGTGGAGACACAAAAACATTTGCTCCACGGATCCGCTAGATTGGTGGAGCAAACATTTTTGTACCTCTCGTAGGAGCTGTTTTTTTTTATAAAAAAATATAATTAATGGTACTTATTCTGTTAAAATATTTAAAATTAGATCTATTTAAAAAAAATTCAAGAAAAATATGAAACAAAGTTCTACATACATGGGCTATAATATTTAAAAACATTCTTGGTATGATAAAAAGAGATATGGTCTCACTTTAATTCGCATATTATAGATAAAGATTATCTCCAAACGTTACTTAGGATTATATTAAAATGTAAAATAAAAAAATAAAATTATAAGTTTTTTTAATCTCTTCATTATATTTTATTTCGAACCATTAATTAGACTATATTTAATAGAGAGATAAAATTGATAAGAAAGTATATTTCACCTCATGTGATAGTGATGTTGATCTGATGGTTCAGAGATAGAATGCACGGAACCTCTTTAATATTCGTGCAGATGCTGATCTTAGGTATATGAATTTCCCAAACAAGACCCAGAAAAATAAACCTGTGGATAAAATTAGATTAATCTTTTGGGGTGGAATTGTAAAATGGGTCGTTATCAGAAAAGCAACATTCAAAGTTGATATAATATATAATATAATTTCAAAAGAGGTTCACTTTCATTTTTCTTTTCTTTTCTTTTTGAAGTAGAAAAATAGTAATTCGCTTATAAAGGGAAAAAGAAATATAAACAAATGATGTATACTTTGTAAACGAGAAACTTTGGTATGCTACTTTATATCATGATCAAGGCTCTAGAGCTCTAGAAATACAGCGAAATATGTAGCGAGTTTGAAACATTAGGAATCCATAGTGACAAACGAATAATTCAGGTTCGGTTTGGCGGGTCAAAAATTCGTGATTCGGGTATAATTTCGTACAAAAAAGAAGCAAAAAAAAACCCCTAATTTTTTAAAAATAAAAAATTAGATAATTCATAATACGCATTTTATTTGAGAATAAACATATTATATATATATTTTTTACGTTTTATTCGGAGTTTGATTTGGTAACATATAAGAAAACGAATAATACACAAATAAAACGTGAAGCTTGTCACTATGTAGGAATCAACATCAAAGAGTCACAAACTCACAATTTAAAATTACATCATTGTAATATGGACTAATCAATTAATAATTATTACTTAATATAGACGGTCATCGCTATGGAAATCCTAAGAACAATATTGTTCAATTTTTATGACATATGTCTAAAAAAATAACGATCAATTAATTTATATATTCAGTTCAATCAATTAAATAGATGAAACAATTCATCATAAGAGCTATATAAAACAATTAAAACCAAATACTTTTTTATTAAAAATATTTCATCTTTGTAAATTTTGAAAAATAAAATAACTAAATTCCTACCTTTTTATTGATCTATGTATTTAATAAATACGTCTATATAATCTTATCCTACATAATACCATCAATCAGGCCCTGTTCGACTCCATTACTGTGCGCGTGGGAAAAAAAGAGTTTTTTGTCTCACGCGCACAATAAAAATCAGTTCAAATCTCATTCCTGTTCCCGTTCCTGACTGTAAGCCGAACAGTGCCTCAATGAATTAAACATGCTTCATTGTGAGATGTGTGCACGGATTGCTATAAATTTGGTGGTGTAGGAGATCACGGATAACCCTTGGAAAAGAGTAATCATACATATCTTTCTGCGAGAAAATATGAGACTAGATTAGATTCTAAAGTTGTGATTTGTGAACGAATCATTAACATTTTCTTCATACGGCAAGGATCATCTCCAAAAGAGAAGAATTGGAGAATTTTTTGGCTAATAACTTTTATAGAAGATAATCAGCTTTTGATGTAGTGGTAATCAAATACAATGTTCTCAGTGTGAAAAGTTAGCGGGTTTAAATTCACATGATTTTTTTTTGTAAATATTAAATAATTTGATGGTTTGACATTCTAACTTTTTCAGAAGAGAAATATGGTAAATAAATATTGTTTGAGATTATTCTAAAGATATTTTCTACCATCTCATGTTGCTTATCTTTTATCTGCTTATAAAAATATTGAATTTACAAGTTGTTTATATATGAATTCACAAATATTCTACAGAGCATGCAAAATACATGTCTTTTACTTCCAAAATATTCAAAATGATTGTTTAAGCAAAATATTTTACAATAAGTACAAATATAAGTTTTAGAAATTTTGGTGTTAGTAACATATGGTATAAATACATTAACATAAAAGTATACAAAAATCTTGAAAAGAAAATACATTAACACATCTAGAATGCTAGCAAGCAATGTAATTTTTACCCCTTTTTTTTAACCAAAATATAATGCTAACAATTATTTTTTCTAGTGCCATCTTCTCAATTCTAATTTTTTTAATTTCTCAATCCTTTCTTTTTTTCCCTCATTTTCCTATTACTAGAAAAAAAAAAATTGTTTGACAAATAGGGTTCTCTAATTCAATTGAAAGACCATAATTGCTAAAACGGTGCACCAACCTTGATATAGACCGATTGATGGGTACAAAGAGCCAGATATATTTAGAACTCTTTATTTCTTTTGCCTAATTAATGGAAGCCTCCACCTTTAATTTGTGATGATGATATTACACATGTTCTCTACATCATTTTTCTTTGGCCAAAGAAGGATGAACTTCTCTCTCTCTCTCTTCAATTTTCTTTTTCATTTCAATAGAAATTATTTTACTATCTTGCCTCTTGCCTCATGCAAACTTTCAAATAATACTTACTATTCAGATAGTAAGTATGATGGAGCAAAAAAAAATTCTGCCTCCACAGAGCTGTTTTTCATAACAATCAAATTCAAACATGTTTGTTTCGTTGAAATAGTTAAATTTGATGTTATTTAAAAAATACGTAACTTATAAATGCATGAATTTAAAGCACTATTCCTAGGGGTTTATAAAAAAGAAAAATATATGAATTAGGCATTATTTCTAGGGGGTTTATATGAATTAGGTTAAAGCACTTCTAGTTTGTAATCAAGAGAAAAATATATGACTTGTTTATTGAAAAATATGGAATTATTAATATAGAATTTCATTGACAATAATATATGTGGATTGAGTTAGATTTTATATAATTAAAATCAGTTTCTAGCATCCATCACTATTTGTTAATCTAATTTAAATTTCAACACATCTAATTAAATAAAAATCTAATTTATATCTTTGCAATCAGATTGAAAAATAATTTGATTACGTGGATTGTTTGTACATCCTAAAAAAATTCCATTCAGAATTTTTAGACATGATTTTAAGGTACAAGTAATTTCTAAGCATAATTTGACCATTGAATGCGAATATAAAAGTAAATGTGCTCTAAAAGTTTAATCACTTTGCTTTTGATCAGACGGTTTGAATATTCTCATCCATGTATTTAAATAATATGTACTCTTGAAATTTATGGAGAAAATGGACTCTTTGGACCCGATTTCAATACACCTGTTGAATGAAAGATAAAAGGTCAATCGATCCTTCTAATGTTGAAAACCAAATATATCTATATATAGAGAGAGAGGGAGAGAGAGATGGGCTAATTTGTTTTGGAAAGTAAAGGGGATGTTTTACTTTCCGCTCAAATTTTTATTTTCAAAGTTCAAATAGTCGATCCGAACAGTTAGATGTGATCTCCATATTGAAATGTGTTTGGAGACCAAATTTTACATTTTTTGGAATTTTTTTACCATTTATTAAGCCACTTTAAAAATTACTGATCCGGTGGTCCAGAAATTTTTACCGTTCATCCAAATTTTCAGATTTTCAAAGCGGCTTAATAAATGGTAAAGAAATTCCAAAAAATATAAAATTTGGTCTCCAAGCACATTTCAATATGGAGATCACATCTAACAGTTCGGATCGACTATTTGAACTTTGAAAATGGAGATTTGAGCGGGAAGTAAAACATCCCCTTTACTTCCCAAAGCAAGTTAGCCCATCTCTCTCTCTCTCTATATATAGGGATAGGTTATCATGTTTTGAGAAATAAAAAGAATGTTTTACTTACCGATCATATCTTTATTTTCAAACCTCAAATAGTCGATCTGAATTTCTCAACGATCTTCATATTGATATGTGCTTGGAGACCAAATTTTATATTTTTTGGAAATTTTGTACTATTTTATTAGAATTTTTGAAAACTACAACTTTTCATTAAATAAAAAAATAATAAAAAATTCCGAAAACACTGATTTTAAAAATTTCTAAAAAAATAATAAAAATTTTCCAAAAAAATGAAAAATTTGGTCTCCAAGCACATATCAATATGAAAATCATGTTGAGAAGTTCAGATCGACTATTTGAGTTTTGAAAATAAAAATATGAACGGAAAGTAAAACAACACGTATACCCTTATAAAATTAAAAAATTTATTGGTACTCCACAAATTTATCATTAATAATTATTATAGTTAGTGATGCAAGCGTTCTTTATCAGTACCTATTATTTGTTTGCAAATTAATGAATTGGTTGTTGAATCACGTAAAGTAAAATATGGTTTGAACCACCTAATAATAACTATGGGAGGTGCATTTTATTTTTATTTATTTAATTTAGGGATGGGGTGTTCAATAAACATCACATAAAATTCAGTCTGATGTTTAATTTGAACCGTTTGATTTGTTGTAAAATTCGTGCGGATAATAATTTTATTAAAATCTGTCTTGTATTGAAGACACAAACTTTAGCGTGGATCAAACAATAATGACTAAACATCATATTAAATTAAATTAAATTTGATCCGATGCCCTAAATTTTGCTTTCGATATAATATTTTATGTAGAGGAGAAATCCAATTATACTATTTTATGGTGACACATCTTGACGGAACTGGATCATCCGCTCCTATGTGGGCTGGAAATTCCTGTGCCATGTAGGACCGGGATGGATTTTGGCATTTAAATGTTAGATATAATTTTTTCTTGGACCCATCCGGAAGTGACTTTAGGGGCGATAGATTTGATTCCCATCTTGACACTATAATTTTATAAGTCATTTTTGCGATTATAAAGTCCGAACAGTCGATCCAAACCATTCAACATGGTCTCCATATTAAAATGTACTTGAAGACCATATTTTACATTTTTTGGAATTTTTTAAGTATTTATTTAGAATTTTTGAAAAACATTGTTTTTAATGGTTCAGAATTGTCTCAAAAGAACAATTTGATCTCCAAACATATTTCAATATAAAAATCATGTTAAACAGTTTGGATCTACTATCTATAATTTAAAACACTGAAAATAATAAATAAACATATAATGTCAAAGACGTGTCGCCGTAAAATGATGTGATTGGATCCTCCTCTTTTATGTCAAGACGTGTCGCCGTAAAATGATGTGATTGGATCCTCCTCTTCTATGTATTGTAGTATTTCTCACACCAACAAATACGTATTTGTGAAAATATTGTAAGTTGGATGTTGGCAATATGTCATAAAATATGGAAAATAAATCTGCTGCGATCCCTTGATCCTATTATTTTAAATCCAACCTTTCATTTGTTTGAGATTCGTGTATATAAAACAACTTTTATTGATATGTGTGCATTTCAAAAAAAATGAAAGATAAGATTTGGTCCAAATGGCTTTGGACCAAACACTGTCCAAAGTTTTTAAAAATCATACAATTAAAGTTCGAACAGTCGATCCGAACTGCTCAACATAATTTTCATATTAAAATGTGCTCAAAGACTAAATTTTATATTTTTTGAAAAAAATTTACTATTTTTTTAGATACGTATAATATCACTATTTCTGAACGGTTCAAAAACAGTGATTTTGTACGTATCTAAAAAAAATAGTAAAAAAATTTCAAAAAATATGAAATTTAGTCTTTAAGCACATTTTAATATGAAAATCACGTTAAGTTGTTCGGATCGACTGTTCAGACTTTAATCGTACGATTTTTAAAAACTTTGGACAGTATCCGGTCCAAAGCTATTTGAACCAAACCTTATTTCATTTGAAATAACAGAGTCCTGCAATCCTTCAGATCACAGCAGATTTATTTCCTAAAATATGTTCTTGAGTCTTGACCCGTTCTTATTTGCACTGTATTGACCTTTTGTTAGTTTGTACGGACATGTTTGTCAAAGAATTGGCCTTTTTGTTTATTTCAAGTGTCATGTACAATCCGTCACAAATCTGTTGTCTCTGACTGTACACTTTATACAAGTATCAATTTGTTTTCTTGGGTTGGTTGAATAAATCTGTATTTTGTTATATTTAATTTCACCAAAATTAATTGAAAAAACCTCGTTGAAAATTTAGTCAAAGATAACATTAGGCCTTGCACCTAGCGAGAAGACAAGCTATATTAATTGATTTTTAGAGAGAGAGAGAGAGAGAAGAGGCTACAAGCCTACCAGTAGATGACGAAATAGAGGCTATATTAATGAATTGATTGATTTTTGATGTATGCTGTGCTGTTGCTTTGGAGGCATAATTGAGACATGCATGCCCTCCTTATTTATTAATAAGAAAAATTAATTATTTGTCACTTCAAAATTTTCAAATTTGAAAAATATCATCACAAAACTATAAATATAAACAATATCACTTTAAACTTGATTAATTCTTAAATTTACCACAAATATATAATTTTTATACGTTTTTTTATTAAAAATTAACTGAAAAATACAGTTTTGAGATACGTATAATGAGAGGTCTGAAGGGTATACAGGGAAATACAAAAATATGTATCACAAAATTGTATTTTTCAGTTAATTTTTAATAAAAAATATAAAAATTATGTATTTGTGGCAAATTTAGGAATTAACTAAGTTTATAGTGGTATTTTTCAGATTTATAATTTTATGATGACATTTTTCAAATTTGAAGATTTTAGAATGACAAATAACTAATTTTTTCTTATTAATATTATGATTATTAGCACTATATTAATTGATTTTTAGAGAGAGAGAGAGAGAGAAGAGGCTACAAGCCTACAAGTAGATGAATTAATTAATTGAATTTTGATGTATGCTGTGCTGTTGCTTTGGAGGCATAATTGAAACATGCATGCCCTCCTTATTTATTATTATTATTATTGTTAGCACCATATTATTTCTTTCTTTCTTTTTTTAAATTGCAGAGGCTATTTGAAATAGTCAAAGAAATTATTCCATGTTCCTGATATATTTCTTACTTTCCACGCGTTCAATTCATGACCCAAACTCTGCTTTATTTTATCAGATAGAAAAAATGATTTTGATTTAATTAATGGTTTCAGAATGGATACAAATAATAACACGTTCCTTAATCCTCAATTTTATTTTTATAACTTCTTCTTACATTAATGAAATGACATGGGTGTGTAAAATCAGTTGCAACGGATTCAATATCAAATGCGAATTTGTCCTCTCTTTTTATATAAATATATTTTACTTAGCAATTCTATGACTTTTTTAATTGATTGAAATACAATTTTTTTTTTTGTATCTCTCGCTTTTAAAAGAGCCTCGAGCATTCTATTGCATAATCTAATAATTTACATTCGAATCCACCGCACTAATAATAGAGTAGAACTAGTAGGGGGGTAAACGGAGCGGATTTGGAGCAGATAATGCTAATGCTGTATCCGCATATGTTTTTCAACGAGCGGATACGAATATGGATACAGATAGTAAATGGATATTAAAATTTAAAACCATATCTGTCTTAAACGGATACGGAACGGATAATCCACGGATATGCATTTAAATACGATTATGGAACGGATAATTGTCGGATATTGAGTAATTCTACTAAATTTTATAATTTTAAATTACCTAATTTAATTTCCTAAATTAACAAAAATTTAATAGACTTTTTAAGTTTGCACAATGACAATTATGCATGACTAATTGCTTATTGGTGCAGAGAACCAATTCATTATCTTAATATATTATATAATTTTTCTACCAAAATTGTTGAACTTAAACGAATATGTATGTTTTTTTAGAACTTCGCAAGGGTAAAATGAATTGAAAGCTCTTGAAAGATTAAATTTTGGATTTTCAACTTCGTTTATATCCTCACGGAATTATCCGTATCCAAATTATTTTTCCATATACTAAAAATATCCGTATCCGTATCTGTTTAATCCGGATACAGATAATAAACGGATTATCCGCAGATAATCCGAATCCGTTTACACCCCTAAGAACTAGGGTGTTCTAAGTTCACCAAGTCATTTTGTGAACTCAATTTTAAAATCTACCGAATTAGTTTCAAACGATGAATTTAAACTGTTGAAATCCTTCTATCTTACGAGTAATACGTCTACATGTAAAAAAAATTGTATAGAGTCAAGTGGTCAAAAGAGGTCCAAAAAATAAATGCATTAAAATTAATTTATAAAACCTCTAATTTTAACTACTTGACTCTATACAAAATTAATTTAAAATTTAAACTTTTTTGCATGTAGACGTATCACTCGTAAGGTAAAATGATTTCAACGGTTTAAATTCATCGTTTGAAATCAATTTGATAAATTTTAGAGTTGAGTTTACAAAGAAACTTGGTGAACTTAGAAACATTCTAGTTCTACTCCTAATAATATACTCTAGATCTATGCATTGATTACGGATGACTCAACTATACATATAAATAAAATATTAGCAGTTTTATTATTTATATTTTATAATTTTTATAAATATTTAAATTTTTAGTTCTTTTTATGAAATAAAGTTACACTACAATAACTTATTCAGCCATTCAATTTTTTTTTTTTTTTTTTTCAGTTTCTCCATGGTTGGTTTTCCATATTTGCCATTCAAATGTTCTAAAAGCAAAATCTTAAAACTGCTCATATGAACGGAACCGAATCCTCTACCCCTCAGGAGACATAATTTTTCTTCTCCTGAGTCACTGGCATGTTGGCCCACAACAAAATTAAAACCAATATTTAAATGTGTAGATCCGTCTGAACCCACGTGTTAGCCGCATTGGAGACAAGTAATCTCTTTCCCACATGAACTTTTATCACTCAATATGTAAACTTTCCCTGACGTATAATCATTGAAAACTTTGTATCAGATTTTCTTTATTGTTAAGAACTAGTTTTCAATTTAGTGGCAAAGAACAATGCTGACAGAATTTGAAATTCCAATGAAAGTCATTTATTGATATTTTAATTTGAAAGGTTAAAATGTTTGCCTATGTCGCTGGGCTTTTAAAGTTTCAGATCTAACATCAAGTGCAATACCTGGAGCTTAAAGGGCTCTCTTTGTTATAATTTACTGAGGCCCTATTTCTGAGGCCCAATATTGTAAACGTGATGTACACTGATTTTAATGAAACTTTGCAAGAAAATAAATGGGTAATGTTATTTTAAACATGGGCTAATTTTTAGGCCCATTTCCCCATATATTTTTTTATGAGTAATTATACAATAACCAAACGGAGCGTGACCGTTTGATGGGTATCAAATCAAATTCGGTCCGATATCTAGTCTGAGCCGTCTAATACACATCAAGATTCACATACACATTTAATCTGCACAAATTTTAAAGTTATTCACGCGAATCTCAATACGTATTATATAACTCTAACTTGACATCAAACCAAGTGCGAGACAAAGTCGCCTAAGTACCAACTTTTACGTATGCATGTTTTAAAAAAAAAAATGGATTTTCATTAGTTAACGATGAGATCTATTATATTAAAATGATTACGTAGAATTAAACTTGCATTTCTCTGTATGGAGGAAGACCAAATTTTATTATTATCTGTACTAGATCTACAATTTTATTAAGATTTGACATATAATACTGTGAGTAACTCAGTAAATTTGTTATATAATGAACTTGTAGAGTACTAATTTTTATTATTTTTAAATTTTTTTTACTATTTTTTATTTATTTATGAAAGATAACAAAAAATAACTTAAAAATAACTTAAAAATAAAAGAAAATTGCTAATGTTTTATGCTATTAAAAATGAATATTCTGCAAGTTCATTGTATAATCATTTTACTGATCTACTTAGATCAAAATTTAAAATTTATACGATAGATTTTTAAGATTGTAACACGGAAAGACATATACTATCCATAACATCTAAGTCTTACCATAATACTATACGACATGGGGAACTTGTTAATAACTATTTTGGAACTTCTTACAAAATTAAGGAGGTCCAGCTGGAGGTAAATTTAATGTAAACAAGATATTTCATATTATTATTTTTAGATAATAAATCTATGAACCACTAAAGCTGAGCTAGTTAGAGGTTGGCAAATGCCCGTCCGGACCCAACCTGCCCGTGCTCGCCCTGTCCGTGCCTGTGCCACGGGCACACGGGCACACGGGCACGGGCAATAAACGGGCCGGATCCGTTTTTTTGGAAAAATGCCCATGAGTGTCCGGCCCGTTGTGCCCGTCGCCCGTGCCCGTGACGCTCGTGCCCGTGAGCCCGTGACAGATTTTTTTCTTTTTCTAAAATTCAAAAATGAGAAATATTTTTTTTTAAGATTGATAAATTCTAAGAAAAGTAATAATATAATATCTTCGCTAATCTAATCGGCCTCAAAATTGTTCAATCTAATATCTTCGCTAATTCTCAGAAATATATCTTTATGCACATACAAAATAGCAAACAGAAATGTTCAATCTTACTTATGTCCTAAAATTGTTTTTCAAAATCTTAAAATATATCATTTTTTTTCAATCTTACTTAAAAATAATTTGAATTGAAAGTTATAAGACTACTGTTTTATTGTATGTATATATTATATATATATAGATTGACAAAAAATGGGCCTGAAGCATCGTTTTTTTTTTAAAACTTTAAACGGCCATAACTTTTGCTAGGAAAGTCAGATTGACGCGTATCAGACTTATCAGAATTGCCAAAAAACGTCGTTTAGTGCCTCAAAAATTAAGTTTAAGATTTTTAGTGTCTCAACGGAATTTTCTTATATTGAAAAATACTTTTCAGCATCGAGAAATGCATCAGCAGCAAGTGCAATTGCCACATGAGAAGTCTTATATAAGCATTATGTCTTCCGGTTCGATTTCAAGGACTCGAAATAAACTAAATTATATATTTTCTATCCAATTTCAAAGAAATATATCAATTTTTTTGGTTATGAACATAATTATAATTAATCCATCATCGTATTAAAAAAAAAAAGTAAACCGCCCCACTGGGGGGGGCTTGCTTGGGGATTAAACTGCCCCCCCGGGGCGGTTTGGTTATGAATGGAAATAAATCTCAAAATTGGTTATTAATATTACTTTATTTAATTTTTTGGTTATTAATAAAAATGCCGGAAAAAAATATAGTTGTTTAGCAAACACAAACACGCAAACGGAATTACGAAGGTATTATCGAAGATTTTCTCGCAAAATTAAAAAGGTAACATTAATTTTTGTTAGATTACATTTTGTTAGATTAAATTTTGCTAGATTAAATTTTGTTAGATTGAAATATTGAATGTTAGATTTATTTTTGTAGAGTAATTTAAAAATTAAATTTGATGTTAGATTTATTTTTGTAGAGAAATTTAGAATTTAAATTGAATGTTAGATTTATTGAATGTTAAGTAATTAGATCTGTTATATTCATTAGATTTATTAAATTTATAATAAGAATTATTGAGTTACAACAATGTCAAATGAATTTAAATTGGTATGAATTTGGATTTATAATTTATTGGTATGAATTTGGATTTATAACAGAAAAAAAAACAAAAAAAAAAAACCGAAAAGAAACCAAAAAAAAAACCGGACTTGCCCGTCCTGCCCTAGTGCCCGGCCCGTCCTGCCTTCGAGCCCGTGACAAGCACGGGCATTAAACGGGCAGGTTAGAATTTTTGAAAAAAATGTCCGTGATGCCCGACCCGTTGTGCCCGTGTGCCCGTGACGTCCATGCCCGTAGCGGCCCGTGTCCGTGCATGGACTTTGCCCTGCCCGTGTGGCCCTGCCCGTTTACCAATCTCTAGAGCTAGTACTTCATTAAGATAAGTACTTGGGCATTCATGAAAATACAGTAGAGGTCATGTCAATGGTTAAACGTAATTGTCAGGTGATGCAAACGGCTCACATGGCAAAAATTAATAAAATTAATAAAGATGAATTAAATTAAATTTTATAAATATAAAATATATTTTTTCTGATACAGGGTACAAAAAAGCTGGTAGCTCATAATTTGATTCAAATTTTTTTTTTTTCTGTTTGAAACGAATCAAGCCAGCTCGTTTCTGAAACGAATCAAACCCAGTTTAGTTCGAAATTGGTTCGAATCGAACTCGAACTTGAACTGAGTCTAATTCAGTTCGAAACTCTTCTTTTTAGTTCGAAACCCTGCTTCAATTTCGAACTAGTTCGGTTTAAATTGCACCGAATTAAACTCGAACTCTTCTTTTTAGTTTGATGGATACCCCACTTCAATTTCAAACCAGTTCAGTTTAAAATTAATTTGAATTCGAACTCCGACTAGATTAAGTTTGATTTGATTGGATTCTTTTGCAGCCCTTTTATATGGACAACGAATAGAGTAGAGACTAATACATTTTGAAGTTTTCGAGGGGTATACGTTGAAAGTCCCCCCATAACAAATTATCCCTTTCACTAATATATTTCTTGATATCACCACCTTGATTTGACCGCCACTTTCACACGCCACCGGTTAATTATTTAGTACCCCATTTAATTTACCTTTTATTTATATTTTATGTGGACCTCTCTTCTCTTTTGTTTGATAGATAATTTCTGAAAGAAGTTTAATTAGGTCGAAGGTGGAAACTAAATATTCTGCCTCTGAGAACAGAAAATTTATGTTTCTAAAGTTACTGTTTAAAATAATTCGGAAACAAAATTATATTTAATATTTAAATATTAAATTTTTTTTCGGACTCTATGTCAGTGACTTTAGGAGTAGGTAATTTCTGAAAGAAAAATTTAATTAGATCCAAGGTGGGAACTGAATCTTATGCTTCTGTGAACAAGAAATTTATGTTCCTAAAGTCACTGACACATGAGTTCGAAATAAAATTATATTTAATATTTAAATATCAAAATTCTCTTCAGACCTCATGAGAGTAGCAAGAATTATACTTAATTTCTGAAAGAGAAGTTTAATTAGGTTCAAGGTGGGAACTGAATCTTATGCTTCTGTGAATAAGAAATTTATGTTCCTCTGTGAACAAGAAATTTATGTTCCTAAAGTCTCTGACACATGAATTCGAAATAAGTATGAGACAAAATTATATTTAATATTTAATATTTAAATAACAAAATTCTCTTCAGACCTCATGAGAGTAGCAATTTCCTATCTACAAAAGAGCAAGTGATCTGTTCCCAATGTGAACCCTGTACGGAGAGTTCACAAATATTGTCTTTTATGGAGCAAATGTTGAGTGGCTCATTAAATGACTCATTAAATGACTCAAACCTTCTTGCACTTAATTAAATAGATGTTGGGAGATTTCAATTAATTCCGTTGAATTGTAAATTATTAAATTTCACCAATTGGCAATTATAATTCTAATTTAATAACCTCATATTTCAGCTGAAATATATACTTGCACTAATACATTAACAAAACTCAACAAAACATTATATTTTTTTAGCTTAAACTAATGACCAATTTTTGCTCATACAACACTCATTATAAACAAAACAATATTCTATATAGGTCATTTAATTTAAAAATTATTTAATTACAACCAATTTATGACGTATCCAGTAGATATTTTAGAAAAATACTGTCGAAACAAAGAACAAGTTTGAGTAATTACAGATCGACCTAAAATAGATACACATGATATTTAAAAAATGAAGAACACATCTACAATTTTATTTTTCTAATTTGAGCAATATTTTTCAAGATATCAGTTAGGAAATTATGAATATATAGGTATAGGTTGATTAGGTTAATCGGGTTTTGTTTACGTTTTTAATGAGACTCATAGTTGGATTATGACACTTTCAATTTATAATCAACGATCTTAAATTAAAATCTGTTAAACTTGTATTACTTTAAGCAGTCAGATTATGCGGATTTTTCGGACTATATTGGCAAAAATATCACATAGAATATAGATAAAAGCATAAGTTATTACTAACTAATAAAAAATATGACATAATCCAAAAATTATAACATAAATGAAGTTCATAATAAAAGTTAAAATATTCATACAATAACATTTTGTCAAATACAATATATTTTAAACTAACAATAGGAACATTATTTATCAGATACTATAAAAAAAAATAAACAAATTATCGTAAACAAAATAAAATATAATCTAAATACAAAATTTTATAAACATGATTTATTTTTAAAGTTACGTTGATAAAAAAAAAATGAGTCCTTCAAAATTTACAAAAAGATACATGTTCAATTATATTATGCGATCGGGTCGGATTTTAATCAACTTATTTTTCTTTTCTGAAATCCCCATGAAATTTCAATCCATCATTTGTCGGATTTGCTTAGTCGGGCCGGACATCTTTTTTTTTTTCAAAATAAAGGGGGAATTTCACGTATACCCCTCAAAAACTTTAAAATTACGCTTTTCTCCATCTAAAGTTTAAAATTACCTATTTCACCCTCTAAACTTTAAAAACTCACAAATTTATCCATTTTATTATTTTTTATATTAAAACTCATTCTAAATTTTTAAAATAGCTATTTTATCCTTTATTAGAAAGCCCATCAGACCCAAATTTGAGTATCAAGGGTTCCTCTACCATCCGATCTGTGTGCATCGCTTAAATATATGTGCTGATCTAACATGCATGAATCTTAAAGCAATTCCGATCAGCGCATATCACATTAAGATATGTGCATGTCGCTTCAATATGGGCGTATTTTTGCATCAAGATTCATGCTGATCTTAAGTGCACAAATCTAAAAGTAGTTTGGACGGTAGAGGAACTATTCATATTCAAATTTGAGTCCGATGAGATTTATATCCTTTTAATAATTGGTAAAATGAGTATTTTATAAATTTAGAATAAGTTATAATATAAAAGACAATAAAATGAATAAATTTGTGAGTTTTTGAAGTTTAGAAAGGGAAATACGTAATTTAAAACTTTAGAGGGAGAAATTCGTAATTTTAAAGTTTTTGAGGGATACACGTGAAATCCCTCTAAAATAAAATAATAAAACAGAGGCCTATAATAATGTGCCACGTTTTAAAAAGAGAAAAAAGATTAATAATGATAATCTTCTTTTTTTTTTAAGAAGTTGAGATCCAAATTTTCTTTACTTCGATGTTGATCTTAGTAAAGAGCTGAGACAAAACACAAACAAAAATATATGCGGTAACTGTCATTTTTGCACTTGGTATATACATGACATGTGGGGTCCATGGAATATGATAACTTTGCTCTTTAGTTTGTGGACTATACCCCACATGGGTCCCACTTAAAGTGAATTGTTAACCATCATACATACATGATGATGTCTTTTATTAACTACACTTCAAGTACACAAAAAGGGAGAAGGGAAAAAAGAAAATAAAATAAAATTCCTGCTCTATCTTTTGTCAACCTATATAAAAAGACTGGCCCACAGGCTTCATGTATTAATTTTTTTATTTTTTAGAATTAGAAATTAAATTTTTGGAAAATAGATAAATTTCTTTTAACAATATCGGTATTCTCGTGGATACATGGTTGTTTTATTTGAACCGTGTAGATTAATAGTTAGGTTTTATACCTTTTTGACGCCACTTCGAATGTATCTCTGTCTTTAATAATTCTCAACAACTCCACCGCTCCACATAAAATCAAATAACTCTTAAATTCTCGGTCTCTTCTCCTTCTTTATACTCTTAACTCATCGACCGGTCTCTCCAGCTCCCTCTTCACTTTTCTCTTAGAGTTTTATATATAATACCGATGTCTCTTTAGGTTTATGGCAAGGCTAAAATGCTAGGTTTTGTTTTCTTAAATTTTTTATTTTATTTTCTTCTTAGCTTGAGATATTTGGATTTCGACTTTTCATTTTAATTAGTAGCTCTCGTAGGCTCTTTTGATGAAATGTTGAATATGTAAATTGTATGTGTAATGTATATTATGGATGTGAATTGTATTTATTTATCGAATGTTGAATGAATATAATTGATTTTTGTATGTTGTGTTGAATATTTATGTTTGTTGAATGTTGAATGAATATGATTGATTATTTCCTGTATGCTGTGATGTGTAATTAATTTATGTTTGTTGAGTGTTGAATGAATATTTATTGAATTATGGATGTGTAATTATGTTTAATGGCTGGCAAATATGAGTGCTAGCCAATTGTAAATCGTTAAGAAAAAGAAATCATACACGGTTCTAAACAACAATCCATGTATGATGAACAAAATAATACACGGATGACTTGTAGAAACCGTGTATATAATTAACGCTAGTCATTGCACATGGTTAACACGACCGTGTACAAGCCAACAATTTCAGCGCTCCTTTTTTGTGATCTGACACAGTTGAATTTAGTTAACCGTGTATATTAGTTCAATACATATATGGTTCGGCAACCATGCACAAAGTACCCCCTATTCATACACAACACTCGCTGATATGGTAGTATAACTGTGTTTCATTAGCTTTTCGGACCATGTATGGTTATGTTTTCTGTACTCTTGTAGTTTGTACGAGCCATGGAAATTATGAGTTTTTGTTGCTGCACACTTGATAAAAACAACAAAATTAAGATCCATTTCCATGGGCGGGATTAATTAATCAAGGAAAACAAAAAGAAATGATACAGTAATTAGGTCTTAATTTGACAGCATGCTATGACTTTTAGAACGGGATAAGACATTTTATTACCTAAACAAATTAATTATGACTTAACAAAACCGTTGAAAAAAGTACAAAAGCTATCACCTCGAATATTTGTAAAATTACCAACTTTAACCTTTATGTGAAAATTAATTACCTAAAACATGGGTATTCCATTGGGAGAAGACCTAGAAAATTTAAATTGAGAAGGCTAAAATACAAATTAAACTACATAATGTGTGGCAGTTGAGATTTGAACTCAAGTCTCTATAACTACAAAATGAAATTCTAATTAACCACTAAATTACATACGTATTTGGTATTTTATGAGGGTGGTTAATCATACAAATAATTTTAAAAATTCAATCAAATTTTAATATACAATATAATTAGCTAAAATATCTGGATAATAGAATGAAAATACTAGAGCTAGCCAAACATATTTTCTATGTAAACTAACTTGTAGACCATATGTAGGGGTATTGTATATATATAATTAAACAGTATGTACATCATGCATGATTTACAGCTGAGACCTTGTTACTTGCATGAAAGCGATGGTTATGAATTCATACAGGGATATAATATAATTATGTTAACTGTGAAGAAAGGGAGAGAAGAAGAACCAAAACAGCATGTCAGCGTCAGATAAAACTTTAATTAATCAGACAAGAGGATTAGCATCTGCCATGACTTGTTAATTAATTAGACAAAGAAGTCAACTCTGACAAGATATGTCAATTCTACGGTCCTTTGATGGCCCTACAAGATAAAAAGATCAACATCTTTCTTTAATTTCTTTACTGTCAATCAGGTATACTAGATATTTTTTTTTTAGAATTTGATATAATTCTAGCACCTATGATAATTATAGCAAGTTGAATTTTTCTTTGAAAACAACTGGTGATCATCAGGAATTATATATGTATATATACATACAAACACACCTAGCTATTGCTAGGGGAATATTCCCATGATTAGGTGTTGGACTATTATTTGCCTTCTGATTTATTATATATATGAAATTCTCAAAATATTAAAGTTAGCTTGAGAGAGAGAGAGAGGTGTAAGATATGGGCAGACCGGTTATAACAGACAGACTACGCTAGGTGTAACTAGGATAGATAACTAACTAGCTTATGCTAGAGACTTAATATATTAAACTAAAGTGGAAACAAAAAATTGCACTTTCATTTCATGGTCTGTGTTAATTATATATATACAGTACATTACCAGAAAGAGAAGGTTGGAGGCTGTATTTATCTGTTATATATCTATAACTTTGTTTTCTTCATATATATTTATATATATGTTAATTTAAATTTGTTCACATTATAACAAACTCAAACTATATTACTGAAATATTTCTCATGTCGGCAGAATAATACATGAAAAATTAATATCACACATGCAATGCTAAAAACCTAACAATTAAACACATGCTACATACCATTCCAACCCTTTGCACACTAATTAGTATAAACTATAAAGTTATATATACGTATATATGGTGTTTATTTTTTTTTGAGGAAATATGTAGAAGTTATATAAATTTGTGCATGCGTGTATGTCTTAATTATTACCTCTCACATAGCTATCTGTAGCATCTATATATGCAATTAAGTATGTTTATGAATTATGAACAAGTAAATCGGTGTTGACATGTGCATGGATCGGAAACCTGACAATTAGTGTGCACGCGCCGCCACTATGCTGCCTTCGCAACTAACTAATTCTGTGTCATCCAGTTAATACCAGAGAACTGGTACTGATGCTGTAGCGAAATGTTACTCGCATTACCATCTCCAAGATACGCCATGCCGCCTTGAGGCAACTGATTGAGGAAAGCTGCCACGGCTGCACCGCCATTTCCAGAGTTTATATTGGCATTGCTGGTACCGGCCAATCTTTTAGCTATCGGAAGTGTTGCCACTGCCGGTGTTGCATTCATCATGTATGGAGACGTGACAACACGTTTACCAGCATGGTTTAAACCATCTGGGTTTGTCAGGAGACCGTCAAAGAAGACGATCTCTTCATTCTCTAAAATAGCATTGTTGTAATTGTTCGGTGGGGCTCGAAATTGATTCTGAGGTATGTTTTGGGAAGGTACAGCCGTCATGTCATCAACCACCACGGGGTCATCTCTTTCGTTCTCGACCATCACCCTCTGAAGGCTACTCAGGTTGTCGTGGCTGGGGCATTTGTTGCTCTTCTTGTATATTCGGCACAGAACCCAATCATCTAGCTGCGAAAATGATTGAAATTAGACAATTTTTTTACTTTTGCAGCAACCTTCATGGTTGCAAACACTAGAATTTATCCTGGTCTGCACAGTAATTTTAATATTGAATAAAGCATCTGAATACAGTAATTAATTATACAATATTAACATAGAATCCTTTACAAAAAGAATATAAGGGACAATTGACCACATGATTCCCTTTTAATACTTGATTCGCCCTGAATGTGCCATATTCACCTATATATATAATTGAAATCAACATACCCTAAGAGTGTTCTTCTTTTTGGCACTTGGTTCTCCACTTTGCAACCGTAAAGCACTGCTTGAGGGGCCGACGTCTACTAGGCGAAACTCATGCATGATCCAATTAGTCTTCGTCCCCTTGGGCGGCTTTCCTCTGTAGAAAACTAGCGCTTTTTTCACCCCTACCTTATGTGTACCTCCGGTAGCAAGGATGGGCTTATCAGTGCCGGTCGCTTTCCAATAGCCAGATGTCGCCGCCCTATTTGGCCGTGCACCGTTCGGGTACTTCCTGTCTCTTGGGCTGAAAAAGTACCACTCCTGCTCCCCAAAGGCAGCCTTCCCTGTGTGTAAATAAATAAATAAAAAAACATGTAAGAATATATATGCTTTTCCTGTTCATCAATCAATGATAGTATGATACCATGCATGGTAATGGTAGTGAGAGTGTTTTACTTATAAGCTATATATGATATTAGTTTTTAATAAAATAGACAAGGCTATATCTCTTGTTGTCAAATAACAACATCAAACATGAGAGGGGTTATTCTCAATCATGTATTATAAATAACATCGTGGTTGGTTGGTAGCATCTTCTGTATAAATCAACAAGTACCTCTTTTTCTGTGAGGTTTACTGAACTTCCAACTATATGACATATAATATATGGATCACCATCTAAATATATAGATGGAAAACAACTAATTTGTAACATCATATAATACTTATCATTAAAAAAAAAAAATCAAGTTAAAATATTTTACTTATTTACCAGGGAGTTCCCAGGGGTCAAACTTGTAAAGATCGATCTCAGCTATGATGGAGACAGGAAGCGGAGCCGACGCAACCCTCCTTTTCAAATAGTGCACCACCAGTTCTTCGTCTGTCGGGTGGAACCGAAAACCCGGCGGCAACTGCAGCTGCTGTTGCCTCATCTGCTCTTGCAGTTGGTGCTGAGAGCCAGACGATGAATCTGTGCTCTCCATCTCAGCCGATGATTCGGCTCGATCACACAAGTCTCTGCTACTCTGTCCTACAAGCTATATATATAATAATAAATCTTTTCCTTTTTGTTTGTTTAAATTTGGATGAGGAGGCAAGGGGGTTTGGTTACAGTAAAAGGAGTATAAGAGTACTAGGTTAGTAGAGAGAGAAGAGAAAAAGAGAGAGAGAGAGAGAGAGAGAGGGAGGAGGAGGAGGTGCAGAAGGTGTTGAGGGCAGAGAATGCGGTGAATGCTGTTGTTATACCGAACAGTCGCCACACGCGTGTTTACTCCCACTCCTTTCTCAGGAACAGAAGTGCCACAGCCACGTGTCGCCTCCTCAGTACCCTTGGAGAATTTTTTATTTTTAGAAATTAATATAAATTATATAGCAACAAGATAGAATGAGTATTTTAGATTTTTAATTTGGTAGAAAGATTCTATTTTTTTTTTCTTAAATAGAGATGTTGTGCCTTGCTGTGTGGAGTTGGCTATATACATTCAAAAAATTCGAAAATTATGGATCTGTAACAAATTTAAGGCTCCAAATTTTATTATTTCATCCATCCACCCAACTATGGATCTGACTCTGTTGCTCTCCAAATAGGAACACTATTATTTCAAATTTAACCGTTGATTTTTTCCATGCATGAATCTCAACACAGATGAACAATTAAATTTGCAATAATAGAGTCCTGCTCTCCTATTTGGAGAGCAGCAGAGTCGGATTCCCCAACTGTTAGCCTTTCCCCTTATTTTTCAGATCTAATAGATTTGACTTTTGTGTTGCTATGATTTTTACTATGATTATTCTGTATTGTTATGGCATGATGCATATTTGATCTAAACAAAAATTTCACTTAAATGTGTTCTATTTTTTTGGTGTGATTTTTAGTGTTGTTGTAGTCATCAGAAAATAAAAATCATTTTTTATCTGAAAAAAAAATCAGCTCTAAAATTTGAAGCATTTTTTTTTTCTAAATCCGTCTCTATTATTTGGGAGTCGAATTTTTCGAATGTCTCTCCTTCAAAATTCCTACCCACTTGTTCTATTTTCTGTATTATTTAATAATAATATCTATAAATAAAAAAATTACCGTGCCTATGTCTTCAATTTTCTTCCTCCAGTTCCTAATACCGGAGACATCCAGTGTTTAGACCTGGGCCAGGGGATCAACAATCGGTTAGGCCTAACTGGGCCCAACTTAAGAGGCCCAGAAATCAACCGTGGCCGTAATCTGTTCTATCCATACAGAGTCTGAGAGCGTCCCATTGGAAAGGAAAGGAAAGGAAAGGCTTTGGAGATAAGGTGATAAGCCACGTGGCACCTCACCTCTCCCTGTTCTTTCTTCTCACCATTCAAACCCATGCAAGTATCTAACTTATTGGCTCTGTTTTCCTGATTCTTACCAGAAAAATGGCTACCTCATCACCTCCTTCACTTCTGACAAGCCCGGCCTCGACCAAGCCGAAGCATTACTTGCCTCCTCGGCCAAAACAATCGGTTAACCATTCTCGGGTCGTGGCCACCAATGCCACGTCTCGGCGAGAACTTGTGACTACCATGTTAACTGCTGGACTAATTGCTTCACAGGTCCAGTCGGTTTCCCCCGCACTGGCCGAATCGGACGAAGAATATGTGAAGGAGACATCAGAGGTGATTAGCAAGGTGAGGTATGTATGTTCATAAAAATAACCAAGTACATGTATTTGGTCTATTTTCATTGGTACAAATGGAATTGAAATTTGTAAAAAATTAAGCTGTCAATTATGCACCAGTCCTGCATGGTTTTAATCCAGATGGTGTTTGTTTACAGATTAATTTGATTGAATTACAACAATAAATTTTGAGTGAATTAATATCGATTCAAATCTTTAATATAGGGGGATTAATTATGAACTGTATCAAAGACACACATCATCTATATTAGTGTGTAACATGTTAATTCTCTTTTCCTTTTCTTCTAAATTATTTTGTTACTTTTTTTAACTATTTCAGAAACACAATAACCATGGATAAGAAAGACCCAAATGTGGCGGAGGCAGTCTCTGAGTTGAGGGAGATGTCAAATGCCTGGGTTGCAAAATACCGGCGCGAGAAATCCCTGCTCGGCCGACCCTCTTTCCGTGACATGTACTCTGCGTTAAATGCTGTTTCGGGTCACTATATTAGTTTTGGCCCGACTGCTCCAATTCCTGCTAAGCGCAAGCAAAGAATCTTAGAGGAGATGGACACTGCTGAGAAGGCTTTACTTAGAGGGAGATAATTTAATTACATGCTAATTCTTGTTAGCATGTATGGTTTGTTATAGAGATGGAATATATGGTTGCGTTACTGTGAGATGAGGTTTGTTCTTTCTTCATGCTCTTTTTCTCATTTTAATGTATTTGTGTAATTTATAACTCCATTTACAACTTACAAGTAAGAAAATTTATATTCCTTGGAGACATGCATGACAAGTTATTTGTACTTAGCATATGTGCATGGAGACTACTACAAGTAACGGTTTCCGTAGAAAGTATTCCATTATCAGCGCGCATGTCTTGATATTGTGCCTCCAACAATGTTGTGTTTATTGATGAATTGACAAAGTGATAAAATTTGATAAGCATATTACGACATAGTTTTCTAATTGGACAAACACACAAAAAAATAAATCCATGTACTGATCAAGATGGTTTTACAGTTAGTAGCTAAACGATATATTTTTCGTACACATCATATTGCTGGTCAATGAAGAAAGAGAGTGCGAAAATGCGATAATGTTGTGGGCCACAAGGTATTCACATCTGACAATGAATAAAAATAGAATCTAAGATATATAATGTTCTTAGTGCTAGTAGCATAAATTCTCCTAGAAAGTGTCCCTCATATTTCCATCATGACAAGGAGTTGGTAATGAAGTACACTAATCACTGTCACACACCTGTCCTATGTGTTTTGCACAAAAATTGAAGCAATTCTTGGTTAAATGTTGCTAATTTTAGGACAGTGGTTTCTGATACTTTGGCTGTTCTATTGCAAATTTGCAACAATGTTCTCTGTAGACATCACAATCAACAATTCTCCTTTATAGGTACCAGAAGGAACTAAGAGTCTAAGTCTAACATCTCCACTTTATTCTTATTCTCAGATTTCTTGTTTTTTTTATCTTTTTCTTTTTAGGATTTAAAGATGGTCAATAACTAAAACAGTAATCAAATGAGTAGATAACACCAAAAACACAAATCCATTTAAAATTTATTTAGCCACTAAAATTCTCAAACAAGTTTTTCAGGTGCTTTTCTGTCACTATTACATTAATTTCTTCCTGAGAAGCACCTCTTAGAGTACATAAATATGATTAATGATTTTTCTAAACAGACCTTTTTCTGATCTAAAATACTGCCTATTATTGGGATTTGTTAACCTGAAGTACTGGTACGGCATCATTTGGAAACCCCAATCCTCCTCAAACCCATATAAGCCAGAAACCTGAAGACAATTAGCAACACAAACATTGCAATTAAATTAAACTGCTTGTGTTCAAAGCCGACCACCTTGACTGAAGGCAAATTGGCCACGCTGCATTGTTGACCTGGTGCACACTCGTATGTATCTTCCGGAGTGAATTGCGTTAGAAGCAACAGCTTGAATGTGTGGAAGCTGATAGCGACGTACTTGACCCATGCAAGAAATACAGGGACCTTCTGCACGTAAAACCCACCGACAACCGTGAATAACAACATGATAATTGATGTAAATGTCGCCGCCTTTTTTAGATCCATTATGAAAGCACCAATGGCGAGACCAAAGCCTTGCCAAACCAAAACTGAAAAGAGGATGACGAGGAGGAATTCTATGAAGCTTAACAGAGAAGGATTTAAACCACTCATCCAATAGGTGATCGTGACAGAGACAGATGGCAGGATTAGTTCCATTGGAAGGTCTCCTATCAAACGAGCCATCAAGTAGGAGGAAAGGCGGTACATGCGAGAAGAGCGCTCTTTGGTTAGCATCTCTCGCTCTTGCGGGAAGGTGAAAAGGGCTTCAAAGACTGGGGTGAAGCTCCAAATGCCAACTATGTTGAAAATCAACCCCACCTATAAAACCATAAATCATTTTATTATCATGGGAAGAACTAGAAAATTTTGATGAGAGAGTTGGAATTTAAAATGCACAATATGTAGTAGCTGAGATTTGAATCCAAGTCTCTACAACCACAATGTACAGCTCTAACCAGACTACAACTAAACATTTCATATTTAATGAGAGAAGCTGGACTATATAAGAAGTAAAAAAATAAAATAAAATTCAATTAAGTTTCAAAATGCAAAATCAAAATTTTAAAAATCATAGAGGTGGCTAAGTACCCCTATGGATAAATGTAGATCCACCCCTCTCTGTTACTCAAAGTTGTCTCATCATTTGACAGTACAGTGGATGATAATGGAATACAAAATCAACTAGCATATATACCTGGTCTTGGATATGTCCCTGAGATTGGAACCATAACGCGCCAGAGAGAATAGAGGCCAAAAAAATTTGAATAATCCTTAGAGTGCCGAAAGACTCGTGCCTTCTTTCTTTTAGACCCCTCTGCAGCAAAACTGTGAACTGGCTCCACCAGCTGGTACACCATTTTGTACTTGGGTTAGGTTCATCAGTTTCCCTCAATTGCCTCGTCACTTCTTCCAATTCCTCTTGTACCAAGTTTTTCAGCTCTGTATTATATGCTGACACCAGTTCAGCTTTAATTTCCTCTCTTTCACGCACTGCTTCGTCTGGAGACAAACCTGCATTTTGATATATTTGCATCAGAAATAAATATTATCAGTACTATTACTAAAAGGTGTATGAAGAATTGAGATGTAGAGTTAAACAAGAACATCTATTTATTTTCTTTGTAGATAAGTGCACTAGAATTTCAATTTATTAAACAAGAACATCTATATATTTTCTTTTCTTTCTAAAATGTTCTGTATATATAAGCAAAAGTCATGAAATGACATACGTACCATTGGCAATGTCAAGAAGGAAGTCAGACGGGTTCATCGCTACATTAGGTGCATATCCAACACTTGCAAAATACTCCATTGCCAAGGAAGCCTTACCAAAGAATAATGGATGCCCGTCGGATAAAAGCAACACCTTGTGAAACATGTAAAACATGCGGCTTGATGGTTGGTGTATGCTCATGACCACTGTGCGACCACCCTTTGTCAGATTTAACAATGTCAACACGATCTTACTGGCAGTAGTCGAATCTAGGCCAGAAGTGGGTTCATCCAAAAAGAGTAAACTAGGGTTGATGAGCAACTCCTGACCAATGCTAACACGCTTTCTCTCTCCGCCTGATACTCCACGCTTTTCTGAATTCCCGATTATGCTATCACGACATGCTGTCAGGCCCAATTCTGCCATGACACCCTCTGCAATGTCAGCCTTCTCTTTCCTAGAGATTGAATCAGGGAGCCGAAGCAGCACAGTGTAGAGTAGTGTTTCGGTGACAGTGAGGTGGGGGTAAAGAACATCATCCTGAATTAATTTTTTGAGCGTTAAACATCTAATTATTTAATTTCACAATTCTTTGTGTAAAAGCTTTGCTTGGTTATATATTGTAACCACTAAACTATTCTTATGTCATCAAGAAATATTATGTCTAATCTAAAAGAAAAAAGATGTATCTTGTTGTCTGGAAATACTAATAATCATTGAGTAAATGTTTTCCTTCTAACACACGGAATATTTGATAATTAATGTGTTATTACTTATTAGCTAGCAGTTAATATATGTTCTTTTTTGTCACTATTTTCTTTTAAATTATAATTTTTTAATTCTACTCACAAATATATTCATCTGCTATACTTACAAAGTACTACTTATATATCACAGGTGAAGAAAAAAATATGTCAAAACACTAACATGTAAAAGTATTAGATATATACAAATTCCACCGAAATTTTTATAAATATACAAAATTCTAAATTAATTTAACGATCTATACATTTTTTATATTAATTTCCAAATCTATCCAAACTGCTGACACTGTCAGCGGTTTCAGAAAGCTAGAACCGCGACAGGGTCAACGGTTTAAGCCAAGCACGATTTTTGCTGCTTTCTGCACACTTTTTGAAATAACAAACGACTCAGATTAAAACAACGAGCGACTCATATTAAAACACTGTTTGTAATCATTATAGAGTTGCGCAGTTTCATCCGAATTGAATTTAATATAATTTAAATATTAGATATTTTTGTTAAACTTTTATTTTTTTCAAAAATAGAAAGACCATAATATTTTCTGTATTTACCTAGAAGTGACTTTTGAACCGGAATCAATAATTCAGATTCAAATCATTTTTATTTTTTTCTAATAACATACAAAGAAATATTTTAATTTTTCTTACAGCCATGAAAAATCCGATCTGAAAAATATTGATCCGGGTTATTTGTTTATGTCTTTCTAATAAATCAAATTATATGATATTCTATCTAATTTTAAAAAATATATAAAAATGTTTCTAATATTTTAATAGAAAAAATAAATAAATTATCATATTTTCTAATTAAATAAAATAATTAAATGAAAAATGATATTAAATTCAATTCGGATGAAACTGCGCAACTCTGTAATGATTACAAACAGTGTTTTAATCTGAGTCGTTCGTTGTTTCAAAAAGTGTGCAAAAAACATCAAAAACCGTGCTTTGCTTAAACCGCTGACAATGTGAGCGGTTATAGCTGTCTGAAACCGCTGACTGTGTGAGCGGTTCTGGCTTCTGAAACCGCTGACATGTTAGCGGTTTGGATAGATTTGAAAATTAATATAAAAAATATATAGATTGTTAAATTAATTTGAGATTTTGTATATTTATAAAAATTTCGGCAAATTGCATGCTGGAAGTAACTAAGATTGGAAGAACACCATCAATCAAAAAAGGCAAAAAGGAAAAAGATGTTTTGTACCTGGGTCACGAATCCAATGTTACGACTGAGAGAACTTGAGTATGGACAACCATTGAAGGCAATAGTACCAGTAACTTTACCCTTGACAGATTTGGTACCAGTCAATTCGAGACGACCACCGAGTATGGTGAGAAGAGTGGTCTTCCCACTGCCTGATGGGCCCAACAATGCTAACATCTCTCCAGGACGAACAACACCTGTCATACATAGAAAAACAAAAACTTTATTACTTCCATATAATGGATCCTATATACAGGATCAGATCACAATTCAACTAATCTTATTTTGTAATTGTTTTAATCAAGCTGGTGTTTAAGCAGCTGGTACCTCTAATTTATGTGGTGTGCACACATGTCAGGACTATTAGCAATTAATGGTACATAATCTAGGGAATTTGTTTCGTTTGATTTAAAGTTTGCATGGGAACTTTATAGATTTAGGAAATTCTCTAATTATGAATATATATATATATATATATATATTACGAGACCTGAAACTCCATTTAGGATGGTGCGAGTAGAGCTTTTCTGATTGCTGTTCTGGGCCTTGCTCTTGATCTTGTATACTACATCCTCGAACTATATATGAAAAATAATCAATATTGTCAGAATTGTCATGTTAGATCAAGAAGTACTATTTACAGCTGTCTCTTCATCACCAAAGCTGTATTAATTTTGTTCTTAGTTTCTAATTCATAAAGATAATGAGCTATTACATACACAATTGATATATACTAATTAGCTTACGGATCCATTTATAGTAAGAATTCAATGATGATAAAATTTTCATTATAAAACTTGCATAAATATTCATTAGTTTTGATGTGCATGATATAAACAGTACACACAGATCAGATATAATGTTGAATTTGAAAAATTGGAATTTACATTTGACGAGCATGTCAAAATTGTCAAATTAATTTCAGTATTAATTTATAGGAACAATATCAATATATCATATATACAGTGGCAGAGAGGAGCAAATTTTTTTTTTTTTTTTTTTTTTGCAAAATAGCCTTATGAAAATTGTACTTTTAAACATTCTTAAACATCAAAATAATTCTGAAATCATGTCACATTCTTTGCCTGCTGAAAATGTTCAAACATGATAACCTACTCAATCATAAGCTCTTTTTCTTAGTTTAATAAAATTTGATATTATTATTGGTCTTTTTGCTTCAAAAGAAAAAAGAATAAGAAGAACATAACTTGTTAATTCAATCAAATGCCAAAGAAAAATAGAGGAGCAAAAACAAAGCTGATGCAATTTAGCATACAAACCTTGAGAGTGACAGAGCGTTGCAGCTTGGAAAAAATGGTACTACCTCCAGCCAATTCTATCTCCATCTCCACACCAAATAAATCTCTCTGATCTATATATTAATTCTCCAAGATATTATATATCCTAATTAGTAGAATTATGGCAATAATATGGTTACAACAATGGCTATGAAGAAAGAAGAAGGCAGTCCTTTCTTTTGGTCGGTGCGAGTGCTGGGGGAGAAGGGTCGGGGCGGGGGGGGGTCGGGCTTAACAAATTCAACTCTTCTGCCTCTTTGGCATTAATATAGGACAAGTGAGGAGTAGTGTATATTACACTGTCTTGTTTTGGATACACAGGAGAGCAGCATATCTCTCTTATATTATCCCTTTGATTTTTTTATCTTTTAGTTCAGCGTTTCTTGTTCTGATGTCTGGTCAGAACCGTTTGTACATATATACATGTCCTTGCAGATCCAGAAAAGGTTTTGTAGTGTGTTCATACGCTTATTTTTGTTGTTGTTAATATTACAAAAAACGTTCACATGAATACAATGATGATAATTAATACAATAATTAATACATGATGATAGTTAATACGCTTAATAATTCTTTCCAATTAATATTTGTCGGTGGGGAATAGAGGTGTACAAAGTATAAACACAAAGATCTTCCTCAATTAATACAATGAACTATTGTTTGGACATATATACAAAACCGTTCACATGAGCATATCTTTAAAGATATAGGTTAGTTTATCCATGGAGTTATCCTCAATTATTATACCTTTTTTTTTAAAAATTTTTATGATAATATTAAGAGCTTAATTCCCTATTTTGTCAAGATACAAAATTGTTTCTGAAAGCTGAATGCATGCGAAAGAATTAAGCATCATATATATGAACGCATTCATCCAAAAAAATTATGATAATAATTAAGAGCTTCCCTATTTTTTTTTTTTTTTTTGTCAAAATACAAAATTGTTTCTGAAAGCTAAATGAATGCGTAAGAATTAAACATCATATGAACGCATTCATTCAAAAATTTTGATGCATAGAATATTATTTTGTATTTCAGTGATTTAAAATACAGAAATAGAAGATCATGCTGATGTCATTCTATTGCTTTCCTCCACCAAGTGTTTAGAAAATATTTAAAGAGGAAGGTTCGAATGTTTTCAATTTTCAAGTCTTTATAATGTATTTATTTTTTAATTTTTAAATAAATAAATTCTAATACTCAGATGTCAAAAGAAATTTTATAAATGATCTCATCCATTTTCTTACATGCACATTATAATATCATCACATTTTGTTTTATTTAATATTAAGAAATGATCCATAGTATATTTTTACGAACTTTTGATGTCAATTAAGTAAAACAAAGTTGAAATATCCTAAAATACATAAAGACAATGATATATCTAGAGCATATCTGATTTGACATTTTAGTTTAATATTTTTAATTATTAAAATTTTAAAAATAGAGGAAAATATGTGAATCCTTTTTATATGTTGATATCTTCGCTTACTTTTTTTCTTTTCTTCTTTTCCGTCATTCTACAATGAAAATCTAATATAATATCTCAAAAGATTTCGTCAATATTTTATGAGAATATTTAAATACATTGAATTTAGACATGATTTTAACTGATATATAAGATCCTTGCTCTATTGTAATACACAGTTATTTGATAATTAAATAGATATTTGAGGAGAGATCGGATTACACACTTTTTGTTGACACATTTTGACACTTATTATTTTGAAAGTCCAAATAGTCGATCCAAACCGTTCAACATGATTGATATATTAAAATGTGCTTGGAGATGAAATTTTACATTTTTTTTATTTTTTTTACTATTTATTAAGATGGTTACAAAATTATTGTTTTCGGATCATTGAAAAACAACGATTTTGTAACCATCTTAATAAATAGTAAAAAAAATTTAAAAAAAATATAAAATTTGATCTCCAAGCACATTTTAATATGGTTATCATGTTGAATGGTTTAGATCGATTGTTTGGATTTTGAAATTGCAAATTTGACATATAAAAAAAACAGTGTCAAGATGTGTAAAAAAAAAGGGTGATCTAGATATATAGTTTAATTTTTCAAGGGTCGATATATATATAGCCTCTCCCTTACGATTGTATCTTTTTTTTTTTCTTTAAAATATTCTCTATCCCTAGTGATATCAGAGGACAAGGTTGTCATGCTTGCAACAAGCCAATGTGAAGGATACTATAGCTCATTGAAGAGATGGAGAGACAAGGAGGGTGGGGGGTGTTCGACGCACATCGGCTCAAATTTAATTTGATGTTCGGTCGGAGTCATTTGGTTCCTGTTAAAATTCATGCACACCTAATTTGTCCAATGACTTCGCATTAAAATTCCGGTAGAGACAATATTAAGGCCTCGGTCGTGTTTGTGAAGATTTCTTGTTGATACCTCAATTGCTGAGGGAGGCCCGATTTGTTGTGAAGTACCACTGAGCAAAGCCAAGACCGTCGATCGAGACACAACATCAACTTCTTCCACAGAAAAAATATCATCTCTAGCAATGAAAAATCACCTCGGTTACCTCTTAACCATACGAGAGACGACAGTCACCAACCTATATATTGACGTGAAAACAGATATTCCTGCCTCCAAGCGACGAATGCAACCTGAGGAATTCATTGATTGGCTTGACAAGGTAGAAAGCGTCTTTGAATATAAAGAGGTGCCTGATGGAGAGAATACCAAGATAATGGCTTCACAGATCACCAAACATGTCGTAATATAGTGGGAGCTAGCAGCACGATAATGGTAGCACATGCTAGAACTCGGTTTAAAAAATGGTTTGGAAAATCAGCAATTTCAAGTTGAATCGCACTGACGAGACGATTCCGGGTGAATCTTCAGGAAATTCGGTTTTAAATCATAATAATTGGCCGAGTTTTGAGCAGAAACTGTACGTAGCGTGCTTGGTTTAACAAAACTCGGGTAACCCGTAATTGGGAGAATTTTGAATGTAGGTGTGAGGACGACAACAATGGCGAAATGACAAATCGACAGTTTAAACACAAAAATTAGTTCTTTGTTTCATAATTGATCGATATCGGTACAATTGATAGTTGGCCTTATTTAGGCAATAAAATTACAGAAAGAATGATCCAAAATGTATACTTAGATGACAGTAATTAACGACGGTGTGACAAATTAGCTGTTCTTGGCTAATGTGGATTAACAACCACCTCAACGAACTTGTTCTCTTTGTCTCCATTCCTGTTCGCAATGTTTCCTCTGATTCTGAAAACTATGGCCCATTTCGCAGTGAAATAAGGATCCAACGGCTATGGTCATTATTTATTTAAATTTGCGGGTACCGTTTTTAGAACAAATGTTGGGCTGCCCAAGCCCCTGCCCGCAGTCCCCCTCCTCTTTCTCTTTTGCTGAGACTGTGAAATCGTTGGAATTGGTACAAGTATGACCTGCAATTAGTTCTCAACAGGTTCAATCACCGTTCAATATGCTTTAAGATTCGTGCGCAATGCTTTAAATTTTGCGCACACAGATCTTAAGATGGATCGGACGATCATGGAACTCGTTGAACCTAAAAGTAGATCCGATGGACATCATACCCACTCCGTTCTCAGTTCGAGATAGAATAGGACTATAGGAGAGACAACCTGACTTAGTGGGGCCGAAGTTCAGTATACGAGATAAAATAAAGTGGGAACCGTAATGGGCCTTTGTTAATGGGCTTTTGCTTATCATATACAGTATGTTCATTCTGATTCTAAATCAATTACAGAACTATGATTAAAATGACCAAATTATCATAAAATGGTCTTACAAAAATTCGATGTAAGTGAGGTCAAATCGAACAATTTTTTGGTATTAGCCGACGAAATTAACTGAACATTTATTCCGTTTATTCAGTTGAACTAAATTTAATAGAAATTCATTCAATTGAAAAATAATTTTTACACAAACACAAACTTATTGAAAAAAGTTATTTAGCCACAAAAGTTCTAAAACAAGCTTTTGAGGTGCTTTTCTATTACCAGTACATTAATTCTTCCTGGCAAGCACCTCTTAGAGCACATGAATATGATTAAGGGCTAAATCAGAACACCCATTTTCACTTCTGATCTGAAGTACTTGTACGGGATTATCGCTTGGAAACCCCAATCCTCTGCAAACCCATATAAGCCAGAAACCTGAGGAATATTAGCATCACAAACATTGCAATTATATTAAACTGCTTGTGTTCAAAGCCGACTGCCTTGACTGAAGGTAAATTGGCCACGCTGCATCTTTGACCCGGTGCACACTCGTATGTATCTTCCGAAGTGAATTGTGTTAGAAGCAACAGCTTGAATGCATGGAAACTGATAGCGATGTACTTGACCCATGTAAGAAATACAGGGAACTTCTGCATGTAAAACCTGGCTACAATCATAAATAACATCATGATAATTGATGTAAATGTCGTCGCCTTTTTTAGAACCATTATGAAAGCACCTATAGCAAGACCGAGGCCTTGCCAAACCAAAACCGCAAAGAGCATGACGAGGAGGAATTCTATGTAGCTTAAAATTGTCAGTTTTAAACCACCCATCCAATAGGTGATTGTGATGGATATAGTTGGTAGGATTAGTTCCATCGGAAGGTCTCCGATCGAACGAGCCATCAAGTAGGAGGAAAGGCAGTACATGTGGGAAGAGCGCTCTTTGGATAGCATCTCTCGCTCTCGTGGGAAGGTGAAAATGGCTTCATAGACTGGGGTGAAGCTCCAAAGGTTGAGTATATTGAAAATTAACCCCACCTATAAAACCATAATTTAATCTTACTATTCCTCAAAATTAAATGATAATGGAATACACAATCAAATAGCATATATACCTGATCTTGGACATGTCCTTGAGATTGGAACCAGAAGGCACCAGAGATAATAGAGGCTACAAAAATTTGAGCAATCATGAGACTGCTGAAAGACTCATGCCTTCTTTCTTTGAGACCCCTCTGCAGCAAAACTGTGAACTGGCTCCACCAACTGCTGCACCATTTTGTACTCTGGTTAGGTTCATCAGTTTCCCTCAATTGCCTCGTCACTTCTTTCAATTCCTCTTGTACCAAGTTTTTCAGCTCTGTGTTATATGCTGAAACCAGTTCAGCTTTGATTTCCTCTCTATCACGCACCGTTTCGTCTCGAGATAAACCTGCATTTTGATATATATGCATCACAATCAAATATTATCAGTATTATTAAAAGGTGTATGAAGAACGAGTCCGGCTAATGCTCTTCCTTTAGAACTTCAACAATATGTTTCTAGCCTCCAGAATCTATCGAATCGGTTTCAAATGACAAATCCAAAACATTCAAATCAAGCAGTAAAATATTGAAGGTTTGTAATAAATAGTACATTAAAATGTGCACAAATCCATTATATTTTGACTGTTTGACTTGTTAGTAAATAAATTTGAAAATTAAATTTTTTTTATATGTAAACGCAGTTCTCATTAAGGAAACGGTTTGAACGATTTGAATTTATCGTTCAAAGCCAATTCAATAAGTATCATTTTCTCATTCTAATTCAAACCCTTACAACCACATGACAATTCTTATCACCCAGACATGCACTGAATTTTTCTGTTATCAAGTAAATGTTGATGTAATGAAGCAAATGATCAAATTCAAAATAAAAAAAGGGGAAAAAAAGCCAGCACTAAAGAAGCATATATATATATTTTTCCCTAAAATCATGTGCTGGTCTGATATATGAGCAATTAAAAATCATGAAATCACATACCAGTAGCAATGTCAAGAAGGAAGTCAGACGGGTTCATCGCCACATTTGGCGCATATCCAACACTTGCAAAATACTCCATTGCCAAGGAAGCCTTACCAAAGAATAATGGATGCCCGTCCGATAAAAGCAACACCTTGTGAAACATGTAAAACATACGGCTTGATAATTGGTGTATGCTCATGACCACTGTGCTATCACCCTTTGTCAGATTCAACAATGTCAACACGATATTACCGGCAGTAGTAGAATCTAGGCCGGAGGTGGGTTCATCCAAAAAGAGTAAACTTGGGTTGAGGAGCAACTCCTGACCGATGCTAACACGCTTCCTCTCTCCGCCTGATACTCCGCACTTTTCTGAATTCCCGATTATGCTATCACGGCATGCTGTCAGGCCCAATTCTGCCATGACACCCTCTGCAATGTCGGCCTTCTCTTTCCTAGAGATTGAATCGGGGAGCCGAAGAAGAACAGTGTAGAGTAGTGTTTCAGTGACAGTGAGGTGGGGGTAATGAACATCATCCTGAATTATTTTGTTTGAGTGTTAAACATCTAATTATTTAATTAATATGTCATCAGCAATATTCTTTATATATAACTGGAAAAGCTTTTCTTGGTAATATACTGTAAACACTAAATTATTATTATGTCATCAGGAAATATTATGTCTAATCTAAAAGAAGGATGAATACAACATTAAAAAAAGAAGAAGATGTTTGTACCTGGGTCACGAATCCAATGTTACGGCTGAGAGAACTTGAGTATGGACAACCATTGAAGGCAATAGTACCAGTAACTTTACCCTTGACAGATTTGGTACCAGTCAATTCAAGACGACCACCGAGTATGGTGAGAAGAGGGGTCTTCCCACTGCCTGATGGGCCCAGCAATGCTAACATCTCTCCGGGACGAACAACACCTGTAATATATAGAAAACAAAAAAAATATTATTACCTTCATATAATGGATCCTATATACAGTATCAGCCAATTCAACTAATCTTATTTTGTAATTTGTCTTAATCAAGCTGGTGTTTGTGCACACATGGTAGGACTATATATGATCATGGTGCATATTCTAGGGAATTTATTTTATTTGATTTCAAGTTTGGAAACAATTAATAGATGTGAACCTTATATTATTATACCTGAAACTCCATTTAGGATGGTGCGAGTAGAGCCTTTCTGATTGCTGTTGTGCGCCTTGCTCTTGATCTTGTATACTACATCCTCGAACTATATGAAAAATAATCAATGTCACAATTGGAACCGACTCCTCTGCTCGCCAAATTGGAGAGCAGAACCCTGCTTTTCCAAATCGAACCATTCATTTGTGTTAAGATTCGTGCATAAAAAAATTCAACGGTTAGATTTCAAAAAGTCCTGCTCTCCTATTTGGCGAGCAGCGGAGTCGGATCCGTCACAATTATCTTGTTAGATCAAGCAGCAATATTTACAATTTTACAGCCGTCTCTTTATCACCAAACTTTGTTCTTAAGGAGCTATTACATATAAAATTCATATTAAAATTAAAAAAATATACTGACGTATTTGGACTTCAAAATAAATATAAAATCATGTCACATTCTATATTTATATTCACTAATACAAAAAACACTTTTACTGACTGTTAAAAAATCCCTATACCGACTGTTATTGAGACGTCAGTGATGGCGCCGCCAGTATAGGTACTCTTTACTGGCCGGTAAATAACAGTCAGTGTAGACATTCAACACTGACTGTTCAAATAAACCGTCAGTGTTGGACACCTACACCGACTGTTTTCTTGAAAAAACCGTCGGTGTTGGGCACCTACACCGACTGTTTTCTTTAAAAAACCGTCGGTGTTGGACACCTACACCGACTGTTTTCTTTAAAAAACCGTCAGTGTTAGGCACCTACACCGACTGTTTTCTTAAAAAAACCGTCGGTGTTGGGCACCTACACCGACTGTTTTCTTTAAAAAACAGTCGGTGTTTGCATAAAATTTTGGCATGGTTCTATTTGTATTAGGGCTAGCCTCCATATTTTTGCTAGCAATATATTACTATTCAACATTCATCTAAATTAAATAAAATATCATGCAAATAATTTGAGCAACACAAACAAAAGACAATACAATATAAACACTACTTATATTTCATTCACAAAAAAATATACTATAACAAAATTTACATAACACACTTACAAAATATACATATGAAGTTAATAACATTGTATTTCTTATAAATAGTTTAGAAGTTGTCCAAGAAAAATGCAAACCACTGTCGTCAAATCACTAATAGAGAATGAGAAATGCACACCACTGTCTCCACTACAAAATAGAAAAATGAAAATGAGAAAGGTTTAGAATTTTAATAGAGAATTTTCTGTCACTATTGTCAAATCACAAGGCACAGTTGCATTTTCTGATATCAGAATAGCAAAAAAAATAGATATAAAGAAAAGAGAAAGGACCTTTGAAGTGCAAATGACATCTCAGAGGTGAATGTTACAATTTATCAAATGGCCATTGTAAGTCTCCCCATTCTTCAATTCAACCAACTAAATACAAAAATTAAACAGCAACAGGGTTTAAGAGTTTAGTTCCCTAAATTATTTGTTACGCATTGCTGATATTGAACTTATAATGAATATAAAGTTGCATTTTAAATCCTTCATTCCTTATTTAGTACACAGTACATCACTACTTTTAAGTACTCTAGGTTTATTGGAATTCTCCAAGGGGAAATTTTCTAAACAGGAAAATATGGACCACATGGAAATTTTACTTACAAGTGCTCCATTTTACTTAAAAAACCTTCCCTATATTGTAGATTGACTATCGTACCACTAAGTTATATTCACTGAGAGGCAATTCATTTTATTTAACCCTTTCCTATAATATAAATTAACTACATTAGGATTTAATAATACCAGAGAGGTGTGGCATTTTCAACCGAAATCTCCTGAAAACCGAGACCAAGAATTCCATCGAATTTCACAACCAAGAATGTCACATTGGGTTCCTTAGTGGCTTCAATGAGGGCCTGAAATTCATTATCACTATTAAAGAGGCTCAGAATAACAGTGAAAGGAAAATGGCAAAACTTAATTAAGAGGAAGAAGACAAAAAAACCTGATCCTTTACTATGAGATCATCGATTGTAACTTGTTCTTCACTGAAGAAACCAGAAATAGACCCAGTTCCATAGCGAATGCTAGCAATTTGACCTAATAAGGTGATATATATAGAGGGAGAAAGAGAGAGAAAGAGAAGAAAGCAACATTCAGATATTTCAAGGAACAAATAGATAGGGAAAAAATGTATGACTGTGCAAGAATTAGACAAACAAAAAACTAATTCAAGTAGATAGAGACTAAAATCATATGAAATTAGGGAAAGGATTTTTATAATGCAACCCATCTAAAATAAAAACACAAGTAATACTGTTATTTCAGCCTTACTACTATCTCTAACTAACAAGATTCCCAAGTAGCTCTTGCAAACGGCTGAGAAAAGCTGAAAATGCAATAAAGATATAAGAAAACAAAGAATAGTACTGACAAGCTTGCTTTATTGCTCAAAAGCATGTAAATTGATTGTGGTTTTAATTATTCAAGCAACATTGAAAGCATGTACAACAAAAGATGCTTGCAGTTAATTTTTATGTTTCTTAGTTTGATTAAATTGATTTTATGTTTCTGGTACCAACTCCTGAAATTTAGCGGTACCTCTATAATTGGATGCTTGAACGACAAACTCTCGGCATGCAGTGCATGAAAATCACAGTCTATGCCTTTCCAGTTACAGACCCCACCATATTTCACATCCCCTCTTATCGGTAACCCGAGATACTGGCAATGCAATATGATCTGATGTGTTCTACCACTCTTTGGGTACGCCCGTATTAACACCTCATCTCTTATACAGATTTCATTCTCACCAAATGACATTTTGTCTCGTACCACTATTGATTTTACCTCACTGTCAGAAGTACCAGTATTTAAAAAGTTACCAGTACCACTATTGATTTTACCTCACCAACAGTGGTATTTATTTTATCTCTTTTGCCTTAGAATTAATGTGCCAATAAGCAATAATGGTTATCAGTACTTATTGTATTTGCAGAGTTGGAGAAGAACATTCTCTAATAGACAGATCCCATCTTTGAAGCTTTAATATCTGCACTATATCCTGATATTGACAGATTTGAGAAAGAGGTACTACATCTTTTAATGCAAAAGTGTCTTTACTAATACATGTTCTCAATGCAGTGACAAATCTCTGCTTTGAAATAAGTTTTGTACAAATAACATCAAATTAAAAAGGTTTTTCTATTGAACTACAACTAAAACAAATAATTTATACTTAAAATTAAGAAATTTGAAGCTTCTCTTTAAGTGAACACATGATTAGCAGCTCTAATTTTAAGTACAGTAGATTACAAAACTTGACCAATATTCAAAATTGGAGACTAATTATCTGTTCTAGCAGCTAAAAATTGGAAGATCTACTCAAAAGCAGTGCGAGAGAGAGAGAGAGAGAGAGAGCATCTGGTACCTGTTGTGAGGTACAGCTAATTTTAGAGAGAGATCGAGTAGCTGGTACCTCTTTTAACAGGCGGAATTGCAAGTTGTGATTATTGAATCGATGATTGACAAGCTAGAGAGGAGGAGAGGAGAGGCAGGGGAGAAAGGCGTGGCTCAACGGAAGAGAGGGCGCCGGAGTGAGAGCTTGGACTGAGAAGGGGGAAACGAAATTAGAAAGGGTGAGAGCTTGGACTGAGGCGGCTGTGCGGTGGAGACAAAATTAAAGAGGGAAACGAAATTAGAAATGTTCTCTGATGAATTTGAGAAACAAAATTAAAAGGTGTGCTTGGACTGAGACGGGGGAAACGAAAATAAAGAGGGAAATGAAATTTTCTTAGCTGATCAAAAGAGAATGGCGGGGAAACGAAAATTTTCGGTAGAAAGTGAAAACGGTTCGGAAATATAACAGTCAGTGCAGAAAGACAATACTGACGGTTTTGAAATAAAAACAGTCAGCGTATGATTTTAATAGTCACGGTTTTGAAATAAAAACTAACTATGATATTAACACTGACGGTTTTCAAATAAAAATAGTTGGCAAAAATATCAACACTAACGGTTTCATAATAAAAACAGTCAGTGAATAAATTTTTTTGAAAAAATTAAAAATAAAATCAACATTAAAGGAAGTTTGGAATCAGACTGTTCATTTTCACATGGAAAATCAATGGTCGATCTGTAGTGAAATCATTCCAAATCAGTTTTAAAATGATCAAAGGAGAACATTGAACGTAATCAACATAAAAGTTTGGAAGTTTTATTATGTATGAGCTTCGATCCGATACGAAGTGTTTATGGCCATACGATGCTTCAATTTTCGGTCAACTAGATGGATGGGTAAATAAAAACAAATTTTGATCAAACTTGAATGCAAGATAATAACTACAGTGCTCTTTAATTTAAACGGTTCCGATCGACCCACGGACGACATATTTTTGTACATCTGCATTAACTCAAGAAACAAGAGTTTATGTTTCATGTTCATGCATAGAAGATGTGAGTCATATATGTAATATGCATGCAATGCTATATAATTTAATGTGTCAAAATCATTTAATTAAACAATAAATATGTTATAATATTAATTATTTCATAAATTTCATTAATATAATTTCCATTATAAAATATTTTTTTAAATTAAAGTCAAATTTGGATGTTAATTGTCTAAATTTCACTAATAACGTAAATTACTAATCATACTTATTAAGTAGAATATGTTCATTCTAATAAATAAGCATTACAATTTTTCGATTAAACAATTAATTAGTAATTTTCGTTGTATCAGGTTTTCCATTCCATCCTTAACAAACTTTTAAACACTATACAACGAACGTCTTACCACATATAATTTCAATCCTATTTTATGAATTACATCTATAAAATACTCCTTACATCTATAAATTCAATTTAAACAAATACATTTAATTATTAAATATCTTACAAAATATACAAAATGCATAATTTTTTATTCTCAAATAGTACATCCCTAACAATTTACTTTTAAATATACAAGTGAAATTACTTTTTTTATGAAACCCAACGGAGCAACACTAACTGTTCAATTGAAAAAAACAGTCGGTGAAAGTCCAAACAACACTGACCCTTTCTCTAAAAAAACAGTCGGTGAAAGTTGGAACAACACTAACCCTTCTCCTAAAAAAACAGTCGGAGAAAGTCATTTCTCAACACTGACTGTTAAATTAAAAAAACAGTCGGTGAAAGTTCGAACAACACTGACCCTTCTCCTAAAAAAACAGTCGGTGAAAGTCATTTCTCAACACTGACTGTTAAATTAAAAAAACAGTCGGTGAAAAGTCGAACAACACTAACGCTTTTCATAAAAAAACAGTCAGTGTTGGTTTACCGACGGTTTTTAAAAGTGAACAGTCAGTGTTGAAGTTATTGATATTTATGATTTTGCCACGTAGACTCTACACTGACTGTTACATAATAAAACAGTCAGTGATTAAGGGTCAGTGAAAGTGTTTTTTGTACTAGTGATTTTTACTCCACCTTGATAATAAAACTTGGTATAAGTATTGGCCTATTTTGCTTCAAAAGAAAAAAAAAAAGATAACCTGTTCAATCAAATGTTAAAGAAAAACAGAGGAGCTAAACCAAAGATGATGCAATTTAGCATACATATATACCTTGAGAGTGAGAGAGCGTTGAGGCTTGGAAAAAATGATATTACCTCCAACCAATTCTATCTCCATCTCCACACCAAATAAATCTCTCTCTCTCTATATATATTAAGTCTCCAAGATATTATATATCTTAATTAGTACTGGGGTAGCACTAAAAGCAACAAAATTGGCAAATAGGACGAGAAACTAAAAAAATAAAATGAAACAAATCAAGGATGCATTTGTTTAATTTTTATATGAATCGTATATTCCCAATATAATATTCGTATGAGAAGTTGCATGAGAACACAACTAGCGTACCATATATTCTTTTCTACCACGTTGTAGTCTATTCATATGTGAAATGTATAAAATATTATTTTTTCAGATTGGATTATATATCAAATGAATATGAATACGAATACAGATATTTAACAGATATAATTGGATATTATCCGGATAAGGATACAAATACATATATAATTTGAATTTTTAATTCAAAATTAATATATATCTAATTAAAAACATTCTCTTCAACATACTTAATTTTAAAATAAAAGAGATAATTCTGCCATTATGACCTCAATTTTGTTTTTAACTTTTATATACTAATTCCCAAAATTTTATTAACAACATTAAAATAATATAAATTTAAAAACGTAACATCACATTCAAAGAATTTCAAATTATATATTTTTTTGCTGAATTATTCAATGGAATTTATGGCTAGTTTTGTTGAATTTGTCCGTCCGCCATTTCAAATGGGGACACAAAAAATGTGTCTGCCATTTGACGTTGTGGACATGCTAAATATTGAACCCACACTAAATAGTGTGTTTTAATTTATCAATTTTTAGGTAGGGATATTTTTTAAAAAAATTTCGGATTTAGGAGTGTTTAAATGAGCTATAAAAAATATTGACATTGTAAATGACTCATATAAGATGTAGTGTGAGAAATGAATTATATGAAATGAAACAATGAATTAATTGATGTATGAGAAGAGAAATTTCTAGAGATTTCTAGTCGCCATCTTTTTTTCTCCTTCCTCTTTCTTTTATTAAGAACACAAAATTTAAAAGACAAAATCAAAGCAACATATACCATAAATAGTCCAACACAAATTACAGAGAGAATGATATAAAATTTATGCTATGACCAAAATAATTAACCGCCATGTGAACCATAATGGGCCTTTGTTAATGGGCTTTGCATATCATATACAGTATGTCCATTCTGATTCAAATTCATGTTTCAAAACTTAGATTAAAATTATCTTAGAGAAATTAGAGTAAATCTAGAGTGTGACGTGCTCACCAAGAGAGTTTGGTGAGCACAACTCCAAAATTATATCGGATCGGTTTCAAATGACGAATCCAAACCGTTGAAATCTATGTACTTCGTAAGTGATGCATGTACATGCAAAATTTTGGAAGTTTCGAATTCATTTGCTACAAGGTCAAGCAGTCAAAGTAATGAATCTTTTAATAAGTTACTTTATAAGTTGTTTTATATATTCATTTTTTATCATTTCTTTGACCGCTTGACCTTGTAGCAAATGAATTCGAAAATTTCAAAATTTTGCATGTAGATGCATCACTCACGAAGTACATGGATTTCAACGGTTTGGATTCATCATTTGAATCTGATCCAATGTATCTTTGAAGTTGTGCTCACCAAAATCTCTTGGTGAGCACGTCACACCCTAGATTTACTCGAGAAATTATGTTGAATGCATTGCGTGCTTTCAGGACTGATCAAATGGACGTCAGTAAGTTCAAATCGAACATTTTTTTTTGTAATAGCCGACGAAATTAATAACTGAACATTTATTGGGTTTATCAGTTGAACTGAATTTAATATAAATTTATTCAATTGAACCTAATTTAAATACATAATGGCTCTGCCATGACCATTAAGTTGTTTTAACCTTTAAATGACGGGATTGGGTTTTGGACAAAGCCTCAACCAAAGATAAGCTTAAACGTGCAATTTGCATTGAGATTCGTGCAAACATATTTAAAATTAAATAAATTTAAATGGTAGATGAAATGCACTTATTATATTCACCTGTCATATTTTGTTTGGAGAAAATCAGAAGCAATTCTACTATAGTTGTGAATTTTAGGATAAGGGTTCTGATAATTTTGCTTTGAACTATCATGATTTTATTTTGCTACAATCTAGCCGTTAACCTCTGGTACCAGTACCACCAAGAGCAAACCTCCTTCACAGGTACCAGATGGTACTGGTACAGTACAATGGTCCTTATTCAGTTATTTTTTTAGCATCTGATCAATGTCTTGTAATTCACTTCCAATGCATATACTAATTTTCAAACCTATGATATTTTACATGGAGCATAATGCCTTATTCACAGGACTAAATATCTTTCTCTGTTGAAAATTTCAAATTATTGTCTACTCTCTCTTTTTGATTTTGTTTTCCTTTTGAGATTATTTGAAAGGGGAAAGCAACCAAGGAAAAATCACATGAGTTCTCTGAAATGCCAAAAGACAAAAGCAGAGTAGTTGACCACAATAAAAAACAATAACAACACTAAAGATGAGTTCTTTGGCCACAACAGTTCTCTAAAATTGGTTTTAGGTTCTATGTTCTCACTAATTCACCATTACATTTATTTCTTACTGACATGCACATCTTACACTAGATAAATATGATTATAATTACCCTTCTACAAAGGCCTTTAAAAAATAGCAAGAGCTAAGAATAACCCTTTAAAAAATACTATAACCTTGAAGCCTATTAATTATCAAATTATATATCAGCTGTGAACCCCAATTCTCCTCAATCCCAAATAAGCCAGAAACCTCCAGGAAATTAGCATTATGAGCATTATGATCATATTATACTCTTTGTGCTCGAAGCCGACCACCTTGACTTGAGGTAAATCGGTCATGCTGCATGTCAAACCTGGTGCACACTCGTATAAATCTGTCGGTGCGAATTGTGTGACAAGCAGTAGCTTGAAAGTGTGAAAGGTGACAGAAAGGTACTTAATCCAGGCAACAAATGCAGGTACCTTTTGCACGAAAAACCCACCAACGAGCATGAAGGATAGCATGAGAACCGATGAAAATGTAACTGCCTTTCTTAGATCCATTATGAAAGCGCCTATTGCGAGACCGAGGCCTTGCGAAACCAAAACGGTAGCTAGCATGATGAGGAGGAATTCTATGTAGCTTAGCACAGGCGGTTTCAGACCACCCATCCAATAGGTGATGGTTGTAAATAGAGTTGGCAGGATTAGTTCCATTGGAAGGTCTCCTACCAAACGAGCGGTGAAATATGAGGAAAGACGGTACATCCGTGAGGTGCGTTCTTTGGCTAGCATCTCCCGCTCTTGCGGGAAGGTGAAAATGGCTTCAGAGATAGGGCTGAAGTTCCAAAACCCTACTACAAAGAAAATTAGCCCGACCTGTACCAAACGTTTGATTGGTCATATTGTTAGCTTCTTACTCAAAATTCTCTAATGACTTCACATTACATTGAATTCATATGTACTTTTGTTGAAAGAAATGGAGAGAAAAATAAAAAATATATATACACCTGATCTTGGACATGATCTTGAGATTGGAACCATAACATGCCAGCAAGAAGAGAACTGACAATAACTTGAGTAATCTTGAAACAATTGAAAGATTCATGCTTTCGTTCTTTTAGGCCCCTCTCCAGCAGCACCGTGAACTGGTCCCACCAGCTGGTACACCATTTTTCTGTATTGTTGTCTGGTTCATTTTCCCTCAACTGCGTCGTCACTTCTTCCATTTCCTCTTGCACCAAGTTTTTCAGCTTTGAGTTATATGCTAATACCAGTGAAGCTTTGATTTCCTCTCTATCATGCACTGTTTCATCAGGAGAGATACCTATATTTCCCAAAATATTAATTATAACTATAGTCTATGACCCGTAGTCTCGTACTCTTTCTGGCATTCAATTTCAAGAAAAGAAAAAAAATCTCTTGACAAATGAAGCTCAAAAACATAAATGAAGGCATGCACCGGCGCATATATTAGTGCATATGGTTCCCCTACATTAAATTACACATATGAGCAAAATTGAGTTCATCAATTCACAAACCATTAGTAATGTCAAGAAGGAAGTCAGCCGGGTTCATCGGTGCACTTGGTGCATAGCCAACACTTGCAATATAATCCATAGCAGAGAAAGCCTTTCCAAAGTATATTGGATGCCCACCCGATAAAATCAACACCTTTTGAAACATGTAAAATATGCCGCTTGACGGTTGGTGTATGCTCATGACCACTGTGCGATTACCCTTTGTCAGATTTGACAATGTTAACACGATCCTACCAGCAGTAGTCGAGTCCAGACCGGAGGTGGGTTCATCCAAGAAGAGCAAACTTGGGTTGATGAGCATCTCCTGACCAATGCTAACTCGCTTCCTCTCTCCACCAGATACTCCACGCTTTTCTGAATTCCCGATTATGCTATCCCGGCATTCCGTGAGGCTCAATTCTGTCATGACAGCCTCTGCAATAGAAGCCTTCTCCTTCCTAGGAATTGTACTGGGAAGTCGAAGTAGTGCAGTGTAGAGAAGGGTTTCAGTGACAGTGAGATGAGGATAAAGAACATCATCCTGATATATTTTTATGAGCATCGATCAGTGCTAGCCTATCTAATTGTTTATCTTCATATATTAATATTAATTAAAAGAAGAAAAAAAAGGCTAGTGAAGAGTATTCATGCGGATACACGGATTATATATGGTATAATGTGTTATCACTTATCAGCAATCTATATTCTTTTGCCTTCACTATTTTCTTTTCATTTGAATCTGTTACTTGAGCTTTCAGTGTCAAGTGTAATATTAGATATATACAGATTGCATGTCAGAAATTTATAACCTGGGTCACAAATCCAATGCTACGGCTGAGAGAACTTGAGTAAGGACAGCCGTTGAAGGTAATAGTGCCTGTAACTTTACTCTTATCAGATTTGTTACCAGTTGAAGCGAGACGGCCAAGTATTGTGAGAAGACTGGTTTTCCCACAACCTGATGGGCCTAACAGTGCCAGCATCTCTCCACGAAGAACGACACCTTTCATTAAAAATTAAACTTTTTAATATAAAATAATAGATTGTTCATATGAAACAGCAAATTGTACTGATTTTATTACAGTTGATTAATTCATCAAGCTGATCCTTTAAGAAGGTACTGCTAATTCATATGTTACACACAGTACTGGCACGGGACTATTGTCAGTGCATATGAAACGGGCTTCTTTCCTTAAAAAAAATTAAATTAAATTAACATATGTCAACCTTAACTCTCCTAGCTCTTAAATATATATAATATAAAACCTGAAACTCCATGAAGGATGTTGCGAGTATCATCCTTCCGGCCACCACCATGTGCCTTGTTCTTAATCTTGTACACGACATCCTTGAACTATATATGGAAAATTATCAAATCGTTTGAGATCAATATATAATCAATCTTTACCAGTGGCTCTTCATCGCCATATGTATCATTGTTTTTAATATCATAATTCGTATATTTAAGAAAATATTAGAAAGGGATCTTATAATTTGTACAAACCATAGTACAACAATCGGCGATCAATGAAAGATAAAAGAAAAAAAATTAGAGATAATTTAGCATACATACCTTTAGAGTTAGGGAGCGTTGTGGCCTGGAGAAAATGGAATCACCTCCTACCATTTCAGCCTCCATCATCTTGTCCTCTTAAATATATCACTATCTAATCTCACAAGAAAAATGGCTAGAGAGAAAGAAGGAAGCAGTATACAAATATATGTATATTTAATTTTTTTTTTCTTATGGTTTCTGTGAGTGCGTGAGTAAGTGTGGAATCATGACTTGTGCAAAATAAAATCTCCTATTCTTCTCCCTCTCCACCTCTTATAAGAGAGGAGATGTGTGTTTCTGTTACAGTGCATCTTTGTTTAGATACGCCGATAGCATATCTTTTTCTTTTTCTTTTTTTGAGTGGAACACATATCTTGTTTGTGTTACTGCCATTAGTGCCATGCATGTCCCCTTCCATTTTTCTTTCTATAGATTTTGTTCTCTCTTTTTCCTCTCTACTTTCCATGCATGTCGGTTGAATGGAACTCAAAATTTGAGTTTAGATCCGGACCATAACATATGTTTCGGCACGAATATTAAAGGGACCTTGTGCGTTCTACATCATGCTAGATTGGTCTGGATTCTGATCGGACGGTCTGAATGTAAACTCATAATTTGAGTTACTTCAGAGGATATGGACTTGGTGGAATTTTCTTTTACCCCTGAATGCATTGGTTTTTCCTAATTTTAAGTTTTTTTTTTCTTGTTAGCCTACGGATGTCAAAATTTGTAAAATAACAAATGTTCTCTTGAGGACTTGCTGAGCCACAAATTAAAATTCTGTAATTAATGTGTATTTTTACTAAATTTTCAATGAACCATAAATTTTGCAGCTCATTGTTGTCTTTTTTTTTTTTTTTTTTCTAATAGGAAACAAAAATCTTCCCAACTAATACAAAATTGTTAATTTGCAAGTACATATACAATTCTAGCATTAATATATTACAGAGGTGTGCCAATATATTCTCAAAGATACGCATGTTAATATTTGTCATACGGCTATTAATGTTTCAATATCGCAGTGCTACATCATATCTTTTAGCATAAAGCAACACAAAAGACTTGTAATAATAAATGAATGACATAGATATATAGAGTAGAACTAGGATGTACTTGAGCTCATCAAGTTTAATCAAATGATAAATTTAAATGGTTGAAACCAATCTACTCAAAATTTATAAATTTATAAATAAATTTAGTATAAAATGAAAACAGTTCTGTATTGATTCACTAATTGTTTGTAATCAATCCATTCCAGTTTTGCAATGAAATAGGTGGATTCACCCACTTTTGTCAAAGAAAAAAAAAATCAAATCAAAACTGTCAAAAATAATATTTTATAAGTTAAATTTAATGTATCCATTAGAAAAAAAAAGAAAAAAAAATCAATAGTTACATCATTTCATTCACTGACATGATAGAATAGAGAGGAGGGTTCAAATACACCATCATTTTGTGCTCCAATATGCTCGACATATTTTATCTATGTTTTCAAGGTTCGAACAATCAATCCGAACCGCTCAACACGATCTTCATAATAAAATATACTTGTAGCCCAAATTTTATATTTTTCAAAATTTGTTTACTATATTTTTTCATAGATACAATATCACTTTATCGGATGGTTCATAATCTCTTTAAAACAGTAATTTTGTACTTATCTAAAAATACAGTAAAAAGAATCTAAAAATATAAAATTTGGGCTACAAGCATATTTTATTGTGAAGATCGTGTTGAGCGGTTTGGATCGACTGTTCGGATTTAAAAATGGAGATAAATAATGTGAAGCATATTGAAACACAAAAAAGATGGTGCATTTGAAATCCCCTCTAGAATTGGAGAACAGTTTGAGTCCGATGTCCAAATTTGAGTCTGATGGGTTCCATAACCGTGCGATCTACTTTAAGATCCTTGCGAATGGATATTAAAGCAAACACGTACAGATATTAAAGTGATATGTCCAGATCTTAAAGCGGATCAACGGTTATAGAACCCATCGCACTCAGTTTGACTTCGAAGAGCATCGGACCCAAATTAACTGCTCTCCTAGAATAGATGCACTATTGAAATCTTATAAACGGAATTATCGACGAGCTCAACTTGGCTCGGGCCTTTTGTCTATTTGCCATTCTAATAAATTTATTGTTTGATTAATTCATTTTCAAACAAAAATGGAGTCATGCACGATCGGTTCATTTAAAATCAAATTACAATGGTCAAACTAAAATTTTATTAGGTTTTTAAAAAATATAATCGAATAAACCGAAATAAATTTGTGAATTGAATAACAACTGAAGTAAATTCTAGTTTGTTTGTTTGAATTGAAATTAGAGAGATTAAATTTTAAAAGGTTAAACCTCAATACATACACAAATACATTTATTAATCATAGAAATAAATATCAAGTATATATCAATCAAACCAAAATAAGAAAGATTAGACCAAATCAAATAAAATAATAAAGTAAAACAAGTAAATTTCGATTTGTTTGATTGAACAGAAAAAAGAAAGATTAAACTGAACCAAATATAAAAAACCAAAGTAATTAAAAATTTCAACCAAACCGAACAATTTAAACCAAAAACCGAAATAAACCAAATCCAATGAATACCCTTCATCACTTACGCATTGCCCAATTTATATATATTTAACATAATTTATTCATTTAAATATTTTATCAACAAAATTTTAAATTAGTTTTAATAAAAAAATGACATTTTTTTTCTTTTTCCTTCAACCTCAGATTGTGGATCACACCGTTGAGATTCATCTCTTTTTCTTGTTAATATTTCTTGATTGCTACATGTATTTCCAAAATTAATACCATATAAAGGATCACAGCTACTCGTTATTTATAGTTTCATCCGTGCGACTTGTCCCGTATAGCCTTCTGTGTATTGATAGAATTTTTGGCTTTAAATGGGTCAGGATAACCTCTCTCCCTCAGGCACACACATGATCACTGGAGAAATGGACACAATTATCCGCTAAATCAATCGTACGGGACGACAGGAACACAAAGGACCCGCTTTATCCTTTCCAGTGCAAGGTGCAATTATTTGAATTCGCATCCTCTGAGATATATCAAACTTGGCGCGACTTTTCTTAATATCTCAATCGTTCAAATACGTTCCGCACGAATCTCAAAGCTCAAATAAAACATTGAGATATCTCAGAGGATACGGACTCCAATTATTTGCGTCAATGTTATAAAATGCAGTTTATGCGACCGCATATGCGGCCATATATGCAGTGCGTATATGATTATGCAGTTTGATTTTGCATGAAAATTTTCATACTGTTTTATATATGTGGTTTCGCATTAAAATTACATATTTTCAGTTTAAAGAGACATGTTAATTTTTAATCATGTAATTATTTGCATCTGGCATCATACGATTCTATCACTGGAGTGTCAAATAATTAATTGTTTGCATCTGGTTTAGAAAAAAATTTACATCTGATTAATTTAGTGAGTTACTATAGCATCAATGTCCTACTCAAACCCAATTTTGATATGCTCAAACCCAATTCACTGAATAATTTTAATATATTGGAATTCGATGTAATTGTTTCATCTGACATGTGACACAAGTTATTTTTATTGGGAATATATTGCATGTTTTGAGTGGAAATAAATTAATATGTAGTTTAAAATCCGCATATATAAGTCTGCATTAAAATCTGCATATGCAGTATGCTGTGACCTTCTGCATGCATAAACAAAACCGCATTTTACAATATAAATTTGTGTACTGTCAATTTACAAAGCAACTGAAATATATTGATGTTTACAAATAACATTTAATGAACAAAATCATGAAATTTCAAATTTACAATGCAATTGAAATATATTGATGTGTATAGAGTTCATCACTTCCTATAAGAGAAGATGACTTGTTTGATAGTGTCAGAACTTTTCCTTTAGGGAAATAAATCTGCTGCTACTGCTTTTCCAAATCCAACCATTCATGTGTTTTAAAATCCGTGCATAAAAATCAAATGTCTTTGAAATTTGTGCATTTAAAAAAATGAATAATCGAATTTGAAAAAGCAATAACCCTGCAATTCTAAATAATCACAGCAGATTCTAGTAAAAGCAGAGCAAAATAAATAAATAAAAAACCTATAGTATTATTATTATGCAATCTTTATGTTGAACTAGATTGTAATTGTTCCTTGTCGACCATTTGACCCGGTCCGATTTTCGTCCAATTGCGTAATGCCACGTGGCATGTTTGAAGGGAACATCTCGATATTGTCTTTTGGCTTCAAAATTCCGTACAGCTTGCGTCCAAAAAAAAAATGATAATTTAATAGCTTGGGCTACAATTCATTAAAGCATCGATCTTGACTTATCAACTTCCATTTGTTGACAGACAACAGTCAACACCAAAGACAAATACAAAATGTGTTCTTTTCGCTGACTATATAAACTATTTAATTAATTAATCTGTCCCTTTGAACGTGTACATATGTAACTCTATCTCTTCATAAAGCACCAATTCTAATTAAAAGTCCTTGTACAAAATGTTTCTTATGAGGTTTTGAAGAGAAGAACAAAACAAACCGCGTGAACAAACAAAGAATGTTACACGCTCTGATGAATTTCATATATACTCTTCTTCTTTTTTTACAAAGGAAACAAATTTACATATCAATAAAAAAAAAAAAAAAAACAGAAGGAATATTTATCTTTATTAACAAAATCCGGAGACATTAATTTCCAATGTTCCAGCTATATATATGACTCTGCTACTTGTTACTAATTACCAACAATTGAAAGAATGTGTTAACTAATTATTTGAATTTAAAGGACGAAAAATGCGTCCTTTGAATTAGCATTGCATTGTCGACTTATTATACACGCCCTTCTTCTTTATTCTTTTAATATTTTTGACACAATGTCTGTAGTTGTAGCCACCAGGTCTGACAAATTCCTGTAAAGACAAAATGATATAAATAATTCAGAATTTTGAAAACCACAATTAACATGCATTTTTAACTGGAATGATATGTTAGGAATTAGGATGCATGCACAAATATTAAAATGCAAGTGTTTGTAGTATATATATATTTTTTTTTGACTAAAGTCGGGGTTTGCTCACCTGTTTCATTTAGAAACGCATAAAATGAGTTCATACAAAAGTAATGACTAAATAGTCATTGCACTAAAACTAAAATGAAATTACAACGACATATAAGCTGTCAAAAGGCATCCAAGCACAGCTAAATGACCTAAATGCAACTAACAACTAAAATACTAAAAACATAGCAGTAACTAGATGGATTCAGCACAGCTCTCATAAGAGAAAACTCCAACAGAAACTGAGTCAGAAGAAATGGCATTTTAGTATATATAATAATTACAAAAACAATAATTCTATTGTTTTCTCTATATATATGTAACATATATAGTATGCAACATATATAGTATGCATGGCTTTTTAGTAGAATGCATGAAAAATCCACTTTCTTCCTCTCGCTCTCTCGCTCTCTATTGACATAAAATAGTAAGAATGCTATTTTATGATATGTTACTGTGTGATATTTTGTTGTAGATATTGAATGTACTAGCACCCTTCTATATGAAACACAACATGCAATATTTTGCCCAATGTTGCACCATTAGAAAGACAGAGAATTTTGGTGGGTATATATATGACCATTAATTTAAAAATGTGACTTAGAAAAATAAGGAGACTCATGAACCATAAATGATTCAAAAATATTAATAAATTAGAACTGAGTGCATGTCTATATACTCACCCTGTGTTGGAGTCGAATGTGAGCCCGACGGTGTATTTGGCCTCTTGCAATGCCATTTTGAACCGTTTGATCTCCTCGGGTTTAAAGATAGGCCCACATTTTACATCTGCTAGGAGCAATTGAGACGGTCTGATATCATAAAATATCGGTATAATCTTCTTCTTTCCCTCAACCAACATGGCCAACTCGTGTAAACAAAAGCATGAATCACAGTAACTAGGAGAAAAGATAGCTACCCCAACCTTACACTCCTTAATGCCCGCATCGATCTTTTCATAAAGCTTATCCCCGGGCTGCATTGTTTTGTTGTCGAGGAATGGCCGAATGTTCTTTTGCACTAATCGGTCGTACAACAAGCTTGCTATGGTACGTTTTGTGTCGATTCCCCGGTGGTTTATGAAAACATCATAAGGCGGAGTGACAACAGACTTGGGCTTAGGCTTTATAACCTCGTGCTTTGCCGGTCTCGGAATGTAACGTGAGACAGTAACGCTTCTTAGAGCTCTGGTACGGAGAGCTGACATGTTGATAAGAATTTGTTTTTAGATATATAGCTAGTGTGGTTGTTGTTTAATTGTAATGTACAATGCCCGGGTTATGGTGACAAGTTATGGAGGTAGTGATGGGAGAAGGTATTTATAGATGGTGATCATATCAACAAAAATAGAGAGTAACATTAGAAGAAAATTATTATTAAAGCGTGCTTTTGAATTAATAGCACGTCAACTTTTAGGTCAAGTTTTGATTTGAACCAGAACAGTTAAATTTTATAAAAATTTGTGTTCATCTTGCGACTTGTAGTGAGGTTTGTGTTTGAAAATTTCAAACTTTTTTAGGGGTGCACTTCATTAGTAAAACGGGAAGGGTTGATTTGTATAAGAAGAGAGAATTAGTTGCATGTAGATCTTCGTATACTGATTCAAATTCAAGAGCTTCCTCTCGGGCAACAAAGAACCCTTCAAAGACGAAAGACCTTTTTTTTTAAATATTGGGTTTTACATCATAGAGGACCTCATTGTGTATGTAAGCCGGTATAATATGCTCAACGAACAATATTGCTTAAAGTATTCCAGGATTTGGCCTTAAATTCTAAAAAACATAAAAATAAGTCAAACTTGTTTAAAGTGAGAAGCTAGAGGAAAGCGATTGTTCAAATTAAAGAAAATGACTGATGAATTTATTACATTATTGATAAGTGGATACTATCAAGGTTCATCAAATCATAATAATCACTTAATTTCTTTGTTAACATTATTATATTGTTCATAAAATCATATTTAATAAGTATATGTATTATATTATTAAACCCTATTTATTATATTGTATATACTAATCATATTTATCAAATCCATATATTCATTAATTATATTGTATTTAGTACTATTATCTTAAAGTTTTCAGTTGATTTTTTTATTTATTCTATAGTCGGTTCTGTGATATATTATTTAAAATCAATTCAAAATGGCAAATCTATTTCAATTAATTCAGTAAGCAAATATTTTCATTCCAATAATATACAACTAAATTGATGGCCGACCAATTTATATAAACATTACATATTAAGTTTGTTAGTTTACTAATTGTACTTTATAAGAAATAGTAACTTGTTGGGAAATATCTAACTAATTACTTCCAAAAAAAATATAATATATACAATATTGAATTCGATAAATGTTTTACAAATTAGTTATAAGAGAAATATACTAACACTAGGGCGGAAGACAACATTAATGACGGTGCATTAGAATATCAAAAAAATATTCTAATACTTATGACATTATCAATGATGTCTACCGTTCTAGTATTATTGTTAACACTGATGATGTCTTTCGTACACTAAATATAATAAGAAACTTTCATTGATATTATTATTATTAATTATTCATAAACAACATAATCTAGTAATGATAAATTTAATCATCTACATGAATCAAAAAGTTGCATGATGAAAAAATATCATTATCTAAAAATTATCCGGATCCCTTATGTTAGTCCGGTGGCATATTATTACAAAAGAAAACAAAAGAGAAAAACTATGGGAATTCGCAAGATATCTCAAACTTTGCGTGACATTTTGGAATATCTCAAACGTTCAAATGCATTCTGCACGAATCTCAAAGCTCAAATAATAATGGCCCCCTACGGTTCCCCGAATAGGCACCGGACACGTCGGTCAAGCAAAAATTGAGATATCTCAGAAGATACGCACCCCTGGTATGGATGCAAACAATTTGAAAATTGACATGACAAGACTTCCAATTGTCTTGTGCTCAAAGAACTTGTAGGAAAAGTCAAAAGTCAAACCCACAGTGTCACCGAGAAATATTTGTGGTAAATTTGAATTTAACCGTTCACCGCCACTCACCAAGCGATACTGTTTATTGGTAATTGTAATTTAACTGACAGTTAAGTCCCGGCAAAGATACTTTTCTAGTGGAAAAAAATATTCAGTTTAAATCACAGTTAAAGTTCTGTTTGGCTAACATGTTGTTTAACTGAATTTTTTTTTTCCACATAAACAGTAAAATACAGTTCAAATTCTACACTCTAAATTCTAAACTCCGACAAAAAAAATGACCGTGGATGTAGAAATTGAACTGAATTTTATTATTTACATGAGAAAAAAAGAATGTCAAGTTGTCAATTATATTTTTTTATCGTTTAATTATCTGATTTTTTTTTTTGCCACAACATAAAATTTAAATAAAAAAATGAAGCACATTTGTTACAAGAAACTAACTTAAAATCGAAAGAACAAATATATTTATAATATGAACTATTTTGTACCATTCGACCAAAAAAAAGAAAAAAAACATAATAAGATTTATTGTATCTTATATACATAATATAATAGTAACAAAAGATTTATACTTTTCTTCTTCTCATCATCTTCACCCACGCCCAATTCATGATGCTGGTTGCGCTAGTATTTGTACGGTCTAACTCATATAAACTTGCGAGGCAGGCGACTATTGAGCATCTACATTCTAACAACTCAAATGAGTTTCTAAAAAACTATTAATTACTTTTTAGAAATTAAGATCTCTAAAGTTTTTAGTTCTCACATTTGTGAAATTAATTTTAAAGTTTCTATGAAGTCATGTCAACAATAGATTAAAAAAAGAAATAATTTGAGCAAATTATCTAGCCAATGTGGAGTTTATAAACAGTTTCTTAATAGGAAACTTTCATGTATAGTTTCTAAATAAGAAATTCTCCCACATCTCTGAAACTGGATTAGAAATTACCAGATCATTTGGTCGGGTCTCGATTGCATCTCCAGGTACTGGATTGGACAGATGCATGCTGTTACAACATTAAACACTGTGCTGGGATATCTAGGTTGTGCTCTCTTTCGTAAGAATAATTATATTAGACCTCACATATCCATTCCCGCACCTCCCCACGTTATTTCTTTAAGAGATTAACTCCCATTAATTACCTTAATTTAAATTTGATTTAATTAATTTGGTCCCTGCATCATCCCCTCATCGCTCTTTCCTTAGTCTGAATAAATACTGCATTGATACTTCAATTGGAGTATTTACTTTAGTGATAACTAATGTAATGTGTAAGGATAAATACTTCAATATCAAAGAATAAATACTCCAATATCAAAAGATAAATACCCTAGTTTTTAAGGATTATTTTTTTACTATGCATAAGATAAATACTTAATTGTCTGAGGATGAATACTACAACCTTTAAAGATTAATACTATATAGATTATGAATAAATACTGCTATGTCAAATTGATAAATACTGAATTGATGCTTGGACTGAAAGATAAATACTACATAAATTAGGAATAAATATTTCTTTTATTAAGTATTTGGCCCTTGAAGTTTGGCCCATGAAATATTTATAAAAAAAAAATTTGAAAAATTGACCCAGGAAGTTTGACCCCGATTAGTGGTCTCCATAGTGTGGGGACGAAACAGAGAAATTAAGAAAATTAGTGCGGGATACAATTTAGATATTTTTTACGTACATAAATACAGTTATTTTTATAGAAATTAATACTTACGCTATCTAAGATAAATACATCAATGCTACATGTTAAATACTATTATTATGTTAATGTTTTAGTGGTCGCCTATAATAGCGCGGGGATGAAAAATGCGGAAATGATTATCAAGATCCCTTTCGTAATATATGCAAGTCGACTGTAAATCACACAATTTGATCGATTACAGAATCATGCAGGATGACTCATGTAATTAATTAACCTGAAAATTATAAATTATAATTTTCATAATTAAGTACAATGTTCATTAATTATAAATTATATATATTTTTTTTGGGATAAAAAAAGTTGCATGAAAAGGCAGCTAACTTGCAAAATCTATAGAGACTGGAACAACATACAAAGTAGCACAAAGAATGCTTGTTGAAAAGTAGTTCGGATGCATGTCTGAGTCAAAGACTCTGAAAAACAGCTCTGCGTAGTAAAGAAGTAATGTCCCAAATTAGAAATGTCTAAATTAACAAAAAAAAAAAGAGATGATCATAACTATATATGTTGGAATTGTCTCACCTACAGACTAATTAAGTAGCTTGGTATACAAGTTTCTCATATTGGCAGGATGGACTTGCTCTAAACCACATACTTAGAATTGAAATTTGCATTGAACTATGGAGGAAATCAGGAAAGAAATTCAACGAAATGTTGAATTATTCATGGTTGGTCTTACAACACTGTTTCATTCCTTTCACATGTTTCAAATAAATTTATCCTATTACCCTTAATTAATTAGATGGGTCAACTTTAGCAGTCAGACAACTAATTAATATATAGATATACTACTGAGATTAATTAATCATTCAATTTATTATGAAACTAATTGAACTTTGAATATATATATATATATATAGAGGTTGGCTAAGCTCAAAATGTTTGTTCCTAGTCCCAGGAACAAACAATTCGGTTCTCCAATTTTCAAAGTCCAAACGATCAATCCAAACAGACAGGTGTTTAATCTATATTAAAATGTGCTTGGAGACCAAATTTTACATTTTTTGAATTTTTTTTACTATTTATTAAGATGGTTTGAAAATTATTGTTTTTATTAAAATTCAGCACCATTGAAAAACAACGATTTTCAAACTAATTTAATAAATAGTAAAAAAATTCAAAAAAATATAAAATTTGGTCTTCAAGCACATTTTAATATATATTAAACACCTGTCAATTTGGATCCACCGTTTGAACTTTGAAATCGGAGAACCGAATCATTTGTTCCTGAGGCTAGGAACAAACGTTTTATGCTTTAGCCAACCTCTATATAATAAAATATGCTTAGAGACCAAATTTTATATTTTTTAGAAATTCTTTACTATTTATTTTCTTAGGTACAATATCACTTTATCGGATAGTCCAGAATCTTCTTAAAATTATAATTTTGTACCAATGAAAAAAATAGTAAAAAAAATTCTAAAAAATATAAAATTTGCCGTCATTTTTATCCATGTCCATCAAACCTTACATTTCGTCAACTCTGCCTATCAAACCCAAATTTTATTAAAAATGCCCAAACCGGCAGCTATACCGCCGGTTCCTAATAAAAATTAGAAACTGGCTATTGAGCCGCCGGTCGCTCCAAAAAATTAGTTTATTTATAAGTGTGCACTGTTCCGAAATTTCCTCACAATTCATTTCATCAAATTTGACACCATCTCTCATCATATTCTCTCTTTCTCCCAGATTTCTCCTGCTTTTCCTGTTTTTGTAAGTAAGTTTCTATATTTTATTTTATATTTGTAAGTAGGCCAAATAGTTGTAAATTATTACCAATAGTTATAAATTGCAAGCATTTGTTATAAATTGCTACCAATTGTTATAAATTCTTATAAATTGCTACCAATTCATTAGAAATTTTACAATTTTTTTTATAAATTAGAAAGAAATTGGTACCAATTTTTATAAATTGCTACCGTTTGTTAGAAATTGTTATAATTTATTAGAAATTGTTATAAATTGCTACCAATTATTTAGAAATGTTCCAATTTTTTTTATAAATTAGATAATTTAGTATAGTTTAGTATAGTTTATTATAGTTATATATTAGGGTAGAATTAGGGTATAAATTATAGTTTGTTATAAATTAGGGCCGTCGTTTTTATCCATGCCCATCAATTAGTACAATTTAGTATAGTTATCTAACTTGGTAAAATTATGTATAATTTGGTATAGTTATATAACTTAGCATAATTTTGTATAGTTGAGTATAGTATAATTTAACTAACCATACTTTATGAAATTAGAATGGTTGGAGGTAGAGGTAGAGGACGGCCTAGACGTGCACCACAGGTTGAGCCGCCGATTGACCCCACCAGCTAGCTACTACCCTGGGGGATGATGATCCGTGGGAGACCGCATCACGTATTAGGAGAGAGGCTGATGTCGTTGCTGTTGCTACACGTGATGCGGCCTGGGCTGGACTGCCCGAAAGGGCTAACAGAGGACATCCGGCCAACCGATACTCCCCTTCTCCGTTTAGATGATGATAGTTTTTTTACTTTTATTGTTCCATAGGATTTACATTTCGATATGATTATTTATTTATGTTTGGATTTGTTTGTCATTTGTTATGTTTCGATTTGTTTATTACCTCTATCGTTTGTCATTTGGATCTGTTATGTTTGTCATTTATGTCTTGTTTTTCTCGTTAAAGTCATAATAAATTTAGTTGAAATAAATCAATCAACTAATTTTGTTAATTCGTCGTCTTAAAAACAAGAATTTCAAACGATTTGTAACCTATAATATCAAAATTATATTTCAAATATTCAGAGCGAATTTGATATTTACAAATTACTCAAAAATTATATAACAACTGTCCAGATTTCAAAAAAAAAAAAAACTAATTTTTATTAGGAATCGGCGGTATAGCCGCCGGTTTCTAATAAAAATTAGGAACCGGCTATTAAGCCGCCGGGTTGGGCATTTTTAATAAAATTTGAGTTTGGTGGGTAGAGTTGGCCAAATGTAAGGTTTGATGGGCATGGATAAAAATGACGGTAAAATTTGGTCTCCAAGCATATTTTATTATGAAGATCATGTTGAGCGGTTCGGATCGACCATTCGGACTTTGAAAACAGAGATAAACGATGTGGAGTATATTGGAGCATATTGGAACACTAAAAAAATGGTGCATTTGAACCCTCCTCATATATATATATAGAGAGAGAGAGAGAGAGAGAGAGAGAGAGATGAGGGATCAAGTTACAATAATGGTTTTTTTCATTTTCAAAGTCCAAATCGTCAATCCAAACGTTCAACATGATTATCTAAATAAAATGTGCTTCCAGATCAAATTTTACATTTTTGGAAATTTTTTTACTATTTATTAAGATGGGTACAAAATTCAATAGTCTGAATTTGACTAGTTTTTTTGCAAAATACTTTATAAATAGTAAAAATTTGAATTGAGTTTTGGTGGTTTTTATTTAATTCGAATTTATGTCAGAGGCAACAAAAAAATTCGGTATTGGAGACCAAATTTTACATTTTTTTGAATTTTTTTACTATTTATTAAGTCACTTTGAAAATCGCTACCGTTGGATCAGCGATTTTCGAAGTAGCTTAATAAATAGTAAAAAAATTCAAAAAAATGTAAAATTTGGTCTCCAAGCACATTTTAATATAGAGAACATATCTAATGGTTCAGATCGACTTTTTAGTTTTTGAAACTTCAAATTTGAACCATAAACACTTTGGCCCATATGCTACCGAAAGCATATTAGTTTGTGTGTGTGTGTGTGTGTGTATGATTTTCGGTGGCATTCAAAGTAACTTTATGAAAAATCAACTTCCGCAAATTATGTCATCCCTGACGGTATAACAATTAGGAATTCATGAAAGACATTCAAACCTTACAACAAAAAAACAAAAATAAAATCTTTGAAGAAAAACTAAAAAATGTTTACTTACCCGGAATCAATAAATGGCTAATTCAATTAATATTTCCACACGTCTCAGTCAGTTTTATAACATTTACCAAAAGAATTGACACATAAGTTGTTCTTTTTTGAGAGAAGACTGTGCACCACCAAATAAGAACTCCTAAAAGACTGAACACATCCTCAGTCTCTGGGGTAACATAATATTTCTGTTTGGATCTGGACCATCCAATCAGAATCTAGATTTCTGATTGGATGTCTGGAGGCTGTTAGTAGCTTAGATGCGAATTCAAAAAGAAATATTATGTTACCTTAGAGCTAAGATACGATTTCAAAAAGAACTTCCATCAACGGAATCCGCACTATGATTCTACGTGGAAAAAAATTGGAAAAAAAATTGAATCTAAATAAAGTAAGAGTTTGTAGTCCAATTAGGTAATTTTTCTATGCTTAAGTCATTTTTGAAACATTTACTGAAGGAATTGAGTTACCTGGATGAATTGGACTTGACCTGTTTTACTTTTAGTCGTCGTAGAAAATCAAGGGTAATAATGTAATATATTATATAATCCAAGAATGGTTTTGGATGGTTTATTTACGGCACGTATTAATTAGTTTAATTAATTCAAGTTTCAACATGTGGTCATAGCCGGTCATGTTGGATTGTCTATTTCATTTAACTCTTCATATTTTAGGTATATCTTCTGTGTTAAAATTTATAGTTCAAACATTCAAACACTCAAATTTGAGTTTGTACGATTTTCATGAGATTCAAATTTGAGTTTGGTGGATTTTTTTTGTCTAATTCGTTTTAAAATTTGTACGTATCCTTAATAATATTGAAGCACTATGTATGGATATTAAAACACATCAGACATGTATATTTGTGTGTATGTCACAACTAGAAAAATTAACTATTTGATCTCAAAACCAGCCAAGTTAAAAAGAAAGATAAGATGAGAACATATTTTGTTTTTTAGGGGAATTTCACGTGTAACCTTCTAAAACTTCAGAATTACGTATTTTCTCCTCTAAAGTTTGAAATTACCTATTTTCTCCTCTAAACTTCAAAAACTCACAAATTTACCAATTTTATTATCTTTTATATTAAACTCATTCTAAATTTATAAAATACCCATTTTACCCTTTATTAAATGCATATAAATCATAACGGACTCAAATTTAAATATGAACAGTCCCTCTACCGTCTGAACTGCTTTTATATTTGTGCATGCAAGATCAATACGAATCTTGATGCAAACCCACATGCCTATTGAAGCGACATGCACACATCTTAATGTAATACGTGCTGATAGGAATTGCTTTAAGATCCATGCACGTTATATTATGACGAATATTGAAGCGATGCGTAGATCTTAATTCAATGCGCACTAATCGGATGGTAGATGAACCCTTCATATTCAAATTTGGGTTTGATGGGCTTTATATGCTTTTAATAAAGAGTAAAAAGGGTATTTTAAAAATTTAAAATGAGTTATAATATAAAAATTAATAAAATGGATAAATTTATCATATGTAATTTTAAATTTTAGATTAGGGAATGCGTAATTTTGAAATTTTTGAGAGGTATACATGGAATTTCCACTTTTTATAAAGCTTACTCTATATTATTTATTTAATGATAAAGGGTAAAGTGGTACTTTATAAATTTAATATGAGCTTTAATAGAAAAGTAAATAATTGTATAAATTTGAGAGTGAAATTTAGAATGATAAATATGATATTATGAATTTTACAAGGAAGATATCTAATTTTGAAATTCTCGAGGGGTATATATGAATATTTTTTCTATATCTATCAAAGAACCGGTATTTAATCTTGTGACAAAATACAATATCCTCGATATAACAATGAGTTCAAATTTATACATATTAAATTAAAATAATCAGTTCAAATCTTATTCTACCAAATAAGTTACATATATATCTAAATTCCATAAGAATGGTATGTGATAGTATACGCGTTTAATTCGCGAATAATTTGTGTTTTCTTCGTTTATTTGATATTTTCGAATTGAATTCCGTTTAAAATGCAAAAAAAAAATGTATAATGAGAAAAATGTGAAAAAACACGAAATTATTTTTTGGGAGTTTTCTTTGGGTTATTTTTTCTTTCTTGCTATATCGAATTATTTTCGAATCACAAATTTTTGATACCGCCTGAATCTGAACTATTTATTTGTCACTATACTACATATGAACGGGAAAAAAGAAAACATGTAACCGTGCGACAAACATTTTGACATGCAACAAAATCCACATATATGATATATGTTCTTCTGGGAAGTTGATTGGCTCGTTGTACAAGAAATTACAGCGAATAGTCTAAAAACAGAAATTTAAATGTCAAAAAACCTTAAACGGTCAAAGGAATGTTTGGGAGTTCTTGACAGAGAAATGTTCAACTTGTCCTGGTCCTGTCTTTCACCAACATAAATTTCATATGATAAATTTAGGCTCATCTCTGGTCGGTCGGATCAACATAATTTATGAATTTATTGTATAGGATTAATTTTTGAAACAATGCATACTTTTTTTTTCCCATTATGTGTTTTTTTTTTTTTTTTTAATTCATAAGTTCGTTTAATTATCATACGAAATTTATAACGACGGAGAAAAATTAAGTTTGACCATTTTTTTTTCCCAAGAGTTTTTTCAATTTCTTTTATTATTTTTTGGAAATAGATGTTGTCAAAGATTATAAATAGATGTCGTCAAACATATATCTTATATAAAATATACATATAACATGATAATTGAATTATTATGCTTCATGATGAAGTGAAGAGCATGCTTTATTTCACACTCATATTCTGTGATTTTAAAGTTGAAACAGTCAATGAGAACCATTCAACTTAATATCCATATTAAATTATGATGGGAGACCAAATTTTACATTTTTTGAAAAAAAAAATAGTATTTTTTTTAGAAAATTTGAAAATCATTGTTTTTCGATGGTCTAGAATTTTTTTGAAAAACAACGAGTTTGAAAAATTCTAAAAGATAGTAAGAATTTTTGCAAAAATGAAAAATTTGGTCTCCAAATACATTTCAATATGATTATTATGTTGAACGGTACATATCAACTTTTTAGATTTCAAAAATAATAATATGAGTGTGAAGTAAAACATGCTCATGAACTAAAACACAATAGCCGACTCATAACATCATGATCAAATTAAATGTTTTTTCTTTGGAAAATTTTGTTGTTTTAGGTGAATTAAAGTTATTAAAATATTAATTTTAAGAAGACTAATTAATTTGAAAAAATCTCAATGCATTATAACAGAACATTCTATGCATACATCTAAACAGTTTGAGTCCGAATCTGCTGTAATTCAGAGAGGAATTACAGAATCCTGAAATTTCGATATCAACCTTTCAAACTTTTCCGTCCGCGAATCTCGAAAACGTTATCAAAAAAGTAAATTTTTATACACGCTTTTCGAGAAAGACCAACGGTCGAGATCAGAATTACAAGATCCTGTAATTCTTATCAGTATCCCATGAAATTTTGCAAATAGTTTTTCCGTGATATTTCATGTTCTTAAACTTCCATCCCATACAAAAATTTAGAAATGGTTATATTTAGGTATTTCCAAATCCGTGTGGGCCTTTATATCATTGACCATTATTAGAGACCAGAGAAAATCTTGATCCATTTAGACCGAGAGAAATTTTTCATATGTCTTTCATGCATTGTAAAAGTTAATTCAAATTTTTGGAACTAAACAAAGGTGCTCCTCTACTCCCTTTATCTTTTTTTGAATAAGTAAACGATGGTACCAATTAATTGCAAAATATAAAGACTTGTCTTTGAAATTTTGAATTATTAACCATGTCAAACTCGGGCGCTTAATTTTGCTTCAATGAGAGGCAAAATGTTCAAATTAAAGAAGACTTTTCAAAGCCAATGAACAAAACAAAGAATTAAAGGTCAAGCCCAAATATCAAAACAGTAAATTTATTAAAAAGAAAAAAAATTGTAATTAAGGGACAGGATAAGATTTGGAATGGCACATGCACTTGTAAGCCATTGGGCATGTCTCTGCCTCCTCCAAAGAAGCACAAACAAAGCTGATCATCACAAGATGGCACGGCGAGCATGAACCGCACGCGTGAGAACAGTCGGGAAGCCGTGAACCTACTATCTCTACCGTCTCATGATCGTGATTTGCATTTCTATTATTAGTTTTCTTTTTTGTAATTGACGGATGTCTCGGTCTCCTCGCATACCATGTAAATGCCGCAGCTTCGATTGCTCTTGTCTCCAATGCCGGGCTCTTTAATCCGTCATCTGGATGCCAAAGAAAGAAAGAAGAGGAAAAAAAATGATAAGAAAATTCAATTTTATCTCTGAGAAAATGCCATGTGGTCTAATATCGTGACTAAAATGTTGGTTATGGAAAAAAAAATGATAAGAAAATTCAATTATATCTCTGAGAAAATGTCATGTAGTTTAATATTGTGACTAAAATGTTGGTTATGGAAAGAAAATGATAAGAAAATTCAATTACATCTCTGAGAAAATGCCATGTAGTTTAATATTGTGACTGTTGGTTATGGAAAAAAAAATGAAAAGAAAATTCAATTATATCTCTTAGAAAATGCCATGTGGTCTAATATGACTAAAATGCTGGTTATGAAAAAAAAATGATAAGAAAATTCAATTATATCTATGAGAAAATGCCATGTAGTCTAATATTGTGACAAAAATGTTGGTTATAGGAGAAATGAAAAAGAGTATTACTCTTGTTAATTTGTCGTCCGTGAGCTTGAACGAGCACCGAGAGAAAGACCGAAAGAATTACCAAAGGAAGAAACACAGAACTATGCATCTCTATGCTATGATTAATTCTCACGTTGAATTAAAATGCAAAAAGCAGAGCGCATGCATATATACTTATATAGCATAAGCAAAAAGAGGCACAATTGAAGGGGTTCACAAGGAATAAGGCTGAGGTCACATGATTTGGGAATATATTAAACTAGCCTTTACAGTTTGCATGGCTTTTTTTAAGAGGAGTTGATATATTCCATGCCTCTGCTTAGAGCATTTAATGCACTCGTGTATATACCAAATAATGCATGCGTTAAGTGGTTTGATTATAATTATACTTCATTTATGCTAGCACAACATATTAACATATGACCAAAAGTTAGATCCGGATTGATATGTCAATTTATGCATCAGTACATATATTTTCTGATTTCACTAAATATTCCATTTTGGTCCTGAATTTAGATAATTACAATTGTATTGAGCACCAAATATAGAAATTAAAACAGTCGATCAAAACCGTTTAACATGATCTCTATATTAAAATGTGGATTGAGATCAAATTTTATATTTTTTTTTTAGTGAGGCTATGGTACTTGGCCAAGCACACTGTTTGCTGTGCTTTGATATATGAAGCGTCGGATTCGTATCAACATTCGTGTCAGATGATGGCGTTGAATGATGTCTAACGGAGCACTTCCGTTAGTTTTTTTAAGGAGCCGTCTCTTTTTGTTTTTTCCCTGCTCTCTCCCCCAATTTTCATTCAATTCTCTTCAGAGCACCGCCTGGCCCCCTCTCCAAACCTGCCCCACCGGCTAGCTGCCTTTGCCTCTCGCCGGAAATTTTGGTGTCGCATTCTCTCCACTCGCTATCTACTTGTCTGATTCTTTCACTCTTTCTCTCCTAAGCCCTAGTGATCCGATAGCTTCCTTGAGCCTTTCCTGAGCAGTAGCGTTAGCGGCAGTGTGAAGGTCTTCAAGCCTTTCTCTCTCTCAACTCCGGAAATTCCACAATGCTTTGAAATATTGGCCAATAGAAAAGTGCTGATGGGCTAATCGTCAATACTCCAAATCATTTTTCTTAATGTTGTATTGTAATTTTATAGATGAATATCTAACTCTGCTTGGTTTACACCAAATTTGTCAGAATGAATTTATTAATCATAGTTGGATGGCTTATCGGATAAGAAAAACCTTAATAATTGGTATTTGATATGCAGACCTCAAAATTAAATAATAGTCCAACAAAGGCAACTGAAATTTAATTCACACAGGAACTTAAGTCAGATTAGACATGAATTTAAGTCAAATCAAGACTTTGATCAGTATTGTTTGTTCCTTGCTAATTCTTATCTTTTATTTTGGCAATAATAAATTTAATTTTGTAACTAAAACATTCCTTAAAAATGTTCTTTATCATTTTTTTCTTGTAAAAAACTTCACAAGCCACTAAAACTGGAAGCAACATTACTTTTTCACTGCGAGAATTATTTAGATTAAAAATTAGTCTAGCAATTAAATGAATGGAACAATTTAGATTAAAAATTAGTCTTACAAGATTTTCATGCATTCTATCACAATACACAGCCCTAATTCTACAATCCGATTGAACTCTTGCCTTCCATGATTGCCAAATTTCCAGAAATGACCTCCAGTCAGATATGGTTGGTAGCCTTGCATCAAGGTTACAATTGAGTAGTGTCTAAATCTATAAAGTAGTCATAATCAGATTCAATCAACAATATTTTCTAACTTCTCGTCGATGCCTTCATCTTCCTCTCGGGTTTTCTTTTCTTTAGCAAGATCTTCTAAACGCTGAAATTAATCAAAATTTGTTACAATAATGACATTATTGGTTAAAAAAATTTCTACAAAGATGGTAAATTGAATAAAAAAAAAATACCTTAGGGCAGGTTCTGATGTTATGAGGCTCTTTGGAATTCTTGCTCTCGGTTTTTCTTTTTCTTTTCTCCATACAATTCTTGCTCTCTGTTTACAATGAAATTTCAAGAAACAGTCTTTGAAACAATTTCTAAACAAAAATACTAAATATTAGAGTTGAATCCAACTAACCGGGATTAAAATCAGAGAAGAAAAGGGGAGGTGGTGACCAAGACTCTCTAGGGTTTCCTGGGTCAGTTGTAGTGAGCAATTAGGAGAGGGGTCGAGGGTCAAACAGTTGAACCCGAAGAGATCGAGGGGAGAGAGAGCGACTCCTCCTGGGAGAGAGGCGGAGGCAGCACTTTGCTAGAACTGAGGGCAGGAGAAAAAGAAAAAAAGAAAAGAAAAAAGAAACGGTAAATTTAAAATATTAACGGAGCGCTCTGTTAACGGCCATCTTCTGGCACAAATATTGGTACAAATCCGACACTCCATATATCAAAGCACAGCAAACAGTGTGCTTGGCCAAGTACCATAGTATTTTTTTTTTTTTTACTATTTATTAAGTATTTTACAAAATTGCTATTTTTAGACAATTCTGGACCACTGAAAAACAACAATTTTGTAAAATACTTAATAAATAGTAAAAAAAATTCAAAAAAAAAAATGTAAAATTTGATCTCAAAGCACATTTTAATGTAGAGATCATGTTAAACGGTTTGGATAGACTATTTGGACTTTGAAAATCGTAAAATCGAATGTTGTAATATAGATATTGGGTTCAAATGCACCATCATTTTGTACTCCAATATGCTACACATACTTTATCTACGTTTTCAAAATCCGAACAGTCGATCTGAACCATTCAACATAATCTTCATATTAAAATATACTTGGAGACCAAATTTTATTTTTTTAGAATTTTTTTACTATTTTTTTAACATAGGTACAATATCACTTTATTGGATGGTCAATCTCCTTAAAACAGTTATTTTGTATCTATCTAAAAAATAGTAAAAAAAATTTAAAAATATAAAATTTGGTGTCCAAGCATATTTTATTATGAAGATCACATTGAGTAGTTTGAATTGACTGTTCGAACTTTGAAAACAAAAATAAGAATGTGGAGCATATTGGAGCAAAAAAAAGATGTGCATTTGAACTCTCCTCATATTACATATATATATAATTTCATTGCTTCATTCATTGTTTTCCTTTTGCCACAATAACTCTCTCCCTGGTACGGCTCTAAATTAATTTGGAGGCTAAATCAAAATATATATGTATCATTACCAGACTCTCTCCCAAATAAATTTCACAACGTTTTTCGTTGTTTATATATTAAAATGTCAAATATGCAGTCTGTGTTGTTAATTTTGTACCTTAATGAAAATGATTCAACAAAACAGAGTTCAGTGAGTCACTAAAAATAGCCCATGTTGACTCGCTAAAGATAGAATATAACGGCTAGCTAATAAAATCCTGGTTGAAAATTAATCTAACATTAAGAAAAGAAAATTAAGTTTCATTTGCATAGCTGTTAGGCCCAAGTGAGTGCCTTCTCTTCTCCTCTCTCTCCCTCTCTCTCTCTCTCTCTCTCTCAACCTCTCCCTTGGTTAAGAAATTTATACATAAACAACAGAAAAATAATTCTGTTCGGATTGACTTTGCCATGACAAACAACACCGAATCAAAAGAACAACACGAACAAATCGAAGAACAACAAGAATGTAATAATGCATCAAAAGACGATGACGAAGACGAAGAAGACGAAGGTGAAGGAGATCATTTCTTCGAGTCTTTCGACCGTGTGCCATCAGGCATATCCTTTGAACCAGAGTTTCCGTCATCTGGGTCGGATTCGGACGAAGATGAAAATGACGCACGTATCTCCTTCGCCTCAGCTATCTCGACTCCACGCAATCTCCAAGAAGAACAAGATCTTAGCAGAATGGAATGTAATATTGAAGAGTCTGACTATACTTTATGGATGGAACAACCCATTTCGGTCCAAGAGAGGCGTCATCGTCTCCTTCAAGGAATGGGCCTAAACAATAGCCGTAGAGCCCCCGGTGTTCTTGAAAAGGTCATATCCCAACGGGTATTATCCAGCCGTCAACTATCTCAAAAGCTTAATTCTTCATCTTCGCCTTCCCCTCCATCATTGCCTTTGCCTTCACCGTCGCCTTCACCTTCACCTTCATCCGTCAAGAAGCCTGTTATCACGCACTGTCGATCTGATTCACATTTGTCAATACGTGCCATTTCATCCCGTCCATCCCTGCCACGAGTCTATTCTTCCCCACCTTCTCTTTTAGACAGGAGCGGGCCATCAGTTGGGGGGAACAAGCTCAGCAAAGGAGAGAATGGAAGTAAAAGTGAGGTGAAAAGAGACGAGGATCACAACAAGGTGGGATCCATTTGTCGAATTAAGAACCTTGACACCGGTAAAGAGTTTGTGGTGAGTGAATTTGCGAAAGATGGTACATGGGGCCGCTTGAATGATATCCAGACCGGGCTGCAGTTCACACTCGATGAGTTTGAAAAGTTTCTCGGTCATTCTCCAATTGTGAAAAACCTAATGCGTAGGCCTAATGGAAGTTCACACAAATCATCCGACATGAAGAACTCTAAAAGCACTACTAACAAAAAGAAAGGTAATGGTTGGTTAAAGAACATCAAATTTGTAGCAAGCTCTGTTACCGGACTAATTATGGAGAAGGACAAGGTCGGTTCGAGCAAGTCACATGCGAGTATGCAGAGACTCACCTCTGGAAGAAATACTGACAAAAGCAAGGCAAATTCCAATGAGAGATTGAAAGTCCATCAGTACGGGAAGTCGTACAAAGAGTTGACAGGTTTATACATGTGTCAAGAAGTGAAGGCACATGAGGGTTCAATTTGGTGCATGAAGTTTTGTAACGACGGGCAGTACTTGGCCAGTGCAGGAGAGGATCGAGTGATACATGTCTGGGGAATCTCACTCTCTGAATCAAACACCTTTTCAACTTCCTTCAGAAGAGATGATGCCGGACATAGCGGTCCGCTTACTGATCAATCAATTAATGGACCACAAGATAAAAATTCCGGCAGTTTAAAACAACTGTCAAGTAGAAAGATGAGCAAGGCCAAGACCAAGAAGAAAAATGTACCAGATCACATTGTATATCCTGACACAGTATTTTCTCTTAATGAGAAGCCAGTATGCTCATTAGAAGGCCACTTGGATGATATATTAGACTTGTCATGGTCGAGTTCATCGCAATACATTTTATCTTCATCCATGGATAAAACAGTAAGAATGTGGGACATAGCAAACAAGTCGTGCATGAAGATGTTTGCGCACAATGACTACGTGACATGCGTGCAGTTCAATCCAGTAGATGAGAGGTACTTCATGAGCGGGTCCCTCGATGCAAAGGTCAGGATTTGGAGCGTACCAGATCGGCAGGTCGTTGACTGGACAGACCTTCCCGAGATGGTCACTGCTGCTTCGTACACTCCTGATGCTAATGCTGCTCTTGTTGGATCCCACAAAGGTTGCTGCCGTTATTTCACAGTATCTGGTATCATTTTTTTGCTCCTCTCAGTACAGCTTCTTTTTTTCTCTTTCTAATTACAATTTGCATGTATTATGCTTGTTTGGACATTCTAATTAAGATTCTGTTTATGTATTGAACCAGTAATCAGGAAAAAACAACAACAAAGTAAGAAAATATCTCACGTATGAGTTTTTAAGGGTTGAAAAGAAAATATCTCATAATATACATATTAAGAAAGATGTAATGTTAATATAGGAAGGGTATAAGGTAATTATGTAACTAATTAGTGTTAATATGGGGTTGTAGATGGCAAACTAAATCAAGAGGCTCAATTGGATATGAAAATTAAAAAGAGCAAGACCACAGCTAAAAAGATCACCGGATTCCAGGTACACTTTTGAAGCTTTGATTCCCTAACTAATAAATCAAAACCATTTTTTTTTTTTTTTTTGGTAACAGACATACAAAATGTACTTACATATAATGGATTTCATCTATGATCATATCTGATCAAATTCACCATGACTTGATAATAATTTCGCTTTGCTTATGTTTGACCAACTTAACTTTGCTCTGAACAATGATTTCATTCTTAATGAATGTAAGGAATTCTATGATGGAAGATGAATTTGGTACTGAAATAGTATATATGCTTAAATAAGCTTTTGTGGTATTGAACAGTTTGCTCCTGAAAATCCGTCAGAAGTGCTCATAACATCAGCAGATTCACAGATACGAGTATTTGATGGTGTCAATATGATTCACAAATTCCGAGGTAATCTGATAACAGCTAGATCAAAATACAAGAAAAGGCACCTTCGTTATCAAATGGGTATTTTGTAAATTCAAAATGAGTTCTAACAGATAAGTCAATAAATTGGATTAATTTGTGCGTTTTTGAAATTTAGAAGGGCAAATATGATATTATCAACTTCAGAGGGGGGAAATAAATAATTTTGAGGGGTATACATGAATTTCCCCCTAGGATTAATGAGATTCGGCACTAGTAATTGGAAATAGAAAATCCTAGCACCGTATAACTCATCAGCATTCAGTGATGGAGCAATGTCAGAGCTTCAAACCATGACCTGTATGATGCCAAAATTGTATTTTGGTGATTATGTTCATCATTATGTACTTCTTAACAATCTTTTACATAAAAATCATTTTGGATTTGTGCTAGGTTTCAGAAACACAAACAGCCAGATAGCAGCATCTTGCACACCTGACGGCCATTACGTTGTTGCTGCAAGCGAGGATTCTCATGTCTACATCTGGAAGCGTGAAACCGGGGCCCAAAATCGATCTTGCACGGGCTCTGCTTCTCCCCTCCCTTCTCCGCTCCCTTCTCCAGCTTCTTCTAGTGGTAAAACAAAGCGAAGAACCACCACACACTCCCATGAGCATTTCTATTGTAAGGATGTGTCGGTGGCCCTCCCTTGGCCGGGTCCCACACCAACACTACCGACATCTGTCACTAATAATAATGGTAGTATTCGAGATACACCTATGTGTGACGATGTATCATGCAGCATTAGTGTGCCCCCTTTGCCTCCACTGCCGCCAAATAAAAAGGGAAGTATTGACACTGGTGCTGATATTAACTCAAAAAAAGATGGTGGTGCCGAGATTAACTCAAAAAAAGACAGTGGTGCTGATATTAGGTTAGATTCGTCAGTGAGTATCCGGTCAGAGTCATCTGGTTCTGTTATGTCATCTCCTCTGACCTCAGTTTTGTCATCTCCTTTGAATTCAGTTTTGTTTTCGCCTATCTCGGATTTAGGTGGATCATGGAGAAAATACACAAGTAATAAGTTTTGGGCAAACCAGGATAGTGTAAGGGAAGGTGCCTGGGGACTCGTGGTGGTGACGGCTAGCATGGCAGGAGATATTCGGGTTTATCAGAACTTTGGATTGCCGGTTCGTATAAACCGCTCCATTCAAATAGTATAGTTCCCTCGAGTCTTTACTGTCTGTTTCTTTTTTCTTCTCCTTTCCATTTTGGGGATTTTGATTCTTTAATATGTGGATGTTTTGTTGAGAAATGTTTCAACAGGAAAATATGTATAATATGCTTTGTACAGTCAAAGTTTTGAGAAACTCCGAGAAATTTATTTTTTCATAAATAAAGGCAAAATTACAAATAATTGATGCCAACATTTAGTATCAGTTTGAATGAAGTTTTACATTAATTTAAATGATATTAAACTATGCTAATCCGTCTTTCCAATTGGAACAGATTTCCCAAATTAAAATGTGTTGTTAGTTTTACCTCCCATTGTCAGTACTATAATCTGATAAGTATCATTAAACTAAAACACACATACTCTATGTGGAATTTTGTCGAACACCTTGCCTGCTACAACAGGTAAATCATCAAGGTAGACAAAACGACAAAAATGGCAGATTACAATTTGATAAGAAATTTAACCAAAACCAGATTATTATTAAAGAAAAAGAACAAAAAAATCTAACCAAATTGAGAAAGTAACCCAAAAGAAGACATCTCAAACTTCTATCGTCTGATCGCACACAAACCAAATCCAGGAGCAATTCTCTGTTTATAGTCGCTTCCTTTTGTATTGGAAATTGGATTAAGATATGTTATTTTTCCTCGCATCACAAAGCCCAATTTGATGCAGCCCATAAATAAAGAGAGAAAAGCCTGACATGTCTAATTAAAACAATCTTGCACTGTAGGAGTGGCAAAATAGCTCATAACTCATGACTTGATTGTGGAAACAAATCTGCTGCGATTCCAAATCGAATCGCAGGATCCTGCTAGTTCAAATAAAACCATTCATTTATTTTGAGATTCATACATAAAATTCATTGCTCTGAGAATCACAAATATTCATTTATTTAGAAAAGCAGGGATCCTGCGATTCTAAAGAATCACAGCAGATTTATTTCCCTTGATTGTGGTTCATATCTTACTTGCTCGCTAAGAGCTCGTTCGTTATCGGACTGAGCTATTAATGAGTCAATTTGCTACTAACTCAGTCCATAATTAATGAGTTCAAGGTGGAACCTAGCTTGCTTGTCTGTTCGGCTAAGCATCAATTTGTGAATTTGTATGAATTTATGTGTATTTTATACGTCCATCTCGGTTCAGTTCGGTCTAAAAAGTTTGTAGACTTTATTTTCTTTTTAAAACAAGATCCACCCAGACTTGGCTTGCCTGCTCACGAGCTAATTCGGTCCTGCTTGTGATGACTCGGATGAGCCAGCTCGTAACGAGTTCAAGCTGAATCTAACTTGTGATGAGCCAGCTTGTTGTCCCCCTTCTTGCACATCTGGTAAAATGATCCAAATTCATCGCAGGGTAATGATTTTATTCGTATGGAACAAAATCGTGCAGATTTGGTCCAGTACATAATTCATTTTTTGCGGGCTTCAAAAAAACCGAACCATACATATTTAAAGAGTAAACCATGCACGGATTTTAAAACCAAAAAATTAAAATGATGAATCTTTTACTATACGAGAAATAGACGAAATTTCATGAGTGATATTGAGCACCTATATTTAAGAATTAATGCGTTATTATATATATACCTTTAAATTGCAATTTTGTTATTAGTTATTTTATATCCTTCCCTCCTACCACCAACAATTCTATGAATCTTCTGAATTCATTTAATCAACTTATTTTGTTTGTAAAATAAACACAATATTGCATGAATCAATTTGGTCCAACCGAGGTCAAACTGTGGAAGTAATTATATTAGACCATTTTTTTTTAACAGTTCCGTAGGCTTTTTCTTTTTTGCTTATAGCGACACACATTCCAATTTCAATACCATGAGTTATATTTTATTTCTGAAGAATTATTATTATTACATAAATTTTAATAACTAGTGGATAAATAAATTAATCTTCTAACATTCTAGAAATTTTTTCCAATTTCTAAACAGATATAGTACATAATTTTTGTGAAAGGTACTTAAGATACACTAAGAATGCACTCAATTTCTTCTTTAATTACTGCAATACAACAAAGCAATATACAGCATCTGCCTAATAAAAATCATCTAGAAGTTTTATATGACATGTTATGCGCCAATTTTTCATATTTTAATGGAAGCTATTTATTAGATGAACTTGGGGACTCCACAAATCACAATCCGATGCTTTCTGTGTGTGGTCCCCACTGTCAGTCAGTAAATTAGCATCAATTAGAAACACATGCATATGTCAGGTCATATATCAGTTCTGAGTTCTGACCTACATACTAATGAAAAAGGAAGAATGTTTTTTTTTTATTTATAGAAAATATAAAATAATAGAGAGAAAGAAAAATAATACTTAAAATTTAAATGCATAGATGGACCTGAAAATTTTCTTCGGATCTAAAGTTTTTTATTTCTTGTTTTCGAATTATTTTGGGTCCTACTCATAATTTCTGTAATATCACTGCACCACATACTGTATAATTATCCAAGGATACAGAAAATCGAAGGTAACATGAAACAAAAATATAAAATAATTTTTTTTTGGAACAAGAGAAAATTTTCCGATCTATCTATGCATGTAAATTTCAAGGTGCTCTTTCTATGTTTCTCCATTATTTTATAATATTTTCTATAAATAAAAAGCTTTCCAAAAGGGAAGTTAAATTGACAAAAGTCATGGAAAAATTAATAAAATTTATCCCAACACCACAGTAGTCAGTAGCATAGTAACATATGAATAGTTCGGGTTCAGTTTTATGGAGTCAAAAATTTGTGATTCATATATAATTTGGATATAATTCATAAATAATTCGGTACAACAAGTAAGAAAAAAAAATTAAAAAATTTCGAGTTTTTCTCGCGAATAATTCATAATTCATGTTTTATTCTCAGATACAACGTATTATATGTTTTTTAAACAGAGTATAGTTCAAAAACATTCAAAAATAAAATAAAATACAAATTATTCGCGAATTACACATATATATTTTTTTATATATGTAAATATGGTGAGTAGACAAGTAGTCCAACCTTTTTCCTGTTTCTCTGTTCTACACGCTTCCATCTCCTTTTTTTTTTCTTCTCTTTTTACTTTTCAGATTTTTAACTTGAGAAAAGTAAAAATTTGACCAACCCACTAAGCAATCGAAAGAGATAATTACCTCAAAAACGGCTCATTAATCACTAAGCTTTATGCTAATATTATTCATCATTTTAGATTACTTTGAAATTTTATTCTTCTAGAACAAAACTAATTATATGTCTTTGTTAACATTATCCATATTGTAAGTTGCTAGTCCAGTAGTCCTCAAGAAACAAAAGGACAACTCCAGTACTATTTCTAAGTGGATACCAACCCCACCTCTCTCTCTCTCGAAACATCTCGAAGGAGTACAGATTCTCTGATACATATACCAGATAGAAATATGTGGTTACGTACTGACATAAGGAGTTTCGAAAAAGAGAACCAATAGTACACAAACAAATAAACGTCAAGAATCTTCTACACAGAAGCATACATAATTGTCGTCACAGATGATATACACCCATGCACAAAGCGTCAAACATAAAACCTCACTGCCCACCTTTGGGAAGATGCGTATCCTATGAGATATCTCAATTTTTGCGTGACCGACGTGTCCGGTGCCTATTCGGGGGAACGTAAGGGGCAGTATTATTTGAGCTTTGAGATTCGTGTAGAACGTACTTGAACGATGGAGATATTCCAGAAAGTCACGTAAAGTTTGAGATATCTCAGAGAATGCGAATCCACCCACTAATGGGAACTAACAAATCAACAACCATTGGACATAAATCTGCTGTTATTTCAAAAGGATGACAGGACTGTTATTCCAATCTAGATCGTTTGAAAAAAATTTGAAAAAGTTTTTTGTACACGAATCTTGACGAAGATCAACGGATAAAATTTCAATAACAGGGTCCTGTGATCCGTTTGGAATAACAGCAGATTTATTTCCCCATTTGGAAGCTTCTTATTCCAAATTCTTAACAAACCCAAACCCGTAAGAAACTCATAAAGTGAAATAGAAAGAAGAAGAAAAACTGATAAAAAAAATATTAAAAAAAACGCAAGTCACTTCATCTCTTTCTCTCTTTTTTCTCCACTTCCCCTAAAAGAGAAGAGAAACTTCCACAAGAAAAACAAAAGCAATTAGTAGAAGGCAGTTGAAGAGAATCAAATTAATCAACCAAAAATTGGAGATTTGAACAGAACATGAGAGAGCGAGAGCGGTACTCTCATCGGTGGTTGTTCATCAGCGGATTCTACTGCTGGGGCTGGGAATTCCTCACTGCTCTCCTTCTCTTCTCGCACTAATCTGAATCTCTCCAACAATTAATTTCCCTTTTTCTTTTCTCTTGATCTACTACTACTACTTTGTTCATATATACAAAAATTAAGCTTGGCTGGGGGGAGAGGAGAAGGTTTGATTGATTGATGGGGAGTGGAGGAGGGAGGAGAGCGGTGCCGGCGCCATTTCTGACGAAGACGCATCGGATGGTGGAGGATAGAGAGACGGATGAGGTGATATCATGGGGGAAAGACGGCGGGTCGTTCATTGTTTGGAAGCCGGGCGAGTTCGCAAATGAGCTGTTGCCGGTTCATTTCAAGCACAACCGGTTCTCGTCGTTCGTCCGGCAGCTTAACACCTATGTAAGTGCCATGGCTACTATTACCTTGCATCTTCCTTCCATTTTCTAATTTATTATTAACTCGTCAAATTGTTATTTTTTTTTATTTAGTATGCATGTTTATTTATGTCTATTTTTTTTTCAAGTTCTTAAATATGATTTTCATACTAAATTTAGTTAGAGATGAGTTTTATTTTTTTAAGAACTTTTTATTATTTCTTAAATAGATAAAAAAAACTATTAATTTCACATTTCCAATTTTTTTTGCATTATTCGGGGATGATTTGATAGATTTTTGTAGTATTGTATTTTTGTTAACATCATAATCTGCATGCGTTGGGACCCGCATGCAGAGGGACATGGGATTTGTAAATTTGTGGGTAGTGGGATAATTTTTCTTTAAAAGAAATAAAAGGGATTAGATGGAGGCAAGCATGGACCACTAAATTAGATTTTTGTTGCTTAAACTTTCAAGTGCATTTGTTAAGTTTCTTAATTAATTTAATTGGGTCCTAAAATTTTGGCACGATTCATGAAAATGATTAGCAACAAAACATTCCTGTTTAATTCAAGTTTTCAACAATTTTTTTTTTTTTAAAGTTTTTCATACCACCTACTAATATTTATTTCTTTGTTTTTTCAAAAAAAATGATCCTACCTACTTTTACTGGGTACTTTCTAAAAGTTACATGTTTTTTCAGATAAAGCTGCTGAGCGCATAATATATATCTTTTGCTTTTTAATTGTCATTTGATTGATTAGTAACCTTATTTGTAAAAAGAATTATAAGATGTGTGGATAAATCACTTCTCTGTGAAATTAATATTATTTTATAAAACATTAATAAGCTTATGTGAGTTAGTGTTCTAAAACGGGCCGGACCGGGTCCAACCTGCCCGGGTTCACGGGTTGGCCGGGTACGAATTCGGCGGGTAAAATTTTTGAAAGTCTACCCTCTTACCCGTCCATGGACCCTTACCCCCACGGGTTGGCGGTCCGGGCGGACCAGATTCACGGGTTGGTCCTGACCGGGTTTTTTTCTTCTTCTGTTTTTTTTGTTTTTTTTTCTTTTCTTTTTCAGTTTTTTAAATGAAAATATTTGATAACAAAAATAAATTATTTGATTAAAAGAAAACAAATTAGATGTTTGAAATGTAATGTTTTATAAAACTGAATTATTTGAAAGAATGCTTTTGGTTATTGCAAATAAATATGATTTTTGTCATTATTTTAATATCATGCATTTTTGTCATATAGGAAATGCTAACTAAAGAGAATCTTTTTTTATTTATTAACTTTTAAAATAACTTTTAAAATGTATTTTTTAATGTATTTTAAAATGCAATTTTTTCACGGACCGGATCGGGTGAGTACGGGTTCACGGACCGGACCGAGCGGGTCTGGGTTCACGGACCGGACGGGTATGGGTTCACAGGTCTACGGATCACGGGTTAGACGGGTTTTGGTTTCAAAAATCAACCCTTACCCGGATTTTTATCCGGTCCGCCCAACTTGCCGGACCCTCCGAACCCGTGCACGGACCGGACCGGACCGGGTCACGGGTTTATTTTAGAACACTAATGTGAGTACTATTACTTTTATTTTATTTTTATAGATATCGGCATACTAAATTATAAAACAACATAGTATATTATATCCAAAGACATTTGGAAGGATATGTGTAAGCTTATGCAAGAAAAATATATGATTTCACAGAAGTCAAAGGTAGGGGTGCAAACGGATTGGATTGTGGTAAAAAATCAAATTCGGATCCGTTTTTTTTTTTTTTTTGATACGGATACAGATTGGATATCGGATATCTGTAAATATAGATATAAATATTTCATAATATATATGAAACTATATATATATATAATAGTATACAAATAATTAAAATTCAAAGTCATATTCATATTTGTATCTGCACGGATATTCACATATCGGATATCTGTATTTAATTTTCAAATATAGATCCGAATATGATTGGATATTATTCGATCTGTTTGCAGTCCTAAGTCGGGGGGGGGGGGGGTGTATATACAACTATACAAAACGATTGAACATTTGTCAATTTGAAAGAAGTCATTTACAAACAATCTACATCAATACTTACATTTCAAAATAGTTAAAAAATCAACATAAAAAAATGTTTACTTGACTATCATATATATAATTATGTTTAGTTAGCACCCTAAGTAACACCTTGACAAAGAAGGATGAAGCGTACTAACAACGTCTTTGATGCGTCACGGAGTGGCTCTCTCGTAAATATATCCAAGTGCAGGGGCATAACTAAAGCTTGTATAGAATTATAATAAGAGGTGTTATAAGTAGCGGGTGCAAACGGATCCGAAATGGATCAGATAACGGATAATGGTATATTCATATTCACTTTTATTTTTCAGATATATATATGAATTGGATATTAGCCGAATATGAATATAGATATCTGTTTTTTATAACAATGAATAACATAATTCTTTTCACACTATATATTAAATTATAAGATAATTAAAATTTAAAATTACAACGGTATCTAATTTTTAGATACTGATATAATATCCGATCCGTTTACACTCTTAGACCTAACAGTCAGTTCAACACCTGCCACCTCCACTGTGAGTGGGACCCGCTTTAAAAGGAGGTTGACGATGTGCTCATGGATGTTGGTTGTTGATAAAAAAAACTTCATTTGGGTTTGAAGAGATTTTAATGAAAGCTTCCGTCACAAAATGCATTGAAGTTTTCTTGTTTTCAAACTATAGTTTAGAAAAAGGTACAAATTATATTGTCGTTTTGCATGACTACAAATTATGAGGTTGCTATCAGCCTATCTTAGATGGGATTTTACTTTTTGGGTCTAATCTGGATTTTTTTAAAGAAAAAATGGCTACCATTTTTATTTTCAAAATAATACTAATATTATATTTGAGTTTTCAACGCATACCTAAGAAGGGTGAAAACGGAGCGGACTGGGCTAAAATCATATTCATATTTTTTATTTTATTTTCCGAATACGGATCGGATCAGATATTTATTAAAATAATATAAAAATTATTAAAATTCATAATATTTATCTAATTATAATAGTGAATAACATATTTTTTTTCATAATATATATTAAAATATATAGTATATATTTACTATTCAGATACGGATAATTAAAACGTAAAACCATATCAATATCTTTATGCACATGGATATTCGGATATTAGATATCCACATCTAAGTTTTCGAATACAAATCGAATACGGATCAGATATTATTCATACCGTTTTCACTCCTACATACCTTACAATTTTTTTTGGTTAGTAATTAACTTGACAAATAAAATATCTATGAATGCATTCATATAATATTTGTTAAGGACATTAATTTAAATTTAGATTTTTTTTTCCAAAGTAAAGATAACAATATTAATTATTCTTCAAATTTATAACTAAAAAAATCATGTATTTCAACGCTATCATTATGGGAATAGTCTTTATATTGAATTGGATGGTTTGGAATAGACTGACATTGAATTAATGACTGGGATTTTGTTGTGGCATGCATTTCGTTGTCAACATATTAATTAAAGGTTGGCATATATGTTCCATATGAATCCTAACCTAGGTATGTATATCTTTTGAATCTTATTACTAGGACTTTATTATTTATAGAAATAATGCATGTGTTATATCTTTTGAGGCTACAGTACTATGTATAGCGCATATTGATCCGTATGATCTTGATATGAAAATATACTTGTAGATCAAATGTTATATATTTTTATTTTTTAGATAGAAAATCACTTAATCTAAAGATTCTAGACTATCCAAAAGTAGTGGTTCTATTTATCTAAAAGAATAGTAAAAAATCTAATAAATTTAAAATTTAGTATACAAGTACATTTTCATATATATGGAAATCATGCATGTTGAATGGTTTAGATAAGCTATTTAGACTTTAAAACTAAAAATATTGATCCATGGTACGGACAAATCTGCGTTATACAAAGTATCTATGAATAGTTCTTACCTTCATATGAAATTTGTGCTTTAGTTTTAGATGATTGGAAAATAGAATTATATTGTTTTAATGATCCAATTTAGACATTAACGTTCCTAATTATTCTATATTATCTTACGTATACATGAGATATATAATTTTCATTATTATATAGCATGCTACAGTACGGATGTCTATATCAATTTTATTATCACCAATAATGTCATGTAAATTTCAATGGAGTCATTCTTTCAGTTTCAAGTGCTATAGTACATGAAACGGAAGGAACAAAGAAAAAGAACTTTTTGTGATTGACTGAGAGATATATATATATATTTTTGCTGGTTTCTTTCATTTTCATACAATGAAAGCTCAACTGTCAAACAGGAGCTATCTAACTATCAACACAATTATATCGCTTAATTATTCTACAAAAAATTCTGAGTCATATGACAGTATGCATGCGATGTCATTTTCATGGTGTTTCTGGTTTAATGAATTATCTTTTTGTTTATGTTATATTAAGAAAATATAGATGAGATTATTTTGTAAACTTTTTCAAGCTATATATAGGTAGTTGTCTCCTTAATTATACACATTTAGTGTCGTTCATTATTTCACTATGGTGCAATTCAAGAAAATATATACTGTCCTTTCTGTTGGTCCTGCATGTGATTTTTTTTTTTAAATCCTAATAGGCATCCATTTTATTTTTTATTTTTTTGTTTTATGTTCCATTTTTTTAACATATTAGGAAAAAAAATTTTAAATACAATTGAAGAAACAATATTTACATTTTCACTTTTCAATTAACCTTCTGAATTTGTAAAAACATTAAATTTTGAACATTCAATTCCAGGGCTTCCGCAAAGTCATGTCGGACAGATGGGAGTTCGCAAATGACAAGTTTCGACGTGGCGAAGAAGGTTTGTTGTCTGAAATACAACGTCGTCGACGGCCATGCATTTCTCCTGTATCAGTAGCTCCCCTGCCTCCTTTGCCTCCACCACCTCGACCAACAACAACAAGCGCCACCACCGATTCACGTGACACTCCGAGCTCTTCTTCCACGTCGCCAAAATCGCCTCCAGCTTCAAAACTCGACAATCTAACCAATGAGAATGCAAAACTTAGGCAGGAAAAACAGACACTGACAATCGAGATTGCACGCACAAAAAGAATGTGCGAAGATCTACTTGCTTCTCTCTCTAAGTATGTCGACACCAAGGGCATGAACATGCAACTTCTCATGAAAGAAGGTGCCATAGAAACATTGGAACATAATTTGAATTTAGAAGCTATTCCTAAGGTGGAGGTTGAAGAGACGAAGGTGGAACCCGTTAAGCTTTTCGGGGCATTTTTGAAGGTTTCTACGCAGGGTATGTGCGTGAAAGACAGGAAGAGAATGATGGGATGGAGTGATCAGAATGCCGGGGATGCGTGTAGTGTTGGTGAACGACCGATGAAAATTGCGCCATGGATAACTGGGCCAACGTCGTTTCAACCGGGAAGTAGTAAGGTCTCGAACTGATATCGATTCAACTATATTCGATCGTCTGGTCGTGATATATATCGACATTTATTGATTCTTTACAGTTGTACTGTAGAGAAGTAGTCCCATTGAATAGATTTGTGAGCTAGTTGAATTGAGCACAAAGGAAGCTCATTCAAGTAAAATTAAGATCATTTGTAAGAAAAGAGAAGCAAATGTTCTATGTTCAAGTTTGTGGTACATATATATATAGTGGTGCAAGGACAACTCCTGATATATAAGTTAATTAATTAACAGGTTAAATTTCAATCAATTTGTACAATATCTCTGATTGATGATGCAATTGTTATTTATATTAATTAGGTGAAGATTGATGAAATTAAAGCTAGCGCATCAGTAATAATTAAGATATATTGATAAAATCAATTTGATCAGAAATGAGGAATATGAATTATGCATATTTAAATCTTATCATATAATTAATTAATAGAGTAAATTGCGCACATGGTATTTAATTATGGGGAATGGACTATGGTGAGTTGTGAAGTAAGAGGTCATTTTTACTTTACGCTTATATTTTTATTTTGAAAATTCAAACAATCGATCTGAACCGCTCAACATGTTCTCCATATTGAAATGTGCTTGGAGACCAAATTTTACATTTTTTGAAATTTTTTTACTATTTATTAAGCTACTTTGAAAATCGCTGATCCAATGGTCCAGAAAATTTTACTGTTTTTTACTGTTCACCCGGATCTGCCATTTTCAAAGTGGCTTAATAAATAGTAAAAAAATTCAAAAAAAATATAAAATTTGGTCTCCAAGCACATTTCAATATGGAAAAAATATTGAACGGTTTGAATCGGTTGTTTGGATTTTCAAATTGAAATACGAGCATGAAGTAAACAACATTTTACTTCACAACTCACCATAGCCCATCTCTAATTATGGAATAAGGATCACTTTTTGCAAGAGAAATAGCCAGTGGCTCATATATTTTGTATTCAAATTGATCAATTAATTTGGTTTCTGCTGAATCAAATTTATTTTGGTAAAAATGGTTCTCTTGTTCATTTTATTTGATTTTGTTCAATTTAAAATATTTAAATGTTAGTAGTTTGGACTTTGGTTTATATATAGTATTTTTCGATTAATAATTTAATTTTGATAATTTAAAATCAAATAAATTAAACAAATTAATTGAACTATACTACCGTCCATCTCTAAATGAACTAATTATTGTTACTATAAATTATTTCAGTGTTCCAATATTACACGGCCAAGTATATAAATGAATATGCACGTTCCTTTATGTATGGCTATAACTAGAGTTATTTATACTAATTCGGTTTATCCAATTATTTGAGTGAATTCGGTTTATATTTATAAAAAAAAACTGAGTATATTTTGGTAACATAAAATTTAATTATTCCGGTTTGAAATGAACCGACAATGAAAGAAATAAATAACTTCTGAGAGCGAGAGAGGTTGTATCCATAAAGAAAATGAAAGCACTCTTTTTTTTTAGTAAAGTTGGAGGTCAAGCAACTAACTATTTAATATCTTTGTTATTACAATAAAATATTTTTTTTTATCTGATTTCAAACTCATGATCTCCCACATAGAGACTATGTACTTTTGCTACTAAATCAAAGATTAACTTTTAATAAAAAAATATTTTCTTGTTCTATTAGGTTATTTGGTACTAGTACTGAAAGTTTGTTGGTAGAGGGAATTTAAGATAAACATCTTAGAGGTCAGAAGTAAGAGTTTGTTTGCGGACTTGTGAGGAGAGGATTGTTTGATTTAATAGTTATATACTAAAATTTATAATAACTAATTTATAGAATAGTGAAGTTTGTCGATATTTTGCCTTCCTGTGGAGTAGGAACAGTTGAATCACCTTATGTTTTTTTTTTTTTTTTTTGATAACTCTCTTGATTGCCCTTATTAGTGTTCGAATTTTGCCTCCAGGGGCGTGCCATGCCCGTGCCTGTGCCCGTGCCACGGACAACCACGGGCACACGGGCACACGCGTTAAACGGGCCGGATATGGTTTTTTTTCCCTGCCCGTGACTGCCCGGCCCTCCGTGCCCGTGCGCCCGTGTGCCCGTGCCCTTTTTTTTTTTTTTTTTTTTTTCCGAAAATAAAATTCAAATTTGAAATTCAAATTTCGCAACCCCCCCCTCCGGCCCACCCTCTCCATTTTTTTTTTTTTTTTAAATTCAAATATGAGATATATTTTTTTTAAACTTTAAACGGCCATAACTTTTGGTAGGAAAGTCAGATTGATGCGTATGACGTCAATTCAAGAAAGGGGAGGAGGAGACGGTGGCGACCGTCACCCAGGGGTTAACTCCGGATTTTTTTAAAATAAGAGCTTAATTATTTAAAGTAATTGATTTAAGAAATTTTTAATTTATATTTTATTATAACAAAAATTATCAAGTTACAACCATGTCAAATGAATTTAAATTTGTATGAATTTGGATTTATAATTTATTGGTATGAATTTGGATTTATAATTATTTATAATTTGAATTTATAAAAAAAACAGAAAAAAAACAGAAAAAAAAAAACAGTAAAAAAAAATGCCTTGCTCGTCCTGCCCCTGGTGCCCGGCTTGTCCTGCCCCCGCGCCCGTGACGGGCACAGGCATTAAACGGGTAAGGCAGAATTTTTTTTCTTTGCCCGTGATGCCCGGCCCGTTGTGCCCGTGTGCCCGTGACGCCCATGCCCGTGCCCGCCCGTGCCCGTCCTGCTCTGCCTAGCCCTTTTGTAATACACTAGCCCTTATTTTAGTGCTTCCTTTACGTTGCATGATAATTTTTCTGATAACTACATGGAATTGGGTTTTGTCAAGTTTTGGACAAATGTTTATCGAAGCCGAGCTTGAATATTGTCCGATTTGTGTTAAAAATTATAGAAATGTATTGAAAATTTAATAAATTTAATCATTGTGAATTTAAAATAACTACACAAAATTTGATGCGAGTTGAACAGTTTGGGCCTGACTTTAAATGAGGCTTTGTAATTGTACTTGCTTTGGTTTTGTTGGTCGTTATATTAAGATGTGCACGTAGTGTTTGTATAGTAATTCTTAAAATACTTTGCAATGTGTTTATAGTAAATTGCCACAAATTTGTAGAAAATCTAAGTATGCTAGCTATGATGGTTCTTAAAATTTCAAATATACTATTTGATCCTTAATTTTTTTATTTTGTACCAAATTAGTGATTTTTTAAAAAAAAAATAACCGTTTCATCCTTTTTAGTTCATTTTAGTATTGGAAATAATGGTAATCTAGTTGTACAAGCAATACAGAATGCATAGGCACTAATAATATTATTCAGAGCATCATTAGCTTAAAAATACTAATATCGACATATGTGTTGTCATAAATTAATATTTACATACATTCGATCAATATTACCATGTTAATGTGGATTTCTATCTAAATTTATGAGTAATAGAGTTAAATAGTATTGGATATAAAAATATATTCAAAGATCAATACCAATAGATTTGAAGATTTTAAAAGTTATTTATATAATTAGCTCTTAACCAGTGTTCGAAACCGGGCCTCCAACAGAAGAATTATACCACAACTACATTTATTAATTTATGGGCCTTGCTTACAGGCCTATCTAGAACACATTTATTATTTGTTGGAAATACAAAAAAGTAAGGCCCAAGTTGTGTTAGTCTCTTTGACCTTCTACTCCACGCAGGCTACAGCTGATTAACTAATAATATCCAAATTAAAGATTTACTGTGGCCTATATTTCCTCCAACATTCCAGAAACAAGTCGTTTAAGGTAGTACTTAAACTTGTTTCAGAAATTAATACTATACAATAGCCGTAGGGAACCTAGAGTACAAGACCTTTGTATCTGTTCACTTCTGATTTCAATACCCCTAAAGTAACTTAAATTTCTTAGTTTAGATCTCGACCGCCCGATCTTGCTCAAGCACGGATATTAAAGGGGCCCCATGTATCGAGATTCTGATCAGACGGTTAGTATTTAAAAACAAATTTTGTGTTACTTTAGGTGATCTGAACTCTTCTGTAGTTGGATCTTGTCGGAGATGGAGAGATACCTTTCTTCTGACCAAACAAGCTGATGGAAAGAAAGAGCAAACAAAAATCAAAGCAGTCGACCAAATTCTCTCCACTTCTTCCAACGACTCTCCAGTTCAACCACCATCGGCGACTGATCTGCTCTTCTCCATTTAAGCTCAACTGGAGAAGACTCGATCGCATCTCACGTCTGGATCTCTCCGATGAAGAGTTCTTCGTGGCCTCAGGCGAACCAGCGGAGGAAGAAGTGGAGCTTCCTCCTACCGCTGGGAGTTGCCATGGTGTTCTGTGCTGAGATACTCTTCATGAACCGCCTGGACATGGCTAAGAACGCTGATGTGGTAGAGAACTGGACAACCTCGTTCTTCCAGCCCAGCTCCGTCGACGGAGGTGTCGCGGTAGATGTCACCAGCGATTTCGTCGGAGGTGATAGTAGCGGTGAAGTGGATACGAGGTCTTGCGAAAAGTGGTTGGAGAGAGAGGATGCAGTGCCATATGCCAGATATTTTGATAATGAGCCGGTTTTGGTCACCGGCAAGCAAAAGGTTTTTTCTTTGCTACTTTATTGGAATTAGGTTCTGAAGGGTTTGAATTTGGTACAATGGTTGGTTTTGTTTACATTTGTTAAGAGTGAATTTTGGGCCTAACGTTGGTTACTTAGCACAATGGCACATTTGTTGTTGGACATTTATTGAGTAGTTGTCTCATTGCCTTAATTCAAAACAGCCTCGATTATGCAAATTAGATCAAAACAAAAAGACAAAATATGGTTATGGACCAACCGGGGATGCTCAAATTGGATATAGTTACACTTATAGAAGTCACTGATTGTGAATGGCCAATATATGTTAAAGTAGGTAAATGAATATATTCTTTTTCTTTTGCTTTAGGATTTTAGCAGTTGCTCAGTACCATGTGAATTTGGGTACTCGGCTAATAGGAAAGCTGATGCTACTTTTGGGTTTGGTCAAGAGGGGTCAATACCGAGCATTTTGCGGTCAATGGAGTCATCACATTATTACTCTGAAAATGACCCTGATGTAGCCCGACGGTGGGTAAGCACAGCCTTTATCTTTTATTTTTGTATGTACAAATATGGCCTTGAAAGCCGCAATTTATCTAGCAATGTTGAAAAGGTAAGATAAATAGGCATTGGTGTCAATATTTGTTAAAAACATGCATAATGATTTGTGGTGCTTGCCGACAACTGTCAACAATAAGAAAAGGACACCTAACTTTGTTCTGTGAAAATTTAAAGCACAATTTCTTTGCCCTCAATTGAACAGATCAATGAGAGGGTGAGTAAAGATAATTGTTTTATTGAAATTAAGTTTTTGTCTTGTATTATAGTTCCTTCCTGGTCCCAGTTGGATACAATCATTTGATAAATAATAATTTAAATCGACTAAAATTAGCTCAAAGGCTGTGAAATGGTTGAATTTATCCAAGAAGAAGAATTCTGAACATATAATAATGGCTTTTATGCAAGCATTGAAATGGCCTTGATTGGGAAAATATTGGATTTCATTATTAACTTAAAAATGGGTGGATTGCAAGTAGGGGTGTTCATTGGGTCCGGTTTAATCGGTTTTGGACCAAACCGAATTAGATCGGTTTAAACGGTTCGGTTTATTCGGTTTAATGGTTCGGTTCGGTTTGCTTTTCAAAACCGAATTATAACTTCGGTTCGGTTCGGTTTGAAATTTTTAAAACCGAAATAACCGAACCGACCGAACTTTTATATATTATGAATTTGGTTTGGACCGCCCCGGTTTATTTCTTAATCAATTGCTTTAAATACTTTGGTTTATTTCTTAATATCCCGATTTATTTCTTAATACTCCAATTTATTTCTTAATATACTTCGGTTTATTACAAAACAATTGCTTTAAATTTAAAAATTGATATATTTCAGTTTGAACCAAACGAACCGAACAAACCGAAATAAAACTTTGGTTCGGTTCGGTTCGGTTGCAATGCTAATTCGGTTCAGTTCGGTTCAATTTTTGAAACCGAATTAAAACTTTGGTTTGCCTAGTTCGGTTCGGTTTGAACCGAACCGAACCGATGAACACCCCTAATTGCAAGTGCCTAAGTTCCTGAATTTTCTATTTTATTTTATTTTTGCAAAGAAGGATAAATCATTGGTGTACATTGCAAATTAATAATTGACATTTACTGAACTTAATTAAGAGGTGATCTGTAACCACAGGTTGAACTAAATTTAATCAACAGAATTATGAATTTTGCTTTGGCTTTAACTTTTTATTTGCTTATTAGCCAAAATTTGGTTGTATGCGTTGCGATGATGAGAAATTTTAATTGTTACGTACAAATACCAGTCTAATTCTGGAGGAACCTTAAAAACATATGTTTCTGATTTTGACAGCAAAGGATTTGGTGTGGTAATGACAACAAGCCTATCATCTGATGTGCCAGTAGGGTACTTCTCATGGGCTGAGTATGACATCATGGCACCAGTTCAACCGAAAACTGAAAAGGCCCTAGCAGCAGCCTTTATCTCAAACTGTGGGGCCCGCAATTTCAGATTGCAAAGCCTCGAGAAGCTTGAGCAATCTGGAATCAGCATTGACTCCTATGGTGGCTGTCACAATAATCGTAACGGAAACGGTATGGATGTTTCACTTTTTAATTGTATCATGTATCTAAAATTCTTCCAAGTATAGATATTCCAATTTCAACACTCGGTCTAAAAAAACATTGATGTTCTATCTTATTGGAGGATCTTTTAGTTTGGAAAAATCTTATTTGTGGTTTATTATTTTTCATTTTACAATTGGAAGTTTTTATTTGAGAAGCCCAAAGAGAAAAACGGAAATAAACCCTAAACCTCGTCTCGTCTCTCTTCGGAGAGACGCAGGTTCAATTCTCGAGAATAGCATGTAAAAAATGCTAGGGTGTACCGGGGCCCTTTAATAAAAAAAATAAAAATAAATAAATGCTCTTCTTGGTACTGATCAGTTCAAATTGCAATGGACTTAGTTGTATGGCACGATAATTCTAGAATTTACCATGTTAGTTCAGTTTTTGTTAGGTGGGTGGCACAGTTACTTTTCTTCCATACTTTGGGTGCATAAAATAAATACTTGGTACCTTTTTTCTTCGAACATGTAGTTGACAAGGTGGAGACGTTGAAGCGTTACAAGTTCAGCTTGGCATTTGAAAATTCTAATGAAGAGGATTATGTTACAGAGAAGTTCTTTCAGTCTCTAGTAGCAGGTACAGTTTTGGAAATAATCAGAGGCACCCACCTCACTTGCTTCCGTGAACAAATAATTTAAAACACATTTGAAATGGATAAATTAAAAGAGTTGGACATTGTGGTCATACATTCATATCATGCTTCTGAAGCTGTACAAAACCCAATAGGGGAAAAGACACTAATAAATCTTTGTTATAATACGACTAACATGTAACGTGTTTACTGCACTAGTAGCACATGATTCTTAATTTATTATGCATGCACATTTGTTAGCGACCCATTTTTTTCTCAAGGCGTTGTGGGGAATTCATGAGATTTTCAGGTACTATTCCTGTGGTGGTTGGTGCGCCAAATATACTAGAGTTTTCACCTTATCCTGGCTCAGTGTTACATATCAAAGAACTAACTGATGTTGAATCGGTTGCCGCAACCATGAAACATCTAGCCTCAAATCCAGATGCTTTTAACCAAACTATCAGGTTGAGTGATATTTTTTTACCATGATCACCCTTGAATATTTGAAAGTATAAATGTATAATATCATTTGAGTCAAGAAGGATAAGTTAAGCATACAATGAGATAGTGTCATTAAAGAATATTTTCGTACAGAAGACATGTCATTGTTTACATCTATAAAACTCGCACCTTATTTGTTTTTCCTGGAAATGTGTCTTGAGATGATGTACCCCAATAAACAAATGGCAATTTTAGATACTTCCATGTGGAACTTCAAAATGTTGATTATAATTGCTGCTAAAATAAGAAACATCATGTCTACATACAAACCATATGAGATAGTTTTTGGCCCAACAGAAATAAGACCCACCGGAATGACCCCATTATGGTCTCTTTAAGGGGAGAGATGGTTTTGTTCCTTTCCGATACAGTTTAAGCTTGAAGGAACAGAGTTGATAATTTTTTTTTTTAAGTATTTGGGTTGCTTTTGGTTTTGCATTGTTCTGCGTGATACTTTGAGTAGTTGAATTAGCTCAAAGCCAAAATGCGAACAAAAATAAAAGGAAAAGACAGGTGGGTTCTCAGGTGCTAGTTTAAATTCTAGGATTTTTATTAACTTATTACCACACAAGAAGGATAAATTTGTGATACTAAATCGATGAACAAACTATTAGATGTGAGATCTTTTCCTTCTTTCTGTAGGTGGAAGTATGAGGGCCCATCAGATTCATTCAAAGCATTGGTCGACATGGCAGCAGTTCATTCTTCATGTCGGCTATGCATTTTCTTAGCAACAAATATTCACAAAAAGGAGGAAGCAAATGAAAAGTTCCAAAAACGCCCTTGCAGTTGCACAAGCAACCATGAAACTACATACCATTTGTTTGTCAGAGAGAGAGGCCGCTTCAAGACTGAAAGCATTTTCCTCAGGTACTGTGAAATCTCTCTCTCTCTCTCTATTGTCCCTTCAGCCATATATCAGTATTCTTTACTTGTCTTGCTTGACCCAGGTTCTCTGAATGAGTTTGTGATTTGTTTCCCGTATTTTATCCAATTTTTAGATTAAAACATCAATATTTGCTTATTTTTATTATATGATTATATCTTGCAGATCTGGAAGTTTAACAATGAAGGCGCTTGAATTGGCGGTTCTTGAAAAATTCAAATCTCTTAACCATGTACCAATATGGAAGAATGAAAGACCACCGAGTTTAAGAGGAGGCGATGAGTTGAAAGTGTACAAAATTTATCCTGTTGGTCTTACACAAAGACAAGCACTGTATAATTTCAGGTTTAAGGATGACTTGGAGCTTGAAAAATACATCAAGGAAAACCCATGTGCAAAATTGGAGGTTATTTTTGTGTAACTATAGGATACTTTTATTTTATTTTATTTTTCTTTTTGTATGATTTTTTTTGCTATCACTTCAATTTACTAGGAATTTCTCTGCATTTTGTAATTATTTGAAAATAGATCTTAACATTTTTACACAGGATCTTCTTCTTTTGATACTCCAAGAAAGATTAAATATGAGTGCTAAACCTTGTAAGAATTTAATTTGAGAATTTAGCAGGTCATAGCTCAAAATTTGGATCTGGTATTACAAATAAAAAATTAGCATACATGAGATCTCTAGCTTTAGAATGTAACTTGATGTAATTTCTTTTAATTTTATTGGGTTGTCTAGATGATTATGTTTTGCAATTACAACCCAATAAAATATGCTAGTCCAATCCCTAATTTTGCCTAAAATTGGACGAGAAGCTTAGCCCAAAAGAATAACTCGCCCAATAAAAAAAAATAGAAGTTTAGATCCTAGACTCGTTGGATCTCAATCACACTTAAAAGATATATTTATTATTTGAAACTATAGTTTTAGTTTGATATCAGTCGCACACAAAGTTCATTTGATAATTTTTTTATAAAAAAATTGAAAATCCGTTGCTTCAAAAATTATAAAACCTTACAATAATAGTGCATTTATTCTTATCTTTGAGCTTTCGGAAAGTACTCACGTGGAAAGCAAAACTAGTAGAAACGAATGTGCTCCTTATTCATCTATAGCAATAATTTTAACGAGTACTAAATAACAATACATCTTTAACATAAGTGCATATATTCTATCTTTGAACTTTTGAAAGCACTCACGAGGAAAGGAAAACTAGTAGAAACCAACGTCTTTTAACGAAGGGAATGAGGTTTGGACCTCACGCCATTTAAAGCTTCTAAAAGTCGTACGATTAAAATCCGAATAGTCTATCTGAACTGCTTAACATGATTTTCATATTAAAATATGCTCAGAGATCAAATTTTATATTTTTTGAAATTTTTTATCATTTTTTAAGATACGTACAAAATCACTGTTTTCGGACAAAAACAGTGATGTTGTACGTATCTAAAAAAAAGTAAACAATTTCAAAAAAATATAAAATATGGTCTCTGAGTATATTTTAATATGAAAATCATGTTGAGCAGTTTAGATCGACTGTTTGGACTTTTAATCATACGATTTTTAGAAGATTTGAACGGTGTCTGATTCAAAGCCATTTGGACTAAATTTTATTCCTTAACGAAGTCCCAAATGTGCATGATTTGAAAGTCTGGCTTTGCCGCTGGTTGTATTGTATGCTTTGTATGCTTGTTTAATGCATGCGTTCTTGTGTTAATACCTAGCAATTAATTAAATTATATATTCATTGGAATCTAACTGAAGTTGGTCGGAAGTATCAAAAATAAAGTTACGCGTTTTTTTTTTTTTGGAAGAATAACTCAATGCATCAACCAAAATTTCCTTTTTCAACTAAATCGGAAGAAACACAGAAAGACAACTCTCTCTTTCTTTCTCTCTGGTTCTTGTCTATATATATAAACATTCTCTGAACACAAATTAGAATATAATCAAAAGAAAGGAAAACTAAAGAAGAGATCAGAGGGATCTAGCTAGGAAAATGGGTGCAGAGAACTGGGCTGGGATCAGCTCAACCGTAGCAAGCTTGTTCTTCCTTTATAACATGGTGAAGGATCACATCCCCTTCCAGGTCAGTGACTATGTTGCTACCGTTTTTCGCAAGGTACTATCTTTCTTCAAACCCTATGTTGACATCATAATTCAAGAGTACCACGGCGATGGCGAGTACTTCAAGCGTGATGAGCTCTACATTGCGGCCCAGGCCTACCTCAGCTCCACTTGCTCTTCTCGGGCTGGCAAACTCAAGGCAGAGTTGGGCGAAGACAGTGACACCCCGCATGTCACCATTGACAACAATGAGGTGGTCGTTGACTCCTTCGGAGGCTTCCAGGTATGGTGGTACGCCTGTCAAGAGTCCTCCAACTTCCAAATGTTCAGCTGGTACCCCCGTCAAAACAAACGCAAGTATGTCATGCGCATGATGTAATTAAATTTTCTAATTAACCATTTTGATTCAGTTTTAAGTAATTAACAACAACTTTTGAACAATAATTATCAGGTACTACTGCTTAGTCTTCCACAAGCGCCACCGTAATCTGATCGAGGGTGAATATTTGAAATACATACTTGAGCAAGGGCGCAATGTGATGCTACGTAGACGGAAACGAAGGCTCTTCACAAACAGCCCAAGTAGCAACTGGGACGGCTACGAAAGCTCCGTCTGGAGCCACGTTGCCTTTGAGCACCCCGCTACATTTGACACGGTAGCCATGGACCCCAAAAAGAAGAGCGAGATCATAGACGACCTTGTTACATTTCGTGAGGGAAAAGAGTACTACAAGCATATTGGCAAGGCGTGGAAGCGCGGCTATCTGCTTTATGGCCCACCGGGCACCGGCAAGTCGAGCATGATAGCTGCGATCGCCAACTTCATGGAGTATGATGTGTACGACCTTGAGCTGACGGCTGTCAAGAACAACACAGAATTACGAAAGATCTTCATCGAGACAACCGGAAAGTCTATCATAGTCATCGAGGATATTGATTGCTCGCTTGACCTAACCAGCAAGCGCAAGGAAAAGGAGAAGGACGACGAAAAGAAGCTGCCGGGTATGGAGGAAAAAGACGAAATTAGCAAGCTTACTCTTTCCGGGCTTCTCAACTTTATAGACGGGCTGTGGTCGGCGTGTGGAGGGGAGAGGATTGTCATATTCACAACAAACCATGTAGAGAAGCTCGACCCGGCGCTGATAAGGAGGGGCAGAATGGATATGCACATAGAGCTATCGTACTGCACCTTCGAGGCATTCAAGGTGTTAGCCAAGAACTATCTTGGGGTCGAAAAACACGACTTGTTTGACACCATACGAACCCTTCTCTGTGAGGTCGACATTTCGCCAGCTGATGTAGCGGAGGGGTTGATGCTAAAAAAAGCAAGAAATAAGGATGCTGGCACATATCTTCAGAATCTGATCAGAGTGATAGAGGAAGCAAAAGAGGAGACAAAGGAAAAGGCCGAGGAGGAATTAGCTGCCAAACAAAAAGGAGAAATTAAATCAAAGGAAGAACCTGAAGTTGAAGAGGAGGAATTAATTAGAGGGTTAAGTATTAATTAAGAGTTTCTTTTAGTTATATTACGCTTATTTTTAGTTTAGTTTTTCTATATATGTTTCTTATACTATTTTTAACTCTTCTCATTTCAAAAATATATTTTTCTGTACAATACAAGACTTTGTATCTCTACGTACTGAATTATCACGAGGTTAATCATGCATAATATTTACCATTATATATGTTTACAATGTTTCGAATAAAATTTATTTTAGTTAAAAAAATAAATAAATTTTTTTTTATTTTAATTAACATTTTCTAATAAATATTATTTTCCAAATAAAATCCAATAAACATTCCTAATAAGAATAAAGAATGATAAAGTAGGTGAGCGAATTGCAAACATTAAGACCAAAGAACCATGTAATAGTAGGCCACATTCCACCATTTAGGTTCCAAACTCGATCGAGTCATAGAAAATTGTTTTATAAAACACAAAATTTATAAATTATTATTTTAATATTAACGGTTTTGAAGTTTATGAATTATAGAGCTATTTGTGAATTAATTTCTTTAATTCAACTTCTATATAGAAGCTCACTGTTCCATCGCCACATAAGATCGAATAAAATAAATATGTAAGGCATGAGCTAGCGGGTCCGTATCCTCTGAGATATCTCAATTTTTGCGTGACCGACGTGTCCGGTGCCTATTCGGGAGAAAGTAGGGGGCCAGTATTTTTTGAGCTTTGAGATTCGTGTAGAACGTATTTGAACGATTGAGATATTCCAAAAAGTCACGCAAAGTTTGAGATATCTCAGAGGATGCGAATTCTGAGCTAGTGATCGATGCTACATTTATAGGCAAATAATTTCATTTGAATTTTCCATTTGATTTGAGGTGCTATTAGAACATTCATTTCAATTATCATGAATTGCTATTTATCTGTCCTTACGTTGATACTCAATTAATTCTTTAATTTGAAGCTCAAATTGTAACATTCTTATATAAAATCCATTATATTAAAAGGTTTATATGCATTAAAAATATATATAAGGTTATATGTGCATAATTTAAGTTCTTGTGTAATAATAAAAACTTAGAGGGACTAAATGGCAAAAGAGCCAAAACCTTGTCATACCCATCTCTTTGTACCGAATGGTACCACCGCTTGGACCGTAAATAATTGAGTGAGGGTGTGTGGGTTGCGCAAGAGAAAAGAAGGGAGAAAGGAAGAGAGTGAAATCGGCGTGATCGATCGAATCGTTCGTAGTTTCGAGATCAGAACGAAGCTCTCTACTCAATCGAACGATTAATTTGAGTTGGTAAGGCAACCGGGTACTAAATCTCACGAGACGTCTGAGACGTAAAGTCTGTTTACGCGCAGCATATTTAGGTGCGGGATTTCTGGACTTGTTTGATATTTTATATTCAGAATTAAACTGTGTTTCGATTGACATGTTGATTATTGATTGAATTGCAACATCGGATTGTGTTGCATGTGCATTGCATTGCCCAAATAAAGTGAAACTCGAATTGTTTTATCTGATTGACTTGCATGCTGGTATGGTTATAAATTGTGTTGATCTGAATGATCTGATTTTGGAATTAAAGTCACCGTGCTTTATATCACCATTGGTTGGTGGATAGGGTATTATTGTCATCCACCGTGATGACGTCACCCAGGGGGTGAAACCGGATTTGTCAGAGTCTCTGCAGGGACTTTGACGCCCAGTGTTCTAAAGCTTTAGATCGTCTGGCCCTCGGCAGTTCTCAGTACCGGTTGGGACGAGGGGTAAGTGACTTGTATTATGATTGTGATTATATGTGACTTGTGTATCGGAGGCATTACCCAGGGGGTAATGCGTTTGGATGGTCAATTGGCTTTATATGGATTTTCTGGATGTGAATTGAAACCAGACTTTTAATTAAATGGTTAGGCCTATAACTACAGATGGGTGTCATGAGAAAAAGGTTTTACCTGGCGCAGCCGTCTGTAGGTGTCTGTAACCCTACAGATGAGAGGGAACGAATTAAGGTCCAGATCGGTGGAACATCTGTAGTTACAACCCGATATTCTAAAACCGAGTAAACCAGATATTGTGTGATTGAATTTCATCTTGGCAATTCCTGAATTGTGATTTCATTTGGATATATATGTTGTCGGATTTATGCATTCATTTTTACAAATGGTTATAAATTGATATGAACTTTATTTGTGTTTCATTTTGAATATAATTTGTGATTGCAAGTCCAGGGATTATTTTGTGGCAATTATCGCACTGAGAATTCAATTCTCATCCCCTTGTTGGGTAAAATTTTCAGGTTCCGGTTTGGCGGATCCGAGAGAGGCACGAGGTCGGTAGGCCCTGGTTTCACCGCTGTGTAGTTCGTCTGGTATTGTGACATTAGAGATTATGTATATAGTTATGTTTTGGTTGTATATATATATATTCTCTATGTCATTTTGTGATGCGTATCCATCGAGATACGGGTTTTGTATACTGTGACCTGACCAGTTGGGATTTGAGATCTGTATATGTTATTTGTTTGTTTTGTTTGCGTGTTATGTTTTACTTTTTATCATATCGTAATTGCCTAGTGAGTATACGGACAACCGTATGCCTACGGCAGGAGCACCTGTCGCACCTCGTGGGGCACCGGGGTGTGACACAAATGATCCAATACTCTAACAAATAATTTATAAAATTTAGGTTTTATTCTCCTACAAATAAAATATTTTCTTTATAGTAAAAATATTATTTTGTTACTATTGTTGAAAGAAACTACATCAACCTCTACTATAGTTACACCCGTAGGTGGAAGAATACCAGCGTAATTTGGAACAATCTTAACTTATTATTCCTGCTCTTAGGACGAAAAGTTGTCTTAGGTTTGTATTTTGCAGCTCCAGATAATAAATTTTGAATTATATTTTTCGAACACAGAAACACACATTGCATCTTTAATATTCGTGCCAATACGAATCACATGGTTTGGATTCATTCTGCATTAACTCGAAGGTTGAGCGAATTCATGGAGATGATGCAATATAGAGATTCCCTTGTGTTGCGTAAGTCTAGGGGTGTCAATGGGTACAATATGGATAGGGTGGAAGCATTTTCATATCTATACCCGCTAAGAGTTGATCTTATTCATACTCTACTCTTACTCATTAAGAATTTGCCTTACCCTACGTACCCTATCCGTACCCGTTAAAATTAGTGGGTAACAAAACGGTAGCGGGTAATAATGAATAATACTAATATAATAGTTTTATTATTTTTACAAATATACTATCAAAAGTCATCATGTCATACATATGCAATCATAATTACTTATATAAAAATTAAAATACAAATATGCAATGAATTCTAACTAATAATTTTTTTATAAAGAAAAAAAGTGAAAAATACAAATATATCTTCTAACCAATTCAAAATTCAATTTGTTAACTAAATAATAAAACATTCAAATAAAAAACTAATATATTTAATATAATATTCTTCTTACAACAAAATGCATACATTTTCTCATGCATTAATGTTGATAAATATGAGAAACATAAAATTGAATAAATTGAATAAATTGAATAAATTGAATAAATTGAATAAATTGAATAAATTGAATAAATTGAATAAATTGAATAAATTGAATATAATATTTATATATTTATATGTAATTTATTTTATATAATTACCCGTTATCCAATTAGTACGAAATAGCCTTTATCCATACCTATATCCGTTTATCTAACAAAAAAAAATCTTACCCATATATCCATACCCATACCCAATAAGCTAACAAGAAAAAAAAAACCTTACCCTTGTCCATCTTATTAAATACGATATGTATAGGATAAACGGATAAATAGTTTTCATTGACACCCCTGTGTAAGTCCTCATGCATGCTCAATTGGGAATTAACCATTTGCGTACAAGTCATGATCAATTGGGTATAAGATTCCTTTTGTGTAATCATGCTCAATCGCGTAATTCCAAAGCTCCACCGGCCATGGATGTAGATTTGTAGTCGACGATATTCCTTACCATAGAAATGTTTCTTTTTTTTTGTTTGAGCTACTCTATTTCCTTTTTCCCTTTTCTTTTTCTAAATTTCCGCTGGAAGAGAATCTGATCCTGAGAATCATTTGGACCGTATTGTCTTCGTTTCATAAAGAAAATTAATAAAGCAGCTATATATTCTGAATTTTTAAAGTTAGAAAAATTAAAGTAACGCGTAATGGGACACAAAGGAATAGTTCCGATGCTTATTGGATCTATTTTTGGTTCAATAGATTCCATAACTGTCCTATTTGCTTTAAAATCTATGTATAAGTACAGAAATTAATATGAGAATGCACAAATATTAAAGTGAATTGCACAGATCTTAAAACATATCAGACAGTTTTGGAACCCATCGAATCTAAAGTAGGTCCAATGACATCATACCTACTCCTTAATTTCTCCTAAGCCATGTAATAATAGTTGACAAACACTACACCGGTTCTTTTTCGAGAAATTTCTATAAAATATCCTCTATTAAAAAACTATCAAACAAAATACTTTTTTTTTTTTTTTAAATTATGTAACAAAATACTCCTTTGAACTCTAATTTTATTCCTTTTTTTTTTCATCCCTTCTCCTCCCACTCAATTACCCCTTTTCCTCCTTTTTTTCTTTCCTCAACAGCTAGCAGACAATGAAAGAACTGGAATTAGAATGCTTTGGCCTTCAGCATAAAATGGAAGTGAAAGTAAATTTGGGATCTAGAAAATAATGGCCACTTTTCGGTTCAATCATTATATAAGTTTCTTAGTTTTCGAGGAATATAGGAGTTATATACCATGCAAGTCTGGCATCTTCCTATGCCACCCAAAATAAGAGTCTTTATGTGGCTCCTGTTTAGAAATAAAATTCTTACTAAATCAAATCTAGTGAAAAGAGGATGGATAGGCAGTTTAGCCTGCCATTTTTGTCCTAACACTGAATCTGTTGATCATCTGTTTGTATTATGTAGGAAGGCCCGTCATGTGTTGTTTTGGTTAGACAACTTTCAACTGTATCTCCCTGAATGGCACAGTTTAGAGGATATCCTTAACATTAATTAGTTATACCTTGTCCTCTATCTGGTGCACATATTTTTTTGATTACATTCAGTGCATATACACGGACTATTTGGAATTTGAGGAACAACATGTGTTTTAAGAATGCATCAGGTAGTACTGTTAAAAATATTGTACTCAATATACTCAACTTGGTGATGCTTTGGACATGTACTATTCAATACTCTGAGGAAATACATAAGCAGGAATGACTCCCCTAGGAGGTGGAACACATTCCGTTGTAGGAATGGGACCCGGTTGCTGGACAGATTGGACATTCTTCAGATTACGTCTTCTTAGATAGCTAGCTGATATTATCTTATATTCTCTTATCTCTTTTGGTCGTGTTTAATTCTTGTTATTGTGGAAACACTTCTGTACATGTATGGCTATGCCTAGCTACTTTTGGTTCTGTTGGGTTTGTTTTCTTTTGAAGAGAAGGATATTAGTTTTTGGGATCCTTTAAACTTTTTTAACCTTGTAAGTTTATATTGTTTCAATATGAAACGGGCGTTGAGCCTTATTTAAAAATAAAAAAAAATCTTAGACTCATTGTTTGTTGTAGGCGTTGGTTGATTACAAAAAATAATATTGTCAATCTGCATTTACTTTAGTTCGATAGATAAAAACTAGTTATTTTTTAATATAATACATCCAAGTTAGTTGACAGCATGAACTGATGAAATGCCCCCTCAAACCACAACTAAAATAAAGTTGAAAGAATTTGCACTGCATTGAACCTGTAAAATAATTTCAAATTCTAATAGATGGTATAACAGTTGATTCTCATCGTGCACATACAATGCCCCAGTTGAATATATTAATTAATCACTTAAAATGAAATAACCTAAAATCTGCTCCCACAATTGGGGGTGCAAACGGGTTGGATATTATCCGATCATATCCGAATTCATATTAGAAAATTAGATACGGATATTCGATATCTAAATATCTGTGCAGATACGGATACATATATAGTTCTAAATTGTAATAATTCGTATCTGAATAGTTGATATATACAATATAGTTTAATATATATAATGAAAAAATTTATGTTATTCACTATTATAAAAAGAAAATATCCGTAACCGTATTTATTATAATATAAGATTTGTATCCGTATCCGTCTAATATCTGATTCATATCCGTATTCAAAATATTAAAACAGATACAAATATAGTTTTACTACTATCCGGTCTGTATCCGATCCGTTTGCACCCTTACCCACAATCTAAACCTAATATTTGAAATAAAATGACCTAAAATCGCTTCTGCGGGCTACATTGCGGGCTACAATTAAAATGTTTGAAATTTAGCCCAAATAAGTGATATATCCCAACAAAGAGCAGTTAAAGGATGAGTAAAAAGAACAATTAGGCAGGGATAAAGCGTCAAAAACTTAAAAGAAAATAATCTGATAATTAAGATTGAGGACTAATACTTTAATTCTAGCTCATTTAAACCATCAAATCTATTAAATATTTAGATTAATTAAAATGATATAAATTTTTATTTTAAATCAGTCTAATTTAATTTAACTTATTTCGTCTAAGATTTATCATCAATAATTTTTTTTTTCTCTCTTTTATTTAATTTAAGTCCCCTGAATTTTACATTTCATTAAATTAAAATAAGTTAAATCCATCTAACCTGTACATACCTAATTTATATTTTGTAACTTACTCCACCAAACTTGTATTTTTGTAACTGATAACTCCACCTAACATATCACAAAGCACCAATAAGATGGAACTCAATCTCCTGCCCACCTGTGGGAAGCAAATTCCTGCTTCTAAAATTACTGACATATGGGTTCGGAATAAGTTTTGAAGCAAAACTATATCCAATATTTAAATATCAAAATTCATCATGGACCTACGTGTCAGTGACTTTAGGAGCAGGAATGTTCTGTCCACATAGAGGCAGATGATCCGGTTCCCCAATAAGATCAAATGCTATCATTTTTTCTATATAAGCCCTACTTTCTCTTTGATCGCCACTACCATTCTTATTTGTAGTCTCTTCTAGTCATGGCAACAAAACCCATACTTACAACCATGGCGCGTTATTGCCTCCTCTTTCTTTTAATAGTGAGTTTATTATATATATATATATAATTGATGTTTTTTTCTTTTCTTTTTTGGCAAGTGCATCAAATTTATTTTCTATTTACGTAGAACATGCAATATGATTACTCTTTTAGTTTTCTTCTTCTTTTTCACACACTCTTAATTTCCTGTAGTTTTCAAAAATACAAGTAATTAATTACATTTATTAAGTTGTATCTACCAACATGAGATCTTGCACTAAAATTATATTTAAAAAGGAATATATATAACAATTATAATTTGCAATAATTGGTCATAACTTCATAAAATTTGTCCTTTATTTGTTGACAATACTATGTTAATTTCTTTACAGCTTTCTCATATACTAATGTAAATTTTTTCTTGCACCATATGTGTGTACCCTGTAGATGTACTTATTTACGGATGTCGTCAAAGCTGATGAAGCAAGTAATGTTCTTTCACCAATGGATGCTTACTGGTACTCCAACCTACCCAACACCTCTATGCCAGAAATCATTCGCAGCCTAATTCATCCGGGTTCTGTTCTTCTCTTTCTTTCGCATATATAAATTACGGAAAATCTGTACACAAATCCTAACTACTTGTCTTTTGGCATAATGAAATCGAGTTTAGTTAGACAACACTTATAAGTAAATAATTAAACAACAATATTGTTTTTGCATTACCACAAAGTACAAACACTTGCTGTTATACACAGAGAGGGGGAGAAATTTTCCAAATCACATGAAACAAATTCTGGACAGTTTTATATGCTACATATAGTATATTAATTAATCTACCGATGAATGTTTCTTTTAAATAATGTGATTAAAAAATGAGTTCACTTTTTATCACAAATTCACTATGAGAGAACCTAGCAATGTATTATATATTATTAATGTATTAGCTAAAACCAGCATATAAAATGATGGCTACATGTAGAGAAAACAAATTAATTAATACACAGAATATCTGAGTACATATTTCTCAATTTTTATTCCTGGACCAAACAGGGCAAGAAGAAAAATTTGTTTGGGAGAAATACCAAGTAGTATGGAACCAAGGAAGGGTGTCTACTGATGTCTTAAGTATCTTCTTCCAGCAAAAGGATATATTTCCAGGAGCCAAGATTAAAAAGGCAATTAGCCTTGACCGAACCGTCATTGGTAATGCTTTTATCCCTCGTATGGAAGCCGAAGCAATACCGTTTTCTTCCAAGAATCTCTCTCAAATCCTAAATCATTATTCTATCAATCCGGGCTCTAAGGAAGCAAAGCAAATAGAGGAAAGCATATCTGATTGCGAGTCTCCAGTTTCCAAAGGCGCAAAAAAGTTTTGTGCCACATCTCTCGAATCTATGATTGACAATGTCATCTCTGAACTTGGCACTCGAAACCTACGAGTTATGTCAACTATACAACTTGTCAATAGAGGAGCTAAAAAGGAAAAAACATTATACAAAGTCGCTTCTCCAGTAAAAGAACTACCTCAAGAGAAACTTGTGTTATGTCACCCATTTCCATCACCTCAAGCCGTATTCTATTGCCACACCACACCTACATTCAAAGGATATGCAATTCCCTTAGAAGGTGATAATGGGACAAAGGTAAATGCACTTGCAATTTGCCATTATGATACCAAAGACTTTAACCATGTGTTCTTTGATATGCTCAATGTGAAGCCTGACACAAAACCGATATGTCACCTTCTCATGGAAGATCACCTCGTTTGGGCTCTGCATTCGTAATTATTTTAATGTTTTTCTTGTGTTGTTTGATGGGCGCCATCCATTAGAATGAAATGTGCTCTCTTCCTATCTGGATGCTGTATCTTCTTGCATTCTAATGAATAAATGATGGAATGTTTGCATTTTTCTTTCATGAAAGAATTACAGTTGAATCTAAATTTTTATCTTGCTATACAAATTACTAGTTATTATCAAGTTAAGAACAAGCAAGCTATCTCATTAATTTTGGATTGATTTATGATGGGATGATATAATGAAAATGCCTTTTCTTTTCATTCGCTCCAGTACGGACTTATGAAGAAGAGAGTGATTATTCTTAATATTAAACATATTCAATAATTTTATCATGAAACAGTATCGAGGTTAGTATGTTCTATGTTTCATTATATTTTATTTCATTTTTTATATAGAAACATTTTAGATGATGCACAATTAAATATGCCTTTTGCATGCTATTTAATAGTAGGTACGCAGGAAAATCCTTGCTATGCAATGTGTGCTAAACATAATTGGTAGTTGGATGTTTATCTTGGTAACCAAAGTCGGGGTGAGCCTCGTTTTGTTTCGCCAAGGACATGTGATATATATATAGATGCAAAAATAGTATAGCCATATAAATGCATGTACTATGTGGAAGTGTTAATTTACAAATAATACCATAATTTACATGTACTACACTAATTGTACTTTACAATTAGTTGAGTGCGTGTGATTTTGTCAAAATAATTGTTTTCTTTTTGGCGGAAAATAAAGTTATTTTCCTTCTTTGTTTTTTTTATTTGTATACCAACAACATCTATTCTATTATCAACTAAAAATTCTTTTAAAACTCGACGCTTAGCAGGTTTGCCAAGGGCTCTGGTATTCCAACACAGAAAATTCACCATAAAAAACCAATTTAATCGATCATCCTCTCTTAGAAAAACAATTTCGCTAGAGAACTACTATCAATAGTTTCTGAAATAACAACTTTAAAATGCTCTTTCGACAAAGTCCTAAATTTACTAACTATAGCAAGCTTATGCTCTAATTCATTTTCTGAACTGGTTGTCTATTTGATTTTTAAGTTTATTTGTAAATCAATTGGCCATTCATGTTAAGTTTACAAGCTAGGGGCTTTGTAACTACATTTCAACAATGAATTAAACACTTTTAGAATCAGGTAAATCTTGTATTTTACTTGGTGGAAAGAAAAAAAAGGTGATTATTTCCATTGTAAAAGAGGATTAAGACAGGGAGATTACTGATCTCCTTTTTTATTTGATCTTGTAGCTGACATTTTAAATAAGATTCTTAAAAAAACATAAGAGAGCTAGAGGTGGTATAAGAGGTTTAGGTAATTTTGAGGGTTTAGGCAACATACTTAATCTGCATTTTGCATATCATGCATTTATTTTCATAGAAGCAAATCCTTCAATACTTGAAACTCTTAAATGACTTCTCTTTTTTTGAGGAATCATAGCAGAGAAAACTTGTCTTGATTAAAAAAATAATTTCTCAAAGGATGGAAAAGGAAATTGCTACCCCTAGGGGGTAAAACCACACCTCTAAATTCTGTTATTTCTGCTATTCTTATTGACTGGTGTTGTACCCTAAAATGTTGCTATAAATTAAAATGGGAATGTTTTAATGTTTGGAAAATACCAAGGGTACTTGAGAGCTTTTAAAATGGATCAAGAGCAATGATTTGAGAATTCATATACTGATTCCTCATGAAATACCATGAATTTTGATATGCTATGTGATTTGTAACTCGAAATGAATAAAGAATTATGAATTTTCATAAAAATTGCTGATGTGACATGTCCTGATTGGTGCCACGCAAGCACAGGAGGCCTACAAGTCAGCAAATGCTTCTCTGGGTGCAATTTCTGGGTTTACAAATCAAACCTTACAATCTGGGCCCACTGGTCAATGAAATAAATAAAACTTCGCTGGGTTTTGAATATGTTTGGACTTGGTTCATGAGAATATAACTCTATGCACCGAACTGTCAGCGCCTCGGTCTATGGTACACCGAGAGCACCCGGAACTCGGGTTTTGTCACTGAGTTTAAACTCAGCGCCGCGCGACCCCTTCGTTTCCCGTGCACCCGTTTCTCATATACCATGTTCTACCCACTACATGGTGCATGTAACACCGGGTTTAAACAAGATGTATGCAAAATAAAAGAAGCCGATTGGCTGAGCTTTTGAGAGAATGACAAGCGGAGCCTACCTGTCAGCCCTCTCTTCCCCGTTTCTCTTCTTCCTTCCTTCACTGCACTGCCGAATCAAGGTAGAACTCAGGGAAAGGGTTTATACCATGCACAGCCTATTCTCTAAACTTGCTAAGAATGAAAGGGGTCATCTTCTTCTCTGAAATCTATCCTATTCACCAGCTTCTCTGACAACCGAGAAAGGAGATGGATTGAGGGACTAAGGTGAGCAACCGGGTTCAAATTGAGTTATGAAATTTGGAGCTTAGCTATGTGATGATCTCACGATGGTGTCTGAAGTGTCAATTTGATGAATGGGTGCTCAATTGCATAAGCACCATGAATCCGTGCACATGGCATCTGAGATGAAGCAAGGGGCGCATGTCCAGCTGTCAAGAGGTGTAAATTGCACTCGAGCACATGTTTAGATCATATTCACGATGCTATATGTCAATCCCTCATGCTCTGGGATGAGTTTGTTAAGGCCGGCACACGTTAAGCCACTGCCGGGCTCGAGCACAACATACCAAGCCGTTGCAGTTGTTAACAACCCAGTGGTCCCTCTGGACACGTGTTATACACTCATTGAATGATGCCAGCAAGAGAATATTCTCTCTTCAATACCAGAGATCACGCAATGCATGCATGACCTCCATATCCGGCCGGTTAACGGCTCAGATGCATGACACCTCATCTCCAGATCAATCTAAAGGCTATGAATGAATATGTGAGCATGAAAATATCTAATCAATCATAAAAGCATGATCTCCTGCCAGGTGGCACATGAATGAACACCGAATTGCATGAATCAATGATCAAACAGCTGTGGTGTATGATGAAACAAGCCCAGCTGATGTAGAGCTGTGTCCTAGCTTATTGCCCTATATAAGGCACCCTATACCCATGATATAAACAACAAAAACAATATAGCAAGATAGCAAGAGAGATATACAAATAGAGATAGAAAAATATTGCTCTAGGTTAGCCTCTTTTCAAGTTCATAAGTGCAAAGCCTGTTGCTTTCTTCTCCCCTCTGCATACTGATAGGTATAATCTAGCTTTTGAAGATCTTGTATGTCATAGCATGTAATAATTCCAGAGGTGAATGAAATTCTTTTGAAACTTTCATTTTCTTATTGATCTTGCAATATTTCGTGTTATTTCTTTGATTCTTCTCTCCAGATCTGTATTATACTGATAATTAGTTGTTTTGAAGCTTAAAAGAGAGAGCTTTGTACTTAGGCACAAAGCTTGATGATCAAATATATCTTTTCTCTCTTCTTTTCCCTTTTTCTTCACTGATTTCAAACAAAACTTGTATAATATAGAAGCTTATAATAAGGCACTGCATAGAATCTGTATTTTACACTTAATAATGACCTCTTTTCTGTTTGACCTTGATTTTATACAAAAATATACAAGTTAATGCATATATGCATGTATTTTGCCTCTTTCTTCTTCTCTTTTCCTTTTCTGCCCTTGGATCCTTTAACAAAGTGATAAGTCATGAAGATGTGGAGTAGTTGAGCCTTATGGTATCCTCCCACATCTGATTCTCATGTCACTTTGATTAAAAGATCTAATATGACGGTTCAAAGTGAATAAAAATCAAAATATAAACACACAAGGGTTGTAGCAGTTGAGCCTTATGGTATCCTCTACAATTCCTTAATAAACAAGGGCCTAATTGCAAGTAATACCTTCAGAAATGACAGAGGACTCAAAGACAAACACTATCCTCACAAATTTTCCATTTATTGGAATTTTCTGCTATTTTTAATGATTTTCCAAAGTTTAGATTTCCAATAAATCCAAACTGTATAATGCACCAAATGACCTGCAAATATTAAACAAAAAATATATTTGAAATCTACACTCTTTGCCAATGATTTTTGACATAAAACATGCTCAAATCCAAGTTGTATACTATTTAGAATAAAACCATGAATTAAATATAAAAATTCTGTCACTGATGGACACATATACCCCTGACAATGTTAAATAAATTCCTAAAAATGCAAATAAATTTCCTAAAATGGTAAAAATGCTCTCAGGTGCTCTTGATACATCACATTACATGATTCTAATCTTATCAAACATGTTCCTTCATAAAAAATATGAATAAAAAACTGATTCATAATTGCTTAATTATATAAAACATGCATATAAGCCCATATCACATGTCCAAACACTAAATCCTCCACTTCTAAACTTCTAATAAGCTTCATGATAACTGGGAATGGCAATCTTAAGGTCCAATGTTGATGAATAGCCTTTGTACCACTGACTGGTATTGAACCGGTACCAATCCGAGAGCTTAGAGCTCAACCATGCCTATGACATGTTTAACCCTCAAATTGATATCCTCATGAGCTCAAATGCACTCAAACGATGTCAAACTACCATTCAATTGATTGAATTTCATAGAAAATCGGATGAGAAACCAAACCGGTACCGATAGGAAACATGTCAGATCTATATGGCCGCTCCGATGATCGCCGGTGACCGATAAGATTACCAATGCACTCCCCTTGAAGAGACGATCCAAACTGCACCCGTTCAAGGCTAGCCGTGGTCGGAATCACGCCGGAGGAGAAACCCTCTCTCGGGACTGGAGTTGTCCAGTTCCCTCGACTGAGATGGAACCCTGAAGGAGCTGCACGAATCCTGATACAATATGATGCATTAGATCCAGGCGCCAAAGCAAAGTTTAAATCCAATATCCGAATCTTGATGCAAAAGCCCAATCCAAAGGCCCATATTCCCCTCTGTTTAAATTAAATGAACTCTGACAGATGAGGCCCACATGTCATATTTAATGAGACACATCTCTGTATGCGCATCTCAAAGCCCAGATCGAAGGCCCATAAGCCTCTGTGCACATCTCAAAACCCAAATACACATCTCAAAGGCCCAAATCTCAAATCTAAAGGCCCATATTCAATCTCAAATTAAATAAAATCAAATAAATAAAACTGTTTTACAAATATGTCCTTCTGACAAGTTTTATTCACAGCGCAGTCCCTGAAAATTTACAAATAATTCCCTGCCTGTTTAAAATCCTTTCAAATAGGTCCCTGGAAGCCCAAATTTCATTCCAAACCTCATCAAAAGCCCAAATTATATTCCCAAGTCCTTCCAGAAATTATGAATAAGCCCCTGGAACATAAAATGTTTACAAATCAGTCCTTTTTGGTCATAACTTCTTCATTTTAGGTCCAAATTGACTCAAACCAAAATCAAACGAACCCAAATTCAATTCCCTATCATTCTAAATCAAATCAAATATGTTTAAGCTTCAGCCATAACCTGAAATGACTAAAATGCTCCTCTCTTAAATCAAATGTTATATTTTATAAATAAAACATGAATTCCATTAAATATAACACGTGATTCTTTAAAATAGTTAAAATTATGAATATGCATACATGTCCTTCATGACCCAAGAATGTCTTGACCAATGTCCATGCAGATGTTATGATTGTATGAATGTTTAAAGCAGCCGAGAACCCTGAATATACAAATGACATGACAAAACGTGAGCCCTTTTAGCCCTATTACTCAATTCACAACCAATAGGCACAAATCCTGGAATGAACGAGGTGTTCAGTTAGACCTGATAAGTCTTTTTGATGTAATTAACGGCGGGGGCTTGCGCCTGTCGGGAGTTAAACGTCTCCACAATCAAATAATAAAACCCTGGCTGACTGATCATGAACGTAGGTCTGGCTAAGAGTGAACTGGAAGGTATGCGAAAAGATGTTCAACAATGCCCCGAGTTCGGTGCCCCGCTCATGTCTATCTAATAAATGGAGCACTGAACCCATGCGGGAGCATTCCCTCACAAATATATCAACATCGTTAGCTAACCTAACCTTGCGACTTTTTGCGCCCTACAGGTTCTGGCACGCCCAGTGGGACATTCTCCTCCTGACAGGGTCGGGATCCGATATGAACACAAAAGGAACTATACCCAAGCAGCCAATGACTTTCATGATTTTCAAACAACAAGTCGTTGGACCGTTTGGGCAAAGTCATATAATCCTTTTGTGAATCATTATCGATGCCTATGAATTGAGTAATTGGGCTAAACTCATGTATGAAGGGTTCTCATGCTTTACAAATAAAATTGACTAATGAAATTTTAAGTTTGTTTGTTTGCAGGATGTCGATTTTTCTCACTGCAGCAACCAACCAAATGACTGCCTTCCCTGATATCGAAGAGATGATGTTTTTCGGGTCCCTCGGGACCCCAATCTCCGAAGTATTGAAGTTTTCTCTGCCCATGCCTATGCCAGAGCAGGAGTCCCTCGAGTCTATAACCGAGGATGACACCTAAACTCGTGATGTTGATGATGATGATGATGATGCAGTTAGCGAGGTATGCTACTACCTCACCAACAACGGCAGTGATGGTCTAACCTTTGCCATTCCTACCAAAACCAGGTACACAAGAAGACGCGCCTCAAAGAAATCAACCCAGGCCCACCATGTTCAGGCCCCGGTTAATAAGAAGCGGGCTCTACAAGCCTACCAGGAGGAGCTCATAGCCGAGCCAGCTCTTCCTGTTACAATTCCTTCTCCCCCCTGAGAGTTGTCAGGAATAATGCCTCTACTGCACACATACGTGCAGCGGGAGAAATCCTGAATGTTGTCCCCTCCGCGCATGAACCTCAGAGGATGATCTCAAGACCCAACCCCATAACGGTTGAGGATGATACTGTGGTTGCCATCCATAGGGCCCACAGGCAACTACGTCTTACCAAACAGCGCAGGACCCGATACTTTGCTCCTCCTGTCGCCAAAACCTTTACACCAGCTGATGCCAAGGCTAAGCTAACCTACCTAGTGCAAATACTGGGCAAGCCCAAAACAAATGCACCGGCCCATAAGCCGGGGGCACCTGAGGATGCCCGACCTTCTGTATTTACGAGGCTCTCTTCCCCAGCCAAAGGGCTGGGGGCATTTGAAAGCATCTCGTCCTCTACCATGTCAGCTTCACAGCTGGGGGCACCTAGTGGTACCTCGTTGAAACCAAGACTCCGCAGAGAGTTGCGGGCCCATCATGCCCGATATGCCAGAAGTGAGGGGTCATGCTCTACCTCTCCAATGTCAAAGTCAACCAGCGTACATGATCGGCTAGGGGCACGGATTGAGCCGTGCCCAATACAAAGAAATCTAACAGTAATCGCTCCAAATGCCATCCACAAAAAGCAAAGGGTTATAACAACACTCTCCGATTCGGACAAAGAGGCCACTGTATGTGTGATATTTATACAAGAAGGTTCCACAAATGAATTTAAACCTTCTGGAGAAAATGAGAATGATGAACCCAACCATAAAATGTGTAATGTGGTTGTATACGGAGGCTCTTCGAGTGACTCAGACGATGAAGTCATTTATGTTAAACACAAGGAACCTAAATGTCAATGTTGAATATATACCAGACGCTCTGGAAGCTATTGCCTGTATAAAATTTGTTCACAGCGCAATCCCTGAAAATTTATAAATAAGTCCCTGCTTGTATAAAATCCTTTCAAATAGGTCCCTGGAAGCCCAAATTATATTCCCAAGTCCTTCCATAATTTATGAATAAGCCCCTAGAACATAAAATGTTTACAAATCAGTCCTTTTTGGTCATAACTTCTTCATTTTAGGTCCAAATTGACTCAAACCAAAACCAAACGAACCCAAATTCAATTCCCTATCATTCTAAATCAAATTCAAATATGTTTAAGCTTTAGCCATAACCTGAAATGACTAAAATGCCCCTCTCTTAAATCAAATGTTATATTTTATAAATAAAACATGAATTCCATTAAATATAACATGTGATTCTTTAAAATAGTTAAAATTATGAATATGCATACATGTCTTTCATGACCCAAGAATGTCTTGACCAATGTCCATGCAGATGTTATGATTGTATGAATGTTTAAAGCATCCGAGAACCCTGAATATACAAATGACATGACAAAACGTGAGCCCTTTTAGCCCCATTACTCAATTCACAACCAATAGGCACAAATCCTGGAATGAACGAGGTGTTCAGTTAGACCTGATAAGTCTTTCTGATGTAATTAACGGCGGGGGCTTGCGCCCGTCGGGAGTTAAACGTCTCCACAATCAAATAATAAAATCCTGGCTGGCTGATCATGAACGTAGGTCTGGCTAAGGGTGAACTGGAAGGTATGTGAAAAGATGTTCAGCAATGCCCCGAGTTCGGTGCCCCGCTCATGTCTATCTAAGAAATGGAGCACTAAACCCATGCGGGAGCATTCCCCACAAATATATCAGCATCGTTAGCTAACTTAACCTTGCGACTTTTTGCGCCCTACAACTGGCTTTCTTTTTCTAAAATGCCACCAAATATTAGACAAAAAAATTGAAAAGCTTAGAAAAAGATTTTTGTGGTTTGGTGGTAGTAGTGTTACGAAATAACTTATCCCAATTGCTTGGAAATATGTGTGTAAAGGCAAGGATCAAGATGGTTTTGGCATAAGTTGTTTAGATATATACACATCATGAAAACATAATTTAGATATTTCTCCCTATAAATTAATAATGTAGTTATTTCCCATCTTAATTTCATCACTTTAAAATACAGTTAGTAATAATAAAAAATTTGAAAGGATAATTTTAACCTTTCGTCAAAACCAGTTTAATATCTCTTTCCTATTGCAACTCAAATGTATCAGTTTTTCTAAAATGCTCAAGATTCCTAACGCAAATTGAATTGAATTTGCCAACATAAAAAATGTTGTTGAATTGCATTGACTACCGTAACTGGACTTCTGTCACACCCCGAGACAACCCATCACGTATTTCTACGTAAGGCGTACGCACATCACATACATTATCCATAATATCCATAAATGCCACATTAACCTCATTTGTTGTTGTGCTTACGCTTTGCAACATAATTTGCCCTTGATCATGTGTTTATGAACATCATTTGCATTTGTTCTTGTGCTTAGGAACCTCATTTGCCCTTGTTTCTATGCTTAACAACCTCAATTGGCGTTGTTCATGTGCTTAACAACCTATTTCTCCCTTGATCTTGTGCTTATGAACCTCATTTCTATTTGTTCTTGTGCTTAGGAACCTCATTTGCCCTCGTTCGTGTGCTTAACAACCTCAATTGTCATTGTTCATATGCATTTTAACCTCTTTTGTCCTTGTTCTTGTGCATAGCAACATCATTTAAACTTGTTCTTGTGCTTAGCAACCTTATTTATCGTTGTTCTTGTGCTTTCCCACATAATTTGCCCTTGATCTTATGCTGATAAACCTCATTTGGATTTGTTCATGTGCTAAGGAACCTTATTTGCCCTTGTTTGTGTGCTTAACAACCTCAATTCGCGTTGTTCGTGTGCTTAACAACCTTTTTTGCGCTTGATCTTGTGCATATGAACCTCATTTGAATTTGTTCTTGTGCTTAGAAACCTCGTTTGCCTTTATTCGTGTGCTTAACAACCTCAATTATCGTTGTTCATATGATTCTTAACCTCTTTTGCCCTTGTTCTTGCGCTTAGCAACATCATTTATACTTTTTGTGTGCTTAACAACATCAGTTGTCATTGTTCTTGTACTTTGCAACATAATTTTCCCTTGACATTGTGCTTATGAACCTCATTCGCATTTGTTCTTGTGCTTAGGAACCTCATTTGTCATTGTTTGTTTGCTGAACAACTTCAATTGGCGTTGTTCGAGTGCTTAACAACCTCTTTTCCCTTGATCTTGTGCTTATGAACCTCATTTGCATTTGTTCTTGTACTTAGGAACCTCATTTGCCCTTGTTCAAGTGCTTAACAACCTCAATTATCGTTGTTCATATGTTTCTTAACCTCTTTTGCCCTTGTTCTTGTGCTTAGCAACATCATTTGTCGTTGTTTGTGCACTTTGCAACATAATTTGCCCTGGATCTTGTGATTATCAACCTCATTTGCAGTTGTTCTTGTGCTTAACAACCTCAATTGGCGTTGTCCGTGTGCTTAACAACTTATTTTTCCCTTGATCTTGTGCTTATGAACCCCATTTGTATTTGTTCTTGTGCTTTGGAACCTCGTTTGCCCTTCTTCGTGTACTTAACAAGCGCAATTGTCATTATTCATATGCTTCTTAATCTCTTTTGCCCTTGTTCTTCTGCTAAACAACCTCAGTTCTCGTTGTTCTTCCGCTTTCCAACATAATTTGCCCTTCATGTTGCGCTTATGAACCTCATTCCCATTTGTTCTTGTGCTTAGGAACCTCAATTGTCCTTGTTTGTTTGGTTAACAATCTCAATTGGCGTTGTTTGTGTGCTTAACAAACCTCTTTTGATACTGATCTTGTGCTTATGAACCTCATTTGCATTTGTTATTGTGCTTAAGAACCTAATTTGCTCTTGTTTGTTTGCTTAAGAACCTCAATTGTTGTTGTTCGTATTATTCTTAACATCTTTTGCCCTTGTTCTTGTACTTAGCAAAATCATTTACACTTTTTCTTGTGCCGAAGAACCTGAATTGGCGTTATTCGTGTGCTTAACAACCTGTTTTGCCCTTGAACTTGTGCTTATAAACCTCATTTCCATTTGTTCTCATAGTTAGGAACCTCATATATCCATGTTTATATGCTTAACAACATCAATTGGCGTTGTTCGTGTGCTTAACAACCTCTTTTTCCCTTGCTCTTTTGCTTATGAACCTCATTTGCATTTGTTCTTGCGCTTAGGAATCTTGTTTGCCCTTGTTCGTGTGCCTAACAACCTCAATTGTTGTTGTTCATATGCTTCTTAACCTATTTTGCCCTTGTTCTTGTACTTACCAACATCATTTATACTTTTTCTTGTGCTTAACAACCTCAATTGTCATTGTTGTTGCGCTTTGCAACATAATTTGCCCATGATATTGTGCTTATGAACCTCATTCGCATTTTTTCTTGTGCTTAGGAACCTCATTTGACCTTGTTTCTGTGCTTAACGACCTCAATTAGCGTTATTCGTGTGCTTAACAACTTCTTTTGCTCTTCATCTTGTTCTTATGAACCTCATTTGCATTTGTTAGTGTGGTTCGGATCATCGTTTGCCCTTGTTTGTGTGCTGAACAACCTCAATTGTCGTTGTTCATATGCTTCTTAACCTCTTTTGCCCTTGTTCTTGTGCTTCGCAACATCATTTACACTTGTTCTTGTGCTTATCAACCTCATTTGTTGTTGTTCTAACGCTTTACAACATAATTGGCCTGATCAACCTCATTTCTCGATGTTCTTACGCTTTACAACATAATTTCCTGTTGATCTTGTGCATATAAACCTCATTTGCAACTGTTCTAGCACTTAGGAACCTTGTTTCTCTTGTTTGTGAGCTTAACAACAACAATTAGCGTTGTTCGTGTGCTTGACAACCTCTTTTTCGCTTGATCTTGTGCTGATGTACCAGATTTGCATTTCTTCTACCACTTAGGAACCTCGTTTCCCCTTGTTTGTGTGCTTAACAACCTCAATTGTCGTTGTTCATATGCTTCTTAACATCTTTTGCTCTTGTTCTTGTGCTTAGCAACATCATTTACACTTGTTCTTGTACGTAACAACCACAGTTGTCGATGTTCTTCCACTTGGCAACATAATTTGCCCTTGATCTTGTGCGTATGAACCTCATTCGCATTTGTTCTTGTGCTTAGATACCTCATTTGCCCTTGTTTGTGTGCTTAACAACCTCAATTGGGGTTGTTCGTGTGCTTAACAAGCTCTTTTGCTCTTGATCTTGTGCATATTAACCTCATTTGAATTTGTTCTTGTGCATAGGAACCTCATTCGGCCTTGTTCGTGTCCTTAACAACCTCTTTGGCCCTTGTGTGCTTAGCAACATGATTTACACTTGTGCTTGTGTTTAACAACCTTATTTGTCATTGTTCTTGCGCTTTGCAACATAATTTGCCATTGATATTGTGCTTATGGACCTTATTTGCATTTGTTCTTGTGCTTAGGAACCTCATTTGCCCTTGCTTGTGTACTTAATAACCTCAATTGGCGTTGTCTGTGCACATAGCAACCTCTTTCACCCTTGTGCTTATGAACCTCATTTGCATTTTGTTCTTTAGCTGAGGAACCATGTTTGCCCTTGTTCGTGTGCCTAACAAGCCCAATTGTTGTTGTTCATATGCTTCTTAACGTATTTTGCCCTTGTTCTTCTACTTAGCAACATCATTTACACTTTTTCTTATGCTGAACAACCTTAGTTGTCGTTGTTCTTGTGCTTTGCAACAGAAGTTTCCATTGATCTTGCGCTTATGAACCTCATTCGAATTTTTTCGGGCTTAGGAACCTAATTTGCTCTTGTTTGTTTGCTTAACAATCTCAATTGTCGTTGTTCGTATTCTTCTTAACCTCTTTTGCCCTTGTTCTTGTACTTAGCAACATCATTTACACTTTTTCTTGTGCCGAGCAACTTCAATTGGCGTTATTCGTGTGCTTAACAATTGGTTTTGCCCTTGAACTTGTGCTTATAAACCTCATTTCTATTTGTTCTTGTGCTTAGGAACCTCATTTGTCCTTGTTTATGAACTTAACAACCTCAATTGGCGTTGTTCGTGTGCTTAACAACCTCATTTGTCATTGTTTGTTTGTTGAACAACTTCAATTGGCGTTGTTCGTATGCTTAACAACTTCTTTTGCCCTTCATCTTGTTCTTATGAACCTCATTTGCATTTGTTAGTGTGGTTCGGATCATTGTTTGCCCTTGTTTGTGTACTGAACAACCTCAATTGTCGTTGTTCATATGCTTGTTAACCTCTTTTGCCCTTGTTCTTGTGCTTAGCAACATCATTTACACTTGTTCGTGTGCTTATCAACCTCATTTGTCATTGTTCTAACACTTTACAACATAATTTGCCTGATCAACCTCATTTCTCGATGTTGTTATGCTTTACAACATAATTTCCCATTGATCATGTGCATATAAACCTCATTTGCAATTGTTCTAGCGCTTAGGAACCATATTTGCCTTTGTTTGTGTGCTTAACAACCACAATTGGCGTTGTTCGTGTGCTTAACAACATCTTTTTCATTTAAGGTTGTTCGTGTGCTGATGAACCTCATTTGCATTTGTTCTACCTCTTAGGAACCTCGTTTCCCCCTGTTTGTGTGCTTAACAACCTTAAATGTCGTTGTTCATATGCTTCTCTTTTACCCTTGTTCTTGTGCTTAGCAACATGATTTACACTTGTTCTTGTGTTTAACAACCTTATTTGTCGTTGTTGTTGCGGTTTGCAACATAAGTTGCCATTGATCTTGTGCTTATGAACCTCATTTGCATTTGTTCTTGTGCTTAGGAACCTCCTTTGTCCTTGTTTGTGTACTTAACAACCTCAATTGACGTTGTCCGTGTGCTTAACAATCTCTTTCTCCCTTGATCTTGTGCTTATGAACCTCATTTGCGTTTGTTCTTTAGCTGAGGAACCATGTTTGCCCTTGTTTGTGTGCTTAACAAGCTCAATTGTCGTTGTTCATATGCTTCTTAACGTATTTTTCCCTTGTTCTTCAGCTTAGCAACATCATTTACACTTTTTCTTGTGCTGAACAACCTTATTTGTCGTTGTTCTTGCGCTTTGCAACATAATTTCCCATGATCTTGCGCTTATGAACCTCATTCGCATTTGTTCTTGTGCTTAGGAACCTTAATTGTCCTTGTTTCTTTCTTAACAACCTCAATTGGCATTGTTTGTGTGCTTAACAACCTCTTTTGATCCTGATGTTGTGCTTATGCACCTCGTTTGCATTTGTTCTTGTGCTTAGGAACCTAATTTTCTCTTGTTTGTTTGCTTAACAACCTCAATTGTCGTTTTCGTATTCTTCCTAACCTCTTTTGCCCTTGTTCTTGTGCCTAACAACCTCAATTGGCGTTATTCGCATGCTTAACAATAGGTTTTACCCTTGAACTTGTGCTTATAAACCTCATTTCTATTTGTTCTTGTGCTTAGGAACATCATCTGTCCTTGTTTATGTGCTTAACAACCTCAATTGGTGTTGTTCGTGTGCTTAACAACCTCTTTTTCCATTGCTCTTTTGCTTATGAACCTCATTTGCATTTGTTCTTGTGCTTAGGAACCTCGTTTGCCCTTTTCGTGTGCTTAACAACCTCAATTGTCGTTGTTCATATGCTTCTTAACCTCTTTTGCCCTTATTCTTGTACTTAGCAATATCATATACTTTTTCTTGTGCTTAACAACCTCAATTGTCATTGTTTTTGCGCTTTGCAACATAATTTGCCCATGATCTTGTGATTATGAACCTCATTCGGATTTGTTCTTCTGCTTAAGAACCTCATTTGTCCTTGTTTGTGTGCTTAACAACCTCAATTGGCATTGTTCGTGTGCTTAACAACTTCTTTTGCCCTTCATCTTGTTCTTATGAACCTCATTTGCATTTGTTAATGTGGTTCAGATCATCGTTTGACCTTGTTTGTGTGCTGAACAACCTCAATTGTCGTTGTTCATATGCTTCTTAAGCTCTTTTGCCCTTGCTCTTGTGGTTAGCAACATCATTTACACTTATTCTTGTGCTTATCAACCTAATTTGTCGTTGTTCATACGCTTTACAACATAATTTGCCTGATCAACCTCATTTCTCGATGTTCTTACGCTTTACAACATAATTTCCTGTTGGTCTTGTGCATATAAACCTCATTTGCATTTTTTCTAGCACTTAGGAACCTCATTAGCCCTTGTTTGTGTGCTTAACAACCTCAATTGGCGTTGTTCGTGTGCTTAACAACCTCTTTTTTGCTTGATCTTGTGCTGATGAACCTCATTTGCATTTGTTCTACCCCTTAGGAACCTCGTTTTTCCTTGTTTGTGTGCTTAACAACCTCAATTGTCGTTGTTCATATGCTTCTTAACCTCTTATGGCCTTGTTCTTGTGCTTAGTAAAATCATTTACACTTGTTCTTGTACTTAACAACCTCAGTTGTCGTTGTTTTTGCGCATTGCAACATAATTTGCCCTTGATCTTGTGCTTATGAACCTCATTCGCATTTGTTCTTGTGCTTAGATACATCATTTTCCCTTGTTTGTGTCCTTAACAACCTCAATTGGGGTTGTTCGTGTGCTTAATGACCTCTTTTGCTCTTGATCTTGTGCATATGAACCGCATTTGCATTTGTTCTTGTGCATAGGAACCTCATTCGGCCTTGTTCATGTGCTTAACAACCTCAATTGTCGTTGTTCATATGTTTCTCAACCTATTTGGCCCTTGTTCTTGTGCTTAGCAACATGATTTACACTTGTTCTTGTGTTTAACAACCTTATTTGTCGTTGTTCTTGAGGTTTGCAACATAATTTGCCATTGATCTTGTGCTTATGAACCTCATTTGCATTTGTTCTTGTGCTTACGAACCTCAATTGTTCTTGTTTGTTTGTTTAACAACCTCAATTGGTATTGTTTGTGTGCTTAACAACCTCTTTTGATCGTGATCTTTTACTTATGAACCTCGTTTGCATTTGTTCTTACGCTTAGGAACCTAATTTGCTCTTGTTTGTTTGCTTAACAACCTCACTTGTCATTGTTCGTATACTTCTTAACCTCTTTTGCCCTTGTTCTTCTACTTAGCAACATCATTTACACTTTTTCTTGTGCCGAACAACCTCAATTGGCGTTATTCGTGTGCTTAACAACCGGTTTTTCCCTTGAACTTGTGCTTATAAACCTCATTTCCATTTGTTCTTGTGCTTAGGAACCTCATTTGTCCTTGTTTATGTGCTTAACAACCTCAATTGGCGTTGTTCGTGTGCTTAACAACCTCTTTTTCCTTTGCTCTTTTGGTTATGAATCTCTTTTGCCTTTGTTCTTGTGCTTAGGAACCTCATTTTTCCTTGTTTGTGTGCTTAACAACCTCAATTGGCGTTGTCCGTGTGCTTAACAACCCCTTTCTCTCATGATCTTGTGCTTATGAACCTCATTTGCATTTGTTCTTTAGCTGAGGAACCTCGTTTTCCCTTGTTCGTGTGCTTAACAAGTTCAATTGTCGTTGTTCATATGCTTCTTAACGTATTTTTCCCTTGTTATTCTGCTTAGCAACATCATTTACACCTTTTCTTGTGCTGAACAACCTTATTTGTCGTTGTTCTTGCGCTTTGCAACATAATTTTCCCTTGATCTTGCGCCTATGAACCTCATTCCCATTTGTTCTTGTGCTTAGGAACCTCAATTGTCCTTGTTTCTTTCGTTAACAACCTCAATTGGCAATGTTCGTGTGCTTAACAACCTGTTTTGATAGTGATCTTTTACTTATGAACCTCGTTTGCATATCTTCTTGTGCTTAGGAACCTAATTTGCTCTTGTTTGTTTGCTTAACAACCTCAATTGTCGTTTTCGTATTCTTCCTAACCTCTTTTGCCCTTGTTCTTCTACTTAGCGACATCATTTACACTTTTTCTTGTGCCGAGCAACCTCAATTGGCGTTATTCGTGTGCTTAACAATAGGTTTTGCCCTCGAACTTGTGCTTATAAACCTCATTTCTATTTGTTCTTGTGCTTAGGAACATCATTTGTCCTTGTTTATGTGCTTAACAACCTCAATTGGTGTTGTTCGTGTGTTTAACAACCTCTTTTTCCCTTGCTCTTTTGCTTATGAACCTCATTTGCATTTGTTCTTGTGCTTAGGAACCTCGTTTGCCCATTTCGTGTGCTTAACAACCTCAATTGTTGTTGTTCATAAGCTTCTTAACCTCTTTTGCCCTTGTTCTTGGACTTAGCAACATCATTTATACTTTTTCTCGTGCTTAACAACCTCAATTGTCATTGTTGTTGCGCTTTGCAACATAATTTGCCCATGATCTTGTGCTTATGAAACTCATTCGAATTTGTTCTTGTACTTAAAAACCTCATTTGTCCTTTTTTTTGTGCTTAACAACCTCAATTGGCATTGTTCGTGTGCTTAACAACTTCTTTTGCCCTTCATCGTGTTCTTATGAACCTCATTTGTATTTGTTATTGTGCTTCAGATCATCGTTTGCCGTTGTTCGTGTGCTTAACAACCTCAATTATCGTTGCTCATATGTTTCTTAACCTCTTTGGCCCTTGTTCTTGTGCTTAGCAACATGATTTACACTTGTGCTTGAGTTTAATAACCTTATTTGTCGTTGTTCTTGACGTTTGCAACATAATTTGTCAATGATATTGTGCTCATGAACCTCATTTGCATTTGTTCTTGTGCTTAGGAATCTCATTTGCCTTTGTTTGTGTACTTAACAACCTCAATTGGCGTTGTCCGTGTGTTAACAACCTCTTTCTCCCTTGATCTTGTGCTTATGAACCTCATTTGCATTTGTTAGTGTGACTTGGATCATCGTTTGCCCTTGTTTGTGTGTTGAACAACCTCAATTGTCATTGTTCATATGCTTCTTAACCTCTTTTGCCCTTGTTCTTATGCTTAGCAACATCATTTACACTTGTTCTTGTGCTTATCAACCTCATTTGTCGTTGTTCTTACGCTTTACAACATAATTTGCCTGATCAACCTAATTTCTCGATGTTCTTACGCTTTACAACATAATTTCCCGTTGATCTTGTGCATATAAACCTCATTTGCATTTGTTCTAGCACTTAGGAACCTCATTTGCCCTTGTTTGTGTGGTTAACAACCTCAATTGGCGTTGTTCGTGTGCTTAACAAACTCTTTTTCGCTTTATCTTGTGCTGATGAACCTCATTTGCATTTGTTCTACCGCTTAGGAACCTCGTTTTTCCTTGTTTGTGTGCTTAACAACCTCAATTGTCGTTGTTCATTTGCTTCTTAACCTCTTTTGCTCTTGTTGTTGTGCTTAGCAAAATCATTTACACTTGTTCTTGTGCTTAACAACCACAGTTGTCATTGTTGTTGCGCTTTGCAACATAATTTGCCCTTGATCTTGTGCTTGTGAACTTGATTTGCATTTGTTCTTGTGCTTAGATACATCATTTGCCCTTGTTTGTGTGCTTAACAATCTCAATTGGGGTTGTTCGTGTGCTTAAGAACCTCTTTTGCTCTTGATCTTGTGCATATGAACCGCATTTGCATTTGTTCTTGTGCATAGGAACCTCATTCGGCCTTCTTTGTGTGCTTAACAACCTCAATTGTTGTTGTTCATATGTTTCCTAATATTTTTGGCCCTTGTTCTTGTGCTTAGCAACATTATTTACACTTCTTCTTGTGTTTAACAACCTTAGTTGTCGTTGTTCTTGCGCTTTGCAATATAATTTGCCATTGATCTTGTGCTTATGAACCTCATTTGCATTTGTTCTTATGCTTAGGAACCTCATTTGCCCTTGTTTGTGTGCTTAACAACCTCAATTGGCATTGTCCGTGTGCTGAACAACCTCTTTCTCCCTTGATATTGTGTTTATGAACCTCATTTGCATTTGTTCTTTAGCTTAGGAACCTCGTTTTCCCTTGTTCGTGTGCTTAACAAGTTCAATTGTCATTGTTCATATGCTTCTTAACGTATTTTGTCCTTGTTCTTCTGCTTAGCAACATCATTGACACTTTTTCTTGTGCTGAACAACTTTAGTTGTTGTTGTTCTTGCGCTTTGCAACATAATTTTCCCTTGATGTTGCGCTTATGAACCTCATTCTCATTTGCTCCTGTGCTTAGAAACATCAATTGTCCATGTTTGTTTGGTTAACAACCTCAATTGGCATTGTTCGTGTGCTTAACAACCTCTTTTGATCCTGATCTTGTGCTTATGAACCTCTTTTGCATTGTTCTTGTGCTTAGGAACCTAATTTGCTCTTGCTTGTTTGCTTAACAACCTCAATTGTCGTTGTTCGTATTCTTCTTAACCTCTTTTGCCCTTGTTCTTCTACTTAGCAACGTCATTTACACTTTTTCTTGCGCCGAACAACCTCAATTGGCGTTATTCGTGTGCTTAACAACTGGTTTTGCCCTTGAACTTGTGCTTATAAATCTCATTTCAATTTGTTTTTGTGCCTAGGAACCTCATTTGTCCTTGTTTATGTGCTTAACAACCTCAATTGGCGTTGTTCGTGTGCTTAACAACCTCTTTTTTCCCTTGCTCTTTTGCTTATGAACATCATTTGCATTTCTTCTTGCACTTAGTAACCTCGTTTGCCCATTTTGTGTGGTTAGCAACCTAAATTGTCAGTGTTCATACGATTCTTAACCTTATTTGCCCTTGTTCTTGTACTTAGTAACATCATTTATACTTTTTCTTGCGCTTGACTACTTCAATTGTCATTGTTGTTGCACTTTGCAACATAATTTGCCCATGATCTTGTGCTTATGAACCTCATTCGCATTTGTTCTTGTACTTAGGAACCTCATTTGTCCTTGTTTGTGTGCTTAACAACTTTTTTTGTCCTTCATCCTGTTCTTATGAACCTCATTTGCGTTTGTTATTGTGCTTCAGATCATCATTTGCCCTTGTTTGTGTGCTGAACATCCTCAATTGTCGTTGTTCAAAAGCTTCTTAATCTCTTTTGTCCTTGTTCTTCTGCTTAGCTACATCATTTACACTTGTTCTTGTGCTTATCAACCTCATTTGTCGTTGTTATTACGCTTTACAACATAATTTGCCTTATCAACCTCATTTCTCGATGTTTTTACGCTTTACAACATAATTTCCCGGTGATCTTGTGCATATAAACCTCATTTGCATTTGTTCTAGCACTTAGGAACCTCATTTGCACTTGTTTGTGTGCTTAACAACCTCAATTGGAGTTGTTCGTGTGCTCAACAACCATTTTTGCTCTTGATCTTGTGCATATGAATCTCATTTGCATTTGTTCTTGTGCATAGGAACCTCAATTGGCCTTGTTCGTGTGCTTAACAACCTCAATTGTCATTGTTCATACGTTCCTTAACCTCTTTGGCCCTTGTTCTTGTGCTTAGCAACATGATTTACATTTGTTCTTGTGTTTAACAACCTTATTTGTTGTTGTTCTTGCGTTTTGCAACATAATTTGCCATTGATCTTGTGCTTATGAACCTCATTTGCATTTGTTTTTGTGCTTAGGTACCACATTTGCCCTTCTTTATATGCTTAACAACCTCAATTGGCGTTGTTCGTGTGCTTAACAACCTCTTTTTCCCTTGCTCTTTTGCTTATGAACCTCATTTGCATTTGTTCTTGCACTTAGGAACGTCGTTTGCCCTTGTTTGTATGCTTAACAAACTCAATTGTCGTTCTTCATATGCTTCTTAACCTCTTTTGCCCTTGTTCTTGTGCTTAGCAACATCATTTACACTTGTTCTTGTGCTTATCAACCTCATTTGTCGTTGTTCTAACGCTTTACCACATAATTTGCCTAATCAACCTCATTTCTAGATGTTCTTACGCTTTACAACATAATTTCCTGTTGATCTTGTGTATATAAATCTCATTTGCAATTGTTCTAGCGCTTAGGAACCTTATTTGCCCTTGTTCGTGTGCTTAACAACCTCTTTTGCCCTTGATCTTGTGCTGATGAACCTCATTTGCATTTGTTCTACCGCTTAGGAACCTCGTTTCCCCTTGTTTGTGTGCTGAACAACCTCAATTGTCGTTGTTCATATGTTTCTTAACCTCTTTGGCCCTTGTTCTTGTGCTTAGTAACATGATTTACAATTGTTCTTGTGTTTAACAACCTTATTTGTTGTTGTTCTTGTGCTTTACAACATAATTTGCTATTGATCTTGTGCTTATGAACCTCATTTGCATTTGTTCTTGTGCTTAGGAACTTCATTTGCCCTTGTTTGTGTGCTTAACAACCTCTTTCTCCCTTGATCTTGTGCTTATGAACCTCATTTGCATTTGTTCTTTAGCTTAGGAACCTTGTTTTCCCTTGTTCGTGTGCTTAACAAGTTCAATTGTCGTTGTTCATATGCTTTTTAACGTATTTTGCCCTTGTTGTTCTGCTTAGCAACATCATTTACACTTTTTCTTGTGCTGAACAACCTTAGTTGTCGTTGTTTTTGTGCTTATGAACCTCATTTGCATTTGTTCTTGTGCTTACGAACCTCAATTGTCCTTGTTTGTTTGTTTAACAACCTCAATTGGCATTGTTCGTGTGCTTAACAACTTCTTTTGATCCTGATCTTGTTCTTATGAACCTCGTTTGCATTTGTTCTTGTGCTTAGGAACCTAATTTGCTCTTGTTTGTTTGCTTAACAACCTCAATTGTCATTGTTCGTATTCTTCTTAACCTCTTTTGCCCTTGTTCTTGTACTTAGTAACATCATTTACACTTTTTCTTGTGCCGAACAACCTCAATTGGCGTTATTCGTGTGCCTAATAATCGGTTTTGCCCTTGAACTTGTGCTTATAAACCTCATTTCCATTTGTTCTTGTGCTTAGGAACCTCATTTGTCCTTGTTTATGTGCTTAACAACCTCAATTGGCGTTGTTCGTGTGCTTAACAACCTCTTTTTCCCTTGCTCTTTTGCTTATGAACCTCATTTGCATTTGTTCTTGCACTTAGGAACGTCGTTTGCCCTTGTTCAAGACAGCCATCTGCCACACTCGCGTGCTCGGGCACCAACAAAATCGCGCAATCCTCCATCCCGCTCTCCGCTACATTCAGCGTGTTTTGGCTCATACCCTTTTTGGGCGAGGTGAGACAATGTCTAAATTTTTAAAACCTGAGACTTTTTATTTGTATTGCATGATGCGTAGGTCCGCGGCCGAGCCTCATCTCTTGCCTCATTTCAGCTACCTCCACAATGTGGCCACCGAAAATCGTCCCAATGTGACCTACGCATCATACAAAATAGAAGTGGAGCAGTTTTTTCTTCAGTGCATGCTCGATATTGTGGAAAGAAAGAAATAGCAGAATTTGTGAGGGCAAGATGACGGATCCTAATATTGCAGCAAGTAAAGCAGTGGAAGAGGCTCGACTGTGGCAGCAGTTTTGTTAGTGTTTCTGGATGTTAATTTAATTTAATTTTTTTGTTGGCTGAGTTGTATGTAGCTTTAAAAAAAAACAATGTGTTGTATTTAATCTGATAGCCACTATCAGAGTTTCAAAAAAAAAAAAGAAAATTAGTCCGTAGGAATATAAAGCTTACAAAAATAGAATTCAAATCATTTCTCCGACGGAGAGGGGGGGGGGGTGTCCGATGCCCATCGGACCAAACTCGGTTCGATGGGTGGTTTCTACCGTCCGATCTACTTCAAGATCTGTACGCATCACTTTAATATCCGTGATGTTTGCTTTAATATCCGTGCGCACAAATATTGAAGTGGATCGGACGGTAGAAAGCATCCATTGAACTGAGTTTGGAATTGCTCTCCTTCTCCCATTCAGCGGACCTCCTCCTCATATTGGAACTGCTCCCCTTCATTCTGAGAATTTCTTTGAGAACTGGGAAGCTGATGACTATTCTATTAGCGCTGCTGACATTGTCTTGGTCCGTAAGGCTATACTGACATCAAGTCCACTGGACCGTAGATGCAGAGTTTTTGTTTTAACTTATAGCACATGGCCTTTGGTATATTGTAATATTGGGGATGAATGTTGTAAAGTAATTGAATTTGAGTTTGATTTTCCTTTGGGAGCGGATTTTTGCGATGTCACATATAGCAATGGTATCTTATACACAGTTAGCCCTGTTGCTGTAGTTACAATGTATAACCTTGATAATCGGTCAAGAACATTGTTGGGTGGCAACGTTAATCTAACTGGCATTCATCTGGTTGAAGGGGTATCTGGGGACATATTGCTCCTTCATGACAGACCTAAATATGTTAATGGAAATTTGAAGGAAACTGAGCATACAGTGTACAAGTTGAGCAATGTTGAATAATGATCTCAGAGTAATTCATCATTGATCAGGGATCTAAATGTAAAATTAGGTAGAAATAGAATAAAGGAGTACTGTGGTACAGTGGTACAGTGATACCAAAAAATAGAAAAAGCAACTCCAACGGCTATATTGCCAAATTGTAGCTATAAATAGAAGAGTCATAGGAATGTAAAATAGTTAGTTGATATACAAAAATACTGTTCTCCTCAGTTGTGCATCTCTCTCTAAAAAATATCATGGTATCAAGAGCACTAAGTTCTGTGACAAAAAAAAAACCAACAGCAATCACACAGTCTCAGCAACTGGTATTCACAACACACAAACAAAATCAGATAGCAAGGCAGAATGGCTCAAGAGGGGCAACACGAGGCTACCAATGCCTCAAAACTCACAAATACTTTGCTTAACGGCAAGAATTATTTGTCATGGGCAAAGGCAGCGTCTAGAGCGCTCAGTGGTCGAGAGATGCAAGAGTACATCACAGGAGAAAATAAGGCACCCGAACCAACAAATGCTCAACTTCTGACAGAACCCGAAAAAAAGGCAAAGAAAAAATGGAGAACAGCCAATGACAAGATCATGACTTGGCTCACGAACTCAATGGAACCAGCAATTTCAGACCTTTTCTTGCTCTATGATACTGCTTTCGAGCTATGGGAAGCAGTGAAAGACATGTACGGGCAACAAAACAATTATTCGCGCATCTACCAACTCAAACAAGAAATCCAACAAGAAAAACAAGGTATGAGGAGACATATTGAATACCTTGGTGCTCTCAAAAAGAAAAAGGATGATCTCCGATCATACCGGCCAACAACAGCAGACTTGTCCATAATCAAAAAGCGAGAAGAGGAGGATGATATATTTGAGTACCTGGCGGGTTTAAACCCTAGTTACGAGGCAGTGAGAGCTCAGATTATGAACACCATTCCTCTTCCTTCATATTTCCAAATTCAAAACATGATCCAACAAGAGGAGAGTAGAAGGGAAACCATGAGTGGTCCACAGGCCACAGTAGACGAGGGACACGAAACTCACGGATTTGCCATAACCAAGAAGCCCAATTTCTCCAATTTCCCAAAGTCCGGCCATAACCCTAATTCTCAAATTCGCCAAAATCCAGGGGCAATAGAGAGATGTCCGGGGTGTAAGAAGGAGGGACACACTTAGGAGAACTACTGGTTTCTCCACCCTCACCTCAAACCGAAGCACTGGAAGGCGAGAGAGAAAGGAGGGAGAGGCGACGGAAATGAGGGAAAAAGAGGGGAGAACGAAGGGGTCAGGGGCTTCTCGCGGAACTAGGGAGAAAAAACTGGGTTTATAACCCAGACCAAACCAAATAAAACCGAACCGGCCCAATGCTCTGGCGGGTCAAATGAGTTAGGCGGTAACGGGTCAACCGGGTCAGCGGATCAATTGCAGTCTCTGGTTCAGCAACTCTCTGTATTGCTTGCAAAGCAAAATCCAGCAATTTCTGGTATAGCCTCACACTCAGAAAATTTAAATTTATTAGATAGGATAATTATTGATAATGGAGCTACGGACCACATGTTCGGTAACCAAACACTTCTAAAAAATTTAGACATAACCAAAAACGAACAATATGTCATGGTAGCTAACGGTATGAAGGTGAAAATAAGCGGTGTAGGAGAAACAATTTTTTGTAACAAAAATATTTACAACGTACTATATTTAAAAACATTTCCTATAAATTTACTTTCGGTAAAAAAATTAACACAATAATTAAATTGTAATGTAATTTTTTCTTGTGAAAATGTTGTATTTCAGGACCGGGAAACCGGGACGAAGATTGGTGAGGGATTTCACGAGAATGGACACTATTTTTTGAAATCAACAAATTATCTTTGCGCTTCCACTAAAGCCATTAATGTTGATCTTTGGCATAGAAGTTTTGGACACCCTTCCGACAAGACTTTAAATTATATTTTTGAGTGTAAAAATTTTAATTATAGTAATTGTGAAGTTTGTAAGTTGGCAAAACTATCGAGACTTCCTTTTCCTCATTCTAATAGTAAAAGCAAAGCTATGTTTGATCTAATTCATTCCGATGTATGGAGACCGGCTCCGATTGAATCGTATAATGGATTTAAATATTTTGTAACTTTTATCGATGATTTTTCAAGAACAACTTGGTTGTATTTACTCAAATCTAAAGATGAAGTCTTTAATAATTTCAAAGAATTTTTTCATCTAATAGAAAATCAATTTAACGCTAAATTAAAAATATTTAGGTCGGATAACGGGACATAATTTATAAATATAAAAATTTCACAATATTTTTTAAAGTAAAAAGAGTTATACACCAAACCACATGTATTAATACACCCGAGCAAAATAGAGTGTCGGAAAGGAAAAATAGACACCTCTTAGAAATGACAAGAACATTAATGTTTCAAAGTAATGTTCCAAAAATCTATTGGTCCGATGCTATACTTTGCGCCACACATTTAATTAATAGACTACCTAGTTCAAAATTAGAAAACAAAATTCCATTAGAAATTCTATATGAACAAAAAATCTCATTTGATCATTTAAAAATATTTGGTTGTACAAGTTTTGTACATATTAAAAGGAAAGATAAATTAGATTTTGTATCAACAAAAACTATTTTTTTATGATATTCTTCCTTTAAAAAGGGATATAAATGTTATGATCCTATAAATAAAAAGATATTTATTTCTAGGAATGTTGTATTTTTTGAAGATGAACCGTATTTTAAACAAAGGGAAAATATTCAAGTCTCTTGTCAAAATGAAAAAATTAATTCCGTGATGCCTAACATTGAGGGACAAGATGTTATTCAAAGTCAATATTATGATAATAATGTGAATAGTCTTGAAGAAGATATAGGTGAAAATAATGATGACACAAATGAAATAGAAAATAATTTAGAACTGAGACGAACATCAAGGGTACCACAACCGTCGATTAGACTTAGAGATTATGAAGTATATACCGTACGATACCCTATACAAAATTTTATTTCATACGATAAAATTTCACCTTCATACCAAGCTTTCCTCACTACCATAGAAAAAGAAATAGAACTGAAAACTTACCAAGAGGCCATCCAAAGTTCAACTTGGGGCAAAGCCATGAAAGAAGAGCTAAAAGCTCTAGAAAAAAATAAAACTTGAGTAATTGTTCAATTACCAAAAAATAAAAAACCGGTCGGTTGTAAATGGGTTTATAAAATCAAGTATAATTGTGATGGTACCGTAGAACGGTATAAGACAAGATTAGTTGCTAAATGATTTACACAAACATATGGCATAGACTATAACGAGACCTTTGCACCGGTTGCAAAAATGAACACCGTTAGGGTTCTATTCTCGGTTGCTATAAACAATGGTTGGAACCTATATCAAATGGACGTAAAAAATGCTTTTCTTCAAGGAACACTTGAAGAAGAAGTATACATGACCATACCACCCGGCCATGGAATGAAAAATATTTCTAACCTAGTTTGTAGGTTAAATAAGTCGATATATAGATTAAAGCAATCTCCAAGGGTATGGTATGGAAAACTTAGCTCTTATTTAAATTCTTACAATTTTAAAATTAGCAATGCCGATCATTCATTGTTCACAAAAAATAATGGTAGATCAATAACCCTAGTTCTAGTCTATGTCGATGACATTATAATCACCGGAAGTGATTATCAAGAAATTCAAAAAATTGAAAAACAATTGAGGGAAAAATTTGAAATTAAGGATTTAGGATACCTAAAATATTTTTTAGGAATTGAGGTAGCTTTTTCAAAAAAGGGCCTATTTATTTCACAAAGAAAATATACACTTGACTTGCTAAAAGAAACCGGTAAAATAGGTTGTAAGCCGACCTCTACTCCAATTGATAGTAAATATAAATTAAATAGTGAAGATGGAGAACCGTTAGAAAACATAAATCAATTTCAACGGCTTGTAGGAAAATTAATTTATCTAACGGTTACCCGTCCGGATATCTCTTTTTCGGTAAGCCAAATTAGCAAATTTATGCACTCACCAAAAACACCACATCTAGAGGCCATAAATAGGATTTTAAGATATTTAAAAGGAAATCCCGGAAAAGGAATTTGGATGAAAAATAATAAATCTAACGATATATGTGGCTATTCTGATGCAGATTGGGCCGGAAGCTTTGATAGAAAATCCACTACCGGCTTTTGTACATTTGTAGGCGGAAATTTAGTCACATGGAAGAGCAAGAAACAAAGTGTTGTGGCTCGGTCAAGTGCGGAAGCCGAGTATCGAGCCATGGCATCTACCGCGAGTGAATTAACTTGGCTCAAACAATTGCTCAATGACATGGGAATCGAATATGATCAACCCATGAAAATGTATTGTGACAACAACTCGGCACGTCACATTGCTCTAAATCCCGTATTTCACGAGCGGACCAAACACATAGAAGTCGATTGCCATTACATTAGAGAAAAGGTTCAAGCCAAGAAAATAGAAACACCGTTTGTTCGAAGTGAAGATCAACTAGCGGATGTTTTTACTAAAGGATTGGATCCAAAGCCGTTTGAAAAAATCACAAGCAAGCTAGGATTGCTTGACATCTATAATCCTAGCTTGAGGGGGGGAGTTGAATAATGATCTCAGAGTAATTCATCATTGATCAGGGATCTAAATGTAAAATTAGGTAAAAATAGAATAAAGGAGTACTGTGGTACAGTGGTACAGTGATACCAATAAATAGAAAAAGCAACTCCAACGGCTATATTGCCAAATTGTAGCTATAAATAGAAGAGTCATAGGAATGTAAAATAGTTAGTTGATATACAAAAATACTGTTCTCCTCAGTTGTGCATCTCTCTCTAAAAAATATCAAGCAATGATGGAGAACCAAAGTGGATTGAAGTGATAGATGTAGGCCAAAATGTGCTTTTCCTGGGTAGTGATTACAATGCATTGTGCCTCTCAAGTGCTAGTCTGCAATTTCCAAAATGGGGTGCAAATTATTTATGCTATGACTCAGTAAGGACAGAAGTTGAATCCAGAAGAATATTGTGACTCATGGTATAATCACAACATCAAATTGGCTAGGCTGGATGATGGGACGGTTACTGATAGAACTGGTGATTTAGGCTCATTTCAAAAGAATGAGATTTGGCAAAGGTCTTTATGGCTGACACCGAGTTTGCTCTAGCTACTTCCTTACTAATGATAGACAGACTATTTTGGTAATTTTGTGCTGGTATAGAATATCAACAGATAATCCTTCTATTACTCTGTCCCATGCTAATACTTTTCTTACTGTTGTTCCTGCTTCTTCCTGCAGTGAAATGAAAGTTTATACATGTTATGTGATGTATTGTCCCAAGCAATTTAAACTAGTATTTCTTCTCTGTTTGATGATATTCCTTGTAAAAAATTTCCGAATAGGTATTAACTAATAATGATTCAATTTTTTTATTGTTTTTAGTAGTTGAATATCTTAATATCTGTGGATATATTCGGAAGATTGCATGCTACGGTTAATTTGATTCTAAGTTTTCAAATGCTGTTGATAGGATTGTGAACATTAAAATTCAGCCTTGTTTTATTCAATAGATTTTTAAGGGTTTTCTTTTTGAGTAAGAAAACCCTCATTTAGAAGAAGAGTTAAATTGTTATGTACCGTTAAAGAGTTAGCAGTGGCATTTCTATTTGTTATTGGGAACAATAATGTTCCTTTTTCAATCAAGTACAATTAGAGTGAAATGTTTTAGAGGAAAACCAGTGCCAATGATGTTGGGACAGTGTAATATATAACTGAACCCGTCTCCACAGTACAATAAGTTTGAAAGGTGAATTACATTAAGTCAAGATAGTCTATGTTGTGCATATATAGTAATTATCTTTTTGAATGTACTGGTATTTCTTCAATTTTATGCCAACTGTTTATTTCCCTTCCCCTGTTCAGTGGACCTCCTTCTCCTTGGTTTTTTCTTCAGAAATCAGAACGATCAATAAGCCGACTCATGTACTGTAAATCTTGATACTCAATTCAAATTTCAAAGTGCATCTACTAATCAAGGGATAATATTAAAATTCCAAAAACGAAGAAGAGCAACCAATTACCTCAGAGACGGTAGATCAGGTACGCACTCGGTCACTTCTCTTCGCTTCGTTTGTCCGTGCACTGCCTTCGATTTATGTCTCTATATCTCTCTCTCTCTCTTCAAATGAAGTTTCTGGAGGTCCCTTTTTCAGGCCGGGTTTATGTACCTATATATCTTCTTCTTATTAACCGTTATTTGTTCTTGTTGTTCTATGAGATGTTAATTACGTGAGGTTTGAAGTTACAAAGGTACAAGTTAGGTGGAGTTTTAAGTTACAAAGATTATAATTTAGAGCATAAGTTAGGTTATTTGATGGCAATTTTAAAATTAATAAAAATATTTATAATTGGCCAGGAATTTTCCAGATGAGATAAGTTAAATCATCCAAATATTTCATATATACCGATATAAAATTACAGTTACATCATTTTGATCTGATGGAAATATTTTATATTTGACAGTTTCAAATGGAGCATTTGAACAATCCTCTTAAAAATATAAAAAATAAAAATAGGCAGTTTGCCAGTTTGTGTATAAAAATGTTTAGCCTTCTAATATGTTGGTTTTCGATGGCAACTAATTATATATTTACTTGTGACGCATACATAGTGAGATTTAATCATACATAAGCTTGTGTATGTGTCGCTAGTAAGAAATTGAATTATTTGTTCTCACACTCGACCAATTAGAAAACAAAATATTTCTGTTAAACATACTGAATATTTTTAGAATATATTCAGAATGATGCTAACATATATATTTTGGGAATTAAAGTGAGTGTTTTAATTCCCGCTCATATCTCTATTTTTAAAGTTTAAATAGTCAATCCGAACTTCTCAACATCTTATTCATATTGAAATGTGCTTGGAGACCAAATTTTATATTTTTTTGGAAATTTTTTACTATTTTTGAAAATCATTTTTTTCGAACATCTCAACACTGATTTTCAAAAATTATAAAAAAATAGTAATTTTTTTTTTCCAAAATATGTAAAATTTGATTTCCAAGCACATTTCGATATGAAGAACATGTTGAGAAGTACGGACTGACTATTTGAACTTTAAAAATAGAGATATAAGCGGAAATTAAAACACCAACTTTAATTCCCAAAGCATGGTAGCATCACTAATATTTTTATATATATTTAATAAAGGATAAAATAAATATTTCATCAATTTAAAATGAGTTTTTATAAAAAAAAATATTAGTAAATTTGTGTAATTTTGAAATTTAGATGAATAAATATAGTCTTCTGAATTTTAGAAGAGAAAAATACGTAATTTTTTCTCCAATGATATATATAAAATTGAATAAAAGAAATAGAAATTACACATAACATTTTGTATTTTTTTTTTATAAACCATAATTAAAAAAAGAATTTTATGAAACCATGATTACATTTAATATATATATATATATATATATATATATATAAGAACTGAAATGTTATTTCAGTCCGATCTTTTCTTTTTGGACCAAAATGGCATTTTCTTTCCAATGTTGTTTTATAGTTTCATATTAGTAGTCACAAAAAATCCGTAAATCTTTCTACACTGAAATTCTATTTCAGTTCCATTAATTTTTTTTTAAGCACAAGACAACCTTTCTCTCTTCTCTTCTTTCTCGTTTCTCCTTTCCTCCTCTTTTCTTTCCACCCGAACCAACTCTTTGTTTTTTTTTTTTCAACTCTCAAAATTTCATTATTTTTTATTCTAATCACATAGGTTTGTATATTTGGGGAGGAGAGCAAGAAAAATTTCAGATGTACAAGTTTTGTTAGATATGTAGTTGAATTTTTTTTTTGGATGGAAAAGAAGGGTATTTATAAACAAACCCTTAAAAGAAAATATTTCGGACCAAAATGTCATTTCGGTCCAGACTAAAAAAGTATTGGACCGAAATGACATCTCGGACTGAGGGACTGAAATGGCATCTCAGACTCTCAGCCTATGGGTGTTACACCGAAAGCTACACTAGTTTTTTTTGAAAAACTATGAAATCACCTTAGGCTGAATTGCTATTTTGGTTCAGAAAATAAAAAGTTCAGACCGAAATGATATTTCAGTTCTTATGGTTTTTGTATAAAAAAATAATCATGTTAGTTTCATAAAATATGTTTTTTAATTATGGTTTATAAAAAAGTTCGAACAATTTTGTTTACTTTTTTAAAATACAAGCATGCAATTATCTCTTATACAACTAGATCATTTCGTAAAAATAAATATATATTTTAATTTATTACTCTGGTCTAATTATATGCAAGGAAGTAAAATAAGCTCAAAAAGTTGATTTCAATCTCCGTCTACTTCAAATTTCAAAGATGGGGGGGGGGCGGCATAAAAAACCAGCACAAATATAATTCATCTCCGACGCAAGAATTCCTATTTCATTTCTCGTTTGAGCAAGAAGCTTTCTTGTTCCGATCTAGCTGTATCCGGAAATATACCCAAGTTACACTCACTACACCCCTATACGTAAACCCTTATACTCTCTCCTCTGGCTCTCAATTCCGATCAATGGATTCCAAAAAGATGAGGCGTGATTGGCATCATCTCCCATTGGAGCTCCTTGAGGTCATAGGCAAGAAGATCACCTCCCTCGCCGACTACATCCGCTTCCGTGTTGTCTGCCATCCCTGGCAAAATGCCTGTTCCTCGCGCCTTGACCACCTCCCTCTCCAGCTACCATGGCTGATGCTGCCCTACAAATTCGATGGTAATGATGATTCCACCTGTTACTTTTACGATCTTGCAGCTTGTAAAATCCACAAGCTCAATCTCCCTGAGACTCGCCGGGTGTCTATCTGTGGATCTTCACATGGTTGGCTTGTTCTTCAGAAAGGACAAGAGGTGTCCCTGCTTAATCCCATCACTCGTGCCACAATTTCCCTTCCCCTATTCGGCGGACATCCCTCTCATATTGGAATTGCTCCCCTTTATGGTGAGAATTTCTTTGAGACCTGGGAAGCTGATAAATCTGCTATTAACCCTACTGACAATTTCATTGTTTGTAAGGCTATGCTGACATCAAGTCCAGTACTGGACCCCAGTTCCATAGTTATTGTTTTTACTGATAGCGAATGGCTGTTGGCATTTTGTAAAATTGGGGATCAATGTTGGAAAGTGATTGAATTTGAGTTTCATTTGCGTTGGGTAGATAATATTTACGATATCACCTATAGCAATGGTTTTTTATACACAGTTACCCCTTCTGGTAGAGTTACAATGTATAACCTCAATAATCATTCAAGAAAATTGTTGGGTGGCAGCATTGATCTAATTGACATATGTCTGGTCGAAGGGGTATCTGGGGACATATTGCTCATTAATGGAATTTTGGATGAAACTGAGCATACAGTGTACAAGTTCAGCAATGATGGAGAACCAGAGTGGATTGAAGTGATAGATGTAGGCCAAAATGTGCTTTTCCTGGGTAGTGATGACAATGCATTGTGCCTCTCAAGTGCTAATCTGCAATTGCCAGAATGGGGTGCAAATTGTTTGTGCTATGACTCGGTAAGGACAGAGAAGAACCGACAAGAAAGTTGGTACCCATGGTATAATCACAACATCAAATTGGCCAGGCTGGATAATGGAACTGTCACTGACATAACGGATGATTTAGGCCCATTTAAAATTAATGCGCATTGGCAAAAGTCTTTATGGCTGACACCGAGTTTGCTCTAGCTGCTTCCTTACTACTGATAGACCGACTGTTTTGGTAATTTTGGGCTACTATCAGAATATCAACAGATAATCCTTCTATTAGGTTGTTCCATGCTAATACTTTTTCTTATAATTGTTCATGCTTCTTCGTGCAGTGAAATGGAAGCTTATACATGTTATTGAATATTGATGTATTGTCCCAAGCTAGTTAATCTAGTATATTTTTTTCTCTGTTTGATGATATTCCCTGGAAAAATTATCTGAATAGATAGTAATTAATAATGATCCTATTTTTATTGTTCTTAGTAGTTGAATTTCTTAATATTTATGGATGATTGGGAAGGTTGTATGCTAGAAAACAATATTATGAAGTAAGGGTTAATTTGATTCTATGTTTTGGAATGCTATTGAAAGGATTGTGAACACAAAAAATCGGCTTTGGTTTTATTCAATAGAAATTTAAGCGTTTCTATTTGAGTAAGAAAGCACTCATTTAAAAGGGTTAATTTCTTATGTACCTTAAAATTATTTAATCTATAATGCACATGATAGTCTGGAGAGGACAAGTGCGAGATAGCTTAAATAAAAGAATAGTAATGTTCTTTACTCAAATAAAGAACCTGATAGTCTGAAAAGGGAGGCTGATTGTGCCAGCACTGGTACCGACTGTCTCTAAGGCTACTTAAAAGCTTCAATTTATATTATTCTACTCTATTTTAATTTGTTTTGCTTATTGCGTTTTTGCATATTTACACAGACTCAACTGTTTTGAGTCTTAAATTGCGTTTTGCTTTTCATTTTGTGTTACTCCACTCTGTAACTGAACTTTTAATCAATGGAATATGGGCATTGACCCATGTTTTTCCTCAAAAAAATAAAGAACTTGATAGGCTTGTTGCCAGAAAGCAATATTATGAAGTAAGTGTTAATTTGATTCTAAGTTTTTGAATATTCTATGTGGTCTATGTAATCTTTTATAATGTATTGGTACACAATCTGAATCCTTGACTGAAAATTCGTTGGAACTTTTTATCGAGCTTTTCCAATGAATGGTCTTACTCAACAGGGGTAATTCGTTGTGCGTATGGTAAATCATGGGGCGTTTTTCAAAGTTCTGCTCTTGGGGTTCTGTCACAGTGTCACATACTGGTGTTTGAGTTTGTGGATATCTGACCAATTTCTTAATTTCTAGTTATATATCCAAATAAAATTTGAAATTTAGAAGAATAAATATAATATTATGTAATTTCTCAAATGATATACATAAAATTGGATAAAAGATATAAAAGAGATACAGTTATACAGCTAGATCCATTTAATTCTTTCATTCATAAAAATAAATATACATCTTAATTTATAATAAGACCTCCCTCGTAGTAAATTAAATGAGCCCAGGCCCACAGAAAATACTAAGGCCCAGATCAAGAAGTTAATTTTAATCTCCGCCTAATCTAGCCCACTAAAAATTAGAGTCTCGTTGCAGTAAAAAACCTACAAAAATAAAAATTCAAATCATTTCTGCGAACTCTTTCGTTCTTCCGATCATACTACGATCAAGAATTCCTATTTTATTTCACCTTTTAACAAGAAACTTTCTTGCTCCGATATAGCTGTATCAGGAAATAATCCCTTCATTTCTCGGAGCTCAAATATAAGGAATAAAAAAACAGAAATAAGTCCTCCTCCTTAATAAATTAAATGAGTCAGGCCCAAGGAAAATAGTAGGCCCAGATCAAGAAGATTTCAATCTCCGCCTAATCTAGCAATAAAAAAACCACCAAAAAAGAATTCAAATCATATCTTCATGCTTTCGTTCCGATCATACCACGAGCAAGAATTCCTATTTCATTTTTGCTTCCTTATAACAAGAAACTTTCTTGTTCCTTGGAAATAAGTCAGAGTCACCTCACTACGATAAACTCTTCTACTCTCTCCTCTCGCTCTCAATTCCGCTCGATGGATTCCAAAAAGATGGGGCGTGATTGGCATGATCTCCCACCGGAGCTCCTTGAGGTCATAGGTAAGAAGGTCACCTCCCTTGCTGACTACATCCGTTTCTGTGCCATCTGCCGTCCCTGGCAAAATGCCTGTTCCTTGCGCCCTGACCACCTCCCTCTCCAGCTACCATGGTTCATGCTGCCTTACCAATTCAATGGTAATGATGATTCCACCCGTCTCTTTTACGATCTTGCAGCTTCTAAAAACCACAAGCTCAACCTACCTGAGACTCGTGGGGTGCGTATCTGTGGATCTTCGCTTGGTTGGCTTGTCCTCCAGAAAGGTCAAGTGGTGTCCCTGCTTAATCCCATCACTCGTGCTACAATTACCCTTCCCACATTCAGCGGACCTCCTTCTCATATTGGAATGGCTCCCCTTGATGCTGAGAATTTCTTTAAGAACTGGGAAGCTGATCAACATGCTATTAATCCTACTGACAATGTCATAGTCCGTAAGGTTATACTGACATCAACTCCACAGGACCCCAGTTGCATAGTTTTTGTTTTATCTGTCAGCTCATGGCCGTTGGCATTTTGTAAAATTGGCGATAAATATTGGACCGTGATTGAATTTGATGGCAATTTAACTAGGGGGTTGAATATTTGGGATATCACCTATAGCAATGGTTTTTTATACGCAGTTAGCCCTTTTGCTGTAGTTACAATGTATAACCTTAATAATCAGTCAAGAACATTGTTGGGGGACGACGTATTGCTTATTGGTATTCATCTGGTTGAAGCGGTATCAGGGGACATATTGCTTATTCATGACACGCCTATATATGTTAATGGAAATTTGAAGGAAACTGAGCATACAGTGTACAAGTTGAGCAATGATGGAAACCAAAGTGGATTGAAGTCATAGACGGAGGCCAAAATGTGGTTTTCCTGGGTGGTCATTACAATGCATTTTCCCTCTCAAGTGCTAATTTGCAATTACCAGAGTGGGGTGCAAATTGTTTGTGCTATAACTCGGTAAGGGCAGAGAAGAACCGACAAGAAAGTTGGGACCCATGGTATAATCACAACATCAAATTGGCAAGGCTGGATAATGGAACGGTTACTGACATAACGGATGATTTAGGCCCATTTCAAGTTAATGTGCATTGGCAAAGGTCTTTATGGCTGACACCGAGTTTGCTCTAGCTACTTCCTTATTAATGATAGACAGACTATTTTGGTAATTTTGTGCTGGTATAGAATATCAACAGATAATCCTTCTATTATGCTGTTCCATGCTAATACTTTTTATTACTGTTGTTCCTGCTTCTTCCTGCAGTGAAATGGAGGCTTATACATGTTATTGAATAGTGACGTATTGTACCAAGCAATTTAAACTAGTATTTCTTCTCTGTTTGATGATATTACCTGCAAAATTTATCTGAATAGATATTAATTAATAATGGCCCTACTTTCTATTGTTCTTAGTAGTTGAATATCTTAGTATTTATCGATGCATTCGGAAGTTTGCATGTTAGAAATAAATATTAGGAAGTAAGGGTTAATTTGATTCTACGTTTTCGAATGCTGTTGAAAGGATTGTGAACACGAAAAATCATCTTTGGTTTTATTCAATAGAAGTTGAAGTGTTTCTATTTGAGTAAGAAAGCCCTCATTTATAACGGTTAATTTCTTATGTACCCTTGAAAGTTATTCAATCTAAAATGAACCTGACACTCTGGAGAGGACAAGCGCAAGATAGCTTAAATAAAGAACAGTGACATATCTTGTTCTTATTAGGAACAATAATGTTCCTTCTTTAATCAAGTATAACTAGAGTGAAATGTTTCCAAGGAATACCAGTGCCAATGTTGTTGTGACAGTGTAATATATTAACTGAACCCATTACTACATATTATATGTTTGAAAGGTGAAATAAATTAAATCAAGATAGTCTATGTAGTGCTTAGTAATTATCTTTTAAATGTACTGGTACTTCTTCATTGTTATGACAACTGCTTTATAACTTTTTGGCTGCAATCTGATGTTTTATTCAAATATTTTAAGTAATCTTTTATAATGTATTGTTACAGGATCTGAATCCTTGACTGAAAATTGGCACTTCTCCAATGTTAAAATAAAACAACTGCTTTATAATTTCTTGACTGCAAGCTTATGTTTTATTCAAATATTCTATGTGGTCTTAGTAATATTTTCTAATGTATTGGTACAGGATCTGCATCCTGACTGAAAATTGGCATTTCTCCATTGTTAAAATAACCGTCTTGTTATTTTTTTTACTGTAAACTGATGTTAAGGCATAAATTACACCTTAAGTATTGTTCAGTCGTTCAATTTAATGTGAAACAAAACATTAATATATATTATAAAAAGGAAAATACGGTGTCTGTTATTCCATCCAACCAATTTGGTTCAGCACCTCCTGTTTATTGCCAGTCTTAGGAGTACATTATCAGTAGTTGGTCACCCTGGCGTTGAGAGAAGTTCATACTTTATGGGTTAAGTGTTGGATGAATTAGCATCAACCTTGAAATATCAAAATACCAAAATTTTAGGTGCAGACATATCTCATGCACATCTAATATAGAAGCTGATCAATTGGCTATTTCTGGTCGAGTGCACCAACTGTCATATGTTGGAACTTTTTATCCTGCTTTTCCACCACAGTATGGTCTTACTCAACAAGGGCAATTTTCTGGTTTTTTTGGTGGTTTTGGTGTTTTTGGGTGGCAATTACTTTCGCCTGGGTCTATATTGTTTGAGTTTCATGGTTGTTTTTCGTTTTATTAAATGCGGGCACTTTTTTCCTTTTTTTTTGTATACTTTCCCTTCTTGTAAATATGGTAAATCAGGGGACCTTTTCAAAGTTCTGCTCTTGGGGTTCTGTCACAAACCAGTGTTTGCTTTATTGTATATTATGGCTAAGCAGGTGGTGCCAGTGGTATACCGTATACTAACTAACTAAGAGGGGTTTTGGTAAATTATAGTTCCAAGAGTATTTCTGAATGTATTTGTTCATTGTCAAATCAGGGTTTTTTATTTATTTATTTTTTTGTAAATTTGGAAATCGGGGGGGGGGTTTGTGGTTCTGTAACTTTTGCTTCTTGCAAGTAGTCAGAAGCTAGAGTGTTGCATCAGAGGATGTACTATCTATCACCAAGGGGATCATGTTCAATTCTCTGTAATATGGATCAGGTTTATGATGTTATTCTTGCAAAATGAATTTGAATTTGGTGCTTCCATTGCACATCCTGCCTATCTGACAAATGACAAGGACTCCCTCATCTCATGTGCGAGCTCCACCTTTGAGTATAGCCTGCTTCCAGTGACACACTGCTTCGATACTTCGCACACCTTAATTTAGTTTATTTTATAAATTGAAAGCAAATTGATCTATTTGGCTACCTTCTCATTTACAAAATTTTATTCCGTATTTAGTGACATAAACTCATAGAAGGTTCTTAATTCTTTTTCACATTTAGATTTCTAGAATTATATTTAGCTACCACTATTTTTTTTTTTTTTATCACAGCTGCAATAGACAATGTATCTTGCAGTTAGGAATAGTAAGTTTATATTAAGCATATTGGGTTATTTAAGCTTTCAAACTGTGCTAATTAAAATCAGGAATTGTACCTCTTTTATAAAAAAAAAAATAGATAAAAGACCTAAAAAAAATACAATATATTTTATGTCTACTTACACAAATAGCATAAACCAACTCTTTTATTAAAAAATATATATTTTTAATCTATTCATAGCCCAATTAAACAAAAATATATGAGTTATTCTTTAAAAATATATCCCCGGCAAAACTAAAAATATATACAACCCAAAATAGACGCTTTCAATTTTTATTTTCTCCATTAGCCGATTTATTAACATTCCTATAATTTAAGGTCCGACAAATCTATCTTTTCTCATCTTTTTAATTACCAAAGCATACATCACGCTGCCCCCAAAATCTCTTTTCCGATCATCAATTGCATCCGCCGTTGAAGAATTGGCAACGAACGGTGAATCAAAAGAGTTAAGCTAATCAAGGTATTAATTCTTAACATTCAATTTATTATATAATTGATACTTGAGTTTCAAGACTTCTAAAATATGTAAAACCATGAAGTATTTTTAATTATTAGACCAATTGTTAATATTTGTCAAATTTAATCATATGACAGGAAATTATTTATATTTTAACTAATGAATAATCATATTCGAATTTAATTACTTTATAATAATGTGATAATCTATTATAATTTTTATATAGTTTTTTTATTTTGTATTTTATTTGATAATATTTGTTTAAATTTTATAATCAAGTTCCTTCTCCAATAAGTATCTTCTATTTCCTATGAAAGCTTTAAAAATTATTCTAACAATACATGCGTGAAGTGAATTAAGCCTCTATATCTATGTTCCATCCGTTTTATTTATTACTTTATTATCATTTCTATTAATCGGATTGCTCATATGTCATGCACATCTTTTCTTATTTAAAAATAAAAATGTAAGATACAATATAATCCTCTCAAATAAATCCAACTCTTTTCTATTCTTCCGTATGAAATTATATAGAAATTTCACAAGCAAATTAAATTTAATATATTATTCTTACTAAAAATACTAATTCCTTTTTAAAAAAATTACATAAATTAATATCTAATAATAGTTCATGACCCAATTAAACAAAAAAAATTGGAAGTAATAATAGGCCTGACGAAACCCAAAAATATACGGTCCAAAATAGTTACGTTCTATTTTTTTCTTTCCTTCAGCAGCCGAATTTATCTCCTTTATAATTAAAAAAATATACCTCCCACCACCCCAAATCTCTATTCGATCATCAATTAGTTGCATCCCTCATCTCCTCCAGGAACCAGAGGAGCCCGTGATCCCCCTTCAATTCAAACATGGCGGTTTTTCTCCAAAGAGCGAACTAATTGCAGTGGGAAAAATCCTAGTTACTTGTTTAGGTAAGGTACGACACAAACAGTATAATAATGCGAGAGGGATTGGGATGTATCGAATCCCAATTTTGACTTGTTAAAATAAAGTAATAGACGAAAGAGAAAGTGTTCGGGCAACTCGGGCAGCACCTTGGACAAGGAAACCGCGACTGTAGGATGGGGCCAGAGAATCAGAAATGGAGACGAAGAATGAAAAGAAACTAGAGGAGAACGCGAATGAATTATTAAGAAACTATATAATTAGGTCATTCAATTGAGAAATCCATTAGAATATGTTACAACTACACGGATTATGAAATGAACTAAAGATTATTAAGCTTCTCTTCCATTTTATCCTTTCTCCATTACTGTATCATAACCCCTCAAACCCAAAATTCGCCCAAATTTGTCAATTAATCTGAGTTAGATCCTAACAGTTTTCAGTAGAAATGAAGGCTCATCTAAATTTATCTGATTCTCTGGGTAGGGTTCCTCTATTTTATAAGGGGTCCTGATTGGTGCTATTGACTATTATATTGTTAAATGATATCGTTTTATATGATTTTCAGGTGTGCGGTGCGAGCTGGGTAGTTGGTTTGAAAAATTACATCAAAACGATGCAAAATCATACTGGCCATGACAGCATGGAGTCAGAGTTCCTGGCGCTGCGAAGGTTTGTACAAGACAAAATGTAAGCTTTTCTTTTTTCTTTTTTCTTTTCAACATCACTAGTATTATATAAATCTATTTCCTGAATGCAAAGTAGTGTGTGTGTCTGTATGTTACCTTATCGTTATGATTTATAAAGTATTGATTACCAGCTTATAATGTTGTATTTGATTGGTTCTGAATTTTCACATATAAGTTGATGTGGTGAACTAGTATGTCTCAGTAAATACAAATTAATGGATTTTTGCTTGAGTTGTATATGTTGAAATTATTGTTCCTCAAGCTTCTTGTTCATTACTACCAAAACTTAATTCGTTTTTTTTTTAATACAGATGCAAATATTTAGAGGGAACACCTAACACTAATTTATCAAGTGAGTGGAAGCAGATGTTGCCTGATATTGCGAAGAGGCTTGAAGAGGCTATATTCAAAGAGTCCCGTAACAAAGTAAATCAATCTCTTTATTCCTCCCTACAAACTTGTGTAGTGCCAACTTGTGAGCAGGAAGATAATTGATCATGTTGTACATTTTTTTTGTGCTTTGTTTTGTGAGCAGGATGACTATATGAACAAATTTCAGAGTGGGATTCAGAGTCAGGTAAAGTATGTGTTGAATCAAATTCAGCAAAACCAGCCATCGCTACGGCAACATCAACTCCATCACCAACCGCAACAGCAACAGACTATGGTGCAACATAACATACAGTCTAATTCCTCAGTATCTAGCATGATGATACCTAAACCTCCTGGCATATCCCACAACCCGACTGGAACCATGCGAATGCCATCCTTAATGGAGAGCAACCAGGGGATTAATCCCACTAGCGTCCCTGCTGGTATGATCTTGAATAGTAGAGATCCCTTTGATCTCTCATCGATTCCTTGTTGTCGTTTGCTTGTGCGTTCCTGCACATGTTGCAGTACATCTCCATTCCTTAAATGAACGAATAACAGTTCTCTTAATGGAACCAATAACTCTTACCATTATTCAAAATGTAACGCATTATCTAGACTTAGACTTTGTTTTGCATGAAAAATTTGAAGTGGTTGTGTAACTACCACCAGAACATTCATAGAATTTTCCTTTACCATGCGCAATGCACTAGCGTAAATATTTGGCAAATTGCATGCATACAGTTTCTTTTCTTGTGTGTGTTTTAATGAAGATGCCACATTCTTTCCTTTATAGGGATCCCCATGTCTAATGGATACCAGCTCTCACATGGGAACATGTCAATTGATCAGCCGGTAAGCACTTCAATATCTGCATCAATAGGGGTGCGACCTCCGGTTACACCGCAAATGATACAGACCCCTGGATTTAATTCCACCAGTACCACACAAGTAACCCAACAGACTATGCCTATGGGTCTGGAATGCAACCCCAGAAGCAACAGCAATACAACACTCTCAGTGGACAAGTGAGACCTAGCATGCAGTTAGTTCCAATGAATCAGAAGCATTCTTCCCAAGGGTTTGGAGATGGCATGATGAATAATAACAATAGATTAGGGTTGCTTGGTAATAACATGCCACAACAGGTCTCAGAAGGGTACATGGGCATTGGTGGCACATATGGGGACTTAAGAAGGCCCCTCCAGCAGGGTTTCTCTTCACTGCAGATCCAGCAAAGGATGCCGAGTATGTAAATTTGTTGTCATATTCATTTGTTTTCGTTATTGTGCTTAGTATAAGTCCCAACATCTCTAACTAGCAGGTGGTCAGATAAGCTATATATATATATATATAAGAGTTAGCTAGCATGCCAATAGGTACTAGTGACATGCCATGCTACTCAAAATCAAAATCTATTGTATATGCTTCAAACAGCAAATTCAAACCGTTTGAACCGATGTAGTTTACGAGTGATGCGCTTACACGTAATGTTTATAAATTTTTGAATTCATTTAGTACAAACTACAAAGTCAAGCGTCAGAAAATTGAGATTTACATGTTAATTTCAATGCATTCATTTTTTATCATTTTTTTTTACCGCTTGGCTACGTATTGAATGAATTAAAAAAATTATTTTATTTAGGATATAAACGCATCACTCGTGAGGTAAATTGGTTTCAACTGTTTGGATTGGATGTTTGAAGCATATCCGATAGATTTTTGAAGTTGTAGCGTGGCATGTCACTTAACTACCCATAATATGCCAGTCAACTCCTAGACACACGCACACACATGCACACACATATATATACATTCTAGGGTAATTAAACAAAAGAAAATACATTCTAGGGTAACTAAATTATGGAAAAAAGGTTCTTCTTTTTTTTTTCCCCTTTCCTTTTTGAAGCATCATTGTCTGAACAACGTGCTTCTCTGATGGGCAACAACATAGCTACCAAACACGTTGACATTACCATGTCAAGTTCTGGAAACTATTACAATCCTGAAGGCCCATCTAACCTATCTTCGGCAAGTCATTTAAACAAGATCTCAACTATTGCAGCATCCCTCCAATCAAAGCCCAGGCCAATGATGCTGAGGGTGGCAATCAACTGCACCAGCAGAGCATGCACAAGTAGTATCAGCAACTGCAGCAGCAGCCAATGATGACAAGGGGTGGCAATCAACGGTACCAGCCGAGCATGCAACAACAGCAGCCGATGATGATGGGGGGCAATCAAACCAAACATTTTCTGTACTAAGCCATATATGAAAACTCCACCTGAAATCCTTTAAAATTATTTGGGAATAGCACAAAATCTATATCATACTTTTTTTGGAGATTTTGAAACATATCAGAAACGCCAACTTCAATTTTGTTGGATCCCGGGTGTTACTGGATTTCCAAATCTCAATTAGGTGTCAAATTTGGTGCGAATCCCTTTTACTAATTAAGTTTAAATTTTAACTAATCTTGGATCATAAATCTCAGTTAGATCAACAGTCGCCAGAAATAACGTCGATGCATATATCTCATTTAGCTTCAAATTGAATAACCAAATAAAACTAATCTCCAATTTATAAAATATTTGCAAAGAGGGATTTTCTTTTTTTATTATTATTATTCTATTCAATCTAATTTCCTACCAAATTACACTTCATTTTTTTCTTTTGAGTCTCAATTTTAGATTCGCTAGTTCAATTTATCAGTAAAGTTCGGTGATAAAAAAGCTCCTTCGATGCATATATTAGTGTTCTAAGTTTACCATATTCCAATCACGGAGGTGTGAAGCGGAGAACCGAGGAGGTGCAGAGGGGGAGCCAAGGAGCAGACCAAGGGCAGTGTTTAAAAATAAATTTTAAAATTTAGAAGAGTAAACCGGGATTTTTATTAATCGAAATAAAATAAAATAAATATCGAAAAAGAGAAAGGATCTCAGTTTATTTCGAAAAATAAGTAGGCCAGTGTTGAAATCAACGTCCCTGTGGACGGTAAAAATTTCACCGTCCCTGCTAACCACAATCCGAACTCTTAACTCAAACCCTTAACCTAATTGAAATAACGGTCGGCGTAGCCATCCACGTCCCTCAGGGACGGTGTAGCCCTCCACATCCCTGTTTGGACGTTTTTAAAATGAGGGGATCAATTCGTCCCTGGAGCGTCTATTCCTACCGGTGGGTAAGACCTCTATTTATCACCGTTCGATCTGTTTTGAATGATTGGTGATTTATCATTGATTTATATATAAGAAGCGTCTATTCCTACCCGGGGGGGGGCTTCAAAACCTGATGTAAACCTTTTATATATGTTAACATCCATATACTGCAAAATAACACCCTGCTTCATATATATGTTGATAAAAAAAAACATCACAAAAATAAATTTATTATATTATTCTTGTTCTCTGTTCCAAATTGCAACATCCATCAGACATAAGTTTTACAAGTTGTCCTCAAAATCCTCATAATTTACCTTCTATGACACAATTTTGGCAAGTTGAGAATTTACTAATGCAAAAAAAAATTGCAAGATAAACAATTTGTTTTTCTCCACCATGGAGCATTGTCGTCACTGTCCCGAAATACTATCTGATACATCCTTCCTTCCAAAGATAAAATTGCATTTATACTACAAGAACTCCAAATAATTGCATTGTGATCAGATCTCAAATATAAGCTTCTTAAATCTCTCCATGTGGGCTGCTTGTAATGAGATGGCAACTGAGAGGCTTCCGTCTCCAGTCAGACCCGGCCAAACAAAGGCTAGACCCTCATACGCAATCCCACCGGGCCTCATGAAAATCGGCCTGCCCCACCCAAAGTCAGCCTCATGTATCGGTAACCGTACCCAGCTTGTCAGCCCAATGTTGGGGCATCTGAATGAGTGGGCCCCTCTTACTAGTGCCGACAGGTCCGGCTGCAACTCCAAGTAATCCAATGCTGACCTATCATTCCATATAAGATCATATGAGTTTAAGATATACAAATTGGTTTTGTTTCTCAGTTTTTATTTTGATATTTATTTTCTTTTTAAAATGTAAACTGCAACTGATTGATTCAATTTGATTCAATTTTTTGAGTTACATTAATATTTTTTTCTAAAATGTAAACTCAAGTCTAATCTAGACCTTTTTTAAGGTTCAATTTAATATTTTTTTCACCAGAACATTATTTCTCAAAGCTAATTCTATGCTACTTTAGAAATGTTTGTATTATCTGTTTCACTGGATACCATTTAACTTGCTTTCCTACTAGGTTAACTGGAGCATTGCACTAACAGTCCTTTATCAAGGCTAACAATTGAGCAATTTTCAGAAATCAGTTTTTGTTTACAAGCATTTTTAAGAAATTATGTTCCTCTCTAGTAGTATTGCAATACAGAGAGTATCCTATTTTCGTACCAGCAATTTTTGTACCAGCAATTTTTCAGAAATAGGTTTAGCTAGGAAATAGGTTTCAGAGATAGCAATTTTTCACAAACCTCATAAAAACGGAGGCGGAGAAGGCAGGAGGTCCGGTGGAGGAGGGGTTGGCGGAGAGACAATAGGTTTAGCTGGGCGGAGGTTCAGGCGGGTTGGGGTTCTTCATTGGCGGAGCTAACACTTCTTCTTTCGTTCTTCAGCACCGAAGGGGTTAAGTGGAGAGATAACACTTCTTCTTCCCTTCTCCAGCGATGTATGTGTGTCCCTTCATTGGCGCAGGAAAAGAACTCCGTTTAAGTGTAGAAGGGAGGGGGTATTTTGGGAATTATGAAAATACATATTTTATACAATTAAATTCTGTCTCATTTTAATGAAATTGGTATAATAAATGTATAAGAATGACAAATTCCATAATTTCATCATTTTAGGATGGTTAAAAACTAATTATAGATTTTGAGGTGGCATTTTCCTAAGTTTTGTAGTGGCAATTCAAAATTTTTACCTAAAAATAAATATACATCTTAATTTATAATAAGACCTCCCTGACTCCCTCGTAGTAAATTAAATGAGCCCAGGCCCACAGAAAATACTAAGGCCCAGCGCAAGAAGTTAATTTTAATCTCTGCCTAATCTAGCCCACTAAAAATTAGAATCTCGTTGCAGTAAAAAACCAACAAAAATAAAAATTCAAATCATTTCTGCGAACGCTTTCGTTCCGATCATACCACGAGCAAGAATTCCTATTTTATTTCTCGTTTTAGCAAGAAACTTTCTTGTTCTGATCTTGCTGTATCCGGAAATAAACCCAAGTCACACTCAGTACACCACTACGATAAACCCTTCTGCTCTCTCTCCTCTCGCTCTCAATTCCGATCAATGGATTCCCCAAACAGCACTCCGGCAACCATAGGGCGTGATTGGCATCTTCTCCCACCGGATATCCTTGAGGTCATAGGCAAGAAGGTCACCTCCCTTGCCGACTATATCCACTTCCGTGCTGTCTGCCATCCCTGGCAAAATGCCTGTTCCTCACGCCCTGACCACCTCCCTCTCCAGCTACCATGGCTGATGCTACCTTACAAATTAGATGGTAATGATGATTCCACCCGTCTCTTTTACGATCTTGCAGCTTCTAAAATCCACGAGATTGACCTCCCTCAGACTCACGGGGTGTCTATCTGTGGATCTTCGCATGGTTGGCTTGTCCTCCAGAAAGGTCAAGTTGTGTCCCTGCTTAATCCCATCACTCGTGCCACAATTTCCCTTCCCCCATTCACTGGAGCTCCGTCTCATATTGGAATTGCTCCCCTTGATGCTGATCAATATGCTATTAACCCTACTGACAATGTCATAGTCCGTAAGGCTATACTGACATTAGCTCCACAGGACCCCAGTTGCATAGTTTTTGTTTTATCTCTTAGCATATGGCCATTGGCATTTTATAAAATTGGCGATAATTGTTGGAGAGTGATTGAATTTGATGGTGATTTTACTAAGGGGTGGGAAATTTGGGATGTCACCTGTAGCAATGGTTTTTTATACGCAATTTCCCATTTTGGTGCAGTTACAATGTATAACTTTAATAATTGGTCAAGAACATTGTTGGGTGGCATCATTCTATTGGGCATTAATCTGGTCGAAGGAGTATCTGGGGACTTATTGCTCATTCATGATAGACCTATCTATGTTAATAGAATTTTGAATGAAACTGAGCATACAGTGTACAAGTTGAGCAATGATGAAAAACCAAAGTGGATTGAAGTCATAGACGGAGGCCGAAATGTGCTTTTCCTGGGTGGTCATTGCAATGCATTATCCCTCTCAAGTGTTAATCTGCAATTGCCAGAGTGGGGTGTAAATTGTTTGTGCTATGACTCGGTAAGGATAGAGAAGAACCGTCAAAAAAGTTGGGACCCTTGGTATAATCACAACATCAGATTGGCCAGGTTGGATAATGGAATGGTTACTGACATAACGGGTGATTTAGGCTCATTTCAAATTAATGCGCATTGGCAAAGGTCTTTATGGCTGACACCGAGTTTGCTCTAGCTGCTTCCTTACTACTGATAGACCGACTGTTTTGGTAATTTTGGACTAGTATCAGAATATCAACAGATAATCCTTCTATTAGGTTGTTCCATGCTAATACTTTTTCTTACAATTGTTCATGCTTCTTCGTGCAGTGAAATGGAAGCTTATACATGTTATTGAATATTGATGTATTGTCCCAAGCAAGTTAATCTAGTATATTTTTTTCTCTGTTTGATGATATTCCCTGAAAAAATTATCTGAATAGATAGTAATTAATAATGATCCTATTTTTATTGTTCTTAGTAGTTGAATTTCTTAATATTTATGGATGATTGGGAAGGTTGTATGCTAGAAAGCAATATTATGAAGTAAGGGTTAATTTTGATTCTATGTTTTGGAATGCTATTGAAAGGATTGTGAACACAAAAAATCGGCTTTGGTTTTATTCAATAGAAATTTAAGCGTTTCTATTTGAGTAAGAAAGCCCTCAATTATAAGGGTTAATTTCATATGTACCCTTAAAAGTTAGTTAATCTATAATGAACCTAATAGTCTGAGGAGGACAAGCGCGAGATAGCTTAAATAAAGAACAGTGACATTTCTTGTTGTTATTAGGAACAATAATGTTCCTTTTTCATTCAAGTATAATTAGAGTGACATGTTTCCAAGGAAAACCCGTGTCAACGATGTTGGGACAGTGTAATATATTAACTGAACCCGTTACTACATATTGTATATTTGAAAGGTGAATTAAATTAAATCAAGATAGTCTATGTGGTGCTTAGTAATTATCTTTTTAAATGTACTGGTACTTTTTCAATGTTATAAATTTTTGGCTGCAATCTGATATTTTATTCAAATATTTTATGTGGTCTAAGTAATCTTTTATAATGTATTGGTATAGGATCTGAATCCTTGACTGAAAATTGGCACTTCTCCAATGTTAAAAAAACTGCTTTATAATTTCTTGACAGCAAGCTTATGTTTTATTCAAATATTTTATGCGGTCTTAGTAATCTTTTCTAATGTATTGGTACAGGATCTGCATGTATTTGGTTTTAGCAGGGGATGCCAGTGGTATACTAACTAACTTCCAGGAGGATTTCTGCACGTATTTGTTCATTGTCAAATCAGAGTTTTTTTTTTTATTTTGTAAATTTGGAAATCAGGGTGTTTTTTTTATTTTGTAAATTTGGAAATCAGAGTGTTTTTTTTATTTTGTAAATTTGGAAATCAGGGGGTGTTCGATAACTTTTGCTCTTTGCAAGTTGTCCGAAGCTAGAGTGTTGCATCAGAGGATGTACTATCCTCCACCAGGCAGGGGGTCATGTTCATTTCTCTGTAATATGGATCAGGTTTATGGTGTTCTTCTTGCAAAATGAATTTGGCTTTGGTTCTTGCATTGCACATCCTGCCTATCTGGCAAATGACAAGAACTCCCTCATCTCATGTGTGAGCTCCACCTTTTGATTATAGCCTGCTTCCAGTGGCACACTGCTTCGAGGTTCTATGTATATGCTATTTCTGTATGGGTTGTATTGTTCTAAAAAAAATTGGAAGAACGACTATACCTTGCTTTGTTATTTCTGCATTGATTGCGAAATTATAATTGCATATACATTAAAATTGATATTGGCACCAATATTCCAATTAAGTACGTTATGGATCATAAATTCCTGTAAGCATATATTTTGATGTGATAAGAAACTCGAGCCTTCCCCATTCCAACAAATTAAAAATAACAAAAAGACAAACAACCAGCAACAACAATAGAAGATGCAAAGCATTCCAACAATCATGCAAGTCAGATGGGAAGGCGGGTACCGGACTGGTACAGACAGCGACTTTGATGAGGAAAAGAAGCAACCAAGCGGGCAATGCTGACTACCAAGTGGTACAGTCTTCAGTTCAACGACTGTTACCAAGGCTGGTATAATGGTCCAGGAAGACATGCTAAACTGGAGCAACCATATTTAATTAGGCAACTGGTACTGTGACTGGTACAGCAAAGCATGTGGTACCGAATGTACCAGGACTGGTACAAAAATGCATACAGTGCTGAATTGAACTGAAAAACAGTGATCAGTGAAGAGAATGAAGAGGGGGAAGAAACCGGGCACAAGGAGAATCGCAATACTGGAAGTCTGGAACCACTTAGCTGCGATCTCTGAATTATTTTTGTTTTAGGATTTCGGCATTTTTTTTTACTTCTATTCTGTTTTACTTTGCTGCTCAAATGTATTGAGTATTGTTATCACTCTTGTAATGCTTGACTCACATTTTTTCTCAAAAAAAAAAAAAAAAAAACAGCAATTAGAATTTCAACTTTTCAGTACAAACGTAAATCCATACTCAAATTAAACCAGGTACAATTAATATTATTGAAAACATGCTTCCCACTTTCACCTCTCCAGCTTCACAATTAGAATTTCTCTGAACCCCTGTAACTAGCTACAATCCAACAACTGCATAACTATTGTTGCCACTGGAATGCGCATTTTTTTGTTTGGCTGACATGATATTTCTAATTGAATAACGGACCAAAATCCAGTTGAGTTAGCCTCCAAATGAATTCATATCCATTTTTTATTTTTTGTAAACTTAGTAGTGGCTACCAAGATTGAATTATAGATTTGTTTACTACTTCATTCAGTACATTATTATTACCGAAAATTATGAAATAGATGCAGCCCCTGTAACAAATTAAGACTATCATTTCATTTCAGATAATGCACGAAGGAAAAGTATATTCTGTCCCAGATAATATCCCTGTGTTCTTTGTTTGATGTTGATGGGGTTTAGGGTTTAGGGTTTAGTTCATCGTATCCCGTGCAATATGAATTCAGATCAAGTGAAGTAACCTAATTTTTGGATTTTAGATCGGGACTGTCCGATTCGAATCCGTGACAATCCATCCGAAAGTGGAGCACACACATCCTGAGAGACATATTTGAATCTTGAGGTGATTCTGATCAACAGATTTGAATCGGACGGTCCCAATCTAAAACCAAAAAATAAAGTTACTTTAGGAAGTTGAAGATTATGGTGATATAGATTTGAGAGTTGAAGACTACTGTGGTATAGATTGGGCAGGTTGTATGGATGATCCTAAGTCTACCACAGGCTACTCTGTATTTGTTGGAGGCAATCTTATATTTTGGCAGAGCAAGAAGCAAGATGTGGTGGCTAGGTCTATAACTGAGGCCGAGAATAAGGCCATGGCAGTTAGTGTGTGAGAGATGATGTGGTTGAAAATTTTGATGTCTAAGTTACGTGTGCTCAGAAGAGACTCCATGCAACTTTGTTGTAACAACAAATCAGCAATCAATATTGTAAACAATCCAATTCACATCGCACCAAACATGTGGAGATTGATCGGTTCTTTATCAAATAGCAGCTAAAGATAGGAATTATGACTTTGATTTATGTGAAATCAGTGGAGCAATTGGTTAATTGTCTAACAAAGGATTTAGAATCTTGAGATTATGATATCTTTTGTAACAAGATGGAGATGATTGATATCTATTGCCCATCTTGAGAGGGAGTGTTAAGTCATTTTATATATTGATAAGTTAATTAGTAATGTGTATAAGGACCTATTTGTATTAGTACATTAATATAAATTAATAAAAGAGGGACCTTTCTTAAGAAAGTGATAACACTAATTTAACATCCAAAAACTACAATGACTCATTTAACTAAACATACTTTAGTCCTGAAGGAACCACCTCCTAGTCTGCTTATTTAATATGACTTTTCTTGTTAGATTCTGACTCGCATACTTAGGTCCTGAAGTATGAACCATTTACTTCTCAGGAAGTTAGAGGATGAAATCTTCAGGTAAAGATCAACAGAACCAGGCAAATCACGGAGACAAAAGTTTTATATTTTCATCTCTACCAACATTATTTAATCCCACTTAATTTTACAATATTAACCAAATAAAACTTTTTGTCGTAAAATTGGAGTCAATCATATCCTGTGGATCTTGATTGGTCTGCCGTACTGACTACTGAGGATGTAAGCTATTCAAGACTCTAGTACAGGTAGCATTCCACTGTATATCTTTTGAATAAGCTATTCAAGACTACCAAGATTATTTAATCATACTAAATTATAGAATAGTAATAATATAATATTTTTTTGTAAAATTGGAGCCAATCATATCCTGTGGAACTTGATTGGTGCACCGTACTGAGGATGTAAGCCAAAAGCAAGGTGTGGAGCATGCTGGTATTTTTCTGACAGCTCAAATTTGAAATGCTGAAGAATCATACTTAACTCCATCTTTGCCTGAACAAGTGCAAAATTCTGGCCAATGCATACATGTGGCCCTCCTCCGAAGGGGAAGAAGGCTACCTGCCCATTCTTTGTTGCCTTTGAGATACCCTCAGCAAACCGTGTTGGTTTGAACTCGGTTGCATCAGGGCCCCATATGTCAGGGTCATGATGGATGAATAGTATTGGCAATGCTAGAAGCACACCAGGTGGAATGGTTACATCGCCAATTTGAATGGTATTATCAATTTGCCTGTTAATCAATTCCACAGGAGGGTACAAGCGAAGCACCTCATATAGTATCATCGTCACCTAAAATTGAAATTTTATTTTGGGATTATGAAATAACAAAATATAAGGATGTGTTTTTACTTTTTAGAGCAACTTTGTTAACATTATAGTAGCAAGCTCTGCCTTCTGGGTTCATCACAAACTAACATAATTGAATTGCATTTACAGCAATTAACTACCGTAATACAAATTAAGTCATTATCTTTAAGGATTAAATTGCATATGGTTTATTTGTATACACATATGCTTTGGCACTATCAGAAAATCAATATTTGTCCTTCTAATCTTGTGAAAACCAAATTAGTCCATCTTTAGCAATTAGCACAAAGTTGCAACATGATGTCTCTGCATGCAGATAATTTATATTTAATAACTCACAATTTTTAGTCGGCTCAAGCCATCAAAATCTGTTGTGTTCCTCCCAAAATGCTCCAAGACCTCCTCACGTGCCTTTTCTTGCCACTCAGGATGCATGCTCAACACAACCATAGTAAAGGTCAGCAGCACTGCCATGGTCTCATGTCCTGCAAAATAAAAAGTTTTGCACTCTTCCATCACCTCCTTAATTGTCATGCCAAAACTTGAGTCCGATTTCCCATTTTGCTCCATTTCCCTTATGTTCGACTCCAATAAAAGACCGAGCAAGTCATCTTTTGTGGTCTCTCCATTTCGGATGTCCTTCTCCCTTTTTGCAACTATGCCCTCGAAGATTGTATGTACCTCTTTTGATATCTGCTTCATCCTCCTATTGTTTTCTATTGGTAGGTACCTGCGGGACCAGTCAACAAGACCCAATATCATTTCATAATTCTTGAAAAGAATATTGACAAGTATACCAGTTCCTATAAAAGGCTTAAACTGGAACTAGAAATAAGAAGAGCATATTTTGTGGTCAATTACTTTAACATTTTCTATTTTTGTTTGTTTGATTGCACAATACTGCTATCATATCTGAAAATGTTGGGTTACTTATAAAAGGCACAACAGCAGATGGAAAATGTAAATTGTCAACTGCAGCACAGCCTGCACTTTGTAATTTTTTTTACAAATCATTAAATGATCAAAATTACAGAATTATTTTTCAAATAAAAGCCATAATACTAAGGTAAATGGACTCATACCAGTTGAAAGGCAAGAAGGAGGTTTCAAGAGTTTTGATGTAACGCTCAAATAGCTCACTTTGCAGCTCGAAAATCCGTCTCCCTTCCTGGTAAGTTATACCAAATGCTGCCCTTGAAATGACATCTCCTGTTAAAATTTTCATTTCTGGCCAAACATCTAGCTCAAATGACCCATCGGGCCCCACTGAGTTCTCCCATCTGTCAACTAGCTCATCACAACATGTAGCAAATGTTGGCAACATCCTCTGAAAAGGAATATATTTTAATTGGCATTCCATTAAGAATAATAAAAGTGTTAAATTCGTTATAGGTTTTAGTTTGTTTCAATATTCAAAACATCAAAATTCATGGTACTCTTTCTTTCTAAAACTTGCAGTGTTAAATTTGACATCATAAACTGATTGGTTGTTACAGAAATTGTAGTGTCAAATTTATCATGAAATTATTGATGAAGTTATATATGCTAATAATTAACAGTGTCATACAAATTACTTAATATGTAAATGTCTACATCAAACTTCGACTGTTAAGGCTTAAGCCTGATATAAAAGAATAAACTGAGACCAGCAATAGAACACGTCAAATAAACCACTATATATAATGCAAGTACCAGAGCAAACGATTATATTAATTCCCATGGCACTAAATACTATCCACCAACATTGCTCTTATCTTATTCCCGCAAGTACAATAAAGGGGCCAAACGAATAAGTTTGTCGAATGAAAGAATATTCTATCATAGGGACCTAATTTTTTTTTATGTAAAACAGTAAAAGGTTACATTTACTTAGCAACAAAGCATTAAGATTACAAAACTAAGAACCGGGTATAGGTCAAAAGCATTTAGTACTTTCTTAATTTTTATTTTATTCTATATAAATTACCTTTAACTTCTCTACATTAAAGGCAGGGTTGAGAATTCTTCTATGCTTAAACCATTCCTCCCCAACATCGACAAGAAGCCCCCCATCTGCACATAGCCGACCGAGTCGGCTTATTTTAAGTCTCTCAAAGTGCCCGGATTTATTAGATAGAACTTCTCTCACTAATTCTGGATCCTGGATGGTAATTCTTGGCATGGGCCCAAGCCAAGTAAAAGACTGTTTGCCTATATTTTGTAAAAGTGAAATCAATATTCATCCAACAGGTTAAAGATCATCTTTTATAGAGAAACTTGGTAGTAGAACAGGTCAAAGTTCACCAATGAATGATATTCCAATGATATTATATCCGTTGGTGATTATGATTTATTTGGGACATTGCAATTCTAAAGATTAAGAATGTTTTAACAATGCTTTTGTGTATTGCTTTTTCATTGATTTCAATAATGAGATTGCAAGGTACTAATAGACAGAGAAAAGATAAATAGTGACTATTCCTAAACTACAGTTAAATTCTCGGGTTAAATTTGAATTGAGAGCTAGAAGAAGGAACAGAAATCAGTAAAGCAGTTGGGTGCAGCGGTGCACCCATGATGCTGGTAGTGAAGTTGTATTGCCAGATTATTGTGTCTTTGAATGGATGTGTCCATTGTATATCTAATACAATTTTAAGACTAATTGATCCGAGGTATCGATAAAAAAGAAGACTAATTGATAATTTAAATTTTGGCTGGACCTCAAAAGAAATATACTAAAAGTCTAAAATAAATAAGCAGGTAATGGTTAAGCATATAGGAGGATAAAAGATGGTTCCCTCGTGAATTCATCAATAAATTAAAACTCAAAACTAAGAGAAAATAATATAACAAAGTTTCCCAGTTCGCACCAAATTTTTTTGTGCTGTGATAAAGAAGGGGCTCAAGACGAGGGATAATATCATGCGAAAGTGGCATGGGCTTGGCGGATGCTTCTTTCTTGAGCCGTTTGTGCTCTAACAAATCACCAACAGGGGGCCGGTACACAGTACCGCGCATTCCTTGCTCCCTGAGCACCCGGTCCATGCGTCTTGGCCTAAACCATGCACATTCAAGTGCTCGGGCTGCTCCCCATGTGAGAAACAAGGAGAAAGCGCCTATGAACAGACTCCACGTCCATAGGTTGGATCCAAATTGTGAAAATATTTGTTGCATTTTTTTTTTCCTTCTTTCTGTTCTACGTAGTATTGGAGGGGAAGAGGTATTATAGAGTGAGTAGTTGATCAGTGTGATTTGGGAAGGATGGAAGTGTTGGTTTATATAGGGGAAAAATAGGAAAAGTATGGCCTGGATCGATATTATCAAACGAAGCCAAGAGTACGGGTGTAACTGTTTATTTAACCCATACCATATTTGATAAAGCCGGTATGAATTATGATTTATTTATTAACTTGTCGAGTATGGATATGAATAAAAACAAAATTTTCATGAACTAAACAAGTAAGAATATGTGTAAAGATTATTATTTCCTATTTGTTACCCTATAAAATAATTATATAAAATAAAATTATATGATAATAGTTGAAAAATAATTAGTGATGGTGAAATTGTATTTTTTTGTTAAAAGAAATTAAATATATATTTTTTATTTGTATGTCTTGATATTTAATTAAATAATTGAATTTGTCTAAAGAAATATTCGTGTTTTTCAATTCTCTTGCTTTATAAAAAAAATTGGAAGGAATTGATTGTATATTTTTTTTACTAGTAATGTGATTGCATACCTGTGAAGTGAATGAGTGTTGATGTTTGAATTGTGAAATATAAGAAAAGTACTAATTATTATATTAGTATTATTCATTATTAAACTGTTACCATTTTGTTACCTCATAATTTTAATTGATAAAAATAAAATATGTAAGATTAATTTTGAATGAGTAAGAATGAAAAATAAATAAAATTAATATTTAGTAGGTATGGATATGAAGATATTTCTTTCCGTACCATGAAACTTAGAATTTTAGTGGACCATTAGGACTTTGGGGAGACAAAGTACTCGGCGGTTCTAATGCGGAACATATTTTCTCCCTGCGCTCCATTGCGTTCGTATCTGACGACTCTTCTCCAAGAAAAGCATGCTAAAGTAAATAAAAAATATATATTTTGAGATGAGTTGTGTTACTTCGGCCTTCCCCTCCTGCCCAAGGGCTGAATATTCCTGTGGTACCGCACGATAAAATAGGCTTTTAATATAATTAAAAAATCTCTGTACCTATTTAAATTGTAAGAAGTACCCGCTATGAGATTTGTAAAAGATTAAAACGGACAATGCAAAACTGCATTAGAGTACAATACTGGATCTAGATTTTTTTTTATATATAATTATTTATAGAGAATATAACAAAATAATAGAGCTGAAGCGAAAAAAAGATATCTTGAAATTTTGACATAAAGATGGACAGAAAAAAATATGCTAATCCAAAGAGTTGTTTTTAATTTTATTTTCTAATAGTCTTGAATTTTCTGTGTCCTTGAACAATTGTATAAAATATTATACAGTGACAATACAAAAAGAAAGAAAGAAAGAAAGAAAGTATGACCCACTTAATTACCATAAGCCAAATGAGAAGGTACGAACATAGGTCGCTTCATTCACACAATAAAATCCACAAAAATCAGGGGCAGTACTGGAAAAATTTAAATATGATCAGAGGTTAATCTATAAAATGTAATATATGAAAATGACAAAAATAGTGTGATTAGTGGGAATTGAAATCATGATCTTAAATACCAAAAAGATCTAACCACTAAGTTACAAGCAAATATTTATTAATTTATGAGAGATGCTAGACTATATAAAAGTTAAAAAGATAAAAAAAACTAATTAAATTTTAATATACATAATTAAGAATTTAAAATTATAGAATGACTTAGCACCTGCAGACATACACATAGATCCGCTGTGCATAAGATCCAAAACTACTGGAAAATAATACACTTATTACTTTTCTGTCATCTGACCGTAGATATTATATTATAAAAAGCAGCTGATATGAAGTTATGGACCCATTAAGAATATGTTCTCGGTACTAAGTGTGATTGGAAATTGAAAACTCTGGCAAATGTGTGACGCCTGCATGGACGTCAGCCTTAGTTTATCGGGTGATTTTTCTAACACAGATATAAATAAGAGGTTATGTGTTCCGAATGCATCTAAATATTTCGTTGAATCCCAAATTGAATTAAGGTGGTGGGACTTATTTTACATCATCTTCTAATAATTAGTATTTTTGAGTTTTTGTTTGAGACTTATTATTATGTAATATTTTTTATAAACTATAGTTGCATCTACTATGAATACACACAAGAATTTAAATTTATTATACATCTAAAAACTTATCTTTTATATTTTTGTCAAAATATTAGGTTCAAAATAATATCATATAGTTTGAAAATATTCTCAACTTTAAGAAAGTTTTACTTACACAATGCATAAGGCAAATCATCTTTAAAAAATTTCTTTTAAATTGTATGTTATTACTTATTAGTCATAGTCTTTCTAATATTGTATGTTATTACTTATTAGTCAGACTTTGAAAACGGAGATAAAGAATGTGAAGCATATTGGAGCACAAAATAATAGTGCATTTGAACCCTCTCTCGCTCTCTCTCTCCTCTCTCTCTCTCTATACACACACACATACATATAGCACCAAATCGAAGACAAATAACATGCAGCAAATTAAGCAAGATAATATAGAAGACCAATATAATTAATTAATATGTAGCACTAATTTTACAATCGTGCCATCATTAACATATGTGTTATGTTGCAACAAAGACAAACCCCAAGACATGCCTGTCTATCGCTAAAGGCATCTAGAGAGATGAATATGGGGCCTTTTAAATTTTAAATAAATGTTATTTAATATTGACCTCAAGTACAAATATCTAATGTGTACATAGGTTGTTCTTGGCGGAAACAAGAAAAAATAAACTAAGCAAGCGTGCGTGAAGTAAATAGAAGAGTTAAAAGACACTTGACAAGTGAGATGATTACGGAGTTCGGCACTACGTCTACGTCTTTGAGGCTTTGTGACCTTCGAGATGACGCTCTTTCTTTACCCAATGAGAAAGGATTACAAGGTGAAACCGATGAGTCCTTTACAAACCTTAGGCAAGTTACACGGCCTGAGCACACAAATAAGCTCACGCACAAAACTAAAACTAGGAATGGAGATTTCAAAAATCACACCCCTACTGTTTGTATTTATGAGACCACAAAACTAGTAGCATTGTACTTATATCAGTTAACAAACAAAACATTGTAGGGCGCAGAAAGTTACATGGTCAGGTTAGCTAACGATGCGGACATGTGTAACGAGAGAATGCTCTCGCATGGGTTCAGTACTTTGGTTTCCAAACGAATATGATTAGAGCACTGATCTCGGGGCATTATTTGATATCTCCCTACATTCCTCCTGGTTTACCCTTAACAGATCTACAGTTCACAATCAGTCCGTCAATGTTTTATTGTTTGATTGTGGGAACGTTTAACTCCCGACGGGTGCAAGCCCCGCCATTAATTATATCAGAATGACCTTTCGAGTTTAACTGAACACCTCGTTCATTCCAGGATTTTTGCCTATTTGGTGTGAATTGAGTGATGGGGCTAAAAGAAGGGCTCATGTAAGGTTATGCTTTTGGTCTTTTAGTTGGTTCTCATTTGTGCCAGCATATATGCATGCATATGCCTGCATGTATATTTTTGGACTATTTTTAGAAATCATCTTTAAATGTTTTGGGTATCATTTTAGCACAAAGAAGGGTATTATGGTTATTTCAAGTTTTGACTGGAGCTTGGATATATTTGGATTTTGTTTAGAATGATGAGAATTTGATTCAGGTTCATTTGGAACTGGTTTGAGTTGGTATGGATTTGAAATAGAGAAGTTATGATTGAAAAGGGCTTGTTTATGAAGAATTTATATTTCTAGGGACTTGTTTGTAAATTCTTGAGTACTTGGGATTAAGATTTTGGATTTTTCGAGGATTGATTTGTGAAGATTCTTTGGTGTCAGGGGTTCTTTTGTAAATTTCTGGGATGGGACTGTAGAGCGTCTTTGTTGGAAGATTTGGTTAGCGATACAGGCTTTCTTTATTTATCATTTTCGGCTTTTAGGCCGTCAGGTCATGACCTCGAGCTTTGAAGTTTAGTTTTGGGTTTAGAAATGTATGACAGGCTTTGGAATTTTGCATTATGATATCGGGTTTGGGCTTTAGGATTTTTGTGTTCAGATTTTGGATTTCGAGTATCGGGCTTTGGATTGCATCAATAATCGTGTAGAAGCGAATATTGGGCTTCTGATAGTTATTGGTTTTCTTTGGGATGTGGTTGCTTTAAGATTTGTGGTTGGTTTCATGCTTTCTTTGGCATTGAATCTAAAGCTTTAATTTGCTTTAAAAATTCGTGCTGAACGTGGGACTCGAGATTATATTTCATCTTTAAACCCGAATCATTAGATTATCTCATCTGCTTCAAGATTTGTGTTCATTTTAAACTCCATTTTAGCACCCTTTGAGGTTCGTGCAGTTCTGGAAGTGATTAACATCCGACCCGATAAGGTGGGCCCGCCATCCTCGGCCTGACTCCAACCACAATGAGGTAAGGGGAAGGCACCACTAGAGTCGCCTCGTTCAGGGGAATTCACTGCAGTTGGTTGTCTTCTCCGGTGATCACCGGAGATGGAATTCTTAGGTACCGGTTCATATGTCGGTACCGATCGGAATCATGCTCATTCCTTCACCATTTTGGATGATCTCTTCACCATTGAGGCATTGAACTTGTATTTGTGCATGGGACATGATTACAACACCAATTTGGAGTTTTAGGATCGAATTTCAGAATTTTGGTTTCTATGTTGCCGGTTTGGAGGTACTGACAGGTCTCGTCATCAAGATTCTTTGAATTGGGTTAAGTTTTTTAGTTCTTGGAGATTCTTCCGAATTAATTTCTTCATGGTTATTTCATGTTTGAGCTTGGTAGAATGCAATCAAAGTATTGAATTTGGAAGTTGGCAGCTCGGCATCAAGAGAGGTTGGTGTGAAGGTACTGGCACGGTTTGGGTGTCTCCCCTTTATCAAAATTAATCTGAATTACACCACCTTGAGCACTAGAACTTCATTTTGTTGTGGTATAAAGCATGTTTGGAATTCTGGTTCATATCAGAGGCTGAACATAGTGCATGTAGGTATTGCGTAGTACATCATCATATTATGCATCTGGTTTTGGACAATTGTTTGGATATGATCTCAGGGATTTCAGAGATATTGGTCAAGGATTTCAGAGGTGTTCGTTTGCTTTGTAAACCATTGAGAACTGGGTTTCGAGCTTTGATGGCTTAGTGTAGACTTCTAGCCAATTGACATCTTTACACCTTGGATTTGAATTTTCAAACAAAGGAACTCTCTTCTTGGTTTGAGCTCTCTGACATAACTTTAGCTTGTCACACAATGAGTCTGAATTATTTGCATAACCTGAGAAGAGCATAAGCATATTTGATTTGCTTCTCAAGTGTAGCTTTGTTATAGCACTTGGCTATTTTGGATTGCCTTTCTTTGTTGAAAAGGTGGATCTTGCCATAAAAATTTGAAGCATCAGAGGAGGGGTTTCAGTTGGCTGAGGCTTTGAACTTTGTAGAGGGGTTAATAAGGAACACATGAGAGTTGAGTTTGGCTCATTTGCACTTACAGCCTTCAATTTATCGAATTTGGAAGAAAGGGGACATATCAGTACTGAACTGGTACTGAACCAGTTGGGGTAGGCTTTGATTATGGAATTTAGTGTATGGAGTCATGTAGACTTGAGATATCAGTTTAGGGAAGATCCCTGAAGGTGTCTCCTTCCTTGACATTGGTTTTAGAAGAACATTTCGTAATTTGGACATGTGCAGCATTTGTGCTTTTTGCGTAACTTTGGAATTTGATTCTGAGCAAAGTAATGAACAGAATTTTGTGTACAACATATGGTTTTAAAGATGAAGGTACAAGCTGCAATCATAGTAATAGTCATGGATTTTGGATTAGTATTTCAATGGTTTCAGGTCATGTGAATTTGGGACAAAACTGAAACTTCTGCTTCATGGGTGCAGTTTTATAGTTTTGGTCGATTTTTCAGAGGCTGATATCTCTCAGTTCATTTGGAATTTGCAAGAGATATTTCAAAGCATTGTTCTATCGATTTCAGGCTACACATAAGCCAAATTTAATAAATTTTGAACATATTTAGATAGGCCAATTGGGGGCTTGCTGTTGTAACCAGAATAACAATTCTGCATGAATTCACAGTTTTCAGGTTTTTGTCATCTTTGTTAGGATTTGTTCATTTGGACATTACAAAGAGTCTGTACATGAGTTTGAAGCTTGAGATATGACATTTTAGCTATTTGAATATCAAATTCTCAGGTGCAACATGGCTATGACAAATTGAGAAGGGAATGGGTGAGTTGTTTCATGGGTACAGTTTTACCACTTTGGCCAACTTTCAAGAACTGATATCTTCCAGTTTGCTTGGAGATTTCAAGAGTATTTCACATATTTGTTCTATGAGGTCAAGGCTAGGTGTCAGCCAAATTTCATGAATTTTGGTGATGCCTAGCTAGGCTAACTGAGGCCATGAAGTGGTTACCAGCATAACAATTTCTGCAGGATTTACAGTTTTTCAGATTTTGTTATTTTTTCTGTGGTCTGCTCACTTGGTAATTTTTGGAGTTCTTTACATGGTTTCAAAGCTTGAAGTATGAAAGTTTAACAGTCAAAATATCATATTATAATATGTTGTGTAGTTATGTTAAACTGTGAGGCAATGTATGCCCGAACTGCATATAGCACAGTTCTCAGTTTTTCCTTAACTTGGTACCAATTTCTGAATTTCATTACAGATATTTGGTTCATTATTTTCACATGAAACTTTACAGTATTGTCCTTTGATATAATTTCTATAACCTGGTAAAATTTTACATTTAAACTCTTTCTGGATTTTGAGATATGGCTGATACAAATCTAGTACCAGAAAAACTGTGACAGCACTGTGACTGCACAGTTCCAGCATTTTCATTTCAGATGGGTGAACTTTGAATGGCCACCATTTGCTACTGGATTATTCAAATTGAGTGATTCTTTTTTTTTTCTACTCATATTAGAGTACTTTATCTGCTGGTAAAAGGGTTTGGCCAAATTCAGTCTGGTTTGGTCTGTGGGGTCTATTTACTGACAGAAGGGCATTTGGAGCATTTCTGCATACCAGTTGGGTATAAATTCGGTTTAATTGACATGTACAACTGGGACAAACATGGTTACAGCATATTTGGCATACCATGGACTAGTTGAACATGACCATTACACTTATGAATCAAAGAAACATCAAGAGGGCATTCAAAGACATAAAAATCAAAATTTGGGCAGCATATCCCCTTGTTTTCTTTAAAAATCAAAACGAGATTTTGACAGCATATTCCCTTGTTTTGGCATGATCTCTTGGCTCACGTATAATGGCATGACAAGTGGTCTTAGAGCATTGAATCCTTGGGTGTCATATCCACCCTATTCTCATTTGCTCTCTCACTTGTTGATCATTCCAAAAGGGACCGTTTAGAGGCTATCAAGCTCTCTTTTTACATAACTTAAAGCATAGTTCTTTGCAACTATATGTCAAGGAGGCACTGTCAAGTGTCAATCCTAGACTTTCGTTACATAGACTCTATACTTCAAGGATCTACATATAAAATATCGATTTTTTTTATTAACTCTCAAAATAATCTTCATGTAACTATATGCATAAGAGATGCAATTACGCATCAAAAGAGGATCCAAATAAGAAATATCATTTTTGTTAACTCTCAAAGTAATATACATGTAACTATATGCATAAGAGATGCAATTGCGCATCAAATCTTAGCTTTCATTACACAAAGTCTACTTCAAAAGGGTCCAATTATAAAAGAACTCGAATCATTTTATTGCACTTTTATTGTTCATTTTTTTTTTATAATTCATATTAATACAAATGACAAATATTAGAGTCCTCAAAGAGATGCAATTACGCATCGATCTCCTACAACTCCTTTCTTTAGCACTTCTAGAAATGGCAAAGATTAGAGTCCTCAAAGAGATGCAATTACGCATCGATCTCCTACAACTCTCTTTAACACTTCTTTTAATATGAACTTAGCATTTTTTTTATTGTTTTGTAAATGTGATGCATAGCAAATATGATCAAAGAACATACGAAATACAAGAACCTACATATACATATATTTTTTATTGCATCAATCATAAAAAATAAGCTAGGAAGTGGAAATTAACAAAGGGATGCAATTACACATCAAACCCTTGCACCCTTTCTCTTCCTTGGCCGATTTTCTTTGCTTAACACAATGTTTTACCATTTTCTATAAAAACATAAATAAAAAGTTGTTTTGTACTTTTCCAAGGCATTGAAAGCCGAGGAAAGTACATTTTTTATTTGATAAAGCCTAGGCCAATGACCACTATGAAATCATAGCCTAAACTCCTCTTTTTACTCGTAGGAAGAAGAAGAAAAGAGAGGATATGAAGGAACTCCAAAAGAAGGAAACAAAACAAAGAAATATAAAAGAAACAAGTGAGAACATGGCAGAAAATAGATGTAAAAGCTCATTATAAGAGCATGTTTTATTGATTCATGACTATATTTACATGAACATAGGCCAAATGGGCATCTACATTACTTGAAAACTTAAAATATCTACCTATTCTATAGCTTTGAGTAGAAATAGCAAGGTTTTCGGTTTTGGGGCAGCAGCTATGGGGTATGGATTTCAGAATTTAGGCTATGTTATGGCTGTTTATATAGCTGAAGAAGTCTCTCTATTTGCTTCATTTCAAGGAGTTTATATAGCCATGGGGCATAGGTTTTAGGGTTTTAGGCTAGGGCCAAGGTGGCATCATCTTCACCATTCATCCTTGCTTCATTTTCTTCAATGCTCCAGATTTGTTTTTTAGCTTTCAAGGCATCATTTACAGGGGATTTAGCCAATCAAAACATGCCATGTTGGCAATCCGAAATGCATGTCATTCATGACCCTTGATCCTTTTCATTGAAGGGCTCAGATTTGATTGCATTGTTCTTGAGGAGCAGCCGGGCTTAACCCGTGCTCATTGTTTTCTGCATCATATAGCTAATGAGAATACGCCAGAGAGAGTGAAGAATGCTCCATTAACATGTGCCAATGCCCATTTTATCGAATTAACAGCTCACTAACAGGTTTGAATCACATGAAATCCTGGAGTGGTGCTGCCTTCGTGTGCAAGCCGATTTATGATCCTTAAACTCAAATTGGCTGTCCAAACAATGTCATTGGGGTCCTGAGATATTCTCTGACAATTCAATTTAAACTTTCGTGTAGCGAATCCATGAATTAGTTTGGACGGCCATGAGGTGGGTCATTGAGCTTTCTCCCTCTTCAAGCCATGAAAGCTCAAATTGAAGGTTTAATCTTGCTCTCCATGTAGCCTTCTTGCTCGGGCTAAGAAGAATTTGAGCGGGAAGGTTTGCTTTGCTCGGTCTACATTTCTCTTCTTTTCTCTTTTTGTTGCGCAACAGAGTCAGAGAGGACGGAGAGAAATAGAGCTCTCAGCGGGCCCCTTTGGTCGGTTCCTCAACAAAAGAGCGCCTAGCGCTGGTTGGCTGACTAGGTGGGGTTCTCCCGTCAGATTAAATGAAATATGGAGATGGGTGCTTCTATTTTCTATTCGGGCCAGGCCCAATTGAAATCTTTGTTTATTTCCTTCGGCTGGGTCTATGCACATCTCTTCTAGGCCGCTCAATTTAATTCATTTAACTCAAAGTTGATTATTTTAATTCAACACAAACCGTGAGGCGTGAGCACATCTTCCAAATTTCATAATGGATATATGCATCCCTCCATTTTTACATTTTAAATGGACACCTCCATTTATTATTATTATTATTATTATTATTATTATTATTATTATTATTATTATTTTAATCAAATCCCAATGTTATTGGTCTTCAAGTTTGTGAACCCTTTATATTCTCCAATCTCTTGATAATATTTTATCTCGACTTTTTAGGGTACAACAACCATTAATTATGCTAAAAACTTTTGTAACTCAAAATTTGAAACTTAAAAGTCAATATAAATCTGTTGAATATGATTTATATTATTTTGTCTATTTATGTGTAAAAAATATTATTTTTTAACTTTATTTTAGTTATCATCAGGAGCTTGTAAAAATGTACTAATATGGACAGTGGAGGAGCTAGGAATTTTTTTAGGGATAGGCGGACATATATGGAAGAATATATATAGTTGCAAAAAAAAAATTGAACATAACAAATACAACATCAATCAAAATAAAGAAAGAAAGAAAATCACAAATTAAAACACTTTCTAAATTACAAATAAAAAATGGTTACCCCTAAAAAGAAAAACAAATCGGAAGGACAAAATAAAAAAGATGGGCCTAGCTACAACCGAATAATTAATTAATACCTTTAATTTATGATATCCGTTCAAAATTAATTCATTAGAGATTAATTTTGAATAGTCTCCATTTTGTGACTGCTCTTTTAATACCTTGTCTCAATTAGGATGTGACCATATATTAGTCGTGTTTTAGTATTTAAGAAAATTTCGGCAGCATTTTTCCTTAATCTAGGCCCTAGTGTGAACACTTAAGCCCAACATTGTGCTCAATTAATTATGTTTTCTTATAATTTCATATGGACCGCAGTTAGATGTACGGAGCATCACTTCTATCAGATGAATATATTGGCAGGTGTTGATGAATTTATAAAAGTTGCTACGGAATATATGGCGAATAATGGGAATAGGCTGATGCCCTGTTCTTGTCATGATTGTAACAATCTGAAGAAATTTTCCAATCTCATCCAATTGAGAAACCATTTAATTCATTGTGGATTCAAGCAAGCGTTGGATATGGCATGGTGAGAGTAATTTGGAAACCAACATAGGCAACATATATACTGGTGGAAATGACGGTAGTGAAGATGTGCCAAGTGATGAAAATGATGACATGGTTAACTTTTTTCAAATGCTACGTGATTAGACAAATTTAAATGTAAAGAACCGATACTGATTTATTTTTTATTTTAAACATTTTTTGGCCAGCTTCCAACTATTTGTATCGGTCATATTTCAAGAACCGATACAGATACAACTATCTGTATTGGTTTGTTAATGTTAACCGATACAAATAGTCATTATTTGTATCGCCTAATTGTAAAAGGCCGGGTATCTATATCAGTTAAAAAAAGAACCGATACAAATAATAACTTTCAGTATCGCCTCTTTGTCCGATACTGATGTGCATAAATAACCGATAAAATAAGTATTTTTTTCTAGCTTTAGTGAGTCAAGATTATCATTTGTTCAAATTTGCCTAAATTAGATATTAGTCAAGATTATCACTTTGTTTAAATATCTAAAAATCAGATACATGTGTACTCAAGATAATTTTAAATACAAATGAATAATTAGCAAAACATGTAAGCAACCGAATTTTGGATTGACCCACGTGTATAAATTAGTACAAGTATGTAACAACGGTCAAAAGCAACAAATTAAAGCAAAAGTCACACCTTAGTCTAACGAAATTGGTCAAAATTATGAGCATCGAAAGGTAAAAGTCACACCTTAATTAGTCTAACAAAGTAGAATCTATGTATTTTAAATTTTAAATTAATATATGGAGCTTGTATCTTAATTGACTGCATCTGTATCACACTAGTATTGGGATGACAGTGAATTATCGTCAATTTATCGGACATTAATTTATATTTAAATAATATTTAGATCACATTTACGCAGATTTCAACTAAATAATATAAAATTATAGTAATTTAATTTAGGCATTCATTTTACACATAATAGAGGTTATTAAGGAGGATCAAGGCGAAGATTAAACTACGGTAATTATAAAGTAGAAATAAAGACACTAACTTCTTCATCAAGTGTGTATCAAAATAAGAATTCGGAGTCTTTGTAATTTAGGGAACTGAATGCTAGGGCTAGGGCTCGTGTGTTTGATTTTGTCATGTGTGTGTTTATTTTCACCAGTGTGTATTGTTGTATATATTTGAACCTAAGATGATATGATGCATATGCAGAAAATTAAGGAAATTTGATATCCTAATTTTGTGTTAAGTTATCCTTTTAGCATATATAGTTTACCGATTTTGCGGTCTTTTTCTAGTTTGCAAACATTAATTGCAGTCCTTTGATCTACTTTAGAAAATTTCCAGTGTATTTGTTTAATTTAGAGTTTTAGTCTAGTTTAGAGACTTTGCGATCATTTGATTTAATTAGTTTAAAAACTAGGAACTACGAAAGCTTGAATCCAAATTTGACAAACAAATATTAGCCGCCATCGAGAAAATTACTTTTTTGAGGAAATATTAATTAGCCGCCATTGAGAAGATTATCGTCATAACAAAATCTGTACTGTATTTACATTTCATATCTGAGAACGGTCAAGAGCAACAAATTAAAGGAAAAGTCACACCTTAGTCTAACGAGATTGGTCAAGATCATGAGCATCGGAAGGTAAAAGTCACACCTTAGTCTAACAAAATTGAATCTATGTATTTAAAATTTTAAATTAATGGAGCTTGTATCTTAATTGACTGCATCTGTATCACACTAGTATTGGGCTGACAGTTAATTATCGTCAATTTATCGGACATTAATTTATATTTAAATAATATTTAGACCGCATTTAAGCAGAGTTCAACTAAATAATATAAAATTATAGTAATTTAATTTAGGCATTCATTTTACACATAATAGAGATTATTAAGGAGGATCAAGGGGAAGATTAAACTACGGTAATTATAAAGTAGAAATAAAGACACTAACTTCTTCATCGAGTGTGTATCAAAATAAGAATTTTCGGAGTCTGTGTAATTTAGGGAACTGAATGCTAGGGCTAGGGCTCGTGTGTTTAATTTGGTCATGTGTGTGTTTATTTTCACCAGTGTGTATTGTTGTATATATTTGAATCTAAGATGCAATGATGCATATGCAGAAAAGGAAATTTGATATCCTAATTTTGTGTTAAGTTATCCTTTTAGCATATATAGTTTACCGATTTTGCGGTCTTTTTCTAGTTTGGAAACATTAATTGCAGTCCTTTGATCTACTTTAGAAACTTTGCAGTGTATTTGTTTAATTTGGAGTTTTAGTCTAGTTTAGAGACTTTGTGATCATTTGATTTAAATAGTTTAAAAAATTTGTGGTTTATATCTAGTTTAGGGACAATCCTTGCATTTTTATTTTGAAGATATGGATTTAGTTTAGGGACATTGTGGTCCACTTGAGTTTAGTTTAAGTAGTGTCACGCTTGATATGAGTTTATTGGGGATAATTTGAGTTTTTGAATTTTATTGGGTTATGGGAGGTTTGTTTTGGGACTAGGGTTTGGTTAGAACTTGATTCTGGTTGATTTTGAATTTATTTGGGATTTAATTGTACTACTGTCTAGTGATGACATTGTAAAATATTTACCCTTTTTTTGGCACTTGTATCTAATATGCAAACGATTCATTTATGAATGCATTATGTATCAGTGTTTTTTTTAGTATGAGATAAGTATTAGAAGTTCTTCAACTCATTTCCACCACGGATATAAAAGTTCCAAACCTTAATATATATATATATATATATATATATTATACAACGATTAATACCTTAATCAATAAACTAGATGCGTCGTTCTTAATTTTTTTGATGGATCAAGTTTCATAAATTCGATATATTAAAGCTTGAACTAGCTAACAACGAAAATTCTTCTTTCCTTATTGTTCGCAGTTCCATCTTGTTAAAATATCTTTAAATTAGATACTAGTCAAGATTATCATTTTGTTAAAATATTTTTTAATTAGATATTAGTCAAGATTGTCATTTTGTTAAAATATCTCTAAATCAGATACAAGTCAAGACTATTTTTCTATACAAATATTTCACGAAACATGTGAGCAACGTGACATATATAGCTAAAATGTAATCTGGAATATTTACAATTATTCCAATTAATAGAACGGTCAGAATTTCAATTATTTTGGTCAGAATTTCAGCAACACCTCATAATCTGCATCAGGATTAAGTCTTAAGGAGATTTAAGGAACCGTTGTTTAGTTATATTAATTCGTAGGTAATAACCAAGAAAACTAAAGAAAGAGGTAGATGTGCTTTAAGAATCAAATATAAAAATAAGATCCGAGCAAAAATAAACTAAAGAAGATAATTAATCTTAATCCATATTAAAGAACAAGTGTTTGACAGAATTAAGCAGATAAAAAAATTAAAGGTGGCTTAAAAGAAGCCTTGCTGAACAGTTCAGTTTTTCAAAGCTGAAAAGTAAATATTAGAGACTATTCACTCCTCATTAGGAACTACGAAAGCTTGAATCCAAATTTGACCAACAAATATTAGCCGCCATCGAGAATATTACTTATATGAGGAAATATTAGCCGCCATTGAGAAGATTTTCGTAGTAACAAAATCTGTATTGTATTTACATTTCATATCTGACAATTCTGACTAATAAAATATCTAAAGTTGGAAAAAAGAAATCACCCAAAGAAGAATTAAATAAAGAATTATTCAGGAAACGTTTTGCTTCATGGACACTTATTCTTTTTATAATAATAACATCATGAATATTTTGTTCATCTTGCTGTAGTGTATGTTGAATATAATGCTGAATATTAAGTATTGTTTTATGTATACTGTAAATGTTCAATCATTTTTAAATTTTGGATGTATAATATTGTATGTTTAATGAATAGCAAATAAATTTATAAAACATACAATATATATTACAAACAATGTACAAAGATTAACAAACACGGTTTACCAAATCTAATCATGTTCTGTTTGCACAAATCATACACGGTTGTGGTTGGAAAATTAATTCAAACTCATATCTTATTCATTACAATATCGGTTATAGTTTAGATATTAAAATATTAATTTTGTAATTGTACTCATAATTTAGCTGGTTATCTTTTTTAAACCTTATTCTATCCAAATTAATTTATTTTGGTTCGGTACCAAATCAGAACTGAATAATCGGATAAAAATAGCACCTTTGATAATTGTTCGCACCAGAAATCCACTCCCAAGTTTCAGTACAGCGAGCTGTACCTTTTAAAACTCGAGTTCTACCTCTGGTCGGGACTGCAAGTGCACAGTACCTACCGTTGGTATAGTCGGGTATCGTATCCACAGGGACGGAATAGAACAACCGGACTCTACTTAAATCTACTAAAATTCTAGAAGTGAAGAGAAGTTGGTTTGTTGGTTTCTAACAGTTTTACTGATTGAAATGATGATTAAAAACACTGAAAAGAAGATTAAAAGTTTGTTTTCAAATTATAAAAAGGGTTTCCAGGGTTTCAGACTTCGTATCTGTCTGGCCCCAGGGTATACGGCCCGTATAGAATACTATACGGTCCGTATAGGCCCCCGAGTGAATACTGCAGCTACTGTTTCTGTGTTGGTGCTTTTGCCTAGGGTTTCCATCGACTAGGTCTAAGTTCCTCACCTCAGCGTTCACAATTTTGACTTAGAACCCGATTTACCGGACTCAACTACTCCCCTCTTAGATGCGTTAACCCTCAACTTTCGTAATTTTGGACTAAGTTATCTAAGTCACTTGTTGGTTTACTAAAGGTATCCAAGGACTTTCGCCTCGAGGAAAGTTTTCCTTTCAGTACTCCTTGATCCGTAGATCTACCTCATATACTTGGTTCAGTTGGATTAAGTATCATAGACTTGGTTCCTAACAATTAGACGTGCGCATTCATCTAACGGGATGACTAATCAAACTCAAGCAAGCAAAAACCAAGCATTTAAAATAATACATAACAAGATGAAAACTAAGCATTCAACACATAATCAAGTAGCATACAAGTAAAACCAAACGTCAACTACATCTTAACCCTAGAAGCAGTAAAATTAGCTACTCATGTTCTCAAAAGAAAGCACAATAAAAGTTATGAAAGAGTTCATAGAAAAACTATAGAAAATCCGAAGATCCGTTGCAAAACTTCTTCTTCTTCTTCTTCTCCAAGTTGTTTCTTCTCTTCCAAGCACCAGGAATGAGTCAAAAAATCCTTTCTGATATGAAATGATGCGCCTTAATGCCCGAAATCGCGTATTGAAAGCCTTCCTTTTCGGCCTCCCCAGCTGTCTCTGTTTCCAATTCCAGCCTGGACTTCCGAAATAGCTTGTACGGTCCGTATGAAAAGTCTATACGGACCGTATACTTGACCTTGCCTTGGAGAATTCTAGCCTCTTGCTGTGGAACCTTCTGTGTGGTTGGCTGATCTTGTATGGACCGTATGAAAACCTATACGGGCCGTATGGAGAGTTGTCAGATCCAGAATTTCGCCCTTTTCCTGTAAAACAAGAAACAAAACATAGCAGTACCACATTCTAATGATATTTAAACGAAAAATCCACATTTTTATGCTTTAAGGCACAAGTTCTGATGTAAATTTGGGTCGCAAACTAGGCAAAATAAGGAGACATCAAATTCCCCCAAGCTTGAACTTTGCTTGTCCTCAAGCAAAAATTCTAACTTAGGTGTGGTTCTGGTTCTTGGACTTACCTAAATGCAAGTTAAACTACTAAAAGAAAAATATGTATGATCTTGCGGTTGTTAGAAACCCATAAGAATCCTTTTGGACGATGAATTGGTTTTCTTTCGGTCAATTTTGATTCACCCCACAATTCAATTAATCAAACCTTCATACTCAAGAATGTATTGTTATTTGTAAGAACATATTAACCAAACGTATCAATAGCTCATTTTTCTACTAAACATATGCCCTCATTTGTGGTGATTTGTTTTCTTTTGCTTCAAAATCCCCCCCCCCCCAAGCTTGGAACAAGTTTAGGTTAGAAAGTTGTAGACATCGTGTGTTGGTATCATGCAAAATTTTACTTTTGATTGTTGCTTTTTGTGACACTTTTGTTCTTTATCCTTAGTACAAATTCGGCTAGTTATAGGTGATGAACCATACCCAACCGATTTAATTCAAAAGCGCATTTGCGTGCTCTTGGTTCGACCCTTCCATGGCACGAGCTCACACTTTTGATGCAAACTCGGTCACTTTATCGGGTGAACTAGCGGAGCAGAGTGTCAAAGACTCATTACCATAAGTACGTCATAACGCCGTAACATAGGTAAGCGGAGTCCTATTTTTCTCAAAATTTTCAATTTTACTCATTTTCAACAGTTTTTACAAAGATACCATGATTACACACATTCAAAGGTATTCGTTCATACCAGTGAATGTCCCAATCTTTCTATTGTTTTCAAATCCCATTTCCCAACTAAAAGGGCACAGTTCAGTCCCATACGGCCCGTACAGAATTCCATACGGTCCGTATAGGGTTCCAAATGCTTTTCTTGGTACCATTCAATTTTTCAGTTCCACAATGTCCAAAAACAATCTATCCTATGTGGTTCTTTCAATCAAACATGGGGTTATTTCTAATTTCACAATTTCATCAAAACATGACCAAAATTTTTCGAATTGGCACCTAATTCACACAATCACACAAATTTATCTACAAACATGCAAGACAACTAAATGCAATGAATGCAAACAACTATCTAAATGCAATGAATACAAACAACTATCACTAACTATCACCCCCCCCCCCAAGCTTAGTCTGAGCATTGTTCTCAATGCTTCAAGACGTAAAAGAAAGATAAAAGTTGGGGTAGTGGAAACAAACCTGATCAGTAGTGGTAGGCATCGTAGCTCCAATCACGGAACTGGTCGTCGATGTCCCTGAATCGGAGGTCAAACTGGCTCATCTGGTCGGTCAGCTCGTCCAAGCGCTCAGTGTGGAGAGAGGTCTGGCGCTGGATGTCGAGAATCTGGGCTCCCTACTCCTGCTGTGTGTCCCAGATGTCAGACATAAGCATGTAGAGGTCGCGGATGGAGGGGTCAGCTGGGGAGGGGCCCCGAGGAGATGGGGGCGACGACGGGTGTGGAAGAGGAAGGAGCGTCGATGGCCGGGCCGAGTGGAAGAGGAAGGTGCGTCCCTCGCACGCTGTCACTGAGGAGGAGGAGGTAGTGGGGCAGTGATGAGCCAAGTAGAGTGGTCCTCCAGATCGATAGGAGCGGCAAATGGTAGGCGGCAAGTGGAGCCGTTGGCGAAACGCCAATCATAAAGGTCGCTGTGACCGGCGGGCCCGCGGTGGATTTTGATGAAATGCTGCAGCTGCAAGCTCTCGACATCCAGAGAGGCGGGTCCAGTACACGGAGCGCGACCGGGGGCGTCCTCCCGGTCCGAGGTTGGTCTTGATGATATCAACAAACAAGCCAATCTTTACCTTGCCACCGAATCGCCGAGATTCTTGCGGTTTGATCCAGGTGGTTGACCATGAGAAGTGCCAAATCGGGAATGTCAGGGATTGGGCTAAGCATGTTGTCCATCAGCATGAGATCAATCAGATTGCCGCGGTTGAGTGTCTCGCCGCGTGCAAAGATGGTACATGCAAGGGCACGCTGGATGATGCGGAGAACATGATGAGAGATGAAGCGTGCACGAAACTCATCATTTTGGGCTTTGGAGTTGCCCGTGATCTTCTCCCAGAAGGTGTCCCTGTCCCAGCCTTCTCGGAAGGCGGGGGTCTCAGTGGTAGGGTTGGGGTGAAGACCGAACCACTCTCGGAGAGAAGAGAGATAGACCCTGTGTGTTTGATTTCCCAATCTGAATTTGATGAATTGGACATCATCGTAATCTCGTTTCAGTTGAAGAGAGGAGAGGAATTCTTTGGTGTCCAGCTCATAGCAGTTGTTCTCAAACTGCCAGAATACAGTACTGAAACCAACACGAGAAGTGAGATGGAGAAAGTCGTTCTCCACTCCGAGTTTGCGAAGGGTTTCCAAGTCCACTCTTTGGATATTTTCAATTGTCTTTTTCTGTATGGAGATAAAATTCTTGTACATCCGTCGAGTGGGTATGGAGAAATACCGTTCTTCGAAAACTGAGGCGCGATCAGTATACTCACCGGAGAGGGTTTGTTCGGGACCCGAGTCATATGGGTCCATATGGTGAGGGCGTGGTGGAGATGGGGGTGGTGGTTGCATCTGGCGTGGTGGTGGATGTTGCTTCCTGTGAGCGTGCTTGGTCCGGCGCTCTTGGTTGGGGTCCATGGTTCTGTCAGTGAAGGTGTACGGCCCGTATGGTTGTTTGTGCGGTCCGTGGAGAGAGATGACCTTCTCTGGTTGCTGGCAAAGAGGTTGTACGGTCCGTATTAAGTTGGTGTACGGGCCGTGTAGGGTAGGGTTTCGGCGGAAGCGAGATCGGTGGCGGAGTGAAGGAGGATAGCGTCAGACCTGCGAGAGAAGGAGAGAAAGGAAAAGAAAAATGGAAAGGAGAAAGGAAAGGAAGAGGAGATGCTTATCTAACCCGTGGATCGGAGGAGAAGGTGAAGGTGGCGGTGGTTGGATAGGAGAAAAGGAGACTAGCGGCTGCGCGAAGGAGGATGAAGGCGGTGGCGAGAGGAAGAAGCGGCAGCTCGATCGGACCTTGGTGGTACGGGCGCTTGTGCGGGCCGTACGAGAAAAGCGACAAAAAGTGAATAGTGTGGGGCAGGTCCTGTCGGGGGGTAGGGTATAAAAGGAGAGGCCCCCAGACGAAGAGACACGAAAATGGAAAGGACGCGCCCCTTCAGAGGATTTGCGCCTGGTGAGATCCATACGGTCCGTATCGAATTTCGTGCGGACCGTATAACCCAGAAAATTGTGAAAACTGCCTCCGAATGAAGAAAAGCAGTTGTGCAGCCCGTATAGAATGTGTACGGGCCATGTAGGCTCTAGACTTGCTGCTCTACCTGTTCGATCAGAACTAAAGTGCACATCAAAAAAATGAAAAATCACGATTAGCCTAAAAAACACGCAAAAATAAATATTATTCTTAAACAAAAGAAATGCAGAAATAAATGCTAATCTAAAGAAAAAAAGAAAATGCAAAAATTTTAAAAATGCTTGGGTTGCCTCCCAAGAAGCGCTCGTTTTAGGTCTTGAGCTCGACCACCTTTCTCTTCGTTTCTGCTGGAGCGGGATCAGAAAGGAACTGAGTGCACCGCTCATTCATCGGGTGGTCAGCAATGTAGTGCTTTAGACGCTAACCATTGACCTTAAAGGTCCCACTCTCTCTACTCCAGATGTCAATTGCACCAAAAGGGTACACCTTCCTCACTTGGAACGGGCCGGACCATCTTGACTTGAGTTTACCTGGAAAAATTCTCAATCTAGAGTTAAACAAAAGTACAAGATCTCCTTCTTTGAATTCTCGAAGCATAATGCGTCTGTCGTGCATTCGCTTCGTCTTCTCCTTATAAAACCTGGCATTCTCATAGTCTTGCAAACGCATTTCCTCCAACTCATGCAAGTCAAGGATGCGCTTCTCACCAGCCGCAAGCAAGTCCATGTTGATCGCTCGTGTGGCCCAGAATGCCTTGTGCTCGATCTCGACTGGAAGGTGGCACGGTTTGCCGTACACCATCTTGTAGGGGCTCATCCCTATTGGTGTTTTGAAGGCGGTGCGGTAAGCCCAAAGTGCATCATGCAACTTGAAAGCCCAATCCTTCATAGTCCTTGCCACTGTCTTCTCCAAAATCGACTTGATTTCCCTGTTAGAAATTTCAGCTTGGCCATTAGTTTGAGGGTGATAAGAAGTAGATACCTTGTGTGTCACCCCATGTCGGCTCAAGAGATTACTGAATTGTCGATTGATGAAGTGTTTGCCTCCGTTACTAATGATAGCTCGAGGCACACCAAAACGAGGGAAAATGATCTCATTGAAGAATTTCCTTACCGCATTTGAATCAGCTTTGCGGCATGCCATTGCTTCAACCCACTTCGACACATAGTCGACCGCCACCAAAATATACTCATTCCCTCGGGAGGACGGGAATGGACCCATGAAATCAATGCCCCAAACATCAAAAAGCTCTACCTCAAGGATAAAGTTGAGAGGCATCTCATTCTTTCGCGTCATGTTTCCAGTTCTTTGGCACCTGTCACAAGCTAAAACAAAAGATCTTGCATCTTTGAAAAGGGAGGGCCAATAGAAACCAGATTGTAATACCTTGGCGGTGGTTTTGGAGAACGAGGAGTGTCCTCCGTAAAGCAGATGAGTGGCAATGAGCAAGGATGGAACCCGTTTCTTCGTGTGGAACGCATCGTCGGAATATGCCATCAATTCCGACTTTGAAGAGGTAGGGCTCATCCCAAAAGTAAAACTTGGCATCAGATCTGAGTTTCTTCTTCTGCTGGAAGGACATTTCGGCAGGGAAAACTCCAGAAACCAGATAGTTTGCGATATCGGCGTACCAGGGAGCTTGCTGCTGCTGTTGAAGATTTGTACGGTCCGTATGGCCGGCTGTACGGTCCGTTTGCTGGATCGCACAGACTGTATGGATTTGTGTACAGGCCGTATGGATGTCCTCCAGTTCAGAACAAATTGCAAGGAGTTGTTCATCAGGAAATGAGTCATTGATTGGCAGTTTAACCGTGGTATCCTCCTCCCAATGAAGACGGGATAGGTGGTCCGCCACAGAGTTCTCGACTCCCTTCTTGTCCCTGATTTCAAGATCAAACTCCTGCAAAAGAAGAATCCATCTTATTAGTCTAGGCTTTGCATCCTTCTTACTCAAAAGGTACCTTAACGCGGCATGATCAGTGTAGACCACTATCCTTGAGCCAACCAGATACGATCTAAACTTGTCAAGAGCAAACACAATCGCGAGAAGCTCCTTCTCGGTGGTAGTGTATTTCATTTGGGCCGGATCTAGCACCTTGCTAGCATAATAAATAGCGCACGGCTTCTTGTCTTTCCTTTGCCCAAGAACGGCTCCAACTGCATAGTCGCTGGCGTCGCACATCAACTCAAAAGGCAACGACCAATCAGGTGGCTGCAACATAGGTGCAGAGATAAGAGCTTCTTTCAAACTGCAAAAAGACTTAACACAATCATCAGTGAAAACAAAATCAGAATCTTTGATGAGTAGATTGGTCAGTGGTTTCGCGATCTTAGAGAAGTCCTTGATGAAGCGGCGATAAAAACCTGCATGTCCGAGAAAACTTTGAACCCCCTTGACATTCGTAGGGATCTCAAGTTTCTCAATCACCTCAATTTTTGCCATGTCAACCTCAATCCCTCTTGAGGTTACGACATGCCCCAAGACAACTCCTTCTTGGACCATAAAATGGCATTTCTCCCAGTTGAGGATCAAATTCACCTCTTCACATCTCTGCAAAATCTTACACAAATTAGTCAAACAAGAGTCAAAGCAATTACCATAAACAGAAAAATCATCCATGAAAATTTCAACTTCTTTTTCAACAAAATCAGAAAAGATGGACATCATGGCCCTTTGAAAGGTCACAGGTGCATTACAAAGACCAAAGGGCATTCTACGGTATGCGTAGGTACCATATGGGCATGTGAAAGTGGTCTTTTCTTGGTCCTGCGGGTCAATGGGTATTTGAAAGAAACCAGAGTAGCCATCAAGATAACAAAAATAAGAGTGATTTGCAAGCCTTCCAAGAAGTTGATCAACAAATGGTAACGGAAAGTGATCTTTGCGTGTAGCACTGTTGAGCTTCCGGTAGTCTATGCACATCCTCCAACCGGTTACAACACGAGTTTGGATCATCTCATCTTTCTCGTTTTTCACCACTGTTGCACCCCCTTTCTTGGGAACCACATGGACGGGGCTCACCCATTTGCTGTCAAGAAATCGGGTAGATAATACCTGCTTCAAGAAGTTTCAAAATTTCTTTCTTTACTACCTCTTTCAGATTCGGGTTGAGTCGTCTTTGGTGTTCCACTGAAGGCTTGTGGTCATCTTCTAGCAAGATCCTGTGTGTGCAAATGGTCGGATCGATTCCCTTCAGGTCCTTTATAGAGTATCCAATCGCGCCTTTGTGAGCTCTCAATTTCTCCAAGAGTTTGGCGGTTTGATCAGGGGTCAATCCTGCATTCACAATAACAGGGCATGTTTTTTCTGAATCAAGGAATTCATACCTGAGATTGGCTGGGAGAGGTTTCAGTTCAGGAGTGATCTGCTCTGTCTGGGCATTTGTACGGTCCGTATGATTCTGGTGCAGTCCGTATGCCACAGTCTCAGTTTGAGCTTCAGGTTCCTTCTCAATCTCCAGCCTCTCTAGTTGCAATTTGCTTGGTATACGGTCCGTATGGAGCTTCGTCTAGACAGACAGATGCTGTGTCTGCTGCACAAATTGATTTGAACTCGCTTGTCTCAACCTGCAAATCAGATAGGAAGTCAAAGTGATACCTTAGCAAGTTGTTCACTTGCTCCAAAAAATTTTCTTCAACCAATTCATCAATCACATCAATCATGTAGCATGCTTCGTTTTGAGCGGGGTACTTCATTGCTCGGTCGATATGAAAGTGAACTTTCTCATCTCCAATGTTCAAAGTTAAGGTCCCGTTCTTTACGTCAATTAGCGCTCCAGCGGTCCTCAAGAACGGCCGCCCTAAAATGATTGGGACCTCCTTGTCCTCCCCCATCTCCATCACAACAAAATCACCGGGCACATAGAACTTACCGACCTTGACCGGTACATCTTCCACTATGCCGAGTGGTAGTCTCATCGAAGAATCTGCAAGTTGAAGAGTCATTCTTGTGGGTTTAAGCTCTCCCACACCCAAGCGGTCAAAGATAGAACGTGGCATGAGACTTACACTAGCCCCCAAATCGCATAGAGCTCGTCGAATGGTGGCTTTTCCAATGGTGCACGGAATGGAGAATTTACCCGGATCTTCCAATTTGGGTGGAAGTTCGCTTCTCAAGATTGCACTGCATTGTTCGGTCAATTTCACCGTCTCACGCCCCCCCAAGCTTCGCTTGTTAGATAGGATATCCTTGAGAAACTTAGCATAGGTTGGCATTTGAGTCAAAGCATCGGTGAACGGAATGGTAATGTGCAATTGCTTGATCACCTCAACAAACTTGGAGAATTGTTCATTGAGTCGGGTTTCAGCTAGCCTCTGTGGGAATGGAACAGGTGGCCGGTTAGGCAGTGGTTCCTCGGTCACCTTCTTTTTCTGCTTGTCAGATTCATCCTGTACGGGCCGTACGACTTCTGTACGGACCGTATGATCGATCTTCTCAGTTACAACTTCACTCTGAACAGGTTCTGGCTGCTCAGGAATCACAGGTGGTTCAATTTGTACGGGCCGTATGGGATCTGTACGGACCGTACACTCAGCTTCTGGTTCAACAGGTATGGCTGGTCCTTCGTATTGTGTCCCACTTCGCAAAGTAACAGCTTTAGCTTCTCCCCTGGGATTGATCTCTGGTTGGCTTGGCAACCTCCCGGATGGTATTTGGCCAGCAGTGGTGTGAGACTCATTTTGCTTGTTTTGATTGGCCAAACCCGCCAGCTGAGCACTGATTTGCTGCATCTGCTCAAAAATCATTTGGTTCATCTTCCCCTGCTCATGCATAAAGTCGGTCGCGACGGGAGCAACATAGGGTTTAGATGGTCCTTGGTATGGTGCGCGATTGTTTGAGTTGTTGAAGGCAGCATTATTATAGAAATTTCGATTGTTGTTGCTGCTGCTGGAAGCGTTGTTGTTGAAGGGTGCGGAGTTCCCATTCTTCCACCTCCATGCTTGTTGATCATTCTGGTCCTTGGAGTAAGATCGGTTAAAAGGAGGTTTCGGAAAATAGGATGGCTCGTTGTTGAGAGAGTTGACTTGCTCAGGTTCCTCATCTCTCTGCGCATGTGGACAATGCTCGTACAAGTGCCCCTCATCTCCACACATGACACAAGACTTCGGCTGTTGATCACCAAGTGCTTTGACAGTCATCTTGTCAAAAGCCTTCTGCATGGCATCCAACTTGGCGGTAAGAGCTGTGATCTGATCAACCTCAAGGCGGCCGCTTCCAGTTGCACGAGTGCTTTCTCGTCCTGACCACTATTGGTTGGTTGGTATGCTGTCAATCAGGTTGATCGCATCGGTTGTCTCTCGGTCTAGGAGAGCTCGACCTGCAACTGCATCAACAGAAGTACGAGAACTATCAGTCAAACCAGCATAAAAAGACTGAATAAGTAACCAATCGGGAATACCATGATGTGGACAAGAGTATTACAATTCCCTAAATCGTTCCCATGCCTCATTCAACATTTCATCAGACCTTTGTTTGAAACTGGTCAGTTGGGTCCTAACCTTGGCAGTTCTTTTATGAGAGAAAAATCTGCTCAAAAATAATTTGGACAGTTCCCTCCAAGTGGTAATTGAATCCCTTGGTAATGACCCTAACCATTTCTTTGCCTTATCCCTAAGAGTGAAAGAAAATAAAGCAAGTCTAATATAATCATTTGTTGCGCCATTAATTTTAATGGTTGCACAACACTCGAGGAAAGTCTGAACATGGGCATGTGGATCCTCATGATCCATGCCATGGAACGTGTTTTGCTGGACAATGTTGACAACGCCCGGATTGAAGTTGGGTTGGTTGCCGGCAACCCTTGGCAATCGGATCGCTCTTCTAACATCTCCAGCTCTTGGGACATTGAACTCTCGCAATGTCCTCGGCACAAAGTCTGCTCCCTCGTCATCGGAGAGCTGCTCATGGACCTGTGGTCCGTGCTCGTTTTCGTTTTGAGCCTTGGTGCCTGTTTCTGGGTCTGCCTCTCTGTTGACGGGTTGTACGGTCCGTATGAGTCTTGTACGGGCCGTACACAGAGGTGACAGATGTGGTGGTGCTGGAACGACTGTGGTGGAAGTCTGCCCCTTGCTTCTGAGATTGTAGTGGTTTTTGGGCTGTGGACCTTCCAGTATGTTCTTCAGAAGATGGAAAAAGGAAAATAAAAATTAAAATCTAGAATTCAGTAAAAATAAGAAAAAGTCTAGCAATTCTTAATTGCCGTCCCCGGCAACGGCGCCAAAAACTTGTTCGCACCAGAAATGCACTCCCAAGTTTCATTACAGCGAGCTGTACCTTTTAAAACTCGAGTTCTACCTCTGGTCGGGACTGCAAGTGCACAGTACCTACCGTTGGTATAGTCGGGTATCGTATCCACAGGGACGGAATAGAACGACCGGACTCTACTTAAATCTACTAAAATTCTAGAAGTGAAGAGAAGTTGGTTTGTTGGTTTCTAACAGTTCTACTGATTGAAATGATGATTAAAAACACTGAAAAGAAGATTAAAAGTTTGTTTTCAAATTATAAAAAGGGTTTCCAGGGTTTCAGACTTCGTATCTGTCTGGCCCCAGGGTATACGGCCCGTATAGAATACTATACGGTCCGTATAGGCCCCCGAGTGAATACTGCGGCTCTTTGTTTCGTGTTGGTGCTTCTGCCTAGGGTTTCCATCGACCAGTTCTAAGTTCCTCACCTCAGCGTTCGCAATTTTGGCTTAGAACCCGATTTACCGGACTCAACTACTCCCCTCTTAGATGCGTTAACCCTCAACTTTCGTAATTTTGGACTAAGTTATCTAAGTCACTTGTTGGTTTACTAAAGGTATCCAAGGACTTTCGCCTCGAGGAAAGTTTCCCTTTCAGTACTCCTTGATCCGTAGATCTACCTCATATACTTGGTTCAGTTGGATTAAGTATCATAGACTTGGTTCCTAACAATTAGACGTGCGCATTCATCTAACGGGATGACTAATCAAACTCAAGCAAGCAAAAACCAAGCAATTAAAATAATACACAACAAGATGAAAACTAAGCATTCAACACATAATCAAGTAGCATACAAGTAAAACCAAACGTCAACTACATCTTAACCCTAGAAACAGTAAAATTAGCTACTCATGTTCTCAAAAGAAAGCACAATAAAAGTTATGAAAGAGTTCATAGAAAAACTATAGAAAATCCGAAGATCCGTTGCAAAACTTCTTCTTCTTCTTCTCCAAGTTGTTTCTTCTCTTCCAAGCACCAGGAATGAGTCAAAAAATCCTTTCTTGATCTAGAATGATGCGCCTTAATGCCCGAAATCGCGTATTGAAAGCCTTCCTTTTCGGCCTCCCCAGCTGTCTCTGTTTCCAATTCCAGCCTGGGCTTCCGAAATAGCTTGTACGGTCCGTATGAAAAGTCTATACGGACCGTATACTTGACCTTGCCTTGGAGAATTCTAGCCTCTTGCTGTGGAACCTTTTGTGTGGTTGGGCTGATCTTGTACGAACCGTATGAAAACCTATACGGGCCGTATGGAGAGTTGTCAGATCCAGAATTTCGCCATTTTCCTGTAAAACAAGAAACAAAACATAGCAGTACCACATTCTAATGATATTTAAACGAAAAGTCCATATTTTTATGCTTTAAGGCACAAGTTCTGATGTAAATTTGGGTCGTAAACTAGGCAAAATAAGGAGACATCAATAATAATTCTAACTAGGATTCTTATCGATAAACCCACAATGAACGTCCTCAATACTAGCTCGAATAATATTATATTTTAGAGAAAATTTCCAATGCACCCATTGAAACATTCAAAATAGCCAATATCTCCATAAAAACACCATAATATCTACTATCCCCATACAAACTTAACTTTCTTTCTTCTATCTCTATTTTTTTTATTCATATATTTAGTTATTCTAAATATAAAATAGACAAATATACCCTCATCCACTACAGCAAAGCAGGGAATCAGCGACCGGTATTAGCGACCGGTTTGGTCGCCGGTCGTTGATACTATTTTTCTTCAAAAAATAAATAAAATAACTCCAAATATCAGGCGACCAGACTTTCAGTGACTGGTATGAAGACCGGTCGTTGAAGACCAATTTTCTAAAATAAAAAAAAAAACAGAAAAAACAATAAGCATCATCAGCGACCGGGGAAAATACTTTCAGCGACCACATTGGACCGGTCGCTGAAAGTTTTCGACAGAAAAATCCTCCCACACGTGGCCTTCTTCATTTTCCCCTGCTGTCTCGCGGGTTAGGTTTAAACTTTAAAAACCGTCTCCGCCTCCGCTGTCGATCTACTCTCTGACTCTCTCGGTACTGTCTCTCTACTTCTCTCCCTCTCCTTTTTGTTAATCTCTATTTCATTTTTTGCTATGCTGAACAAAACTCTCTCTCCCTCCCTCTTTTCTGTTTTCGACCATTGTTGCGATTTGCCCGCTCTATGCTTGTTCTTTTTGTGCTGAGCCTAGTGATTGGTGGTGCCTCTTGCGGTGGTGCTTGCTTATTTCTGAGGTCCGAGAGGCGAGGCAGAGAAACCCTAGTACCGGCTCCCCCTTGTGCTTGCCTCTCTGTTGATTTCTAGTGGTATCTCTTTGGCTGTGAGTAAATTTGTTTAATTTTACTAAAAATTTTTGGACTTAAGTTTAATTGGGTTTTTGGGCATATTGTGAAACCTATAAGAAAACTTTTTAAGAGGTTCATACTACCTATGTTATTCTAAATTTAATGACTCAAGTAGGCTGTTATGAAACACATAACTAAAATGGAAAATATATGGTAAATGAATTCTTATTTGTGGAGCATACATCTATTAGATGTTTAATTGATCAAGAGAGGTTATTATTTTTTTCCCCAATTTTCACTCTAGTTTGATTAAATTCAATGTATAACCTAAACTAGCTTTGTCTATTCAATTTCAGCATTCAAAACCAAGTCAAGATGGAGAGGGTTAAAATCTCAAGCGGAAGAAATTGTGACTTCATAAGTAGATTGCCCAACCTGATACTTCATAAGTAGATTTTGTAAGATTTTATGTAATGGATGCACTTGTATTATTGATCTTGTGTAATTTATTTTGTTTTATTGATTATGAATTGATCTTGTGTGAATTTTGGTACAATTCGTCTCGATTGGGTTGGGGAGAAATATATGAACATAATGGGTATATCAATTTGTTTGATACATTTCGTACCAATTGGTGAAAAGAAAAAAAAAACCAAATTTTTTAAAAAAAAAAATTACCCTTCTGCGACCGGTATTGATTATCAGCGACCAATTTTTTGGTCTCTTGATGTCTTTACATGACGTCACCAAAATTCAACAACGACAAAAAAAAATTGGTCGCTGATGAGATATCTGCGACCAGGATGACGTCATTCAGCGACCGGTGATGTCATCAGCAGGCATCAGCGACCAAATCGATTATCAGCGACCGGTTTCACCTGTCGCTGATGCCTGTTTCTGCTGTAGTATCTCTCATCTCTCCTCTTTCTTTCACTGTTTATGGTCTCTCTCCTCTCGCCTGTATCCCATGATGTTTTATTTGTGGAGGCACAACTACAAAGTTCAATGCCTCTCAATCAATTACATTAACATAATGAATAATAGGCAACAGCTAAAGAGATAGTTCCATATCTCTATTTCTATTGAAAATATCACTACTTTTATTTTGAAAATATCAATTAAATTATAATAAAAAAATGACAAAACAAAATTATCTAGCTAGAAAAGATAAAGCCTCATATTGATGCTGCTGGCAAGGTTTTTCTGACAATGTATACAACTGGATTAGGTGATGATGTCCTCCGGGCCCATGGTCTTTGGTTCTAAGTTATGCAAGTAATTATTTGTTAGCTACAGCACTTTGGATGTGTGCCTTTGTTTTTGAACCAGTTTATTATTGTGAGTTGCGTATAAAAATACGAATTTCTGCTCTATTGCTAGTTGTGAACTTTCTAACTTTATTATGTCACCACAAATAAAACACTGTGGAACAAGACGAGCGGAGAGAGATCATATACAGTGAATAGAGATGAGAGATGAGAGTATATTTGTCTCTATCTTATTTTTGGAATAAAAAAATAAATAGTTAAATAAAAATATGGGGATAAAAGAAAGAATGTTAAGTTATTATGGGGATATTGGATATTATGGTTCTTTCATGGAGATATTGGCTATTTTTAAGTTTGTATGGGTACATTGGAAATTTTCCATTCTGTGTAGAATTACTATATATAGTGTTACATTGGCAAGATAACTTGAAAATCTGTGGAATCATAATTTATAGTGTTACATTGCAAACACTTCGAAAGGAACGAAAATGACACAAGACAAGGAGAAGACTTTTCAAGGCAAGGCTACTGTTCTTGCAATAGGCACAGCTGTTCCACTCAACTTCATCTATCAGTCAGATTATCCTGACTACTACTTTCATGTTACGAAGAGCGAGCACCATACCGAACTCAAGCAAAAGCTTGCTAGAATATGTATATATTTCACTTGCTTTATTTTCTTTGCTTCAATATTTTTTGTTTAATAAATATTCCACAAAATGCTTAACAAACTTTTATCAATCGCAGGTACCGGGACAAAGATTCAAAAGCGTCACTTCTATTTAACAGATGAGATGCTCAAGGACCACCCAAACCTAGCAACTCACAATGAGCAATCATTAGACAGCCGGAACACTTTGCTTGCTCCTGGGGTGACAAAGCTAGGCAAGGATGCAGCCGACCAGGCGTTGCGCGAGTGGGGCCAACCAAGGTCTATGATTACCCACCTCATTTTCCATACTGCTACTGGTTGTGTTGACTTGCCTGGTCCAGACTACCAAATGGTGAACCTTTTAGGACTTGAACCAACTGTGAACCGCTTCATGCTTTACCACAGTGGCTGCTATGCCGGTGGTACCGTTCTTCGCCTAGCGAAAGAGCTAGCTGAGAACAACCCCGGCGCTCGTGTTCTTGCTATCTGTTCAGAGAGCATGCTCAGCTTCTTCCGTGGCCCATCTGAAAACTCCATGGATACACTTGTTGCCCAGGCTTTATTCAGCGATGGCGCTGGGGCCGTCATTGTTGGTTCCAACCCGGACATGTCTGTTGAGCGACCACTTTATGAGATTCTCTCAGCAGACCAATCCATCATCCCTGGGACAAAGGATGGTATTGGTGGTCGTGTGACTGAGGCAGGATTCGTCTTGTATTTGGCCCCTTCTGTACCAATGCACGTTGCCAGTAACATTAGAAAATGTCTTTCTAAGGCGTTTGATCCGCTGGGGATCTCAGACTGGAATTCTCTGTTTTGGATTGTGCACCCGGGTGGAAATAAGATTCTTGATGGAATAGAGACTGAACTCAAGCTTGAGAAGGAGAAGCTGCTTCCAACCAGGCATGTGTTAGCTGAGTTTGGTAACATCGCAAGTGGTAGTGTGATTTTTGTCATGGATGAAATGAGGAAGAGGTCAATGAAAGAAGGAAAGGCCACTACTGGCAAAGGAGCAGAATTTGGGGTGCTCTTAGGGTTTGGTCCAGGTATTACAATCGAGACAATTGTTCTTCGTGCTCTAGCAATCCGGACTTAATATCTACCATGATCTGTCTGGCTGCATTATTAATTATCAATAAGTTTCCCGCAAGTTATAAAATGTAATGATGAATATGATGTATTGTTAAAATATGCCATATGTCATGTACATGTAATGTTATACTGTGTGCTTGATGGAGTTTATACAATGATTTGTTATGTTATTTTTTGCTATATATAACACGGTGCAGCATATATGTTACTTTCAGCTATGTTATCGTATGGTACGGTATGCCAGCCATTGTTATATATTATTCTTATGAAGTATAAATTATGATTTGGTATATATGCATATTTTTCCTGTATATGGTCGTCCTCCAGAATTAATATTCAACTATATTGCGCGAGGTTGATCATTTAGTTCACCAATTAATCCTCACCGTTTGGAGAGTATGTTAATTGCTCTAATTCTTTTGGCATTATGAACGTACTATATAAGATGATTATCATAACAGTGAAATTTAGAAAAATAAAATCATTAAAAAAATTGATGTTGAATGCTAATTATATTTTACTATCATTTAAGAAATTCATTGAATTATTCTTTTTGAACATGGTGTTAATTTATTTTAGCCAGTAATTAAGAAAGGAAGATATTTTATTAAGAAAAAAAAAAAACTTTCTTTTATTTACATCAAAACGAAACTTTTTTACTTCACCAATCCCCAACGGCTTATCTCATGACTAAACTATTATTCTCATCCATCCATAACTTCGAACAAATGGTATTGGGTACTCAACATCGTCTGTCGAGTGGTCTAAACATATGGTACAGAAGCTCCATGTCATCGGTTTCGAGCTGATGGCATATGTGTATACCTTCACTATTGGGGCAATAGTCATCGGTTTGAAAACCGATGGCGACTTCAGCTTGGAACTGATGGAGAAGTATTTTTCTATAGTAGTGTGAATGTGTATTATAAAAGAGGGAATTTCATGTATAACCCTCAAAAACATGAAAACTACATATTTTTCCCCTCTAAAATTCATAATATCATATTTACCCTCTAAAAACAAGTGTTCTACAGTTCTGGTGGAAGAAGAACCCCTATCGACTTGATTTTATATACGCATCCGATTTGTTGCACAATGATGTCTGGATTGTAAAACCAGTAATGTCTGGTTATATTTGTTGCATTTAAAGTGGTTAATTAGTAAAATGTAAAATTTTCAAAACCAAGTTTATGTTAGATAGCTACCCAGATGACAAAACTTAAAGGCCAAGTTTGTCATCTTAATGCCGAATGGGAATTGACAAAACCAAGTTTTTCACAAACAAGACCCTCACAGCTACTCTAAATTGCTGAGGCTGAGGTCATCAGTACATAAAGATTAAATGCCGAATGGGAATTGAATTTCTGACATATATCTTCAATTCTTTACCGGCCTGGATTTGACATTTATTTTGTCCTTAATGAGTTAATTTCTAGCCCATTTTCCCAGGCACGTTCCTTCTGCTCAGACCAAGCCAATTTTTCCAATACCATATTATAATTATGGCAACGGATTAATGAGAGTACCTTAGTCTTCAAAGTTGAGCAATCCAAATGCGCAAAGGAACGGGATAGACCCACTACTACATAACTGCAGATGTCAACTAGTCAATAAGGACTCTAATAACGGTTTGACTAACGCTAGTAGTCAAGAACAGGGGACAAAATTTCCACCATATTCTAAACACTAGAAGATGAGGTAACTGTTTTCTAGCGATTATGTACTAAAACATCTGTTGTTATGTATGTCTCTAATCTCATCATATATTTTCATTAGGCTTAATTTAGTATGATATCATGATAGTAGGCTATATTTGGCAGACTATATTAAGGAGGTAGAATTTAGTTTAGTATATAGTATTTAGTGATTATGTACTAAAACATCTTTTTTTAGATATTTATGTTGCTATAAATTATGTCATTTATACTTTACGTAATAATGAAGTCAAGAATACAATCAAGATTCATCATAAGATTTTAAAACTATTTTAAACTATGCAAATTAATTAATTCTACATTCCTGCTTCTTTGAAGGGGAAGGAGAAGAGAAGAGATGAAAGAAGTAAGAGAGGGAGTTTTTTTAATGGTTAGTGGTTAAAATTGCCACTAACAAATATATTGATAAGAAAAAGTTACAAAATCCTAAATTCTATTACCTCATATAACACAAAAATAAATATTTATGTTCATACTCAATTTTAAAATTTATTTTCAATCTCTCTTGACGATCGGATCCAGTTCTTCGATCGTCGTCGTGCTCCGACAATGATCAGATCTAGTCACCGTCGCGCTCCAATCGAGATGAAAACTAGACACTCCAAGCTCCGACATTACTGCATACTCGATTCCAATCAGTTCCGCTCGACGCTAATTACTTCTCTCTCGATCCACGATCGGATCCGATTCTTCAATCACCGCCGCGCTCCGACGACAACCAGATCTACTCACCACCGCGCTCCGACCGAGATGGAACTTTACGCTCTAAGCTCCAACGATACCGCATATTCAACTCCGGTCGGCTCAGGTTCTTTCCCTCTCTCTCTCATTCTCCTCTTTACTCAAGGAGGTACCGAGAGAGAGGGAAGATGTTGTGTCCAGAATGAGATCTACAAAAAAAGATTGAATGAAAGAGAGTGGAGAGATGGAAGAGGAGCAGAGAGGGAGTTACCGTTCGAACTGAGAGGCATAAATTGGAGAACTTTATTTACTTTTGTGTCTTGGTTCCTCCTCTCTCCTATTCTTTTTTCTTGCTTCTCCTCCAAAATTTTAAAATGTGAAGCAAGTACCATTCGAACAATCCGGTCACCCCTTCTCTCCCCCTCTCCTCTTCTGGAGCACACCTAGGTATGTGGCTATTATCACAAAGAGATCGATGCTTCATTTGTAATATCCTACCAGGAGTTTCAGGATGAAGGCTTTAAATTATCATTGGGTTTCTCCTAACGGCATTACTCAATTTAACGATTTATTTAATGATTGAACAACAATTAACACCATAAGTTCGAACCAATGGCGTTAATTAATTGCACAACACTGTGCGTCCGTTGATTTGAACTAATGACATACATGGTCAACGCCATAAGTTTGTAGCTTTGTAGCTGATGACATGTGTATACTTTTACAATTGAGCCTATCACTATTTAGTTAAAAATTACCGATGATAAATTAAGATTTCTGTAGTAGTATAAATTGTTTTTTTATTTTTGAGTAAATTGTTTCAATGATTAACATAAGTTGCGTTACGCGTACTATAGCCTGCCCCTCCTGCCTAAGGGGTGAATATCTGTGCGGTACCATGCGGGATTAAATAGGCGTGGCCAAAGTCGCAGTACTAGATTTTGGATTTATTACAAGGGCAAAATTTCGGTTGTTACAAGGGCTGACCCTTGAAATAAGCCCGAAAAATGCTAGTTACAAGGGCTACCCTTGAAATAACTACCCTTGTTACAAGCTTCCTTGTAAATACTCAAATCTTGACTTGTTACATGGGCTAACCCTTGAAATAACTTTTCCCTAACTTGTTACATGGCCTGCCCTTGTAATAACTACCCTTGCAAGAAATCTGAGATCTGACACCTCCACCGAGTATTTGCAAGGATGTATTGAGTGGGCCCCATCTAGTATTTGCAAGGAGAAAGGACTAAGTATTTATAAGGATAAAGAGCGTGGGCCCCATCTAGTATTTACAAGGATAGCAGACTAAGTATTTATAAGGATAGAGAACGTGGACCCCATCTAGTATTTGCAAGGATAGCGGACTAAGTATTTATAAGGATAGAGAGCGTGGGCCCCATATAGTATTTGCAAGGATAGCGAAGATGGGTCCCAGTCTGTTATTTGTAAGGTTAACGTAGGTGTGCCCCATCGTATTATTTGCAAGGGTATTGTTTGGACTTTTTCATGGAATTTAATACCACATATTTGTATGGATATTCTGATGAAAAAAATTGTCGTTCCAGCTAAATACCAGTATGTGCAATTGCTATAATCCTCCCTGTACCAATTTGGTACCGACCCAACAGCATCCGAGAAATCTTTTGAATACCCCATTAAAACATAATATGAACAACACAATAAAAGATGGAACATGACATTTTAATTATTATTAAACAACAAAGTATATTGAGAGTAACTTTGTAACAAAATACCAAAAAGGATTGCAACCACAGAACTATAAATAAGTTGTACCTATACCCCAAATATAAGCACCAGCCAACACCAAAAATTAACAAATTAAAAGAAGCTTCAGTTTCTAGCTGCTTCAACATTCTTTTCTATGATAATGGTTGAAAAAAATGGCACAATAAAAGGGGTGGTTGTTCTGGGTTTCTTCCCCGAACCATTCGTTGATCGCGGCTGCACACGTTGTCACCTCTTGTCCAGTTTGTGCATTGAGGAGTGCTTGGAAAGTGACTCCCCCATTTGATTCTATAAAATCATGACGTAGATCCTACATATTCAATATTAGCATAGAATGAAGAGTCATGATTTACATGTGTTCATGGAGCGCCTACTTCCGGTTGCATTTTGAGACTTTGTCCCGGAGGAAGTGTGGGATGTTTTATGTGAGATTTCAAGCTTATTTAGAGAGATATGTGCTAATGAACTTTTACCGTCCCGTATCGAGCAATTAGAAAATGATATTGTCGTCACAATTTGCAAAATGGAAAAAAAAATTCCGCCAAGTTTCTTCGATTCGATGGAGCATCTTGTGGTGCATGTAGCCCACGAGGCGAGAATGGGTGGCCCGGTAGGGTTCCGATGGATGTACCCTTGTGAAAGGTTTGTTCTTTTTGCACAAGTCTCATTTAATTACATAAAGAAACACTTAGCTTACAAATTGGTTGTGATATTGACCCAAAATAGTATATCTACCTAATTACCCATACCAACTCTTGAAATTTTAGGCGCAATAAAGAACAAAGGATGCGAGTGACAAACAAGGCTCGTGTTGAGGGTTCAATCGTCGAGGCTACAATTGTCAAAGATATATCTACCTTTTGCTTAAATTATTTTGAAGAAAAACCACAAAATGACCAACAACGAGTTACAAAGAGCGGTTCACAAGGAGGACTATCGATATTCTATAATGCGGGGCGTCCTGTTAGTGGCAAAAATAGAATTGTTCTCGATGATAAGGACTACAAAGTGGCACATTATTATTTCCTTCACAACTGTCCCGAGATCCGTGACAAGTATGAAAGGTACTGTGGTCCCACCACATAATAGTTTTGCTTAGAATTGTCTTCGTTGTCTTTGCAAAAATCGAATTATCTTCGCTGTCTTTGCCAATTCCGAACTCCTGACATTTGCAAATTGTGACCAATTAGCCATATTTTTAGTCTTCATACCAAAATGATGGTAATCTCATGTACTGTATGCCAAAATGATGGTAATCTTATTTTTATATATGCTGGAATTTGTAGAGAGTTCGACGCAGGCATGCTCAACAGTGGTACAAGACCGCAAGAGTTGGACAAAGTTCGTCAAGATAGTTATGGAGATTGGTTATGAACAAAGGTACTCTCTGATGATGATTGTGATAAATACATCCGAAAGGCAAGAATCAAGCCATCTAAAACCGCAAACTGCTACGAAGTGTATGACATCAACGGATATCGATTTCACACCGAAAATTATGGGAAAAATAAGGCAACAAAAAGTAGCGGTGTTTGCATTAAAGGAGAGTGGGATGAAAATGGTGAGCAACACGACTACTATGGAATTATCCAAGAGATAATTGAGCTAAATTACGATGGAGGCAACAAGGTGGTTCTATTTAGGTGTATTTGGTTTGACATAACAAACGAGATAAAAAGAGACAAAAAACATGAAATTGTCGAGGTGAAACACACTTCTCGACTAAAAGGTTTCGAGCCTTATGTGTTGGCATGTCAAGCAATTCAAGTAGTCTACGTTCCTTATGCATCGGATACTCGTGAAAGACGCCAATGGTGGGTGGCAATGAAAACAAGCCCGAAAGAGAAGTTTTGTGTTGATGAGAACTTTGTTGAAAACATCGAATTCTACCAAGAGGAAAGGTCGGATAATCCGGTATTGGAACCAAATGAAGACGGATTTAGTTGGGATCATGTGGTAATTCAAGAAAACGAGTATGAAATAGTGGACAATGCTATGGACACATCACATGCACCACCAACAATGGAGGATAATGAGAACCCCGTAGAACGTGATGCAGGTGATGAAGGTTATGACACAGAGCAAGAGTATGACATGCATGAAGTTGAGGAAGGGCTTGGTTGGTTTAATCATGACGATGAATCCGATGAAGATTGGTAAAATTATTGTGCAATGTGTGTGGCATGGCAATTGAGTAAATTGCTTTGTATCACCAAATACTTTGTAAGCTTTATTCTTAAGACCAAAATCTAAATATTATCATATTTAATTTTACAATTTATTGGTGTATTTCATTTAGTTCAAGATGACATACTGATGTAATTCATACTGCTGTGAATTACAAATTAAATTCTATATCAACGGAGATATTAAATATATATAGAAAAGCCTCTGTCCAGTAATTCAAATCTAGTTACAAGGGTAAGCCCTTGCAACAGTTTAGTCTCAATCCTGAATAGTTATTACAAGGGTAGTGATGGACTTGTTACATGGACCTTTAGAATAAAATAATATAATCAGCTTTTTCGAAACTTTTTACAAGGGTACCCCTTTCAACTGTTAAAATCAGAATTATGAATACTTGTGACAAGGGTAGTGATGGACTTGTTACATGGACCTTTAGAATAAAATAATAAAAACTGTTTTTTCGAAACTTATTGCAAGGGCAGCCCTTGCAACTGTTTGAGTCCCAATTCTGAAAACTTGTTACAAGGGTAGTGGTGGACTTGTTACATGGACCTTTAGAAAAAAATATTGTCAAATAGCTTTTTGGAATCTTGTTCCAAGGGTAAGCCCTTGCAACTGTTTAGTTCCAATTCTGAAAACTTATTACAAGGGTTATGTAAAGCTTGTTACATGGACCTTCATTACAATATACTATCTGGCATCGTTGGCCGGTCACGGGTTACTTCCAAAACTATTTCAAGGATATATGAGAGACAGTTGCAAGGGTCAACAACAAAACTTTTACATGGGTAACTTTTATCATGGGACACCCTTGCAACAGATATAATTGTGTCATAAACGTCATTTCTTTTACAAGGGCCGTTCACACCCATGAAACAACTCAGGGCTACCCTTGAAATAAGTCGAAATTCTAGTAGTGTCAGAACCACTTTTCTACAATTAAACTGTTTTTGTGGGAAGTATTTATTCTCATGTCATTTTGAATATTTAGGAATTTGTGAAAAACAACAAAGATGTAATATGTGACAAAATTAACAAATATAGATAGAATTAAAATATCAACAAAATTTGACATATGTACCCTTCCATGCTTTGGCATTATTATATTATTACAATATTTATTTTTATATAGGTGTATATAACTATATCTTCTTAATTATATTTTACGACGGATACAATGCATTTTACCAAAGAAGAGATTGGAGAACCGTATCAATTCGAGTATTGGCGATGATTTAACTTGCGATAATCAAATACGTGCCTTTGAATTTCAACTTCTGGGCCTATAAAATGGTAAACAATATTTAATATAACAGAAAAATAGTTTATATTAGAGCCAGATGAGAGGGGTCCGGATCCCCTAAAGTAACCAACTTTGAATGTTAATTGAGATCGGGACGCAATGAGGGAAGAATAAGCGGGATATGTTATAATAATTATTTTTTATTAATATTTAAAAAACTAGCAAATATGCTCTTGGGCTGAATTTTTTTTAAAAAAAATATCCCAACTGCCCAGATGAAGGACATTCAGCTACAGTAACTTTTTTTAAAAAGATCTCAATAGTTTAATCTAAAAATGAAAAATGAAAAATATTCAATCTTATACAAGTCCTCAATCTTCTCTACTAACTCTATACACCAAAATGAAAATTTATAAGGGTCTTACTTATTTAATATATTATTTATTATCTTTTTGTAATTATAGTTTTGTCCCAAATAAAATATGTGCGCATCATATTAAAAATACTTGTTTTATTGTAATTAGAGGTTTTGTCTCAAATAAAATAAGAAAATGATTTGTTTATGTACCATGTTATTTCTTCGAATAGTATACAACAATTTTAAATAAAATCTCTATATCCAAAAAATATTTACAAGTATATATATTAATATGTGTGCATCATGTGTCGTGGAAATATTAATGAATTGATTGTTTTTTCACATAATTTAATCAATGAATTTTTTTTTATTCAAGCTATAACATACAAATTTACTAAATGGAAAGATGTACAAATAATATTTTCTTCCGTATTGCATATTATGTATTAAACAGTCAAAATCATGCTATTTTACTACACTACAGCAGAAACGGATTTCAGCGACCGGTGTGTTCGCCGGTCTCTGATACCCATTTTTCTTAAAAAAAAATTATAAATTACAAAAAACTAAGGAGACCAACTTATCGGAGACCAGTATCAGAGACCGGTGAAAATTGTGGTCGCTGAAGCTAATTTTTTATTTAAAAAAAAAATCGGTAATAACCTTTCAGAGACCGGCGCCCATGACTATCAGAGACCATATTTCCTGGTCTCTGAAAGTTTTTGCTAAAAAAAACCCCCCGCGAACCCTTTCTTCTTCTTCGCTGCCGCGCGCGCCTTTCCAATTTTTAGGTTTAGAAATTTCAATCCGCCGTTCCGCCGTGCCTGGTGTGATCCCGCCGCAGTTCCACCGCAGCTGGTGCGATCCCGCTGCCGTTCCACAGCAGCTGGTGCGATCCCGCCGCCGTTCCACCGCAGCTGGTGCAATCCTGCCGCCGTTTTGCTGCCACCCAACTCTCTCTCTCGGTATCTCTCTATTACTCCCTCTTTTGTTTTTATTTTTAATATTTTTAGTTTTTAATTTGTAGTTGTTTTTTCTTTGAACTTTCAGTAATAATTTTAGTTATAGTTTTAGTTATCATTTTTTAGTTTTTTGTATTACTTATGTTTTTTGTTACTGTTTTTTAGTATTTTTTTCTGTTTTTTTATTTTCATTTTTTACTCCGTTTTATTTCTGTTTTTTTCTTTTTCTTTTTCCTTTTTTTTATTTCTGTTTTTTTTTTCGTTTTTCTTTTTTCTGTTTTTGTTTTGTTTTGTTTTTTTTTTGTTTTTTTGTTATTTCTTTTTTTTTCTTCTGTTTTTTGCTGTTTTTTTGTTTTTAATCTGTTTTTATTTCTGTTTTTTTTTCGTTTCTTTTTTTCGTTTCTTTTTTCTGTTTTTTTTATTTCTGTTTTTTTTCTTTTTCTGTTTTCTGATTTCTGTTTTTTTTTTAATTTTGGGTTTTATATATTTTTTTTCCTAATAAATTTTGACAACCAACAATAAATTAAAGGTTTGGTTTAGTTTACTATGTTGAGCATAACTACCAATAACTAGTTTGTTTAACATAAGTAGCAATGACAACTCTTTATTTAGTATAATTTAGCTAGTTTGCATAATTTAGGTTTAACCCTTTAGTTAAACCCTTAATTTAGGTAGTTTGTATAATTTAGTTAGTTTGCAAATTAACAACCCTTTAATTTCAATTGATGACCCTTAATTTCACTTTTAATTTCAATGCTATATGCAAACTAGCATAATGACACTCTTTGGTTAAACCCTTAATTTCAATTTGCAAAGACAAGCCTTTAATTAGTATAACTAATATTAGCTTGATGTTGTTCTTATTAGGATACGAGGTGGAGAAGATCGGCATCTTTGCCACTCGCTCGCACCGTAGGGGTATCGTTGTTTCTACCTCGTTGCTACTCGCTCGAGCCATAAGTATTTAATTGGAATTGAATTTAATTAAATTAAATTGTGATTGAATTGTGATTGAATTGTTATTGAATTGGGTTGAAGTGGGATTGAATTTGGATTCAATTGGGATTGAATTAAATTGTTGTTAAATTGGTATTAAAAGGAATCAGTATCCGCCCGAATTGGTATTGCATTAGTATTGTTATTGAATTGGCATTGAATCGAATTGGTGTTGAATGTGTATTGAATTTAACCGGTATTGAATGTGTACTCAATTTGAGTATTGAATTAGTTAATTAGTGATTGCTTATTGAATTTGAGTATTGAATAGGTATTGAATTGTTATTGAATAGCTTAGTGATTGAAACTTGCTCGCTTAATTAGAAATGGCGACAATGATGGCGAGGATCTTGGCAGAGATGGTACTTCTTAGATTTTCTTGATTTGGCATGTATATTTATCTATGTTATAGTTTAGCTTCAGATATTTATGTTACCATATTTATGTGGATTGGATATTTAGTGTGCAGATGTTGATTGGATATTTATAGTTGGTATATTTATGTTCTTGTTCTACGTGATTGTTTATTCGTTTTTAATATTGATTATATATGGGAATATCGATGCCATTGTACGTTTGATAACAATTCCGAAACTACGAAATATCAATAATAAATAAAACCAATAGAATCGGAACCAATAAAAAAAAAAACAACAGAAACAAATTAATTATAAAAAAAAATAGATTATCAGCGACCGGTACAGAAAGTATCAGAGACTAGGTTCTAGTCTCTGATACTAAAAGTATCAGTGACCGGCACATTCATTATTAGAGACCGGAACTGTGCTCTCTGATACTCAGAGTATCAGAGACCGATTTTTTGTGTATCAGAGACCAGAACT